>OZ014524.1:11060697-12260697 GCA_963966055.1 Lathyrus aphaca | reverse complement strand
CTGTTATCATCAAAACATAGAGATTGAATGCAGAGACAACTCTTGTTCTTACACACTCAACTATAGCAGCACGAAATCGAACTTGCGACGTTTCACTAATTCATTTTTAATATATAAAATTTCAACCATTAGATTTTTAAGAAAAAAAGAAGTGATAGACTATGTGACAACAAAAATTTTAGTTCAATGCTCTTATACTATAAAAAGGATATGTACATCTCAAATTAAAATTTTAGATATATAAATCAAATATTCTATGCTAACATTTTATTCGTATATTCATACTCTAAGTAGAACCAAGTACTCATATTTGAACTCAAGAATCTCGATCTAAATTATGAGCCTCACACATAATATACTTAATTCAATAGTCAAGACTTGTTTTCCTAGCAAGTTAGAACGTTAAATTAACATTCTAAAACGAGGGAAATGACATATTTTCTCACAAATTATGAATCAGGTTACTTATACATTCACATCTTACTCATTCGCAATCAACAATTAACGTGACAGTAACCAATCATTCAAATCAAAACATCAATTACTAATAGCTTATATTAATTACTTGATAAAACAAATTAAATCCAAGCAATATCAAATATTCTGCAGACGAAATGCATAGTTTCAAGCCAAATACAACTTATTTATCAAACAAATAATGTTCTTTTGATCCAAATGAACGAACATGACAACAAGAGAATTCCATCAGATAGTTTTAAACTAAGATATCAATATTCCCGTCGAGGGAGGATTGCTTGGGCCTTCTGCATGAGCCTCATTTCGACCAGACAATACAACTTCTCGACCTTTCGAAGAGAAACTCCCCAATATTATCTGTAATTTCACATTATCATTTTGTAATATTATCTTAGAAGTGAAGTATAAGAAAAATGTTTGAAATTCAAATTATGTACCTGAACTGGAGTAGCAGCAATCAAAACATCAACAATTTTACCACCAAATGCATAGCTATTTGACAATGAAACAAAGGACCCCTTTACTCCACCAACTCTATTCTGTTCACTTTCATTTGCGCCAACAAACACAGAACCTTTCAGTGATAGGATCTCAAATCGTCCCTAACAAAATCAAATATTTATTGAGTAAATGTAAAAAGTTTCATAAAAAACATAACAGTAACAAAATTATTAAATTATATTTCTGAGATACAAACCTCATAGGTCACAGTGTCAGCAGATGATGGAGATTGAGAAAATCTTACTTTAGAAACTGTCCCATTTGCTGATATAATGGTTACATCTTTTGAGAGACTATGGGAAAATGCTGTAATCTTCTCCAACACATCCTGAATATCAACATATATGCATTTACAAGAAAAAATAATAGTTGAAAAACAGTATTATATTTAGTAGATACAGTGTTAAGACAAGATTTTATAGATGTTAAATAAATGTTTTTGTTTAGTTGAATCTTAAGAAAATCTAATGTTAAGATTAGATAGCAAACTCTTGATACGAAAGCTAAAGCTTGATTTTGTTACAAGTTATGATATGGAAAATTGAAAGCAATTAAAATCTTAGAGGATGGTATAGTAAGGATTGTGATTCATGAGTTTGTATAACAAGTTTTAGATTTAATGAAAAATTCACAATTTTTAGAAGTTGTGTGAATGGTTTGAATTCCCCACCCTAATCATATTCAATAGATTTTATTTTTAAGTTAAAATTAGTGTTCAACCATGATTTAAATTTTTGTAAAATGTTTATAGACTCACATCTTTCCTAAAAGATAGATCGAAACAAGTTTCTTTCATTGAAATATTAGATCGATCGACACTTCAAACAAGTGAAATATTTTAATAAGAGGTAAATAAAAAAATAAAAATAGAGAGAAAAAATATAGTTATTTAATAAAAAAATCACCAAAGATTATTAATAGATTTTAAATAATACTCTAAACATTAATCAATATAGTACCTCTTCAGTATTCACCATGATCATGTGAGACGTAAGTGAAGATATATCCATTCCTAAGAAAAATCCACAAGAAAACATCATGTATATATATTTCCAAATAAGATGAAAGCAATATATAGAAAATATCTATACTTCACAGAAATGCAAGGGAATGATTAAAAAAAATAAGAAATTACATTTTAGAAGAAAACAAAAATTAAAATACATTTAAAAATAGAGCAAATGAGATAGAGAAAAAGAATTATTTACCAATATGGTAATAAATAAATATATAAATAAATAAATAAAACATGGATACATCCACTTTAGTCATATTTTACAAAGAGTACATTTTTTATTATTTTTTGTTTGACTAAATTCATTTTTAAAGTAAAAATTTAATACAAATCAAACATTACTTTTAAATATATAAATTTAATTAAAAAAAATCTAATAGGAGAGAAGAAATGGATTACCACAAACAATATTCATATGGGACTTTTTGTTGCGAGAACCACGAGGTCGGCCTCTACGCTTCGGAGGGGTATCAGTTGAGTTGGAAGGCAAAGGAGCAGTTGGAGAAAATAGCGCATCAGAGTGGTTAATAATTCCAGGTGGATAGCTTAAATGTTCAAGAGGAAGAGGGGAAGGATGGGGAGGAATAGTAGTTTGTGAACCCAATAGGTGTGGTTCTGGTTGTGATTCATACGGTTTGTCGAATCCAGGAGGGAATTCAGGCTCATTCCCTAATCCAGATCTCGACATGATTTTGGTGGTTTCGATTGTATACTTTGGATACAAGTATGGTAGCAACAATTGATGTTATCTTTTCGGCTGCGCTTATGTTCGTTTGATGCAATGGGTATACTTTAGTATAAATATTAACCTATATACCCTAATTTTATAGATAATGTAACCGTTACGATGAATAATACCCAATTTTATGACTAAATTCATATTTAGGAGAATTTTGGTGTTATCTTATATTTTCTTATGGGCCTAGTTTGTTTTTATGGGCTTTCTAGAGATTTTTTATATAGGCCTTGTTTGTTTTTATGGGTTTTCTTGAGATTTTTGTATGGGTCGTGCTTTTATAGACGGCTTTTGTTTTCTCCTTTTTTTCGTTGACTCTTGTTTTTTCATTTATTGTATAAAAATTGTAGATTACTCCTATTATATTTTTTAATTTTATTATATATATATATATATATATATATATATATATATATATATATATATATATATATATATATATATATATATATATATATATATATATATCGTGTTAATATATTCTCAATGTGTTAATATATAATAATCAAAATTGTTTATATTTATTAGGCATTGTATTTATTGTGTTACCTAAATATGACTTAGTAAAGTCCTTAAAATAATTAATCTACTTAATCTAAATTCAAGGTTGTCATGATGACAATCTTGGTCATAACTCAAACCCTAAATATCTACATGGCATCTTTCCTAACCTCATAGGCCTATGTGTCATTTTATTATAATATTTAATACTACCCCCGACAAGTCATTTTTTAGGTTCATTGAATAACCAATGTATTTGGTCAGTTTACAGACATAATACATTAATTATTCAATGAATATAAAAGTGACTTGTCTCTTATATAAAGGAACGGAGGTAGTATTTTGGAATGTTGACCATCAAAGGAATGAATGACTCTAATTTGTTTTAATATTAATTTATTTTCATTCAACTTTATTATGCTTATATTTGGATCGTTTTGAGGTCAATTAATGTTCTAACTGTATCCGAAAATTTGGATAAACATTCTAACATTTTTAGGTCAATTATGTTCTGGCGTAATATAGGCCAATTATATTCTAATGGTATATATTTGGAACATTTTGAGGGTAATTAATAATAATATAAATATAATAATATAAATATAAAAAATAATGATAATATTAAAATAATAATAATAATAACAAAAAATAATATAATAACCCACTACTACAATTATATATATAATAATAATAATAATAATAATAATAACAAAAAATAATATAATAACCAACTACTATAGTTATATATAATAATAATAATAATAATAATAATAATAATAATAATAATAATAATAATAATATATTCAATTAACACTATTATATCTTATTATCCTAATTCTTATTTTTTATAAAAAAAATATTTAATTATCAAATAATAATAATAATAGCAATACTTTTTTTTTTAATTAACACTATTATCTTATAATCATAATTCTCCTTTAACTATTTTTTAAATTATTCTCTTTTAATTTTTCAATTTAATATTAAAATTATAACTTTTTATATAAATTTTAAATTACTTAGTTTTTCTAAATAAAAATAATAAATTATATTAACACTATTATATTGTATTATCCTAATACTCATTTTCTATGCAATTTTTTTAATTATCAAATAATAATAATAATAATAATAATAATAATAATAATTTAACACTATTATATTCAATTAACACTATTATATCTTATAATCTTAATTCTCCTTTAACTATTTTTTAAATTATTATCTTTTAGTTATTCTGTTTAATATTAAAATTATGATTTTTTATATAAATTTTGAATTACTTAGTTTTTGTAAATAATAAATACAAATCAGAAATATAATTATGTTTATTAAATTTTATTTTAATAATTATTAAAATTATAACTAATACACTATAATTATATATTTATGATAATATAAAATTTTGTAAAAGTAAATAAATAAATAAATAAGTAATTCAAATGTTTATGATTATGGATAGAACAATAATAAATAATAAAATAATAATAATAATTTAATTTATTAATTAAAATATATATTAATATATAAATGAGTGAACGAATATAATTAAAGAATAGTAGTTACAAAAACAATTAATTCAAAGAATTATGATATTTTGTAACTCCTTTTATTTTAAGTAATTCAAATGTTTATGAGTTACATAATCACATATTTTGTAACTCCTTTTAATTATAAATAGTTCATAGGTTTATGATATTTTGTAACTCTTTTTCTTTAATTATATTCATAACCATATATTTTATTCTATCCATAATCACCCTACAATACATATAAATATGTTATATTGAGTTATCTTCATTGTCTACAAATAATTTTTTGGTGGTATGGTTCGATTTTATATAAATGTTTTTATTTATATTCATGTTTTTTTTATGGAAGAATACAAACTCAAATTATTTTATTTAGATATTTATACTCTCTTTTTTATTGATTTAACTTTTGTTATTTAATATTTTAACTTTCTAATTTTCTTTTATTTCTTAATATGAACATGATTTTTTTCATGTGAATTAGGTGAAGAGGATAAATTTATGTTGCATCATTTTTGTTTGAGAAGTATATAAAATAGTTATTCATGTAAGTATATATTTTTATATGTAATAATTGTATAAATTAATTATTTTTCTATTGATATATTTTTTGTTAGTTTGTTTTTCTATGTTCCTTTCTTATTTTCTTTTATTTATTAATGTGTGGTTATTTTTCATGTGAACTAGAAAAAAAAACAGATAAATCTAAATATGGATGTGCTGACAAAATGACAAACCAATAACATATATTACAAAATTTTATCTGATTGAACATATTGTGACAATTTCTTCAGAAAGATTTTTCAAGAATCATTTGACCTCCTTGATTTAGTTTTTTTATTTATAATTGATCTTTTCAACTTTTATTTGTTTTCTTTTATTTTTGCTTTCATTTTTTAATATAGTGTGATATGAGTCACTCTTCCACTATTGTAATTTTTTTCTTCTTTTTATTAACTAAATTGTATTTATCATAACAAATATTATATATTTTGTTAATAAGATGTAATTGAATTTATTATTAATTTAAATATAATTAATATTGATATATTATAAATTAATTTAATGAATAAAAATTGTATTATCATAATAAATTTACAGTATTGGAATTCTTTGTATTATATTCATTTTAAAGTTTTAATTCACTTTTTAAGTTGATTGTTTTGAAGAGAATTATATTAACATTATGTACCAATTAAATATTATCAGAGATTTAGATGTTTGTCAAATGAAAAATAAGTGATATAAGAAGAAGGATATTTTTTTCATAATGTTTAGTATTACTATAATAAATTTATGGTATTAAATATATTTATATTAAATTATATTATACTTTATTTAAGATTTTTATTCACTTTTTAAGTTGACTGTATTGATCATAATTATATTTTTGGATTAAAATACATTTTACTCTAAAATATTTTATTGTATAGAATGAAAAATATTATTTAAAAAAGATTTGATAATAATTTTAAAATAAATACTTGAGCTCTTTAAATATTTTTTATTTCATTAAATAAAATATATAAGGTATGTTTTTGAAGATATTGGCTAATTATTACATTATTTTGAAAATATAATTAACTAAAAAATCTCATTTTTTTTCTTTATAATTGACAAGCCACTATTTATTATCATACTTATGATTTCTATAATTTTTTGTTTGCTAAATTAAAAAATCCATTCTATTAAAACTGATAAGTTTTAATTTTTTATTATTCATATTCTAAATTGATAATTAAATATAAAATAATATACTTTATGTATTAGACAGATTTTTTATTTTCTTTTCTATAGTAATTAATAAATAAGTTCTTTGATGATAATTATTTAATGTTTAAAAGAGAGCTGATTATATATATATATATATATATATATATATATATATATATATATATATATATATATATATATATATATATATATATATATATATATATATATGATATGATATTGATTTTCATGTTGTAATTTCTTTGATTTATAAAATTTTACGGGAAATATTATAATATAAATTCATAATATTTATTTTATTATTAGTAGTAGTAGTAGTAGTATATGTAACTATATTAAATTATGGTATTGAATATATTTGATACTAAATATGTAACTATATTAAATTATGAGTATACCCTATATGTAACTATATGGTATTGAATATATTTGATTATACATTATTATTCTTAGATTTCTTATTATTCATATTCTAAATTGATAATTAAATTGAAATAATATACTTTTATGTAATTTAGACAAAATTTTGAATGATATTGATTTTCATGTTGTAACTTCTTAAATTTATAAAATTTTACGACAAATATTATAGTATAAATTCATAATATTTATTATTATACATTATATGTAATTATATTTACTAAAATATATTTATTTATTTAAAATAATATTTAAGGTAAAGATTCAAATCAATCTCGTGCGGAGCACGGGTCGACACAATCTAGATTCTATAATGATATATTAAGTGTGATTTAGTCATAAGACCTCATTAAACATAAGAACTCGATTCTTAAATTATTTATAATCAATTTTTATTGTTAAATAGGACAACAATAATGGATAAGGACTATTATTTGAATCGACTAATGATTGTATCTTATGGTTCACGAATATGAGATATCAAGTCTTCACATAATAATTATAAATATTACAATTATTATTTATAATGGATTGATGTGTTGCTAGATACTGCTCACATTTTATAGTATTAAACAGGTGATTTAGTATTACTACTAACGTTACGAGAACCTACATGGTCACACACATAGAGTACTTATTACAAAATGGATGATTAAATTAAATAATATTTAATTTAATTTTTTGTTAATTGTATTTAAATTATTTAAAATATTAAAAAATATATAATTTGTTTTTTAAAATATTATTTGATTAAATAAATGAGAATTGACATTTAATTAAATTTAATATGATTTAATTTAATTATTTAATTTAATTAAAAGAGTTTAATAATATAAAATAGATTGAGCTTAATTTTGGAAAGGTCGAAAATAAGAGTATTAGGGTTTTAGAAGCTCTCTATAAGATTTTGAGTCGAAGTATTTCCCCTCCTAAAATTTTATAGTCTCATAAGATGATGATATAATTATAATCATTTATTTACAACATATAGATGTTTAATCGAAGTCAAAATGTAACTTGTACATTTTGGGTTTGGGCCTTGGCTGCCTATATATAGGCATGTTATGTTGTAAATAAATGAACTTCACTTAATAAAATTATTTTTTTCAATATACTTTTATCCTATTTCTCTTCCTTCTCTTTTTCTTCTTCTTCTTTAAATCCTAGTTGTTCCTTTTGTTTCAATAAAATTGATATCAACAAGCCCAGTTGCAATTCAGAGAGAATTTAAAATGGAAAACAGTAACACAACATCAACATGATTTCCAACGAATCTACCAGTTTTCAAAGGAGAGAACTATGAATGGTGGATTGCACAAATGAATGTCATCTTCAGATTTCAAGATGTGGCTGGAATTGTGAATGAAGGAGTACCTACATTGGAAGAAAATGCATATGATGTTCAGAAAGTTGTACACAAGGAACAAAGAAAGAAAGGTAGAAAAGTTATGCTCTTAATCCATTAATGTGTAGGTCCTAATGTGTTTTAGAATATCATTGAAGAAGGATCTTCAAAAGGAGTGTGGGACAAGTTAAATAACTTGTACGACGGAGATGAAAGTTGAAGAGGGTGAAGTTGCAAACATTGAAAAAGTAACTCAAGATGACTCAAATGAAGGAAGTTGAATTTGTCTCAGAATTCTTCTCATTTGTCGTGTTGTTAATGTCGCGTCTCGAAAAATACGACCTCGCAAAGCGCATAACACACTCATGAATGAACTAACATAGTCACCACTGATTTTATTTATACCTAAGGAAATGGGAAATAAAGATAAAACACTAGAGGAAAAAGAAAGGATAAGATGGTCATCGCAACCAAATTAGGGTTCGGGAGTCGGTTATGTGAGGGGAATGTATTGGCACCCCTCACACTCACTATACTCAATGGGAACCTCCTATAGTTCTAAGGTTGATTGTTTGTTAAGCGTATATTTATTTTATTTTAATTTATTTATTATGATATGTACAAAAGGAGAAATTATTTACAAAGAAAAATGACAAAAGGTATTTTTAATTATTGTGTTAGCCAAGGATCCAAAACCTCATGCATACATATTCTCATTATGCAGTGATAAAATCAGATCATTGTATTTTGTAGAAAATACATGTGTGTTTGTTGATTTGATAGGTAAGGTTTAAGTCGTCCTTGCTTTTAAACATTGGCTTGTATGCTCGCACGGTGGAGACTTAAGCGCTCGTTTGTATCTCACGTCGAAAAGACTTAACATATCATTTTATGAAAATATTTTTGAATAAAGTGCGCAAGGGCGCAAAAGAAAGTATGATGTGTATTAATTTAAGATTGTTTTGATTTTTAGTAATCAATCTATGCGGTGGGAGTCAATCAATCAAATACTCAAGGTAATGGTGGATGTGCATCCACTTATCCATTTTTCTTGCAAAAATATCAATTTAATTTGATTAATAAAAATAGTTTGATGATGTGCACACAATATGAATGATTTACAAGATGATAAAAAGTTTTATTATTTTTTGTATTTTAATTACTTATTTTAATTTGAATGCAAGAAGAAATATTTTTTTATTTTTTAATAGTTGAATTTAAATACGAAGAAGGAGTATGATATGTTGTTGAATTTATAAAATATGAGGAGTATTCTCCAAGTAGTTTATCCATAATGTTAGGCATACATTTGACTCACATACTAGGTTAGGTTAATTGAGGAAAAATAAAAACCAAAAAAAAAAAAAAAAGGAGTAAAAGGCAACATAAGTCAGGTAACCTTCACCCGGTTACTCAACCCAGTGGTGGTTGATCTCCAATGCCCAAGAAAAAAATGTGTTTATGAAAATTGTGTGAAAAGAGCAACAAGTTGGTGTAAGAGGGTTCACATTCAAAAATCCTCACTTCCCAAATTCTAGTTTTTTTATATGTTATAAATAATTGAATAATAATTAACAATAAATTATCAGTTACCATCATGTGTGTGCGATGATCATCTTTATTTACATTTCCTTAATTTGATTAGTACGATATAAAAAGAGAAGAAAATCA
The DNA here is from genome assembly GCA_963966055.1 of Lathyrus aphaca. Lineage (NCBI taxonomy): Eukaryota > Viridiplantae > Streptophyta > Magnoliopsida > Fabales > Fabaceae > Lathyrus > Lathyrus aphaca. The sequence goes on along the minus strand of OZ014524.1, from coordinate 12,250,765 downwards.
GTAATGAGACTCATGTACATAGCCATATTTTAAATTGGTATCTAAAGAAGAATATTTTTGTTTGCATTTTACGTTGTTTGTTCTTACAATGCCATTGATGTTAAATTGAGTATCGAGAAAATTAGCATCTAGTGATTCAAACTATGATTCATGTTTGAGTATTAGTGATAGCATTCTCATGAGTTTCTTAAATGTTGTGTTGTTGGGTCTAATTATTTTCTAGGCAAGCCAAGTGGCTTGGGGACAAGCAATGGCTCTAGTATATGGGAGTTTGATCATAACTATTTTCTACAAAATTTGGGATTATCGTTATGATTAATATGTCGATTTGTATGAGTAAGTTCGGGATACAAGCATCATAATCTCGGATTCTTGTTTTAATATTAAAGAAGTCCGTTATTTTATAATCTCGCACAAACGAACTAGTTTCACACAAAGACTTAGATGCACGCCAAAATAATAAAAAATGGTACTTAAAAATTGGTCTCTATGGATTCAATATATTTTATATTACTCAATATAATTGTATATATTTGCGGCCTATCAAGTCTTCAGAAGAAAGCAATTGAAAAGGCACACCATATAATTATGCCATACCCATAAGTGGTTCCTGAAAATGCTCAGTAAAATACTTAGTAGATTATTTTTTACCTACTCACACCTTCTACCCAACATTCACCTACTTAAAGAGTTGAGATAACATTCATCTTATTCTTACTTTTAACACAAGCATAAAAAAAGATGGTATTAGCCTCGTCTTCCTTCAACCACCTACTCCAAGATATTTGGAATCAAAGAGAATCCTTAATTCGGAGTAAGGACCATAAATTCGAATAGGCTCTGGACCTGACAGAAATCTCATCCTACTAAAAGGCCCCATGATCAACTTTAAGGTCCCAACTACTAATCCTTTCTCTTAACTCATCCAACTGAAAATACATATTTTCAAACACATCCATATTCAAAACTTTTAAGGAATACTTAAGAGGCTTAAACTTATCTTTGAGAACAAAATCTTTCCAAGACAAAGAGTTAGAGGAAGCCCAACTCGAATGTACAACCTCGCGTAAACTATAGTTGTCAAGCCAAGGATTATTAAGTTTGAAATGTTTCAAACCCCCAACTTATTACAATACCGAAGAATAATATGACAATGACTAGAAACATTCCTAGTCAAAGCTCACTAGGACATCATACCTTAATTGTAACAGTAACCCTCTGAAAAAATACTTTATCTAACCTACTAGAAGCTCCCACATTAATTAAAACTAAGGAAATTTCATCCCAACCAAAGATAAATCCATTTGAGCAATAAAATTAAGGAAATCAATGTTTTCCACGTCTCTCCCCTACCTAGAGAACCCCTAACTCCTATCATTTCAGCTCTAGAACACACATAGTTAAAGTCACTCTAAATACACCACATCTCACCCCTTAGGGTCAATCTTCTTTGCACATCATCTCATATAATTATTTTCTCAACTAAGGCACGACTTGATTAGACATAAATCCCAAAGAAACCCAATTCAAAGAAAGAGAAAATTGAGGACCTCTTCGAGCTACACCAAATAGAAAGAAGTCCATCGATATTTCCAACAACAGAGGTATAACTATAATCACATAACTCATTAGCCCATAAATAATGCACCAAGGATATACATATTACATTTAGTTTTGTTTCTTGGAATGCCAAAATATCTAGAGAATTGGAAGAGATAAACTTCTCCACCATATCCTTCTTATTTGACTACCCAACTCACAAACATTAAAAAATCCTACTAGCATTGTCTATGACACCTAGACACCCTGGTAGACTTCAACTTTCAATATCTAACTTCTAACCCCATTAACCTATCCACTTCTATTTCATCTAACAATTTAAAAGGAGAATTACGTTATTTGTTAAGCCTTACAATTTTCACACTTATAAAATTATCAGGGTTACTGAAATTCTTAAAGTATCAGGTAATCAATTGAATTTGGAATTTTCTAATAATATTGGTATGGAAAACTAAATTTATTACTCTTGTTGGAAGAAAAAAACATATTGAACCATTTAAAAATGTTGATAAAAACAATCTCTTTGTCGAGGATAGAAATGTAATTAAACAAATAATAAAGGAAATGAAGGGTGAGAAGTGAAACTCATCCATGTAAATAAATGGCATCACTTTCATGGTTCAGCTATCTTCACATCCAACCAACAACTTTGTTGACAACAAAGGCCTTTGTATCATTACTTCATTTATAATTGTTAGTATCTTGGTATTTTGTTTTTGTTTCTTGTGTCAAAGATGTATTTGAGGATTTTAGTGTCTACAAGTTCAAGATAGAGATTTCTCAAGGTGAGTTGAACTTCAAATTTGGAATAAAATATAGATACATTTAGAGTCGTAAATAAAATTAATTATGTATTTTTTGGGACCATTTGTTTTGGCTTTTTTTAAATGGTTTTTGTAGTGTAACATAATTTTGTGTAAAAGAAATTTACAAATAAAATTTTCATAAAAGCTTTAAATGAAAATTTTGTTTGAATAGTTTTTTTTAAAATGGTATTTTAGATATTTCATCATATTATTGAAACTTTTTTGGATATCAAAATTTCAAAAATAAAAAAACTTAATTTTGAAGTTATTTCAAATAAAAATCATTTTTGAGATACAACTTTTTAAAAAATAATTGTGATTTCAACTATCTTTTGATCTTCAATAATGTATGTTTATGTTATAGGTGTAATACCTTAAATTTTGACCCTAAGATATATACCTCATCATTGGAAATCCATTGACCTAAGGACTATGTCAGATTGATCTGGACAGTATCCCCAAAATGATATGGAATCCTGGGTCCCTCACAGGATTCAAACAAAGTACCAATCATTAATACCTAATATTTTCAACCTTTCAATCATTCTCAAAGGTTCAAGGAATCTCAAATGATGAATAATCATTCAAAGATTATACAGGAATTTCAGTGATCTGGGCCCCGAGTCATCAGTATCACCAATTATGTTTCAGTCAACTGAGCCCTACAAATGAAATTTTCCATGAAGAAAGGAGTCAAGGCATCCACTGTAGAAGCATGCTTCAATCCAAATCATTTTGATGAAGACAACATGTATCAATGCAAAAAGATAAGAGCTCCAAGAGAATTTAAAGCATCAAGTTGATCAAGTCACACATGCATAACAACATTTGTTTCAAGCTTCATTGTCAAGTCAACACTTTTGAAAATATGTTGAATCACTTCAAAGGTATATCTGATTCACTTTTAAATTAGTATACAAGTGTTCAACAATCATATTTTGCATTTCCATATTTAACCTAATCATTTTTATAACATGTTGAAATGAAAAATACTTTTTATTTAAAATATTTTTCTGTTTTTCAACAGTGTTAACCGGTTAACCATATGGATTAATCGGTTAACGACTTTGTATTTTAAATTCTGAAGTTAACATTAGATGCGTTAACCGATTAACCCATTTGGTTAACCGGTTAACACTGTTCGTTTCAGTATTTTTTGGTCTCTTTTCATGAAAAGTGTTTTCAAATACTTATACCTTTTCACTAATTTTTATGAGGAAAATTATACCTCCTTGAATAGGTGTTTTGATCAATATAAATTCTGGATTTTTTAAATTAGAAAACACCTCCAAGAACTTTCATAAAAACTCAAAATAATCACTCTTTCATATTAACCAATTTTTCATAAAAAAGTGTTCATAATTTTTTTGAGAAAAAACTTTTCAACAATCTTGTCATCTCATTCCATTTCTTGTTGAACACTTATATATTATTCATTGAGTGAATTATTTATTCAAGGAGAAGATCAATCAAGAGAAGATTGATAGTACTACAAATTATTCAAATCATTAAAGAAGATTTATTTTGTTTGACTTGTGATCCAGGATTGTTGGACACAAGGGTTGGTGTTGCAAGATGATTGTTCTTGCACATTTGGTTGTTGTATAGTTGTTAGAAAGTAGGCTTCACCGGTTTATGGTGTAATAGCTTGTACAATCTAAAACTATAATAAAATCTCTTACGAGGTGTAAGGGGACAGGATGTACCTTCGGTTTGTGAAGGGAACCAGGATAATTCTTGGTGTCATTTACTTTCTACTTTATCGCTTTCATAACCTAGATACTTAGACGACAAAAATTCATCCACCGGTAAAATAACCGGAAAAATTTTATAAGGCCTAATTCACCCCCCTCTTAGGCTAATCCTAAAACTACAATTGGTATCAGAGCAAGTTATAGGTAACTTGTTCCTAGAGATCCAGCATGGCTTCCGCAAGCATAAACCCATTTTTCAAAGATGTGGAAGTAGCAACGAGCCCCCACTCTTCTCCGGAGAATATTTTGATTTCTGGAAAATCAGAATGAAGGCACATCTTAAGGCCTAAGGAGAAGGTATATGGGAAGCAGTTGAAGAAGGTCCACACAACCCGATGAATGTAGTGAATGGGGTTGGTACCTCAAAGTTGAAAAGCACATATGACGAAGATGATAGAAAAAATATTTTGAATGAGAAGAAGGCAATCAACATACTCCAAAGCGCTCTGAGTATGGACGAGTTCTTCCACATATCTCAATGTAAATCAGCAAAGGAGATTTAGGACACCTTGGTAGAGACGCATGAAGGAACCGCCGAAGTAAAGAGATCAAGGCTAAACACATTAAGTCAAGAATATGAGATGTTCTGAATGCAGCCCGGAGAATCTATAGTTGCACTACAAAAGATATTTGTCCATCTAATAAATCACTTAATTGCTCTCGGTAAAACTTTCACCAATGATGATCTCAACCTCAAAGTCCTAAGATCACTAACAAGATAATGGCAACCGAAAGTGACCGCTATCTCGGAAAAGAAAAGTCTTTCAACGATGACATCCGCATCTTTGTTTGGCAAACTTTAAGAACACGAATTGGAACTTGGAAGACTAGAGAAACATGAAAGTCAAGAAAAGAAGTCCAAAGAAATTGCCTTGAAGGTTGGATCAAAAGAAGACAAAGACGATGACACATCAAAAGACAATAATTTCATGCTTCTTGTAAAGAAGTTTGGTAAGTTCTTTAATAAAAATAAGAATTCCTTTTATGCTAAAAAGAATAAACATTTCAGGAAAAAGGAAGCATCCACATCTATGCAAGATGTTACTTGTTACGAATGTGGAAAATAAGGTCACATAAAGCCGAATTGTCCTAGACTTGCAAAGAAAGGAGGATTCAAAGGCAAGAAGGAGATCAAGAACAAGAAGGCATACATAGCATGGGAAGACAATGAGATAAGTTCATCTTCGGACTCAGAAAGCGATGAATGTGCAAATATGGCTCTAATGGCTTCACATCACTCCGATGACGATAATGACGAAGTAAGTAATAACTTTTCTATTTACGATAATGATGCACAAAATGTAATTGATGAATTGTTAAAAGAATGAAAAAACTTGTGCACAAATATTTCATCCCAAAAGAAACGAATTTCATCCCTAGAAGAAAAGAATATTGCTTTGGAAAAATATGTTGAAATTCAAAAACAAAAATTGATGGATGAACAACGAAATATTGTTTGCAAGAATTGTGAATCTTTATCTTTTCAAATTGTTCAACTTAAAAGAATCTTGAAAGATATGAAAAATATAGAGGTATGACTGGTTCATTGTTATATTTGACGGCAAGCCATCCTGACATTATGTTTAGTGTATGTTTGTGTGCACGCTTTCAAGAAAATCCGAAGGAATCGCATCTCACCGTTGTGAAGAGGATTATGAAGTATCTCAAAGGAACAACAAACGTTGGACTATGGTATCCAAAAGGTAGTATATGTTCCTTGATTGGTTATTCTGACGCTGATTATGCAGGATGTTGTCGTACCCCGAAAAATACGACCTTACGCGATCCGAATAAAAGGGAGCCGCGCGCCGGACGGACTGAAGAGTCGCCACCTAATTCTATTTATTCCCAAAGAGGGAAAGGGGAGATATAGATACAACCCGGGAAGAGAAGGATGAGGACAAAGGTCAACGGAACCATTTCCTGGGTTCGGGAGTCGGTTATGCAGGGGGAAGGTATTAGCACCCCCTACATCCATCGTACTCGATGGGAACCATCTAAGTTGACATGCGAGAAAGGATGTCTATGCTTAAACGAATTGCTTGCTAGAGGGAAATGAGTTGAATTATAAGTTAGATTGAACCTAGGTGCTCGGCAAGGATTGAGATCCTCGTGCCTACGTACTCCCGTGTGCAATGGGAAAGTCAGAGCCTCGTAGTTCGGCCTACTAAGGGTAATGGTTGTTTGATTTTATTACCTTTCGTCGATGAAAGGGTTTAGGAGTTGAAATGCACTAAAGACTATGGATAGTTTATCTCGCCCAACAAGACGAGTGTCCTGCGTCGAGATAATCGGAGCGAGTAACGAGAGCTCGTTATCCTCCTTTCTACCGCTTAAGGCTCGTGGCGTACGAATCTTCTCGTATTTATTAAAGTGTTTTTATTTCCTAAAGCCGCTTGACGTTGGATCAAGGGTTTGGATCTAATCGAAACGTTTTGGTTTTTTGAGGTTAAAGGGTAAATGCAACTTGGAGGTTATTTTTTGTGGTTTTGTTAGCGAGTGTAAACACCCCAAATTTGCCCTCACCCATTCACACCATGGCTTGTGATCATTTCATATGCATAAACACAATCATACCATCTCATATCTCATTTGTGATTCACTGCATAGGTTCTAAGTCATCTGCATCTAGGGTTTGTGATCTGAGCAGCCCAAGAGCTTCTTGAGCCACTCCAAAGGCCATCAACCGCTTCAAAGGGGTCTATGTGTGTTCAAGTATCATATTATATCCTCTCAAAGTCAAGAATGTCAAAAAATCACAAGAACTGGGATTGGTATGGAAGCAGAGCCAGGCTTGACTGCACAGATGACCTAAAATTAGGGTTTTGGTTTCAGAGGCCATAACTCCAAATTTTTTGGTCATTCTTGTTTCTATTGGTCTCCATATGGTATAGGGAGTATGCATATCAATTTTCATGAAGAAATTCCATGGGGAAGTCATCTGATCAAAGGTTGACTTTCTAGACAAGTCAGTGCAAAATTAGGGCATCTGAGGCCCTCAATGACCCAACCAAGGGGTGATCTTCATCATTTTGATTGTATATGATCTTTATTTGATCATGGAAGAAGTTGGAAGTTCACAAAATTCAAGAATCTCAAGTTTTTGCAAAGTTGACTTTTTGGGCAAGTTTGACTTTTCATGAAAATGTCATTTTATGCAACTTTTTCAACCCTTACTTTTTGATTCAAGAAAGCTTCAAATGGAAAAACTTTGGTCATGAAAGTTGTAGAATAGATTTTTCCCTTTTCAAAAAGTATAAGAACATGACCTAATTCATTTTGGATCAAAAGTTATGGTTCATCAAAGTTGGCTAAAATCACTAAGTTTCAAATTATGCACCAAATGGAAAACTTGCAAATTCTTGTACCAAGGCAATTTGTGACTTCAAAATGGTCTCTAACCTTTACACAAACATCACACAAGTCCTAAAAATCAGAATGGGCCAAAGGGATCACATGTTTTATGGCTTGTGAGGCAAGACTTTTCATGAAGAACCAAAGGCAAACCAAGTTGCAAAAACTCATGATCACATTTCATCCACTTGCTAGCTACTTTGCTGATCAACCCTAGCCTTTCCCCTCACCATGCTGCGCAGCCCACACCCCTTGTACTTGGCTAGAACATGACCCATGCTTTCTCTTACACAAAGTTGACAATTTGCAAAAGTAGCCACACCTATCACAAAAGGGCATGTCACATCTTCTGACCAATCAGCATTGTTTATACAAACTAATTGCAAGCCAAAGCACATAACCAGCAAGCCTGAAACAAGCCCAAGCAACACATTCTCATTTTCACTCTCAAAAGCAAAAGCTTTCGAAACTCAGAAAACAAGCCACAAACACTTAAACAAACTCCATAGATCAACTCAACTCATCATCCTGGTCAGAAAGCACCCCTCATCCTTGCCTTAAACTGCTTGAATCAAGAACACGATTCTCACCTGAGCTTGAACAGAAGTTGTTCAAACTCTCAAACCAGCCAACATAAACTCCTTCTAAGCATCCAGGCATCATCAAGGGACCAAAAGGAGTGGATTACACAAAGGAAAGAAGTCAGAAAGCTGCAAACTGAAAGCTTCAAAACTCAGGTAGCTCAAGAACTTTTTTTCCAGAAATGGATTTTTAAGTTCTTAATAGCTTCTACATGCTTCCCTGGTCATGAATATGTTGTTGGTTTTGAAAATGGTGAAGAGATGAGAGTTTAATCGTGTTCTGAAAGTCTTGCCCTAAAATTTGTTTTGTTTCGATTCATGTGATTGATGAAATATAAATGATGTTTATGTTAGGGTTTTGATTCAGTGAGGTGTGGGAAGGATTTCTGTTTTTTTAGATTTCATTTTAGTTACGTTTTGAAGATTCTAGGAATTTTCAGGTGGGGTTCCCACCGGAGAAGACGACCGGAGGTCTTCTCCGGCCACCTGAAAATAATTAGGGTTTAATCCCTGTAATTAATGAAGTTTGAATTGTGAGCGTTGGATGAGTTGACCAAGTCCATTCCCGCGCGCATCCAATGGTTCAGATCATTCACTTAGCCCTAACCTCAATTAATTAAGTTAATTAATTCGTTTTAGCAAGTTTGAATTCCAGCCATAGGATCTGGCGCGCAGTCAAGCCTTCCCTGCCCAGATTGCATCTCATCCCTTCATTCTGCATACTTTCCAATAATTCAATTTTTAATTCACATTTTCTTATTTGTTTTGCACATTTTATTTAAAATAGTAAAAACCATTTAAAAATTATGAAATTTTTTGCCAAAGATTTCAATAATTTTTAAAACACAAAAATATTTTTATTTTTATTTTTTGCATTAAAAAAGTACTTTTAAATATTTAAAAGTTTATTTTTAATTAATTAATGAGAATTAATTTATTAAAAATACTTTTAGGTATCTAAAAATCACCAAAAAATTCATGAAACATTTAAAAACATTGTCCAACCCTCAAACCAAATTTCTTTTTTGATCTTGATGCATTTTGAGAACTTTTCATGGAATTAAAATCATTTTGATGCATTATTTTGATCCAAACTTCCAAAAATCACTTCTGCCTAACCATGATGAGTTGGACTTTGATTCTTTTTGCATTGTGTTTAGCATATCATGTAGTTTGTGAGATTAAATGGCCATGATTTGATCTTCCATTTTTCATTTGTTTGGCATTTTTCTTGTTAAGGAACCCTAAAACCCTAAGAAACTTAGGAAAATCATAACTTGAACTAGGTTAAGAGTTGAGACTTCTCCTTTGGGCAGTGAGTTAGTATAGGATTAGGGATCCTTTGAGTGTGTTTTCAATTTTTTGTATTGATGTTTGCTTCTGATTTTGGTTTGTGTTTGGTGCTTTGATCATAAACCCTAATTTGGGCTTCCATATGCATCCATCTTGCATTTGCATTCATACCATGACTTGCCATAGCATTTTATGCATTCTTGTGATCCATTTGACATCATAAGACATATTGAAAGCATGTTTGATCATTGCATCTTACATTTCCCATGTTGTATGCCATTTGCATTTCATAACTTTTCATGTGTGTTTATGCTCCTTAACTTGTTTTATTTGCATCCATAAGCTTGTATGATCATCCCCATGTGTTGTTTCTTGTTTGTAGCATCTCATAGCATCATTCACATCATGTGTGTGCTTCTGGTTTTGTTTCTCATCATGCCATTCCATCCCCTTTTGCATTGCATTGCATTTCCTTTCTAACCTTTCAGGTGGTAAGTGGCTTTGAGAAGTGAATTTGCCTTCACTTCTCATAACTTCTCTTCATCTCTTTTATGCATCATTGCTGCATTTTTGTATGTGTTTGAGATTGAGCTTTCTCATTCTTCTTCTTCTCACTTTCTTTCTTCAAGTGACTTGACTTCTTGAATGAAGCAAGTTACTTTGCTTCTCCTGATCCTTTCATCTGCTTCCTGGTGGTTCCATTGAAGATTTCTTTTGTAAACCTCACAAACCTTAGGGACAACCAAGCATGACAAAGATTAGGGTTTTGGTTAGTCCCCCATTTAGTTTTACCTTTGTGTCTCCTTGAGTCTTCTCTTCTCATCTCATAATCAGGGACTAAACCCTAAAGGCTTTAAGGCTTTGTGATTAAGCTTATGCCTGCATCCTTCTATTAGGATGGAGTGTATAACTTTAATCCTAAGTGTTAAACCCTTAATGTGTTTAACCCCTTAATCAATTCACTTAATAATCATCAAGACATCAAGCTTGTAACTTGGGCCTTGCATTAGGGTTCTAATTCTTCCTTAATTGGTTAAGAAGGACTAACCCTAGTGTTAATGGACAAGTCCCCCTCAAGTTGTCTTACAAACCCTAAAATTCACTTCTTCATCATATCATTAAATAAAGTCCACTTAACCAAAGGCTTGTTTTGTCATGAGTTTAATCCCTAATCATGGATTAAGTTGAGGAGCTTTCCTCAGCTTAAACATTCTCATCTATTATCCTTCTATTAGGATGGTGTAATGAGTCTGTTTAATCCCTGATTATGGCTTAATCTCATTACTTAACACTAAACAAAAATCACAAAAACATCTAAATAATCACAAGTAGGTTAATGATCTTAATCCTACACCATGGTAATTAAGTGTGAGAAGCTGACTTCACACTTAAGGTGTTCTCATTACCCCTAATCAGAGGGAAGATGTGATGAGTTTACTAAATCCACTGGTTTAGGCTTAAGCTCATTAACTTATGACAAATTCTCAAAAGCAATAAAAGACTGAAAACACAAAAACAAACAATAATCGTCTCCTCCGGGATTCTTTTCTCATCACCTTCACTCATAAACGAGAACTTGCCTCTTCCGTCTAATGCAAGACAGTTTGTATCTGTGCCAGACAGATCATACACTTGAGCATAGGCTAGCAAGCAGTTCACAAGTCAATTCATCTTTCAGTCTCTTTGGGTCGAACTACGGTGTTCTGACTTCCTCATTGCACGAGAGGATACGTAGGCATAACTTATCAACAAGCCCGGAACCTCGAACCTCGATGACATCTTATCAACAAGCCCGGAAGGTTGTTGAAGAAGGAAATGCCTAAGGCTGGGGCAAACTGTTACCGGTGGAGAAGAAAGAGGATAGATTTGGGTTGGGTTATAAACCAACTCAACAAGATCAAGCAGAGACTGCTAAGGAGCCCAACTTTGTTAGTGGGGGATGCTCACCCCCGATGCTGTCAACAATTTGGAAGACGAGGATGAAAGCGACTGCAACCTGGAAAGTTGGATCCGTCCAAAGATCCCGGGGAGCAGTATCTCAAACTGGTCTTCCCGGGAAATTATAAGAGTTACTCCTGCAGAGTAATTATTATTTCCTGTATATTTTAAGCATGCATCAAGTATTGCATCTTGCCCAAGATGACAAGACTCATTTTGTAATCGGGCCATCTGTAATTTTTGTGCAACAAGATTAATCAATGAAATATCAGACATCTTTTGCAAATGAGTCTTTTCTTTTCCGCTCACTGTTTTTCCATTTTTCTTTTTGTACAAAAAATAAATGGCATTGTTTTCAAAATGATAACTTTATTTCACTTTTTAAACAAGATTAAAATCAAATCACTAAAATGAACAAACTGAACCCTTGCAGAGAATGTCTTTCAGACAGCACCGACAACAGCACGGCTATGACTTCGTATGACTTTGACAATCCGATCAATCAAGCTGATGAAGGGGTTGAAGAAGATTACGAGCTTCCTGAAGAGCTAGCCAGATTGTTAAGACAAGAGGAAAAGGTCATTACTCCTCACCAGGAGGAGGTTGAAACAATTAATCTTGGTACAGATGAAGACGTGAAAGAAGTTAAAATCGGGGCCTGCTTACAAGACTCAGTGAAGAGACAACTGATTGACCTGCTGCAAGAATATGTGGACGTGTTTGCTTGGTCCTATCAAGACATGCCAGGGTTGGACACCGACATTGTTGTGCACAAACTGCGTTTAAGAAAAGAATGCCCACCGGTTAAACAGAAACTGCGCCGTACTCGCCCAGACATGGCAATGAAAATCAAGGAAGAGGTACAAAAGCAATGGGACGCCGGGTTCCTTGCCGTAACTAGCTATCCACCGTGGGTTGCTAATATAGTACATGTGCCTAAGAAGGACGGCAAAGTAAGGATGTGTGTTGACTACCGGGATCTGAACAGAGCCAGCCCGAAAGATGACTTCCCTTTACCTCACATTGATGTATTGGTGGATAATACGGCTCAGTTCTCGGTATTCTCCTTCATGGATGGATTTTCAGGATACAATCAGATTAAAATGTCACTTGAAGACATGGAGAAGACAACTTTCATCACACCCTGGGGGACGTTCTGCTACAAGGTAATGCCATTTGGGCTCAAGAATGCTGGTGCAACATATCAACGGGCCATGGTGACATTATTCCACGATATGATCCATAAAGAAATCGAGTGTTATGTGGATGACATGATTGCCAAGTCCCTTACTGAAGAAGATCACCTGGTAAATCTGCTAAAACTGTTCAAGCGGCTGAGGAAGTACCAACTAAAGTTGAACCCCAACAAATGCACATTCGGGGTGCGATCCGGTAAGCTGCTGGGATTTATTGTGAGTGAGAAAGGGATTGAAGTAGACCCTGATAAAGTTAAAGCCATTCAAGAAATGCCTGCACCGAAGACAGAAAAGGAAGTTAGAGGGTTCTTAGGTCGATTGAACTACATCTCAAGGTTCATATCACACCTTACAGCAACCTGTGAACCCTTGTTCAAACTTTTGAGAAAGGAACAGACGGTCAGGTGGAACGAAGACTGTCAGAAGGCTTTTGACAAGATCAAGGAATACTTGCAAGAACCTCCAATCCTTATGCCTCCAGTTGAAGGAAGACCTCTGATAATGTACTTGACAGTATTAGAAGAGTCAATGGGGTGTGTGCTGGGCCAGCATGACGAGTCTGGTCGAAAAGAGTATGCAATATACTACCTAAGCAAAAAGTTTACCGACTGTGAACAACGTTATTCACTGCTCGAGAAAACTTGTTGTGCTTTAGCGTAGGCTGCTCGCCGACTGAGACAGTATATGTTGACCCACACTACTTTGTTGATCTCAAAGATGGACCCAGTTAAGTACATATTTGAGAAGCCAGCGCTTACCGGACGGGTTGCAAGATGGCAAATGATCCTTACAGAGTATGACATTCAGTACACTTCTCAGAAAGCCATCAAGGGCAGTGTATTATCTGAATATCTTGCTGAGCAACCCATTGATGATTACCAGCCTATGAGATTTGACTTCCCTGATGAAGACATCATGTTCATAAAAGCAAAAGATCATGAAGAGCCTGTTCACACTGAAGGGCCTGACCCGGAAGAAGAATGGACTATGATGTTTGATGGGGCTGTTAATATGAATGGTCGTGGTGTTGGTGCAGTACTCATTACACCTAAAGGAGTTCACATGCCTTTCTCGGCAAAGCTCACTTTCAACTGCACTAACAACGAAGCTGAATACGAAGCTTGCATTATGGGTCTTAAGGAAGCCATTGACCTCAGGATCAAGACATTGACCGTGTTCGGAGATTCAGCTCTGGTAATCAATCAAACCAACGGCAAATGGTACACCCACCAGGATCATCTCATACCTTACAGGGATTATACAAGGAGGTTATTGACTCTCTTTACAACAGTCAAGCTTGAGTATATCCCTCGGGACGAGAATCAGTTTGCAGATGCTCTGGCTACCATTTCGTCCATGATCAAAGTTCAGGCTGCCAACTTTGTACCTCAGATCTCAGTGTCCAGACTTGACAGACCAGCATATGTATTCGCAGCAGACATTGTCAAAGATGATAAGCCTTGGTTCCATGACATTAAGTGCTTCTTGGAGGATCAAACATACCCACCTGGGGCATCTTCCAATGATAAGAAGACGTTAAGAAGGCTTGCTGGTAGTTTCTTCCTGAATACTGATGGTTCCATATACAAGAGAAACTTTGATATGGTACTCCTCAGATGTGTTGATAGGACAGAAGCAGACTTATTGATGCATGAAGTGCACGAAGGATCCTTTGGTACCCATGCTGGAGGACATGCAATGGATAAGAAGTTGCTGAGATCAGGCTATTATTGGATCACAATGGATGTCGACTGTTGTGCCTATGCCAGGAAATGTCATAAATGTCAGATTTATGCGGATAAAGTGCATGTGCCTCCCAATCCTTTGAATATAATGTCTTCACCCTGGCCCTTCGCTATGTGGGGCATCGACATGATTGGCAAGATTGAGCCGACTGCTTCGAATAGCCACATATTCATCCTGGTTGCCATTGACTATTTCACCAAGTGGGTCGAAGCAGCTTCCTATGCCAATGTTACAAGACAAGTGGTAGCCAGATTTCTGAAAAGAGATATCATCTGTCGATACGGAGTTCCCGAGCGAATCATTACTGATAATGGTTCCAATTTAAACAACAAGATGATGGCAGAACTATGTCGGGACTTCAAAATTCAACATCACAATTCTTCTCCTTACAGGCCAAAGATGAACGGCGCTGTCGAGGCGGCTAATAAGAATATTAAGAAGATTGTGCAGAAGATGGTAGTCACCTACAAAGACTGGCATGAAATGTTACCATTTGCCTTGCATGGGTACCGCACGTCAATCAGAACATCCACTGGGACAACACCGTATCAGCTTGTTTATGGTATGGAGGCAGTCCTACCAGTTGAAGTTGAATTACCCTCCTTACGGGTGATAATGGATGTTAAACTGAATGAAGCAGAATGGGTTCGGTCCCGATACGAACAACTGAGTCTGATTGAAGAGAAAAGACTGGCTGCAATCTGTCATGGGCAGTTGTATCAGAAAAGAATGAAGAGAGCCTTCGATCAGAAAGTCAGGCATCGAGAGTACCAAGTAGGAGATCTTGTGCTGAAAAGAATCCTTCCTCCTCATACAGACCACAGGGGCAAATGGACTCCAAACTATGAAGGACCATTTGTAGTAAAGAAAGTTTTCTCTGGTGGAGCACTGATGCTCAGCACCATGGATGGTGAAGATTTCCCGTCCCCTGTGAATTCAGATGCAGTTAAAAAATACTTCGCATAAAAATGACCCGCTGGACATAAAAACAGAATGTAAGTCCAGGCAAAAATAGGGCATCCCGGCGAGTCAAAAACAGAATAAAAGACTCGGGCAAAAATAAGGGAAAATAAACAAAAAATGTACACCCGCTGAGTTGAAAAGCCGCATCGGACAGCTCAGGAAAAAATGGGTATCCTGATGGATTGAAAACCTGAATGGGCGATCCATGCAAATAAGGGAATAAGCGAACAACTGCACTCTGAATTCGTCTGTATCACTCACAGCCTGTTGAGCTTCAAAAGGATCAAGCTTCAATCAGAACCAGCCTTCTTCAGAAAAGCAAGACGAGAAGAACGTCAAAAGTCATACGAGTCATAGCGAAAGAGGAAGCTCCTTAAAGTGTCGTCAACATTGCCAGCATTTTGTTTCTCAATTTGTAACGATCTCCTCATTTCAGGGGATTTGTTTCTTTGACTGTATCTTGCCAATTCAGGGCACATGAATTAATAAAATCAGATTTTCAGTCATGTTCGTTTTGTACATTTTATTTGCAAAAAATGTCTGATGTCTTAAGGAAAAACTGATCGCATAAATACAGATGTTTATCTTCAAAAATATAATAAAAGTCACATGCTTGCAGGGAATATACTTACTCTCAGAAGTGTCTAAACTCCCAGGATGGAATCCAGTAAAGGATACCTCGGGATTACTTGTGCGTTTCTCTATCTTTTCAGGGTTGCAGGTATCCAGAACGCAGCTTGGGGCATGAAAGCTTCATCCCAGCAAGCTGACAAATCGACACTCAGCCTTAGCACCCAAAGTGTCTTCTCCCCAGCTGATTTGCCCCTTATTACTTTTCCCCATCAGAGTTGCCCGGCATCACTTTTCCAACAGGCGCCCATATCCCCGGCTGAGTCAAAGATTCCTCCTCAACAGAATCTCTAGGAAGATCTTTCAGTGATCTCTCTTTCTCCCCAGCCGAGTTGCCATTTCATCCTCAGCCAAATACAAAAGTCAGGGAATCATCTCCCCACATAGCTCCAGCCTCTATCCAGAAGAGCAGCGCACGAAGGAATCACAACAGAGTGAAGAAAGCTTCTGCAGATCCCCAGCTGGGTCCCTCTTTGCAAGGATATATCCATCAGTGATCTATATCCCCAAGCAAATGCTCCTCATCAGATCTACCGATGACCTCATCCCCAGCTGTGATGTCCATTTCAAGCAGATCGGCCAAAGATCTTCGTAGCAATGGGATCCGAATCCTAGTTGGGTATCTTTGCATAATCATAGCATTCGCATCATATTCACCCACAAAGCGTAGCATTCCGTCTAATACGGAGCATTATGGAAAAAATCAAGCATATAGCATAATCATAAGCCATGTTTTGAATCAACACTTGTGAATAATGACAATCCATCAATGTACAGAATACTTCCCCCAAAATCCCCAGCGGAGATTCCCCAGCAAAATCAGTTGCCTCACATTCACAAACACCAGTATATACTCTCTTTGGCACCCGTCCGTGTCAATACTCCCCAGTAAAGTCGCCTGAACACTCTGTGCAGACAGTACCACTCATATTACAGATACTTTTTGACACCCGTCTGTGTCATAACCCCAGCAGAAAGCCAAAGACGTCCTCTTTGCACTCACATATACTTATATATAACTTTCCTTGACATCCGTCCGTGTCATTTTCCCCGGAACAGTAACATAAACACTTTGCATATCAGATATTTGTTTATACTATACTTTTCTCCTTTCGACACTCGTCTGTGTCACTCTCCCCAACAGTTTAAATATCTGTCTATACACCGCTCATACTTATTATCCCCGCAGATTCGACACTGGTCCATGTTCTTTGTTAACCAGTTGGTACCCGTCCGTATCATCATCTCAGAACATGCGTCAAGCGTTTGTTTCTACCTGATACTCGTCCGTATCATAGTCATAAGGATGCTCGTCCGCATCTTTAATCCATACACGTGTCAAACACCCATGTCTTCTCGAATTTAGACACTCATCTGTGCCTACTATTCCCCAGAAGAGTCCCCTCAGAATCAACACTCGTCCGTGTTCTCTGTTAACCCGTTTATACTCGTCCGTATCATCATCTCTGAGCACGTGTCAGTATTTGTTTCTACCCGATACTCGTCCGTATCGTAGTCTTAAGGATGCTCGTCCGCATTTTTAATCTATACACAAACATCTAAACACTTATACCTTTTGTTTCTTGGATGTAAACACTCGTCCGTGTTTACTATTCCCCAGTAGGTCGCCAACAAAGCAATTTTCTTCTTATCTGACATTCGTCCTATGTCATGATAAACCATGAGAGCAGCCGTCCCCTGCTAGGTGGTCGTCCTCCACCTCTTGATGGTCGTCCTCCGTCATGCTCATCCGATGGTCGTCCCCATCGTTGATTTTTTTATCCGACATTCTTCCTACGTCGTGATATTTAGCAGTCGTCCCCTGCTAGGTGGTCGTCCTCCACTTTTTGATGATCGTCCTTCATCATTTTATCCAATGGTCGTCCCCATTGTTGATTTTGGTTATCTGGCATTCGTCCTATGTCATGATAAACCTTGAGAGCAGTCGTCCCCTGCTAGGTGGTCGTCCTCCACCTCTTGATGGTCGTCCTCCATCATGCTCGTCCGATGGCCGTCCCCATCGTTGACCTTTTGTCCGGCATTCGTCCTATGTCGCGATATTTTCGGCAGCCGTACCCTGCCAGGTGGTCGTCCTCCACCTTAGATGACCGTCCCTCATCTTAACCCAACAGAGCAGCCGTCCCCTGCTAGGTGATCGTCCTTCACCTTTGATGACCGTACCTCATCATCTGTTTATTTCATTTATTCTTTAACCCGATGGTCGTCCCCGTCATGGTCCCTTTTCCTTTCAGTTTAGCCCGATGGCCGTCCCCATCGTTGGTTACTTTACTTTATGAGCTTGATGGCCGTCCCCGTCATGTTTCATTAATCCCCAGAGAAGTTTTCAGCTTTGCTTGATGGCCGTCCCCATCATAATTCTTTTATCCCCAGCATGTCGGCCGTCCCCATCATTGCCTTATTTCCCGCACCTTTCCAGCATGTCGGTCGTCCCCGCCATTGCTCTTTACCCAGCAGCTGTCCTCTGCTCGACGGTCGTCCTCCGTCGCCCACACCTTACAATATACTTTGTTTTCTTTTACAATCTATATCCCTTTTCTTCTTCATTTTGTGAGTGCAAATTTTGGACCGTCTTTGGTATTCAACCACAAGTTATCTTGTTTGCCTGATAAGCCATCGCTTACATCCTGCACAGCTAACTCATGTTTGAATAGGGGCAGCTGTAAACACCCCAAATTTGCCCTCACCAATTCACACCATGGCTTGTGATCATTTCATATGCATAAACACAATCATACCATCTCATATCTCATTTGTGATTCACTGCATAGGTTCTAAGTCATCTGCATCTAGGGTTTGTGATCTGAGCAGCCCAAGAGCTTCTTGAGCCACTCCAAAGGCCATCAACCGCTTCAAAGGGGTCTATGTGTGTTCAAGTATCATATTATATCCTCTCAAAGTCAAGAATGTCAAAAAATCACAAGAACTGGGATTGGTATGGAAGCAGAGTCAGGCTTGACTGCACAGATGACCTAAAATTAGGGTTTTGGTTTCAGAGGCCATAACTCCAAATTTTTTGGTCATTCTTGTTTCTATTGGTCTCCATATGGTATAGGGAGTATGCATATCAATTTTCATGAAGAAATTCCATGGGGAAGTCATCTGATCAAAGGTTGACTTTCTAGACAAGTCAGTGCAAAATTAGGGCATCTGAGGCCCTCAATGACCCAACCAAGGGGTTATCTTCATCATTTTGATTGTATATGATCTTTATTTGATCATGGAAGAAGTTGTAAGTTCACAAAATTCAAGAATCTCAAGTTTTTGCAAAGTTGACTTTTTGGGCAAGTTTGACTTTTCATGAAAATGTCATTTTATGCAACTTTTTCAACCCTTACTTTTTGATTCAAGAAAGCTTCAAATGGAAAAACTTTGGTCATGAAAGTTGTAGAATAGATTTTTCCCTTTTCAAAAAGTACAAGAACATGACCTAATTCATTTTGGATCAAAAGTTATGGTTCATCAAAGTTGGCTAAAATCACTAAGTTTCAAATTATGCACCAAATGGAAAACTTGCAAATTCTTGTACCAAGGCAATTTGTGACTTCAAAATGGTATCTAACCTTTACACAAACATCACACAAGTCCTAAAAATCAGAATGGGACAAAGGGATCACATGTTTTATGGCTTGTGAGGCAAGACTTTTCATGAAGAACCAAAGGCAAACCAAGTTGCAAAAACTCATGATCACATTTCATCCACTTGCTAGCTACTTTGCTGATCAACCCTAGCCTTTCCCCTCACCATGCTGCGCAGCCCACACCCCTTGTACTTGGCTAGAACATGACCCATGCTTTCTCTTACACAAAGTTGACAATTTGCAAAAGTAGCCACACCTATCAAAAAAGGGCATGTCACATCTTCTGACCAATCAGCATTGTTTATACAAACTAATTGCAAGCCAAAGCACATAACCAGCAAGCCTGAAACAAGCCCAAGCAACACATTCTCATTTTCACTCTCAAAAGCAAAAGCTTTCGAAACTCAGAAAACAAGCCACAAACACTTAAACAAACTCCATAGATCAACTCAACTCATCATCCTGGTCAGAAAGCACCCCTCATCCTTGCCTTAAACTGCTTGAATCAAGAACACGATTCTCACCTGAGCTTGAACAGAAGCTGTTCAAACTCTCAAACCAGCCAACATAAACTCCTTCTAAGCACCCAGGCATCATCAAGGGACCAAAAGGAGTGGATTACACAAAGGAAAGAAGTCAGAAAGCTGCAAACTGAAAGCTTTAAAACTCAGGTAGCTCAAGAACTTTTTTTCCAGAAATGGATTTTTAAGTTCTTAATAGCTTCTACATGCTTCCCTGGTCATGAATATGTTGTTGGTTTTGAAAATGGTGAAGAGATGAGAGTTTAATCGTGTTCTGAAAGTCTTGCCCTAAAATTTGTTTTGTTTCGATTCATGTGATTGATGAAACATAAATGATGTTTATGTTAGGGTTTTGATTCAGTGAGGTGTGGGAAGGATTTCTGTTTTTTTAGATTTCATTTTAGTTACGTTTTGAAGATTCTAGGAATTTTCAGGTGGGGTTCCCACCGGAGAAGACGACCGGAGGTCTTCTCCGGCCACCTGAAAATAATTAGGGATTAATCCCTATAATTAATGAAGTTTGAATTGTGAGCGTTGGATGAGTTGACCAAGTCCATTCCCGCGCGCATCCAATGGTTCAGATCATTCACTTAGCCCTAACCTCAATTAATTAAGTTAATTAATTCGTTTTAGCAAGTTTGAATTCCAGCCATAGGATCTGGCGCGCAGTCAAGCCTTCCCTGCCCAGATTGCATCTCATCCCTTCATTCTGCATACTTTCCAATAATTCAATTTTTAATTCACATTTTCTTATTTGTTTTGCACATTTTATTTAAAATAGTAAAAACCATTTAAAAATTATGAAATTTTTTGCCAAAGATTTCAATAATTTTTAAAACACAAAAATATTTTTATTTTTAATTTTTGCATTAAAAAAGTATTTTTAAATATTTAAAAGTTTATTTTTAATTAATTAATGAGAATTAATTTATTAAAAATACTTTTAGGTATCTAAAAATCACCAAAAAATTCATGAAACATTTAAAAACATTTAGAAACATTGTCCAACCCTCAAACCAAATTTCTTTTTTGATCTTGATGCATTTTGAGAACTTTTCATGGAATTAAAATCATTTTGATGCATTATTTTGATCCAAACTTCCAAAAATCACTTCTGCCTAACCATGATGAGTTGGACTTTGATTCTTTTTGCATTGTGTTTAGCATATCATGTAGTTTGTGAGATTGAATGGCCATGATTTGATCTTCCATTTTTCATTTGTTTGGCATTTTTCTTGTTAAGGAACCCTAAAACCCTAGGAAACTTAGGAAAATCATAACTTGAACTAGGTTAAGAGTTGAGACTTCTCCTTTGGGCAGTGAGTTAGTATAGGATTAGGGATCCTTTGAGTGTGTTTTCAATTTTTTGTATTGATGTTTGCTTCTGATTTTTGTTTGTGTTTGGTGCTTTGATCATAAACCCTAATTTGGGCTTCCATATGCATCCATCTTGCATTTGCATTCATACCATGACTTTCCATAGCATTTTATGCATTCTTGTGATCCATTTGACATCATAAGACATATTGAAAGCATGTTTGATCATTGCATCTTACATTTCCCATGTTGTATGCCATTTGCATTTCATAACTTTTCATGTGTGTTTATGCTCCTTAACTTGTTTTATTTGCATCCATAAGCTTGTATGATCATCCCCATGTGTTGTTTCTTGTTTGTAGCATCTCATAGCATCATTCACATCATGTATGTGCTTCTGGTTTTGTTTCTCATCATGCCATTCCATCCCCTTTTGCATTGCATTGCATTTCCTTTCTAACCTTTCAGGTGGTAAGTTGCTTTGAGAAGTGAATTTGCCTTCACTTCTCATAACTTCTCTTCATCTCTTTTATGCATCCTTGCTGCATTTTTGTATGTGTTTGAGATTGAGCTTTCTCATTCTTCTTCTTCTCACTTTCTTTCTTCAAGTGACTTGACTTCTTGAATGAAGCAAGTTACTTTGCTTCTCCTGATCCTTTCATCTGCTTCCTGGTGGTTCCATTGAAGATTTCTTTTGTAAACCTCACAAACCTTAGGGACAACCAAGCATGACAATGATTAGGGTTTTGGTTAGTCCCCCATTTAGTTTTACCTTTGTGTCTCCTTGAGTCTTCTCTTCTCATCTCATAATCAGGGACTAAACCCTAAAGGCTTTAAGGCTTTGTGATTAAGCTTATGCCTGCATCCTTCTATTAGGATGGAGTGTATAACTTTAATCCTAAGTGTTAAACCCTTAATGTGTTTAACCCCTTAATCAATTCACTTAATAATCATCAAGACATCAAGCTTGTAACTTGGGCCTTGCATTAGGGTTCTAATTCTTCCTTAATTGGTTAAGAAGGACTAACCCTAGTGTTAATGGACAAGTCCCCCTCAAGTTGTCTTACAAACCCTAAAATTCACTTCTTCATCATATCATTAAATAAAGTCCACTTAACCAAAGGCTTGTTTTGTCATGAGTTTAATCCCTAATCATGGATTAAGTTGAGGATCTTTCCTCAGCTTAAACATTCTCATCTATTATCCTTCTATTAGGATGGTGTAATGAGTTTGTTTAATCCCTGATTATGGCTTAATATCATTACTTAACACTAAACAAAAATCACAAAAACATCTAAATAATCACAAGTAGGTTAATGATCTTAATCCTACACCATGGTAATTAAGTGTGAGAAGCTGACTTCACACTTAAGGTATTCTCATTACCCCTAATCAGAGGGAAGATGTGATGAGTTTACTAAATCCACTGGTTTAGGCTTAAGCTCATTAACTTATGACAAATTCTCAAAAGCAATAAAAGACTGAAAACACAAAAACAAACAATAATCGTCTCCTCCGGGATTCTTTTCTCATCACCTTCACTCATAAACGAGAACTTGCCTCTTCCGTCTAATGCAAGACAGTTTGTATCTGTGCCAGACAGATCATACACTTGAGCATAGGCTAGCAAGCAGTTCACAAGTCAATTCATCTTTCAGTCTCTTTGGGTCGAACTACGGTGTTCTGACTTCCTCATTGCACGAGAGGATACGTAGGCATAACTTGACAGTTATCGAACAAAAGTCTCTGTATATTCCCCCTCTTTCCAGCTTTATTCTTTTAGCCTCATAGTCTTGAGCATTTCACTCCTTTCACACTGACACCTGTATATTCTTTTCCAGCTATTTTATGCACAAATTGCACTGACACTACCCCTTTGAAACGCAAATCTTTTAAGCGTGGATCCCGTCGAGTACGACGGACAATCTGGGTGCTAATACCTTCCCAGGTATTAACCAACCCCCTTTCTCAGTCTCTCTGGTTCGCAACCGTCTTATCCATCTCTTTCCAGGTCTATGCAGCATTGCCTTTCCTCCGGGATAAAAATGCCTAGTTGGCGACTCTTTTCATCTCCAGTGAGTTCACTGCTGTGTGTTCTCATTGTTCCTTTCGCCGACCGTTCGCGTCTGTACCTTTATTTGGGCCAGTCCCATTTATCGGGAGCGACAGCTTGGCGACTCTGCTGGGGACCCTTATACTGCAACCAGGGCTTCTGGTTCCTTTTGTGGGTTCCTCCTAGCGCTTTATTGATTTGTGTTTACTGGGGTGTTATGTGCTAATTGTGTTTGTATATTTGTTTTTATGTACAGTTATTTTACTGCTTTCTTTATAGCTTTACATATATCATACTGTCATACTGTGCTGGCTGGATCTGTTTGTTTGCTTTGGTGGGTGGGTGTTCTATTGAGAGTTGAGGTCCTATACCTGGGACCTGAGTGACACCTAGGCTAGAGTGGTTCATATTCTTTCCCATTCCATCTCAGTCTGGTGCGGGAATATGAAACACGGTTCAGATATGGGTTTCTTCTTGAGAACTCTGTGTTGCAGATCTCCTGCATTACTAGGGCTATCTGGGAAGCCTGCTAAGTCTGGATGACCTTTAGTATTGACCTTCAGAAACTGAGGTGAATTAGAGGAGGAACTTTTATGGTTATTGTAAACACTGTACCTCCGGGTTAGAAGTGTTTACACTTCTCATAACTGATCCAAGTCTGAGGATCCTTGTTTTAGAACACCACCTGTGAGGGGGTTGGGCTGTTTACAGGTTTGCAGGTACCCTTGACCTCAGCATACCCTGTTACTTTGATTTGATTAAGAATACTCCATGTTGGAACAGTTCTTGTGATTTTAAACCCTGGACATGTGACTCTTTATTTGAGTCCCCCACCTTGGTTACTGGACTTATAGACCTCCATCTGGATTTCTTGAACATACAGGGACTTATATCAGAACAGTTGATCAGATCCAGCTCAGTCACAAACCCTTGCATATCATTTGCATACATCATCATTGCATCATTTTGACATTTGTTTATTTGTTTTTCAGGGTATCCATCTTCATTTTTGGCTTGGTTTTGACCCCATCATCAGTATAGACCTATCTTCATCAGCATCTACTTCAGCTATCAACTACCTGCTTCAGTCACCTGCACCAGCCAGTCAGTGGCCTATTTTCAGTGTTATCATCAGCACCTGTCTCAACCCATCCTCAACAACATGGCACCTAAAAAGAGTAACATCTCCTACCACTTCTTTCAGCCTGAGCTAGCTAACATCAGGAGGATTCAAACCCTGATTACTCCAAACCATATACCACTTTTCAGAGAGCACTATGGAAGCATACTTGATGTGGTTATGGATTTGGACCCTTCACAGAGGAGCCTGATTCACACTTGCCTTCAGTTTTATGATCCCCCACTGAGGTGTTTCACTTTTCAGGATTTTCAGTTGGGCCCTTTATTGGAGGAATACTCATCATTGGTTGGTATACCTATCAGGGGTGGAGTCTCCTTCAACCCTGAGATGGCTTTCCCAAGTAATGAGGAGATAGCAAAGGCATTGCATCTGGAACCAGTTCTGATTGGGCAACATATGACTACTAAGGCTGGAATCTCTGGCCTGCATCTGGATTTCTTGATCTCTCAAGCTACCCTGAAAGCTTCTTTGGGAGAGTGGAAAGCAGTCTGTGCTTTATTGGCCCTGAGCATATATGGGATTATATTATTTGCAGATGAGCCTAGATTCATTAGCAAGAATGAAATCCATCTTTTCATTCTGAGGAACCCAGTGCCCACTTTATTGGGGGATTTCTACTATTCAGTGCACCAGAGGAATGAAAAGCAGAGGGGAAGATTAGTTAGGTGTTGTGCTCCTTTGTTCCATACTTGGCTTCTCAAGCATTTGCCCAAGACAGATGCATTTTTGAATCCTCATCAGCAGAGAAACTGGGCTAGAAGACTCACTGCTCTGACTTCAGCTGATATCAGGTGGTGCACTCAAAGCACCAAGGGCAGGGATATCATTACCAGTTGTGGGCATTTTCCCAATGTACCCCTGATAGGAGTTAAGGGTTGCATTAATTACAATCCCCTGCTATTCAAAAGACAACTGGGCTAAGCACTGGTCCACACTCCTAAGGCACAATACTTGGCTGAGACTCTTTACTGTGAGAACAAGCCTAATCTGGCTATTGTCAGGCAGGCAGCCTGGGCCTGGGACAATGTTCAAACTAAAGGAGTAACCATTCTGGGGAAGTGCAACAATGTGGCATCAGCACAATACTATGAGTGGTCCCATGCCAGGGCTCAATTTTCTGGGATGCCCTTCACCATGGAAGATATACCTGGACCATCCTCAGCACCACCTCCTGCCATTGTCAGCTTAGAGGAGTTTGAGAGCTTGAAAGAGAGAAATGAGAAGTTGACTCAGGCTTTACAGAAGACCCTCTGGGAGAGGAGTGATGGTAGGTTGGATATTGAAAGGTTGGAAAAGTTGAAGGTGGAGCATCTGGATAAAATTGAGAAGTCTGAGGATTACATCAAGAAGTCTAGGGCTGGAGAACAGATCTTGAAGAATGCCTGCAAGGAAGCCCAGTTCCAGAAGGCCAGGACTGATTTATATCTGAAGGAGAGTCAAGCTAGGTGGGTCAGGATCACCGAGGCTCGTACTCTGGAAGATAAAAGGACTCAGGACAAAATTGAGCAGCTGGAAGCTAGTGCAAAAGAGCAGCAGGAAGCCCTGGCAGCAGCCCAGAGGGAGATCTCGGAGCTGAAGATCATGGCTGGAGTGAAGAGGTCAAAAGACCAGAGTCAGCACAAGAAGCTAACTGCAGCTGTTACTACCCGGAATCTCCTTATCAGGAATCTCACGGAGCGTCCAGCTGATCCTGTGACTGAAGCACTTCTCAAGGAAGTTCAGGAGGATGAGTTTGGTCTTGGTGTCTGACGTTTGCTTGTTGTTGCTTTCTTTTCATGTACTTTTTCTTATGATGTATTTTGACCCCTCGGGGCATGTTTTGTAAAGAACAAACTATGTTCCATTTGCCTTTTTGTAATATATGTATCAGTTTATTCCATCTGAGTCTCTTTCAAGCAACATCAACAGTATCTTCAAGGGTCTGGAAAGGTCAAAACCAAGTGCCAAGCCGGATACCTTGGAAACAAATAAGCATACTGCATTGCATGCTAACCTTTTATTTTGTTTTGTAGGTTTTTGCTTTTTTGTTACTAACTCTGTTGTGATATTCAGGAACTATTGCTCGACGTCGGGTATTTCCACTCAACCGTCCTCACCGATATCCAACCCGTAACAATCTTCCGGGCATACAGATGGACCAGGTACAACAGGACCTTGCAGAGGTCAGAAACCAAATGGCCAACGAAAGATTGGAAATGAGGACTCAAATGACGCAGTTTATGGAAGTGATGAACAACATGGCTCAGAGCCAAGAAAGATTGAGAGCAATGGTAGAAAGGCAGAATCAGGAAGATCCCCATATAGGGACTGCTGGGACAAGCAACAATGAGAGGGTCCAACCTCATGTCAACCCCCCTGTATTTGGACCCCACCTTCATCCAGAGATCAACATTCCTGCAAATGTTCAAGGGACTGCCACTGCAGGCAGAGTGCTGCAAGAAGACCCCCAGGAGGATCTGTTCATAGTAATGGGTGCTGGGGAAGAAGCCTATGACAGAAGGCTGGATGAAATTGCTGAAAAATTAAGATCCTTGGAGTCTCAAAACTCTCTGGGTTTTGATGTTATGGACATGGGCTTGGTGGACGGGGTCAGGATTCCCCATAAGTTTAAGCCTCCTTGTTTTGAGAAATACAACGGGACTTCTTGCCCACGGACCCACTTACAATCCTTTTTGGGAAGGTTGAAAGCATATACCATGGACGAAAAGCTATGGATGTTTTATTTTGAGGATAGCTTAACAGGAGCTTCAAGGGAATGGTACTCCCATCTGACTAGAGCGACCATCAGGTGTTGGAAAGACTTGGCAGAGGCCTTCATCAGACAATACCAGTATAATTTGGATATGGCACCCAACAGGACCCTCCTGATGGGGATGTCACAATCATCTAGAGAAAGCTTCCGGGAGTACGCCCAAAGGTGGAGGCAGCTGGCTACTGCTGTCCAACCACCTATGTCAGAGAGGGAGATGGCAGATATGTTTATGAACACCCTCCAAGGAACATACATTGACAGGCTGGCTGCTTTCTCTTCTACCAGCTTTGCAGATGTCGTTATAGCCGGAGAGAGAATTGAGAGCCTATTAAAGATGGGCAAGATTTCTAACAACGGTGCTAGCTCATCCAGCAACACAAGGAAGCCTTTTGCAGGCCCAAGAAGAACTGGTGAGACCAATGCTATCCATGCCAGCAGGGGCAGACCCCAATATGTTCATAGGTCTGTGGCATCAGTCACCATTCCCGCTCCAGTTCATCCACAACCAGTTTATCAACCACAGCAGCAAAATTATCAGCAACAAACTCAGTACCCTCCTCAAAGAAACTACAACAACACCAACAACAACAATCAGCAAAGACCGTTCCAACAGAGACCTTCTCAGGCCAATAGGGTGATCGATCCGATCCCTATGCCATATGCCACATTACTGCCACAACTCCTGAAACTCAACCTGGTTGAGCTAAGGACGTTAGCACCTCCAGATCCCACCAGTCTACCCAGAAATTATGACTCCAACGCCAGATGTGCTTTTCATTCAAATGCACCTGGCCACAGTACAGAAAAGTGCAGAGCTTTGCACATGAAGGTACAGGACCTGGTAGACTCTAAAGCACTGAACTTTGCACCACCACCAAATGTTAACAAGAACCCTATGCCAAACCACGGAGGTCCCAGAATCAATGTTATTGAAGAAGACAAGCCGTCTTACTTGATAACCAGTGTGGGTCAGATTCGGACACCGTTGGTAGAGATCAAAGCTCAACTCCTTGAATGCCAAATGTTCCCGGGATGTGAGCTAGGTTGTGCTTATTGCAACATTTCAGTGAATGGTTGTGATAACTTGAGAGATGGCATAGATGGTCTCATCCAGAGTGGCCTGCTTCAAATCACAACATCAATTCCTACCAATCCAGCAATCTCATCAGCAACAATTCTCGTGTCTCCTACAAATACAACAACCATTGTTCCAAGCAACTCTTCAATTTCATCAACAAGTGCTTCATCTGTTCTTTCAACGGACCAAATATCAGCGAACATCCCTTCTACAACTTCAGCACCCCTTCATTCAGAAACTCCTACAACAACAACACCCATCCTTCCAACAATGTCTCCTACAACTTCAGCAGCAAATGTTTCAACAGTTACAATTTACTATGATCCTGAAAATGATTCTGCTTACAACTCGCAAAATGCCACTCCTATCAGAGCACTAGTCACAATATACTATGATCCACAGACTATCACAGTCCCTTCTGCAGCTGCCATCAGCCCGGTCACCGTCACGGTGCCTGGGCCAGTACCTTATGAAAGCAGTAATGCCATCCCTTGGCATTACGGCTCTGATCTATACTGCAAAGGACAGAAAATCACTTTTGAATCATCAACCCCTGCACCACAAATAGACAATGTGGGAGGAGGCGGAGGCTTCACTCGAAGCGGACGTCTCTTTGCTCCACAAACTCAAAGACCCACTGCCGAAGCAGAAGCTGCTGCCAAGGCAAAAGGGAAAAGCTTGGTGCAGGAAGAGCAAATTGTTAAAGAAGCTCTGAAAACACCCTTTGATCAAGAAGTTGATGAATTCATGAGAATTATCAAGAAAAGTGATTACAAAATAGTGGACCAGCTTCACCAGACGCCTTCCAAGATCTCAATTCTATCATTGCTTATGTGCTCCGAGGCTCACCGGAACGCACTACTAAAAGTCTTGCACGCAGCTTATGTGCCAGAAGAGATCACCGTCAATCAGCTGGAAGCGGTGGTTGGAAATGTTAATGCTAGTCATGGACTAGGGTTCACCAACACTGATTTGACTACGGAAGGCCGCAATCATAACAAGGCTTTGCACATTACCATAGAATGTAAGGGTGCAGTTCTTTCCCATGTGCTGGTAGACACATAATCATCCCTCAATGTCTTACCTAAAAAAGCCCTTGTGAAGCTAGAGTATGACGGATTGGCATTACGCCCCAGCAACCTGGTAGTGAGAGCCTTTGATGGTTCTAAGAGATCGGTTCTGGGCGAGATTGAGTTGCCTATAACAATTGGCCCACAAACTTTCAAAGCGACCTTCTACGTGATGGATATACAGCCTGCCTACAGCTGTCTATTGGGTAGGCCATGGATTCACGCCGCTGGCGCCGTGACCTCAACCCTTCACCAGAAGTTAAAATTCGAGTGGGAGGGTCAAGTCGTTACTATCTGTGGAGAGGAGGATATTTTTGTTAGCCATCTGGCTACTTACAAATACATTGAGATGGATTGGGAGATCCACGAACCAATGAGTCAAGGGTTTGAGGCCTTGAACATAAATGAAACATCTGCTGTACCTGGAACCTCGATGACATCTTATCAACAAGCCCGGAAGGTTGTTGAAGAAGGAAATGCCCAAGGCTGGGGCAAACTGTTACCGGTGGAGAAGAAAGAGGATAGATTTGGGTTGGGTTACAAACCAACTCAACAAGATCAAGCAGAGGCTGCTAAGGAGCCCAACTTTGTTAGTGGGGGGATGCTCACCCCCGATGTTGTCAACAATTTGGAAGACGAGGATGAAAGCGACCGCAACCTGGAAAGTTGGATCCGTCCAAAGATCCCGGGGAGCAGTATCTCAAACTGGTCTTCCCGGGAAATTATAAGAGTTACTCCTGCAGAGTAATTATTATTTCCTGTATATTTTAAGCATGCATCAAGTATTGCATCTTGCCCAAGATGACAAGACTCATTTTGTAATCGGGCCATCTGTAATTTTTGTGCAACAAGATTAATCAATGAAATATCAGACATCTTTTGCAAATGAGTGTTTTCTTTTCCGCTCACTGTTTTTCCATTTTTCTTTTTGTACAAAAAATAAATGGCATTGTTTTCAAAATGATAACTTTATTTCACTTTTTAAACAAGATTAAAATCAAATCACTAAAATGAACAAACTGAACCCTTGCAGAGAATGTCTTCCAGACAGCACCGACAACAGCACGGCTATGACTTCGTATGACTTTGATAATCCGATCAATCAAGCTGATGAAGGGGTTGAAGAAGATTACGAGCTTCCTGAAGAGCTAGCCAGATTGTTAAGACAAGAGGAAAAGGTCATTACTCCTCACCAGGAGGAGGTTGAAACAATCAATCTTGGTACAGATGAAGACGTGAAAGAAGTTAAAATCGGGGCCTGCTTACAAGACTCAGTGAAGAGACAACTGATTGACCTGCTGCAAGAATATGTGGACGTGTTTGCTTGGTCCTATCAAGACATGCCAGGGTTGGACACCGACATTGTTGTGCACAAACTGCCTTTAAGAGAAGAATGCCCACCGGTTAAACAGAAACTGCGCCGTACTCGCCCAGACATGGCAATGAAAATCAAGGAAGAGGTACAAAAGCAATGGGACGCCGGGTTCCTTGCCGTAACTAGCTATCCACCGTGGGTTGCTAATATAGTACATGTGCCTAAGAAGGACGGCAAAGTAAGGATGTGTGTTGACTACCGGGATCTGAACAGAGCCAGCCCGAAAGATGACTTCCCTTTACCTCACATTGATGTATTGGTGGATAATACGGCTCAGTTCTCGGTATTCTCCTTCATGGATGGATTTTCAGGATACAATCAGATTAAAATGTCACTTGAAGACATGGAGAAGACAACTTTCATCACACCCTGGGGGACGTTCTGCTACAAGGTAATGCCATTTGGGCTCAAGAATGCTGGTGCAACATATCAATGGGCCATGGTGACATTATTCCACGATATGATGCATAAAGAAATCGAGTGTTATGTGGATGACATGATTGCCAAGTCCCTTACTGAAGAAGATCACCTGGTAAATCTGCTAAAACTGTTCAAGCGGCTGAGGAAGTACCAACTAAAGTTGAACCCCAACAAATGCACATTCGGGGTGCGATCCGGTAAGCTGCTGGGATTTATTGTGAGTGAGAAAGGGATTGAAGTAGACCCTGATAAAGTTAAAGCCATTCAAGAAATGCCTGCACCGAAGACAGAAAAGGAAGTTAGAGGGTTCTTAGGTCGATTGAACTACATCTCAAGGTTCATATCACACCTTACAGCAACCTGTGAACCCTTGTTCAAACTTTTGAGAAAGGAACAGACGGTCAGGTGGAACGAAGACTGTCAGAAGGCTTTTGACAAGATCAAGGAATACTTGCAAGAACCTCCAATCCTTATGCCTCCAGTTGAAGGAAGACCTCTGATAATGTACTTGACAGTATTAGAAGAGTCAATGGGGTGTGTGCTGGGCCAGCATGACGAGTCTGGTCGAAAAGAGTATGCAATATACTACCTAAGCAAAAAGTTTACCGACTGTGAACAACGTTATTCACTGCTCGAGAAAACTTGCTGTGCTTTAGCGTAGGCTGCTCGCCGACTGAGACAGTATATGTTGACCCACACTACTTTGTTGATCTCAAAGATGGACCCAGTTAAGTACATATTTGAGAAGCCAGCGCTTACCGGACGGGTTGCAAGATGGCAAATGATCCTTACAGAGTATGACATTCAGTACACTTCTCAGAAAGCCATCAAGGGCAGTGTATTATCTGAATATCTTGCTGAGCAACCCATTGATGATTACCAGCCTATGAGATTTGACTTCCCTGATGAAGACATCATGTTCATAAAAGCAAAAGATCATGAAGAGCCTGTTCACACTGAAGGGCCTGACCCGGAAGAAGAATGGACTATGATGTTTGATGGGGCTGTTAATATGAATGGTCGTGGTGTTGGTGCAGTACTCATTACACCTAAAGGAGTTCACATGCCTTTCTCGGCAAAGCTCACTTTCAACTGCACTAACAACGAAGCTGAATACGAAGCTTGCATTATGGGTCTTAAGGAAGCCATTGACCTCAGGATCAAGACATTGACCGTGTTCGGAGATTCAGCTCTGGTAATCAATCAAACCAACGGCAAATGGTACACCCACCAGGATCATCTCATACCTTACAGGGATTATACAAGGAGGTTATTGACTCTCTTTACAACAGTCAAGCTTGAGTATATCCCTCGGGACGAGAATCAGTTTGCAGATGCTCTGGCTACCATTTCGTCCATGATCAAAGTTCAGGCTGCCAACTTTGTACCTCAGATCTCAGTGTCCAGACTTGACAGACCAGCATATGTATTCGCAGCAGACATTGTCAAAGATGATAAGCCTTGGTTCCATGACATTAAATGCTTCTTGGAGGATCAAACATACCCACCTGGGGCATCTTCCAATGATAAGAAGACGTTAAGAAGGCTTGCTGGTAGTTTCTTCCTGAATACTGATGGTTCCATATACAAGAGAAACTTTGATATGGTACTCCTCAGATGTGTTGATAGGACAGAAGCAGACTTATTGATGCATGAAGTGCACGAAGGATCCTTTGGTACCCATGCTGGAGGACATGCAATGGATAAGAAGTTGCTGAGATCAGGCTATTATTGGATCACAATGGATGCCGACTGTTGTGCCTATGCCAGGAAATGTCATAAATGTCAGATTTATGCGGATAAAGTGCATGTGCCTCCCAATCCTTTGAATATAATGTCTTCACCCTGGCCCTTCGCTATGTGGGGCATCGACATGATTGGCAAGATTGAGCCGACTGCTTCGAATAGCCACATATTCATCCTGGTTGCCATTGACTATTTCACCAAGTGGGTCGAAGCAGCTTCCTATGCCAATGTTACAAGACAAGTGGTAGCCAGATTTCTGAAAAGAGATATCATCTGTCGATACGGAGTTCCCGAGCGAATCATTACTGATAATGGTTCCAATTTAAACAACAAGATGATGGCAGAACTATGTCGGGACTTCAAAATTCAACATCACAATTCTTCTCCTTACAGGCCAAAGATGAACGGCGCTGTCGAGGCGGCTAATAAGAATATTAAGAAGATTGTGCAGAAGATGGTAGTCACCTACAAAGACTGGCATGAAATGTTACCATTTGCCTTGCATGGGTACCGCACGTCAATCAGAACATCCACTGGGACAACACCGTATCAGCTTGTTTATGGTATGGAGGCAGTCCTACCAGTTGAAGTTGAATTACCCTCCTTACGGGTGATAATGGATGTTAAACTGAATGAAGCAGAATGGGTTCGGTCCCGATACGAACAACTGAGTCTGATTGAAGAGAAAAGACTGGCTGCAATCTGTCATGGGCAGTTGTATCAGAAAAGAATGAAGAGAGCCTTCGATCAGAAAGTCAGGCATCGAGAGTACCAAGTAGGAGATCTTGTGCTGAAAAGAATCCTTCCTCCTCATACAGACCACAGGGGCAAATGGACTCCAAACTATGAAGGACCATTTGTAGTAAAGAAAGTTTTCTCTGGTGGAGCACTGATGCTCAGCACCATGGATGGTGAAGATTTCCCGTCCCCTGTGAATTCAGATGCAGTTAAAAAATACTTCGCATAAAAATGACCCGCTGGACATAAAAACAGAATGTAAGTCCAGGCAAAAATAGGGCATCCCGGCGAGTCAAAAACAGAATAAAAGACTCGGGCAAAAATAAGGGAAAATAAACAAAAAATGTACACCCGCTGAGTTGAAAAGCCGCATCGGACAGCTCAGGAAAAAATGGGTATCCTGATGGATTGAAAACCTGAATGGGCGATCCATGCAAATAAGGGAATAAGCGAACAACTGCACTCTGAATTCGTCTGTATCACTCACAGCCTGTTGAGCTTCAAAAGGATCAAGCTTCAATCAGAACCAACCTTCTTCAGAAAAGCAAGACGAGAAGAACGTCAAAAGTCATACGAGTCATAGCGAAAGAGGAAGCTCCTTAAAGTGTCGTCAACATTGCCAGCATTTTGTTTCTCAATTTGTAACGATCTCCTCATTTCAGGGGATTTGTTTCTTTGACTGTATCTTGCCAATTCAGGGCACATGAATTAATAAAATCAGATTTTCAGTCAAGTTCGTTTTGTACATTTTATTTGCAAAAAATGTCTGATGTCTTAAGGAAAAACTGATCGCATAAATACAGATGTTTATCTTCAAAAATATAATAAAAGTCACATGCTTGCAGGGAATATACTTACTCTCAGAAGTGTCTAAACTCCCAGGACGGAATCCAGTAAAGGATACCTCGGGATTACTTTTGCGTTTCTCTATCTTTTCAGGGTTGCAGGTATCCAGAACGCAGCTTGGGGCATGAAAGCTTCATCCCAGCAAGCTGACAAATCGACACTCAGCCTTAGCACCCAAAGTGTCTTCTCCCCAGCTGATTTGCCCCTTATTACTTTTCCCCATCAGAGTTGCCCGACATCACTTTTCCAACAGGCGCCCATATCCCCGGCTGAGTCAAAGATTCCTCCTCAACAGAATCTCTAGGAAGATCTTTCAGTGATCTCTCTTTCTCCCCAGCCGAGTTGCCATTTCATCCTCAGCCAAATACAAAAGTCAGGGAATCATCTCCCCACATAGCTCCAGCCTCTATCCAGAAGAGCAGCGCACGAAGGAATCACAACAGAGTGAAGAAAGCTTCTGCAGATCCCCAGCTGGGTCCCTCTTTGCAAGGATATATCCATCAGTGATCTATATCCCCAAGCAAATGCTCCTCATCAGATCTACCGATGACCTCATCCCCAGCTGGGATGTCCATTTCAAGCAGATCGGCCAAAGATCTTCGTAGCAATGGGATCCGAATCCTAGTTGGGTATCTTTGCATAATCATAGCATTCGCATCATATTCACCCACAAAGCGTAGCATTCCGTCTAATACGGAGCATTATGGAAAAAATCAAGCATATAGCATAATCATAAGCCATGTTTTGAATCAACACTTGTGAATAATGACAATCCATCAATGTACAGAATACTTCCCCCAAAATCCCCAGCGGAGATTCCCCAGCAAAATCAGTTGCCTCACATTCACAAACACCAGTATATACTCTCTTTGGCACCCGTCCGTGTCAATACTCCCCAGTAAAGTCGCCTGAACACTCTGTGCAGACAGTACCACTCATATTACAGATACTTTTTGACACCCGTCTGTGTCATAACCCCAGCAGAAAGCCAAAGACGTCCTCTTTGCACTCACATATACTTATATATAACTTTCCTTGACATCCGTCCGTGTCATTTTCCCCGGAACAGTAACATAAACACTTTGCATATCAGATATTTGTTTATACTATACTTTTCTCCTTTCGACACTCGTCTGTGTCACTCTCCCCAACAGTTTAAATATCTGTCTATACACCGCTCATACTTATTATCCCCGCAGATTCGACACTGGTCCATGTTCTTTGTTAACCAGTTGGTACCCGTCCGTATCATCATCTCAGAACATGCGTCAAGCGTTTGTTTCTACCTGATACTCGTCCGTATCATAGTCATAAGGATGCTCGTCCGCATCTTTAATCCATACACGTGTCAAACACCCATGTCTTCTCGAATTTAGACACTCATCTGTGCATACTATTCCCCAGAAGAGTCCCCTCAGAATCAACACTCGTCCGTGTTCTCT
This sequence comes from Lathyrus aphaca, assembly GCA_963966055.1. NCBI lineage: Eukaryota > Viridiplantae > Streptophyta > Magnoliopsida > Fabales > Fabaceae > Lathyrus > Lathyrus aphaca. The sequence goes on along the minus strand of OZ014524.1, from coordinate 12,214,846 downwards.
GTTAACCCGTTTATACTCGTCCGTATCATCATCTCTGAGCACGTGTCAGTATTTGTTTCTACCCGATACTCGTCCGTATCGTAGTCTTAAGGATGCTCGTCCGCATTTTTAATCTATACACAAACATCTAAACACTTATACCTTTTGTTTCTTGGATGTAAACACTCGTCCGTGTTTACTATTCCCCAGTAGGTCGCCAACAAAGCAATTTTCTTCTTATCTGACATTCGTCCTATGTCATGATAAACCATGAGAGCAGCCGTCCCCTGCTAGGTGGTCGTCCTCCACCTCTTGATGGTCGTCCTCCGTCATGCTCATCCGATGGTCGTCCCCATCGTTGATTTTTTTATCCGACATTCTTCCTACGTCGTGATATTTAGCAGTCGTCCCCTGCTAGGTGGTCGTCCTCCACTTTTTGATGATCGTCCTTCATCATTTTATCCAATGGTCGTCCCCATTGTTGATTTTGGTTATCTGGCATTCGTCCTATGTCATGATAAACCTTGAGAGCAGTCGTCCCCTGCTAGGTGGTCGTCCTCCACCTCTTGATGGTCGTCCTCCATCATGCTCGTCCGATGGCCGTCCCCATCGTTGACCTTTTGTCCGGCATTCGTCCTATGTCGCGATATTTTCGGCAGCCGTACCCTGCCAGGTGGTCGTCCTCCACCTTAGATGACCGTCCCTCATCTTAACCCAACAGAGCAGCCGTCCCCTGCTAGGTGATCGTCCTTCACCTTTGATGACCGTACCTCATCATCTGTTTATTTCATTTATTCTTTAACCCGATGGTCGTCCCCGTCGTGGTCCCTTTTCCTTTCAGTTTAGCCCGATGGCCGTCCCCATCGTTGGTTACTTTACTTTATGAGCTTGATGGCCGTCCCCGTCATGTTTCATTAATCCCCAGAGAAGTTTTCAGCTTTGCTTGATGGCCGTCCCCATCATAATTCTTTTATCCCCAGCATGTCGGCCGTCCCCATCATTGCCTTATTTCCCGCACCTTTCCAGCATGTCGGTCGTCCCCGCCATTGCTCTTTACCCAGCAGCTGTCCTCTGCTCGACGGTCGTCCTCCGTCGCCCACACCTTACAATATACTTTGTTTTCTTTTACAATCTATATCCCTTTTCTTCTTCATTTTGTGAGTGCAAATTTTGGACCGTCTTTGGTATTCAACCACAAGTTATCTTGTTTGCCTGATAAGCCATCGCTTACATCCTGCACAGCTAACTCATGTTTGAATAGGGGCAGCTGTAAACACCCCAAATTTGCCCTCACCAATTCACACCATGGCTTGTGATCATTTCATATGCATAAACACAATCATACCATCTCATATCTCATTTGTGATTCACTGCATAGGTTCTAAGTCATCTGCATCTAGGGTTTGTGATCTGAGCAGCCCAAGAGCTTCTTGAGCCACTCCAAAGGCCATCAACCGCTTCAAAGGGGTCTATGTGTGTTCAAGTATCATATTATATCCTCTCAAAGTCAAGAATGTCAAAAAATCACAAGAACTGGGATTGGTATGGAAGCAGAGTCAGGCTTGACTGCACAGATGACCTAAAATTAGGGTTTTGGTTTCAGAGGCCATAACTCCAAATTTTTTGGTCATTCTTGTTTCTATTGGTCTCCATATGGTATAGGGAGTATGCATATCAATTTTCATGAAGAAATTCCATGGGGAAGTCATCTGATCAAAGGTTGACTTTCTAGACAAGTCAGTGCAAAATTAGGGCATCTGAGGCCCTCAATGACCCAACCAAGGGGTTATCTTCATCATTTTGATTGTATATGATCTTTATTTGATCATGGAAGAAGTTGTAAGTTCACAAAATTCAAGAATCTCAAGTTTTTGCAAAGTTGACTTTTTGGGCAAGTTTGACTTTTCATGAAAATGTCATTTTATGCAACTTTTTCAACCCTTACTTTTTGATTCAAGAAAGCTTCAAATGGAAAAACTTTGGTCATGAAAGTTGTAGAATAGATTTTTCCCTTTTCAAAAAGTACAAGAACATGACCTAATTCATTTTGGATCAAAAGTTATGGTTCATCAAAGTTGGCTAAAATCACTAAGTTTCAAATTATGCACCAAATGGAAAACTTGCAAATTCTTGTACCAAGGCAATTTGTGACTTCAAAATGGTATCTAACCTTTACACAAACATCACACAAGTCCTAAAAATCAGAATGGGACAAAGGGATCACATGTTTTATGGCTTGTGAGGCAAGACTTTTCATGAAGAACCAAAGGCAAACCAAGTTGCAAAAACTCATGATCACATTTCATCCACTTGCTAGCTACTTTGCTGATCAACCCTAGCCTTTCCCCTCACCATGCTGCGCAGCCCACACCCCTTGTACTTGGCTAGAACATGACCCATGCTTTCTCTTACACAAAGTTGACAATTTGCAAAAGTAGCCACACCTATCAAAAAAGGGCATGTCACATCTTCTGACCAATCAGCATTGTTTATACAAACTAATTGCAAGCCAAAGCACATAACCAGCAAGCCTGAAACAAGCCCAAGCAACACATTCTCATTTTCACTCTCAAAAGCAAAAGCTTTCGAAACTCAGAAAACAAGCCACAAACACTTAAACAAACTCCATAGATCAACTCAACTCATCATCCTGGTCAGAAAGCACCCCTCATCCTTGCCTTAAACTGCTTGAATCAAGAACACGATTCTCACCTGAGCTTGAACAGAAGCTGTTCAAACTCTCAAACCAGCCAACATAAACTCCTTCTAAGCACCCAGGCATCATCAAGGGACCAAAAGGAGTGGATTACACAAAGGAAAGAAGTCAGAAAGCTGCAAACTGAAAGCTTCAAAACTCAGGTAGCTCAAGAACTTTTTTTCCAGAAATGGATTTTTAAGTTCTTAATAGCTTCTACATGCTTCCCTGGTCATGAATATGTTGTTGGTTTTGAAAATGGTGAAGAGATGAGAGTTTAATCGTGTTCTGAAAGTCTTGCCCTAAAATTTGTTTTGTTTCGATTCATGTGATTGATGAAACATAAATGATGTTTATGTTAGGGTTTTGATTCAGTGAGGTGTGGGAAGGATTTCTGTTTTTTTAGATTTCATTTTAGTTACGTTTTGAAGATTCTAGGAATTTTCAGGTGGGGTTCCCACCGGAGAAGACGACCGGAGGTCTTCTCCGGCCACCTGAAAATAATTAGGGATTAATCCCTATAATTAATGAAGTTTGAATTGTGAGCGTTGGATGAGTTGACCAAGTCCATTCCCGCGCGCATCCAATGGTTCAGATCATTCACTTAGCCCTAACCTCAATTAATTAAGTTAATTAATTCGTTTTAGCAAGTTTGAATTCCAGCCATAGGATCTGGCGCGCAGTCAAGCCTTCCCTGCCCAGATTGCATCTCATCCCTTCATTCTGCATACTTTCCAATAATTCAATTTTTAATTCACATTTTCTTATTTGTTTTGCACATTTTATTTAAAATAGTAAAAACCATTTAAAAATTATGAAATTTTTTGCCAAAGATTTCAATAATTTTTAAAACACAAAAATATTTTTATTTTTAATTTTTGCATTAAAAAAGTATTTTTAAATATTTAAAAGTTTATTTTTAATTAATTAATGAGAATTAATTTATTAAAAATACTTTTAGGTATCTAAAAATCACCAAAAAATTCATGAAACATTTAAAAACATTTAGAAACATTGTCCAACCCTCAAACCAAATTTCTTTTTTGATCTTGATGCATTTTGAGAACTTTTCATGGAATTAAAATCATTTTGATGCATTATTTTGATCCAAACTTCCAAAAATCACTTCTGCCTAACCATGATGAGTTGGACTTTGATTCTTTTTGCATTGTGTTTAGCATATCATGTAGTTTGTGAGATTGAATGGCCATGATTTGATCTTCCATTTTTCATTTGTTTGGCATTTTTCTTGTTAAGGAACCCTAAAACCCTAGGAAACTTAGGAAAATCATAACTTGAACTAGGTTAAGAGTTGAGACTTCTCCTTTGGGCAGTGAGTTAGTATAGGATTAGGGATCCTTTGAGTGTGTTTTCAATTTTTTGTATTGATGTTTGCTTCTGATTTTTGTTTGTGTTTGGTGCTTTGATCATAAACCCTAATTTGGGCTTCCATATGCATCCATCTTGCATTTGCATTCATACCATGACTTTCCATAGCATTTTATGCATTCTTGTGATCCATTTGACATCATAAGACATATTGAAAGCATGTTTGATCATTGCATCTTACATTTCCCATGTTGTATGCCATTTGCATTTCATAACTTTTCATGTGTGTTTATGCTCCTTAACTTGTTTTATTTGCATCCATAAGCTTGTATGATCATCCCCATGTGTTGTTTCTTGTTTGTAGCATCTCATAGCATCATTCACATCATGTATGTGCTTCTGGTTTTGTTTCTCATCATGCCATTCCATCCCCTTTTGCATTGCATTGCATTTCCTTTCTAACCTTTCAGGTGGTAAGTGGCTTTGAGAAGTGAATTTGCCTTCACTTCTCATAACTTCTCTTCATCTCTTTTATGCATCCTTGCTGCATTTTTGTATGTGTTTGAGATTGAGCTTTCTCATTCTTCTTCTTCTCACTTTCTTTCTTCAAGTGACTTGACTTCTTGAATGAAGCAAGTTACTTTGCTTCTCCTGATCCTTTCATCTGCTTCCTGGTGGTTCCATTGAAGATTTCTTTTGTAAACCTCACAAACCTTAGGGACAACCAAGCATGACAATGATTAGGGTTTTGGTTAGTCCCCCATTTAGTTTTACCTTTGTGTCTCCTTGAGTCTTCTCTTCTCATCTCATAATCAGGGACTAAACCCTAAAGGCTTTAAGGCTTTGTGATTAAGCTTATGCCTGCATCCTTCTATTAGGATGGAGTGTATAACTTTAATCCTAAGTGTTAAACCCTTAATGTGTTTAACCCCTTAATCAATTCACTTAATAATCATCAAGACATCAAGCTTGTAACTTGGGCCTTGCATTAGGGTTCTAATTCTTCCTTAATTGGTTAAGAAGGACTAACCCTAGTGTTAATGGACAAGTCCCCCTCAAGTTGTCTTACAAACCCTAAAATTCACTTCTTCATCATATCATTAAATAAAGTCCACTTAACCAAAGGCTTGTTTTGTCATGAGTTTAATCCCTAATCATGGATTAAGTTGAGGATCTTTCCTCAGCTTAAACATTCTCATCTATTATCCTTCTATTAGGATGGTGTAATGAGTTTGTTTAATCCCTGATTATGGCTTAATCTCATTACTTAACACTAAACAAAAATCACAAAAACATCTAAATAATCACAAGTAGGTTAATGATCTTAATCCTACACCATGGTAATTAAGTGTGAGAAGCTGACTTCACACTTAAGGTATTCTCATTACCCCTAATCAGAGGGAAGATGTGATGAGTTTACTAAATCCACTGGTTTAGGCTTAAGCTCATTAACTTATGACAAATTCTCAAAAGCAATAAAAGACTGAAAACACAAAAACAAACAATAATCGTCTCCTCCGGGATTCTTTTCTCATCACCTTCACTCATAAACGAGAACTTGCCTCTTCCGTCTAATGCAAGACAGTTTGTATCTGTGCCAGACAGATCATACACTTGAGCATAGGCTAGCAAGCAGTTCACAAGTCAATTCATCTTTCAGTCTCTTTGGGTCGAACTACGGTGTTCTGACTTCCTCATTGCACGAGAGGATACGTAGGCATAACTTGACAGTTATCGAACAAAAGTCTCTGTATATTCCCCCTCTTTCCAGCTTTATTCTTTTAGCCTCATAGTCTTGAGCATTTCACTCCTTTCACACTGACACCTGTATATTCTTTTCCAGCTATTTTATGCACAAATTGCACTGACACTACCCCTTTGAAACGCAAATCTTTTAAGCGTGGATCCCGTCGAGTACGACGGACAATCTGGGTGCTAATACCTTCCCAGGTATTAACCAACCCCCTTTCTCAGTCTCTCTGGTTCGCAACCGTCTTATCCATCTCTTTCCAGGTCTATGCAGCATTGCCTTTCCTCCGGGATAAAAATGCCTAGCTGGCGACTCTTTTCATCTCCAGTGAGTTCACTGCTGTGTGTTCTCATTGTTCCTTTCGCCGACCGTTCGCGTCTGTACCTTTATTTGGGCCAGTCCCATTTATCGGGAGCGACAGCTTGGCGACTCTGCTGGGGACCATTATACTGCAACCAGGGCTTCTGGTTCCTTTTGTGGGTTCCTCCTAACGCTTTATTGATTTGTGTTTACTGGGGTGTTATGTGCTAATTGTGTTTGTATATTTGTTTTTATGTACAGTTATTTTACTGCTTTCTTTATAGCTTTACATATATCATACTGTCATACTGTGCTGGCTGGATCTGTTTGTTTGCTTTGGTGGGTGGGTGTTCTATTGGGAGTTGAGGTCCTATACCTGGGACCTGAGTGACACCTAGGCTAGAGTGGTTCATATTCTTTCCCATTCCATCTCGGTCTGGTGCGGGAATATGAAACACGGTTCAGATATGGGTTTCTTCTTGAGAACTCTGTGTTGCAGATCTCCTGCATTACTAGGGCTATCTGGGAAGCCTGCTAAGTCTGGATGACCTTTAGTATTGACCTTCAGAAACTGAGGTGAATTAGAGGAGGAACTTTTATGGTTATTGTAAACACTGTACCTCCGGGTTAGAAGTGTTTACACTTCTCATAACTGATCCAAGTCTGAGGATCCTTGTTTTAGAACACCACCTGTGAGGGGGTTGGGCTGTTTACAGGTTTGCAGGTACCCTTGACCTCAGCATACCCTGTTACTTTGATTTGATTAAGAATACTCCATGTTGGAACAGTTCTTGTGATTCTAAACCCTGGACATGTGACTCTTTATTTGAGTCCCCCACCTTGGTTACTGGACTTATAGACCTCCATCTGGATTTCTTGAACATACAGGGACTTATATCAGAACAGTTGATCAGATCCAGCTCAGTCACAAACCCTTGCATATCATTTGCATACATCATCATTGCATCATTTTGACATTTGTTTATTTGTTTTTCAGGGTATCCATCTTCATTTTTGGCTTGGTTTTGACCCCATCATCAGTATAGACCTATCTTCATCAGCATCTACTTCAGCTATCAACTACCTGCTTCAGTCACCTGCACCAGCCAGTCAGTGGCCTATTTTCAGTGTTATCATCAGCACCTGTCTCAACCCATCCTCAACAACATGGCACCTAAAAAGAGTAACATCTCCTACCACTTCTTTCAGCCTGAGCTAGCTAACATCAGGAGGATTCAAACCCTGATTACTCCAAACCATATACCACTTTTCAGAGAGCACTATGGAAGCATACTTGATGTGGTTATGGATTTGGACCCTTCACAGAGGAGCCTGATTCACACTTGCCTTCAGTTTTATGATCCCCCACTGAGGTGTTTCACTTTTCAGGATTTTCAGTTGGGCCCTTTATTGGAGGAATACTCATCATTGGTTGGTATACCTATCAGGGGTGGAGTCCCCTTCAACCCTGAGATGGCTTTCCCAAGTAATGAGGAGATAGCAAAGGCATTGCATCTGGAACCAGTTCTGATTGGGCAACATATGACTACTAAGGCTGGAATCTCTGGCCTGCATCTGGATTTCTTGATCTCTCAAGCTACCCTGAAAGCTTCTTTGGGAGAGTGGAAAGCAGTCTGTGCTTTATTGGCCCTGAGCATATATGGGATTATATTATTTGCAGATGAGCCTAGATTCATTAGCAAGAATGCAATCCATCTTTTCATTCTGAGGAACCCAGTGCCCACTTTATTGGGGGATTTCTACTATTCAGTGCACCAGAGGAATGAAAAGCAGAGGGGAAGATTAGTTAGGTGTTGTGCTCCTTTGTTCCATACTTGGCTTCTCAAGCATTTGCCCAAGACAGATGCATTTTTGAATCCTCATCAGCAGAGAAACTGGGCTAGAAGACTCACTGCTCTGACTTCAGCTGATATCAGGTGGTGCACTCAAAGCACCAAGGGCAGGGATATCATTACCAGTTGTGGGCATTTTCCCAATGTACCCCTGATAGGAGTTAAGGGTTGCATTAATTACAATCCCCTGCTATTCAAAAGACAACTGGGCTAAGCACTGGTCCACACTCCTAAGGCACAAGACTTGGCTGAGACTCTTTACTGTGAGAACAAGCCTAATCTGGCTATTGTCAGGCAGGCAGCCTGGGCCTGGGACAATGTTCAAACTAAAGGAGTAACCATTCTGGGGAAGTGCAACAATGTGGCATCAGCACAATACTATGAGTGGTCCCATGCCAGGGCTCAATTTTCTGGGATGCCCTTCACCATGGAAGATATACCTGGACCATCCTCAGCACCACCTCCTGCCACTGTCAGCTTAGAGGAGTTTGAGAGCTTGAAAGAGAGAAATGAGAAGTTGACTCAGGCTTTACAGAAGACCCTCTGGGAGAGGAGTGATGGTAGGTTGGATATTGAAAGGTTGGAAAAGTTGAAGGTGGAGCATCTGGATAAAATTGAGAAGTCTGAGGATTACATCAAGAAGTCTAGGGCTGGAGAACAGATCTTGAAGAATGCCTGCAAGGAAGCCCAGTTCCAGAAGGCCAGGACTGATTTATATCTGAAGGAGAGTCAAGCTAGGTGGGTCAGGATCACCGAGGCTCGTACTCTGGAAGATAAAAGGACTCAGGACAAAATTGAGCAGCTGGAAGCTAGTGCAAAAGAGCAGCAGGAAGCCCTGGCAGCAGCCCAGAGGGAGATCTCGGAGCTGAAGATCATGGCTGGAGTGAAGAGGTCAAAAGACCAGAGTCAGCACAAGAAGCTAACTGCAGCTGTTACTACCCGGAATCTCCTTATCAGGAATCTCACGGAGCGTCCAGCTGATCCTGTGACTGAAGCACTTCTCAAGGAAGTTCAGGAGGATGAGTTTGGTCTTGGTGTCTGACGTTTGCTTGTTGTTGCTTTCTTTTCATGTACTTTTTCTTATGATGTATTTTGACCCCTCGGGGCATGTTTTGTAAAGAACAAACTATGTTCCATTTGCCTTTTTGTAATATATGTATCAGTTTATTCCATCTGAGTCTCTTTCAAGCAACATCAACAGTATCTTCAAGGGTCTGGAAAGGTCAAAACCAAGTGCCAAGCCGGATACCTTGGAAACAAATAAGCATACTGCATTGCATGCTAACCTTTTATTTTGTTTTGTAGGTTTTTGCTTTTTTGTTACTAACTCTGTTGTGATATTCAGGAACTATTGCTCGACGTCGGGTATTTCCACTCAACCGTCCTCACCGATATCCAACCCGTAACAATCTTCCGGGCATACAGATGGACCAGGTACAACAGGACCTTACAGAGGTCAGAAACCAAATGGCCAACGAAAGATTGGAAATGAGGATTCAAATGACGCAGTTTATGGAAGTGATGAACAACATGGCTCAGAGCCAAGAAAGATTGAGAGCAATGGTAGAAAGGCAGAATCAGGAAGATCCCCATATAGGGACTGCTGGGACAAGCAACAATGAGAGGGTCCAACCTCATGTCAACCCCCCTGTATTTGGACCCCACCTTCATCCAGAGATCAACATTCCTGCAAATGTTCAAGGGACTGCCACTGCAGGCAGAGTGCTGCAAGAAGACCCCCAGGAGGATCTGTTCATAGTAATGGGTGCTGGGGAAGAAGCCTATGACAGAAGGCTGGATGAAATTGCTGAAAAATTAAGATCCTTGGAGTCTCAAAACTCTCTGGGTTTTGATGTTATGGACATGGGCTTGGTGGACGGGGTCAGGATTCCCCATAAGTTTAAGCCTCCTTGTTTTGAGAAATACAACGGGACTTCTTGCCCACGGACCCACTTACAATCCTTTTTGGGAAGGTTGAAAGCATATACCATGGACGAAAAGCTATGGATGTTTTATTTTGAGGATAGCTTAACAGGAGCTTCAAGGGAATGGTACTCCCATCTGACTAGAGCGACCATCAGGTGTTGGAAAGACTTGGCAGAGGCCTTCATCAGACAATACCAGTATAATTTGGATATGGCACCCAACAGGACCCTCCTGATGGGGATGTCACAATCATCTAGAGAAAGCTTCCGGGAGTACGCCCAAAGGTGGAGGCAGCTGGCTACTGCTGTCCAACCACCTATGTCAGAGAGGGAGATGGCAGATATGTTTATGAACACCCTCCAAGGAACATACATTGACAGGCTGGCTGCTTTCTCTTCTACCAGCTTTGCAGATGTCGTTATAGCCGGAGAGAGAATTGAGAGCCTATTAAAGATGGGCAAGATTTCTAACAACGGTGCTAGCTCATCCAGCAACACAAGGAAGCCTTTTGCAGGCCCAAGAAGAACTGGTGAGACCAATGCTATCCATGCCAGCAGGGGCAGACCCCAATATGTTCATAGGTCTGTGGCATCAGTCACCATTCCCGCTCCAGTTCATCCACAACCAGTTTATCAACCACAACAGCAAAATTATCAGCAACAAACTCAGTACCCTCCTCAAAGAAACTACAACAACACCAACAACAACAATCAGCAAAGACCGTTCCAACAGAGACCTTCTCAGGCCAATAGGGTGATCGATCCGATCCCTATGCCATATGCCACATTACTGCCACAACTCCTGAAACTCAACCTGGTTGAGCTAAGGACGTTAGCACCTCCAGATCCCACCAGTCTACCCAGAAATTATGACTCCAACGCCAGATGTACTTTTCATTCAAATGCACCTGGCCACAGTACAGAAAAGTGCAGAGCTTTGCACATGAAGGTACAGGACCTGGTAGACTCTAAAGCACTGAACTTTGCACCACCACCAAATGTTAACAAGAACCCTATGCCAAACCACGGAGGTCCCAGAATCAATGTTATTGAAGAAGACAAGCCGTCTTACTTGATAACCAGTGTGGGTCAGATTCGGACACCGTTGGTAGAGATCAAAGCTCAACTCCTTGAATGCCAAATGTTCCCGGGATGTGAGCTAGGTTGTGCTTATTGCAACATTTCAGTGAATGGTTGTGATAACTTGAGAGATGGCATAGATGGTCTCATCCAGAGTGGCCTGCTTCAAATCACAACATCAATTCCTACCAATCCAGCAATCTCATCAGCAACAATTCTCGTGTCTCCTACAAATACAACAACCATTGTTCCAAGCAACTCTTCAATTTCATCAACAAGTGCTTCATCTGTTCTTTCAACGGACCAAATATCAGCGAACATCCCTTCTACAACTTCAGCACCCCTTCATTCAGAAACTCCTACAACAACAACACCCATCCTTCCAACAATGTCTCCTACAACTTCAGCAGCAAATGTTTCAACAGTTACAATTTACTATGATCCTGAAAATGATTCTGCTTACAACTCACAAAATGCCACTCCTATCAGAGCACTAGTCACAATATACTATGATCCACAGACTATCACAGTCCCTTCTGCAGCTGCCATCAGCCCGGTCACCGTCACGGTGCCTGGGCCAGTACCTTATGAAAGCAGTAATGCCATCCCTTGGCATTACGGCTCTGATCTATACTGCAAAGGACAGAAAATCACTTTTGAATCATCAACCCCTGCACCACAAATAGACAATGTGGGAGGAGGCGGAGGCTTCACTCGAAGCGGACGTCTCTTTGCTCCACAAACTCAAAGACCCACTGCCGAAGCAGAAGCTGCTGCCAAGGCAAAAGGGAAAAGCTTGGTGCAGGAAGAGCAAATTGTTAAAGAAGCTCTGAAAACACCCTTTGATCAAGAAGTTGATGAATTCATGAGAATTATCAAGAAAAGTGATTACAAAATAGTGGACCAGCTTCACCAGACGCCTTCCAAGATCTCAATTCTATCATTGCTTATGTGCTCCGAGGCTCACCGGAACGCACTACTAAAAGTCTTGCACGCAGCTTATGTGCCAGAAGAGATCACCGTCAATCAGCTGGAAGCGGTGGTTGGAAATGTTAATGCTAGTCATGGACTAGGGTTCACCAACACTGATTTGACTACGGAAGGCCGCAATCATAACAAGGCTTTGCACATTACCATAGAATGTAAGGGTGCAGTTCTTTCCCATGTGCTGGTAGACACATAATCATCCCTCAATGTCTTACCTAAAAAAGCCCTTGTGAAGCTAGAGTATGACGGATTGGCATTACGCCCCAGCAACCTGGTAGTGAGAGCCTTTGATGGTTCTAAGAGATCGGTTCTGGGCGAGATTGAGTTGCCTATAACAATTGGCCCACAAACTTTCAAAGCGACCTTCTACGTGATGGATATACAGCCTGCCTACAGCTGTCTATTGGGTAGGCCATGGATTCACGCCGCTGGCGCCGTGACCTCAACCCTTCACCAGAAGTTAAAATTCGAGTGGGAGGGTCAAGTCGTTACTATCTGTGGAGAGGAGGATATTTTTGTTAGCCATCTGGCTACTTACAAATACATTGAGATGGATGGGGAGATCCACGAAACAATGAGTCAAGGGTTTGAGGCCTTGAACATAAATGAAACATCTGCTGTACCTGGAACCTCGATGACATCTTATCAACAAGCCCGGAAGGTTGTTGAAGAAGGAAATGCCCAAGGCTGGGGCAAACTGTTACCGGTGGAGAAGAAAGAGGATAGATTTGGGTTGGGTTACAAACCAACTCAACAAGATCAAGCAGAGGCTGCTAAGGAGCCCAACTTTGTTAGTGGGGGGATGCTCACCCCCGATGTTGTCAACAATTTGGAAGACGAGGATGAAAGCGACCGCAACCTGGAAAGTTGGATCCGTCCAAAGATCCCGGGGAGCAGTATCTCAAACTGGTCTTCCCGGGAAATTATAAGAGTTACTCCTGCAGAGTAATTATTATTTCCTGTATATTTTAAGCATGCATCAAGTATTGCATCTTGCCCAAGATGACAAGACTCATTTTGTAATCGGGCCATCTGTAATTTTTGTGCAACAAGATTAATCAATGAAATATCAGACATCTTTTGCAAATGAGTCTTTTCTTTTCCGCTCACTGTTTTTCCATTTTTCTTTTTGTACAAAAAATAAATGGCATTGTTTTCAAAATGATAACTTTATTTCACTTTTTAAACAAGATTAAAATCAAATCACTAAAATGAACAAACTGAACCCTTGCAGAGAATGTCTTCCAGACAGCACCGACAACAGCACGGCTATGACTTCGTATGACTTTGATAATCCGATCAATCAAGCTGATGAAGGGGTTGAAGAAGATTACGAGCTTCCTGAAGAGCTAGCCAGATTGTTAAGACAAGAGGAAAAGGTCATTACTCCTCACCAGGAGGAGGTTGAAACAATCAATCTTGGTACAGATGAAGACGTGAAAGAAGTTAAAATCGGGGCCTGCTTACAAGACTCAGTGAAGAGACAACTGATTGACCTGCTGCAAGAATATGTGGACGTGTTTGCTTGGTCCTATCAAGACATGCCAGGGTTGGACACCGACATTGTTGTGCACAAACTGCCTTTAAGAGAAGAATGTCCACCGGTTAAACAGAAACTGCGCCGTACTCGCCCAGACATGGCAATGAAAATCAAGGAAGAGGTACAAAAGCAATGGGACGCCGGGTTCCTTGCCGTAACTAGCTATCCACCGTGGGTTGCTAATATAGTACATGTGCCTAAGAAGGACGGCAAAGTAAGGATGTGTGTTGACTACCGGGATCTGAACAGAGCCAGCCCGAAAGATGACTTCCCTTTACCTCACATTGATGTATTGGTGGATAATACGGCTCAGTTCTCGGTATTCTCCTTCATGGATGGATTTTCAGGATACAATCAGATTAAAATGTCACTTGAAGACATGGAGAAGACAACTTTCATCACACCCTGGGGGACGTTCTGCTACAAGGTAATGCCATTTGGGCTCAAGAATGCTGGTGCAACATATCAATGGGCCATGGTGACATTATTCCACGATATGATCCATAAAGAAATCGAGTGTTATGTGGATGACATGATTGCCAAGTCCCTTACTGAAGAAGATCACCTGGTAAATCTGCTAAAACTGTTCAAGCGGCTGAGGAAGTACCAACTAAAGTTGAACCCCAACAAATGCACATTCGGGGTGCGATCCGGTAAGCTGCTGGGATTTATTGTGAGTGAGAAAGGGATTGAAGTAGACCCTGATAAAGTTAAAGCCATTCAAGAAATGCCTGCACCGAAGACAGAAAAGGAAGTTAGAGGGTTCTTAGGTCGATTGAACTACATCTCAAGGTTCATATCACACCTTACAGCAACCTGTGAACCCTTGTTCAAACTTTTGAGAAAGGAACAGACGGTCAGGTGGAACGAAGAATGTCAGAAGGCTTTTGACAAGATCAAGGAATACTTGCAAGAACCTCCAATCCTTATGCCTCCAGTTGAAGGAAGACCTCTGATAATGTACTTGACAGTATTAGAAGAGTCAATGGGGTGTGTGCTGGGCCAGCATGACGAGTCTGGTCGAAAAGAGTATGCAATATACTACCTAAGCAAAAAGTTTACCGACTGTGAACAACGTTATTCACTGCTCGAGAAAACTTGTTGTGCTTTAGCGTAGGCTGCTCGCCGACTGAGACAGTATATGTTGACCCACACTACTTTGTTGATCTCAAAGATGGACCCAGTTAAGTACATATTTGAGAAGCCAGCGCTTACCGGACGGGTTGCAAGATGGCAAATGATCCTTACAGAGTATGACATTCAGTACACTTCTCAGAAAGCCATCAAGGGCAGTGTATTGTCTGAATATCTTGCTGAGCAACCCATTGATGATTACCAGCCTATGAGATTTGACTTCCCTGATGAAGACATCATGTTCATAAAAGCAAAAGATCATGAAGAGCCTGTTCACACTGAAGGGCCTGACCCGGAAGAAGAATGGACTATGATGTTTGATGGGGCTGTTAATATGAATGGTCGTGGTGTTGGTGCAGTACTCATTACACCTAAAGGAGTTCACATGCCTTTCTCGGCAAAGCTCACTTTCAACTGCACTAACAACGAAGCTGAATACGAAGCTTGCATTATGGGTCTTGAGGAAGCCATTGACCTCAGGATCAAGACATTGACCGTGTTCGGAGATTCAGCTCTGGTAATCAATCAAACCAACGGCAAATGGTACACCCACCAGGATCATCTCATACCTTACAGGGATTATTCAAGGAGGTTATTGACTTTCTTTACAACAGTCAAGCTTGAGTATATCCCTCGAGACGAGAATCAGTTTGCAGATGCTCTGGCTACCATTTCGTCCATGATCAAAGTTCAGGCTGCCAACTTTGTACCTCAGATCTCAGTGTCCAGACTTGACAGACCAGCATATGTATTCGCAGCAGACATTGTCAAAGATGATAAGCCTTGGTTCCATGACATTAAGTGCTTCTTGGAGGATCAAACATACCCACCTGGGGCATCTTCCAATGATAAGAAGACGTTAAGAAGGCTTGTTGGTAGTTTCTTCCTGAATACTGATGGTTCCATATACAAGAGAAACTTTGATATGGTACTCCTCAGATGTGTTGATAGGACAGAAGCAGACTTATTGATGCATGAAGTGCACGAAGGATCCTTTGGTACCCATGCTGGAGGACATGCAATGGCTAAGAAGTTGCTGAGATCAGGATATTATTGGATCACAATGGATGCCGACTGTTGTGCCTATGCCAGGAAATGTCATAAATGCCAGATTTATGCGGATAAAGTGCATGTGCCTCCCAATCCTTTGAATATAATGTCTTCACCCTGGCCCTTCGCTATGTGGGGCATCGACATGATTGGCAAGATTGAGCCGACTGCTTCGAATGGCCACAGATTCATCCTGGTTGCCATTGACTATTTCACCAAGTGGGTCGAAGCAGCTTCCTATGCCAATGTTACAAGACAAGTGGTAGCCAGATTTCTGAAAAGAGATATCATATGTCGATACGGAGTTCCCGAGCGAATCATTACTGATAATGGTTCCAATTTAAACAACAAGATGATGGCAGAACTATGTCGGGACTTCAAAATTCAACATCACAATTCTTCTCCTTACAGGCCAAAGATGAACGGCGCTGTCGAGGCGGCTAATAAGAATATTAAGAAGATTGTGCAGAAGATGGTAGTCACCTACAAAGACTGGCATGAAATGTTACCATTTGCCTTGCATGGGTACCGCACGTCAATCAGAACATCCACTGGGACAACACTGTATCAGCTTGTTTATGGTATGGAGGCAGTCCTACCAGTTGAAGTTGAATTACCCTCCTTACGGGTGATAATGGATGTTAAACTGAATGAAGCAGAATGGGTTCGGTCCCGATACGAACAACTGAGTCTGATTGAAGAGAAAAGACTGGCTGCAATCTGTCATGGGCAGTTGTATCAGAAAAGAATGAAGAGAGCCTTCGATCAGAAAGTCAGGCATCGAGAGTACCAAGTAGGAGATCTTGTGCTGAAAAGAATCCTTCCTCCTCATACAGACCACAGGGGCAAATGGACTCCAAACTATGAAGGACCATTTGTAGTAAAGAAAGTTTTCTCTGGTGGAGCACTGATGCTCAGCACCATGGATGGTGAAGATTTCCCGTCCCCTGTGAATTCAGATGCAGTTAAAAAATACTTCGCATAAAAATGACCCGCTGGACATAAAAACAGAATGTAAGTCCAGGCAAAAATAGGGCATCCCGGCGAGTCAAAAACAGAATAAAAGACTCGGGCAAAAATAAGGGAAAATAAACAAAAAATGTACACCCGCTGAGTTGAAAAGCCGCATCGGACAGCTCAGGAAAAAATGGGTATCCTGATGGATTGAAAACCTGAATGGGCGATCCATGCAAATAAGGGAATAAGCGAACAACTGCACTCTGAATTCGTCTGTATCACTCACAGCCTGTTGAGCTTCAAAAGGATCAAGCTTCAATCAGAACCAGCCTTCTTCAGAAAAGCAAGACGAGAAGAACGTCAAAAGTCATACGAGTCATAGCAAAAGAGGAAGCTCCTTAAAGTGTCGTCAACATTGCCAGCATTTTGTTTCTCAATTTGTAACGATCTCCTCATTTCAGGGGATTTGTTTCTTTGACTGTATCTTGCCAATTCAGGGCACATGAATTAATAAAATCAGATTTTCAGTCATGTTCGTTTTGTACATTTTATTTGCAAAAAATGTCTGATGTCTTAAGGAAAAACTGATCGCATAAATACAGATGTTTATCTTCAAAAATATAATAAAAGTCACATGCTTGCAGGGAATATACTTACTCTCAGAAGTGTCTAAACTCCCAGGATGGAATCCAGTAAAGGATACCTCGGGATTACTTGTGCGTTTCTCTATCTTTTCAGGGTTGCAGGTATCCAGAACGCAGCTTGGGGCATGAAAGCTTCATCCCAGCAAGCTGACAAATCGACACTCAGCCTTAGCACCCAAAGTGTCTTCTCCCCAGCTGATTTGCCCCTTATTACTTTTCCCCATCAGAGTTGCCCGGCATCACTTTTCCAACAGGCGCCCATATCCCCGGCTGAGTCAAAGATTCCTCCTCAACAGAATCTCTAGGAAGATCTTTCAGTGATCTCTCTTTCTCCCCAGCCGAGTTGCCATTTCATCCTCAGCCAAATACAAAAGTCAGGGAATCATCTCCCCACATAGCTCCAGCCTCTATCCAGAAGAGCAGCGCACGAAGGAATCACAACAGAGTGAAGAAAGCTTCTGCAGATCCCCAGCTGGGTCCCTCTTTGCAAGGATATATCCATCAGTGATCTATATCCCCAAGCAAATGCTCCTCATCAGATCTACCGATGACCTCATCCCCAGCTGGGATGTCCATTTCAAGCAGATCGGCCAAAGATCTTCGTAGCAACGGGATCCGAATCCTAGTTGGGTATCTTTGCATAATCATAGCATTCGCATCATATTCACCCACAAAGCGTAGCATTCCGTCTAATACGGAGCATTATGGAAAAAATCAAGCATATAGCATAATCATAAGCCATGTTTTGAATCAACACTTGTGAATAATGACAATCCATCAATGTACAGAATACTTCCCCCAAAATCCCCAGCGGAGATTCCCCAGCAAAATCAGTTGCCTCACATTCACAAACACCAGTATATACTCTCTTTGGCACCCGTCCGTGTCAATACTCCCCAGTAAAGTCGCCCGAACACTCTGTGCAGACAGTACCACTCGTATTACAGATACTTTTTGACACCCGTCTGTGTCATAACCCCAGCAGAAAGCCAAAGACGTCCTCTTTGCACTCACATATACTTATATATAACTTTCCTTGACATCCGTCCGTGTCATTTTCCCCGGAACAGTAACATAAACACTTTGCATATCAGATATTTGTTTATACTATACTTTTCTCCTTTCGACACTCGTCTGTGTCACTCTCCCCAACAGTTTAAATATCTGTCTATACACCGCTCATACTTATTATCCCCGCAGATTCGACACTGGTCCATGTTCTTTGTTAACCAGTTGGTACCCGTCCGTATCATCATCTCAGAACATGCGTCAAGCGTTTGTTTCTACCTGATACTCGTCCGTATCATAGTCATAAGGATGCTCGTCCGCATCTTTAATCCATACACGTGTCAAACACCCATGTCTTCTCGAATTTAGACACTCGTCTGTGCCTACTATTCCCCAGAAGAGTCCCCTCAGAATCAACACTCGTCCGTGTTCTCTGTTAACCCGTTGATACTCGTCCGTATCATCATCTCTGAGCACATGTCAGTATTTGTTTCTACCCGATACTCGTCCGTATCGTAGTCTTAAGGATGCTCGTCCACATTTTTAATCTATACACAAACATCTAAACACTTATACCTTTTGTTTCTTGGATGTAAACACTCGTCCGTGTTTACTATTCCCCAGTAGGTCGCCAACAAAGCAATTTTTTTCTTATCTGACATTCGTCCTATGTCATGATAAACCATGAGAGCAGTCGTCCCCTGCTAGGTGGTCGTCCTCCACCTCTTGATGGTCGTCCTCCGTCATGCTCATCCGATGGTCGTCCCCATCGTTGATTTTTTTATCCGACATTCTTCCTACGTCGTGATATTTAGCAGCCGTCCCCTGCTAGGTGGTCGTCCTCCACCTTTTGATGATCGTCCTTCATCATTTTATCCAATGGTCGTCCCCATTGTTGATTTTGGTTATCTGGCATTCGTCCTATGTCATGATAAACCTTGAGAGCAGTCGTCCCCTGCTAGGTGGTCGTCCTCCACCTCTTGATGGTCGTCCTCCATCATGCTCGTCCGATGGCCGTCCCCATCGTTGACCTTTTGTCCGGCATTCGTCCTATGTCGCGATATTTTCGGCAGCCGTACCCTGCCAGGTGGTCGTCCTCCACCTTAGATGACCGTCCCTCATCTTAACCCAACAGAGCAGCCGTCCCCTGCTAGGTGATCGTCCTTCACCTTTGATGACCGTACCACATCATCTGTTTATTTCATTTATTCTTTAACCCGATGGCCGTCCCCGTCGTGGTCCCTTTTCCTTTCAGTTTAGCCCGATGGCCGTCCCCATCGTTGGTTACTTTACTTTATGAGCTTGATGGCCGTCCCCGTCATGTTTCATTAATCCCCAGAGAATTTTTCAGCTTTGCTTGATGGCCGTCCCCATCATAATTCTTTTATCCCCAGCATGTCGTCCGTCCCCGTCATTGCCTTATTTCCCGCACCTTTCCAGCATGTCGGTCGCCCCCGCCATTGCTCTTTACCCAGCAGTTGTCCTCTGCTCGACGGTCGTCCTCCGTCGCCCACACCTTACAATATACTTTGTTTTCTTTTACAATCTATATCCCTTTTCTTCTTCATTTTGTGAGTGCAAATTTTGGACCGTCTTTGGTATTCAACCACAAGTTATCTTGTTTGCCTGATAAGCCATCGCTTACATCCTGCACAGCTAACTCATGTTTGAATAGGGGCAGCTGTAAACACCCCAAATTTGCCCTCACCCATTCACACCATGGCTTGTGATCATTTCATATGCATAAACACAATCATACCATCTCATATCTCATTTGTGATTCACTGCATAGGTTCTAAGTCATCTGCATCTAGGGTTTGTGATCTGAGCAGCCCAAGAGCTTCTTGAGCCACTCCAAAGGCCATCAACCGCTTCAAAGGGGTCTATGTGTGTTCAAGTATCATATTATATCCTCTCAAAGTCAAGAATGTCAAAAAATCACAAGAACTGGGATTGGTATGGAAGCAGAGCCAGGCTTGACTGCACAGATGACCTAAAATTAGGGTTTTGGTTTCAGAGGCCATAACTCCAAATTTTTTGGTCATTCTTGTTTCTATTGGTCTCCATATGGTATAGGAAGTATGCATATCAATTTTCATGAAGAAATTCCATGGGGAAGTCATCTGATCAAAGGTTGACTTTCTAGACAAGTCAGTGCAAAATTAGGGCATCTGAGGCCCTCAATGACCCAACCAAGGGGTGATCTTCATCATTTTGATTGTATATGATCTTTATTTGATCATGGAAGAAGTTGGAAGTTCACAAAATTCAAGAATCTCAAGTTTTTGCAAAGTTGACTTTTTGGGCAAGTTTGACTTTTCATGAAAATGTCATTTTATGCAACTTTTTCAACCCTTACTTTTTGATTCAAGAAAGCTTCAAATGGAAAAACTTTGGTCATGAAAGTTGTAGAATAGATTTTTCCCTTTTCAAAAAGTACAAGAACATGACCTAATTCATTTTGGATCAAAAGTTATGGTTCATCAAAGTTGGCTAAAATCACTAAGTTTCAAATTATGCACCAAATGGAAAACTTGCAAATTCTTGTACCAAGGCAATTTGTGACTTCAAAATGGTCTCTAACCTTTACACAAACATCACACAAGTCCTAAAAATCAGAATGGGCCAAAGGGATCACATGTTTTATGGCTTGTGAGGCAAGACTTTTCATGAAGAACCAAAGGCAAACCAAGTTGCAAAAACTCATGATCACATTTCATCCACTTGCTAGCTACTTTGCTGATCAACCCTAGCCTTTCCCCTCACCATGCTGCGCAGCCCACACCCCTTGTACTTGGCTAGAACATGACCCATGCTTTCTCTTACACAAAGTTGACAATTTGCAAAAGTAGCCACACCTATCACAAAAGGGCATGTCACATCTTCTGACCAATCAGCATTGTTTATACAAACTAATTGCAAGCCAAAGCACATAACTAGCAAGCCTGAAACAAGCCCAAGCAACACATTCTCATTTTCACTCTCAAAAGCAAAAGCTTTCGAAACTCAGAAAACAAGCCACAAACACTTAAATAAACTCCATAGATCAACTCAACTCATCATCCTGGTCAGAAAGCACCCCTCATCCTTGCCTTAAACTGCTTGAATCAAGAACACGATTCTCACCTGAGCTTGAACAGAAGCTGTTCAAACTCTCAAACCAGCCAACATAAACTCCTTCTAAGCATCCAGGCATCATCAAGGGACCAAAAGGAGTGGATTACACAAAGGAAAGAAGTCAGAAAGCTGCAAACTGAAAGCTTCAAAACTCAGGTAGCTCAAGAAATTTTTTTCCAGAAATGGATTTTTAAGTTCTTAATAGCTTCTACATGCTTCCCTGGTCATGAATATGTTGTTGGTTTTGAAAATGGTGAAGAGATGAGAGTTTAATCGTGTTCTGAAAGTCTTGCCCTAAAATTTGTTTTGTTTCGATTCATGTGATTGATGAAATATAAATGATGTTTATGTTAGGGTTTTGATTCAGTGAGGTGTGGGAAGGATTTCTGTTTTTTTAGATTTCATTTTAGTTACGTTTTGAAGATTCTAGGAATTTTCAGGTGGGGTTCCCACCGGAGAAGACGACCGGAGGTCTTCTCCGGCCACCTGAAAATAATTAGGGTTTAATCCCTGTAATTAATGAAGTTTGAATTGTGAGCGTTGGATGAGTTGACCAAGTCCATTCCCGCGCGCATCCAATGGTTCAGATCATTCACTTAGCCCTAACCTCAATTAATTAAGTTAATTAATTCGTTTTAGCAAGTTTGAATTCCAGCCATAGGATCTGGCGCGCAGTCAAGCCTTCCCTGCCCAGATTGCATCTCATCCCTTCATTCTGCATACTTTCCAATAATTCAATTTTTAATTCACATTTTCTTATTTGTTTTGCACATTTTATTTAAAATAGTAAAAACCATTTAAAAATTATGAAATTTTTTGCCAAAGATTTCAATAATTTTTAAAACACAAAAATATTTTTATTTTTATTTTTTGCATTAAAAAAGTATTTTTAAATATTTAAAAGTTTATTTTTAATTAATTAATGAGAATTAATTTATTAAAAATACTTTTAGGTATCTAAAAATCACCAAAAAATTCATGAAACATTTAAAAACATTTAGAAACATTGTCCAACCCTCAAACCAAATTTCTTTTTTGATCTTGATGCATTTTGAGAACTTTTCATGGAATTAAAATCATTTTGATGCATTATTTTGATCCAAACTTCCAAAAATCACTTCTGCCTAACCATGATGAGTTGGACTTTGATTCTTTTTGCATTGTGTTTAGCATATCATGTAGTTTGTGAGATTAAATGGCCATGATTTGATCTTCCATTTTTCATTTGTTTGACATTTTTCTTGTTAAGGAACCCTAAAACCCTAGGAAACTTAGGAAAATCATAACTTGAACTAGGTTAAGAGTTGAGACTTCTCCTTTGGGCAGTGAGTTAGTATAGGATTAGGGATCCTTTGAGTGTGTTTTCAATTTTTTGTATTGATGTTTGCTTCTGATTTTGGTTTGTGTTTGGTGCTTTGATCATAAACCCTAATTTGGGCTTCCATATGCATCCATCTTGCATTTGCATTCATACCATGACTTGCCATAGCATTTTATGCATTCTTGTGATCCATTTGACATCATAAGACATATTGAAAGCATGTTTGATCATTGCATCTTACATTTCCAATGTTGTATGCCATTTGCATTTCATAACTTTTCATGTGTGTTTATGCTCCTTAACTTGTTTTATTTGCATCCATAAGCTTGTATGATCATCCCCATGTGTTGTTTCTTGTTTGTAGCATCTCATAGCATCATTCACATCATGTATGTGCTTCTAGTTTTGTTTCTCATCATGCCATTCCATCCCCTTTTGCATTGCATTGCATTTCCTTTCTAACCTTTCAGGTGGTAAGTGGCTTTGAGAAGTGAATTTGCCTTCACTTCTCATAACTTCTCTTCATCTCTTTTATGCATCCTTGCTGCATTTTTGTATGTGTTTGAGATTGAGCTTGCTCATTCTTCTTCTTCTCACTTTCTTTCTTCAAGTGACTTGACTTCTTGAATGAAGCAAGTTACTTTGCTTCTCCTGATCCTTTCATCTGCTTCCTGGTGGTTCCATTGAAGATTTCTTTTGTAAACCTCACAAACCTTAGGGACAACCAAGCATGACAATGATTAGGGTTTTGGTTAGTCCCCCATTTAGTTTTACCTTTGTGTCTCCTTGAGTCTTCTCTTCTCATCTCATAATCAGGGACTAAACCCTAAAGGCTTTAAGGCTTTGTGATTAAGCTTATGCCTGCATCCTTCTATTAGGATGGAGTGTATAACTTTAATCCTAAATGTTAAACCCTTAATGTGTTTAACCCCTTAATCAATTCACTTAATAATCATCAAGACATCAAGCTTGTAACTTGGGTCTTGCATTAGGGTTCTAATTCTTCCTTAATTGGTTAAGAAGGACTAACCCTAGTGTTAATGGACAAGTCCCCCTCAAGTTGTCTTACAAACCCTAAAATTCACTTCTTCATCATATCATTAAATAAAGTCCACTTAACCAAAGGCTTGTTTTGTCATGAGTTTAATCCCTAATCATGGATTAAGTTGAGGAGCTTTCCTCAGCTTAAACATTCTCATCTATTATCCTTCTATTAGGATGGTGTAATGAGTCTGTTTAATCCCTGATTATAGCTTAATCTCATTACTTAACACTAAACAAAAATCACAAAAACATCTAAATAATCACAAGTAGGTTAATGATCTTAATCCTACACCATGGTAATTAAGTGTGAGAAGCTGACTTCACACTTAAGGTATTCTCATTACCCCTAATCAGAGGGAAGATGTGATGAGTTTACTAAATCCACTGGTTTAGGCTTAAGCTCATTAACTTATGACAAATTCTCAAAAGCAATAAAAGACTGAAAACACAAAAACAAACAATAATCGTCTCCTCCGGGATTCTTTTCTCATCACCTTCACTCATAAACGAGAACTTGCCTCTTCCGTCTAATGCAAGACAGTTTGTATCTGTGCCAGACAGATCATACACTTGAGCATAGGCTAGCAAGCAGTTCACAAGTCAATTCATCTTTCAGTCTCTTTGGGTCGAACTACGGTGTTCTGACTTCCTCATTGCACGAGAGGATACGTAGGCATAACTTGACAGTTATCGAACAAAAGTCTCTGTATATTCCCCCTCTTTCCAGCTTTATTCTTTTAGCCTCATAGTCTTGGGCATTTCACTCCTTTCACACTGACACCTGTATATTCTTTTCCAGCTATTTTATGCACAAATTGCACTGACACTACCCCTTTGAAACGCAAATCTTTTAAGTGTGGATCCCGTCGAGTACGACGGACAATCTGGGTGCTAATACCTTCCCAGGTTGTAACCAACCCCCTTTCTCAGTCTCTCTGGTTCGCAACCGTCTTATCCATCTCTTTCCAGGTCTATGCAGCATTGCCTTTCCTCCAGGATAAAAATGCCTAGCTGGCGACTCTTTTCATCTCCAGTGAGTTCACTGTTGTGTGTTCTCATTGTTCCTTTCGCCGACCGTTCGCGTCTCTACCTTTATTTGGGCCAGTCCCATTTATCGGGAGCGACAGCGAGGCACGAAGCGCTCGGCTCGCAAGGTAAGGTGGATCCTAAACGAAACGATAACTGAATAATAAAGTGCGAGTGTGCAAGTGCAATCGCTTGGCGTTGGACCAAGGATTCAGAATTAAAAATAAATACAAAATATAAAGTGCGTACAAATTAATGGGAGAGGGATACAAAATAAATACAAGGGATTGCGAGAAATAAAGAGGTCTCGTTGTATTTCGCCCAAGAGGAAGCGTGTGTGCAGTGTTTTTTTTAACTATTCGAAGGCGTTCAGCCTGTTTAATTGGGACACAACTATTCGAAGGCGTTGGACCTTTTAATCGAGACACAACTATTCGAAGGCGTTGGACCTTTTTGGGACGCGTCGAAATTTAGTTCGTGAACTACCTTAGAATCGATTCAAAATCAGAATCATTCTATAAGGAGTCGAAACGTAATTTTTTAAATGCGAAAATAAATAAATTGAATAAATTGAATTGCTAGAATAAAATAAAGATAGAATAATGAATTAAATAATTAAATGAAATAAATAATTTAAGAATATGAAATAAATTAAATTAATGTTTATTTATCGAAATAATAAAATAATGAAAAATTAATTACAAGGAGGGCCTCATATTGACCAAATATCACCGATTAAAATCGGGCGAAAAATTGGCCTTTTATTATATCATTGGCCCTAAAAGTATAAAAGCAAATAAATCACCAATATTTTTTTTTAGGTATTTTCTTAGGTGAATTGGTCCTTAATAAAAATGAAATCATAAAAAAAAACTATGCAAAAAATAATAGTAAGTTCTCCACCTTATGAAATATTGATAACAAAATAAAATATCAAAATAAAAATAGGGGAAGAGAGGTGCCATGATTCAAATGGTGTGTTTAGATAGTAAGAATTTGAAACAACCATGGGTTCATGCTTGAAATAAGAAGCAAACCCCAAAAAAAATAAAAATGATAATTTGACTGATGATTCGGTCCAACAGGTGCCTAATTCGGTTACATACATCAAAAGCAAAGATGATAATCTCTTCTATTTGAACTCAACTATTTAGTCATGATTATATTTACACATTAAATACTAATTACAAGACTAAAGGGACAAAATGATATGCAGGGTGCATTCAAAATCTTAAAAACTAGCATTACCGAAACATGTTGTAACTTAATAAAAGGAGATAGCTTTAATGTCAATAAGGCATATGGATCAAGTATTATAAAAACAATAAAACACATCAGGCAGTGTAATGCCCAGACCTTGAAAAAACCATCCATTTTAATCCCTTTTTATAAAAACATTTTGAACAAATATGAATTGAAAAGAAAAAAACGTAACAAACAGCTCTCACACAAAAAGAAAAAAAACGCTCCACATCAAAAGAAAATAGAAACACAAGCTAGCGGACAAAAATCCAGAAAATAGAAACCCACCCAAGGCAGCTTGCGATTCCATGGTGGTCTACCGTTCACCACTCTCAGCTTATCGATGCTCGGTTTCGCTCAAGCTCAGCTTTCGCTTGTCACTCTCACGGACTTCGCGGATCGCACGATCCGGTCCTTCACGGTGGCTATCGCTTGGGGTAGGTGGCTGACGCTCTCATCGCGGTGGTGATTTCTGTGTTTGGTGAGGTCGACGGAAAGGTGATGATTGGCGGCTGGTTCGTGGTGTTTCATGGTTTGTTTTTGGCACGGTAACAGTTCTGGCGGAGCGGTTTGAAGGTGGGTTCAGATTTGCGTTGAAGGGTTTGTGATTTGAATGCTTCACGCGGTTTGATTGGTTTCACTTTGGTTTCTCCATAAATTTCTCAGTAAATCTCACTCTGTCTCATCTGGTTTTCTGGTTTTGGAAAATAAGCGTTTGTGTTAGATGAGGTTGACGAAGGTTTATTGTGTGTAGGTGAATGTTATGAGGAAAATGAAGAAGGGTCTATGGTTGAGATTTGTGGAGGTTGAGAGGTTTTTGGTTGTTTGTGAATGAGTATTTTGGTTTTCTTTCTTGCAGGTTCATGACTGGTTTATTGATGTCTCTGGTTCTAAAAGAAGCTTGGGTTTTCTTTTTGCAGAGTTATTTTTTTGTGATTTTTTTTAGCCCCCTTTTCTGTTGAGAAAATGGAATCAATTTATAGAGGGATTGAGAGGATATTTGTGGAATTGGATAAGCAATATGTGTGAGCTGTTTTTTAGATAAGAATCAGAAAATTTGTTAGGATTGATACCAGATTTTGTGGGTATAACATATGGTAGTGGTTTGGTTGTGCCTCTTGCTAAAAAAAAGTGACAATTCGTGAGGTGGGCCGCGTGAATACAGCATGAAATGAAAAAGCTGTTATTATAGTACACTGAATTGATTAACATGGGTGAATAACAATAATATTAATATTAATAGGAATTACAGTAATAATAATAATTGAAAATAAAATAATAATAAATGATAATGGAAATAAAAAATATAATAATAATAAAAGTAATAAAAGTAATATCTAAAACTAATAATAATAAAATAGGAAAAAAGTAATATTTTTGTGATTTTTAGATAAAGGGGTTCTATTTAAAGCTGGAAAATGAATTCAAAACAATAGACTCTTTTTTTTTATATATATATTTTGATTAAGACTAAACAATAAATATAAAAGACTTGAAATAAAAGGAAATTCGAATTTTAGTTTGCAAAGAAATAAATGCATTTTTTTTATTTTTCGGATATTTGCCAGAAAAATAAGATGGTATGTATTTTTTTGATTTTTTTGAGATATTTGGTTAGACAGTAAAATAAAATGAAAAAAGTAGGACAAATTTGGGGTATGACAGATGCCCCTATCGAATTGGCTTAGACCGAGTAAGATGAACTGACTCGCGTTCAATCTTTCAAGGTATAAGATAATTAGATATTAACAAACTCCAAATTTGTCCGATAAAGAAAGAAATTGTGAAAATAGTATATGACTAGTATCGGAAATAATGGGTAACACAGCAAAAAACAATTTGACAAAATAAATCACTTATCACCAGAGGATGATAAGGCAACAGACTGAAAATAAAATCACTTATCAACAGAGGGTGATAAGGCAATTGACTGAAAATAAAATCACTTATCATCAGAGAATGATAAGGCAAAAGACTGAAAAAATAAAATCACTTATCAACAGAGGATGATAAGGCGAATAAACTAAAAATAAAATCACTTATCAACAGAGGATGATAAGGCAATTAACTGAAAATAAACTCACTTATCAACAGAGGATGATAAGGCAACTAACTGAAATTAAAATCACTTATCAACAGAGGATGATAAGGCAAATAACTGAAAAATAAAATCACTTATCACCAGAGGATGATAAGGCAATAGACAGAAAAATAAACTCACTTATCACCAGAGGATGATAAGGCAATAGGCTGAAAATAAAATCACTTATCACCAGAGGATGATAAGGCGAATAACTGAAAATAAACTCACTTATCACCAGAGGATGATAAGGCAAATGGACTGAAATTTAAACACGGCTATTGAATCCGCCTAGAATCTTTGATTGATATGATCCTCCGCTAGGGAAAGGACCGGAAACTTGTGCTGATCCTGGATCCTGAATCATGTACGTATGTTTGATTTTTTTGAAATGGTATTCCATAACGATGGAGATACGATGCAAATGTTTATGCACTGAGATGTAAGTTTTGAAAATGTTGGGGAATATAAAAAGTCTGATTTATATAGGCATGCATATGATGTGTATGCTGCAAGCGATTGATGCAAATGATGCATATGATATTGATGATGCATAATGATGCATATGAGAGATTGAAAGGTGCCAGCTTGGTGGACTTTTGATCTGGTAGTTGCCAATAATGATTGGACTTTGGGTGGGTGGAGGGACTGATTTCCCGACACTCGATCTTCGACGATGCGCGATCAGAAGATAGATCTGAAAGCTCCAAGTTTGATTATCTGCTGATGAGCGAAACGACTTAATTGACACATGAAAACTGATTTTGCTTTGAACGATTGCCAATGTCTAGCGAAGACTGCCTGTTCAGCTGGGGAGTAGAGATAAGAAGACTTTCTCCTTGTTTGCTTGCCCCTACTTGAGCTGTATTTGAAATAAATCTGGTGGGGAAGCTTTGACAATGACCATGACATGACCTGCCCCTGATTGAGCCTTTGAAGATGCTTTGCCCCTGATTGGACAGTTGAGGTAGTCTTGATTCATGTTGGCGATGAAGTTCAAGTTTCTCTTTTGATTGCCCCTTGTTGGGTTTGCACTGATGTCAAGCACTGAATTGCAATTAAATTGTTCATACACAAATGGCAGTGTTAATGTATCGTTCATGTAAGTTTTGAAAAAGTCAATTTATTTGAATGATTGTGATAGTGTGACGAATGGACCGTTAGTCCAACCGAGGTGCTGATTTAGAAAGTGCGTAAAAAAATGCAGCAAAAATAATGTGCGATCAAGATTGAATATTAGCAAATATATGGGAGTCAATTTACGCAACCTTGTTGGTAGCATGCTTTCAGAATAAAATGTGCCTTAATTAGGACTTTCTAGGGTTGTAACGTGGTCTGGTTAATGGTTTGAGAAACAAAGGTATAAGGCTCAAAGTTTGATTTGTACCCGTCCCTTCTTCGTTATGTTCTCTAGTCCTACATTCAGTTAACTCTTACACATGCATTTTTGACTTTGCAAGGGTGAAGATTAAGCTTTAAGGTTCGCTTGGAAGTGGCAGTCATCTTATTTTGTTATTGGTGACCCTTTGATTTTTGATTTGGTGGTCACTGATATTTGTTTTGTTTTTGCTAAGGATTTGAATTCTTCTTTTTGATTTTTTAGACTAAGTCTCCCTTCGGGTGCTCAACTTAGTGTTCTTTCTCTTTTTCCTTTTTGTTTGAATGTTGTGACTGCCAAATCATTTGTTGATGGTCCTCTGACGGGATGTCTCATCTTGCGATTCGAAGGTGTAGTCAGGTTAACTGAACAACTACCCTGCCCCAGGTTAAATGTAAGGGTTGTATCCGAAAGAAACTCCTACTTCTAGGCTCGAAGTGGTTGACTAGGGATTAACTTCTTATATCTCCAGTGTTTGGGGATTTGAAAGAATGCCTGTACATCATTGACGAGGTTTTATCCGAAAGCATACCGCAACAGTTATGGGTATTTTGTTTTCATCATCCTCCCTCAAATATTTGCTAAAGTGAAGTGAGAGAATATTTTTGTGATTTTTGCGATAAACGATAAATGAGCGAATGCGAATAAACTGATTCAAAACATGCATAAACATAACATTAACATAACCAAGTACAAACGATAACAATGTTCAGAGCAAATGGTACTTAAACAAACATTACAAAACAACAGGAATGCGTAAATAATAAATGGCGATGGCTGCCTTGATTTGAGGAATTGAACTTCTCTTGATTGAATGCTTCAAAGTTGGAGATTACTCAGCCTGGTCTTCAACAACCCCTTCAAATGTCTTTACTTGTTGGCACCGTGTGACGGCATTGGATCATTCTGGACATTTGGATTTCTCGGAGTGAGAGTGAGGTCCTTAGAGTTGATCATGTCTTGAATCAAGTGTTTGAAGGCATGGCAATTCTCGATGGTGTGGCCTGGAGCGCCTTTGTGATACTCACAGCGGGCATTGGCATCATAGTTCCGGGCATTACCAGTCTGAGGTGGCATATCTTTCAACACAAGAGTTCCTTTTGCCAATAGCCCCTTAAAGATTTCGGTATACGTCATAGGCAGGGGATCAATGTGCCTATCATATCCTCTTTGCTGATATAGGGGACGTTGTTGAGGAGCGTGTTGTTGTTGTTGACCAGGCCGTGGTGGATAAGCCGGTTGCTGGTATGGATTGGGCGCATATTGCGCGGCTGCAACCATTGGAGGTGGACGTGGTTGATGAGCCATCTGAGGCGGAGATAAAGCTTGAAAGGCCTGCTGATAAGGCATTGGAGGAACTGGCTCATATGGCATAGGAGCATATTGTGCAGCAGCCACATAGGGGTACTGATAGTAGGGAACTGGTGCAGGTGCATTCTGTTGAAAATTCCCACTTGCAGCAGAAACAACATTTGTTTCGCCCTTCTTGTACCCGTTGAAAGGTTTCTTGACATTAGTTTGGCTGCTAGAACCTCCTTGGATTTTTCCGCTTTTCAAACCTTCTTCAATTCTTTCTCCGACCATCACCATGTCCGAAAATCCAGAAGATACGCTGCTGACCAGCTTCTCGTAGTATTGCCCTTGTAAGGTACCCATGAAGATGTCGATTAGTTCACGGTCAACCAAAGGCGGATGCACTCTGGAAGCTAACTCCCTCCAGCGTTGGGCGTACTCCTTAAAGGATTCGCTCTCCTTTTGAGACATACTCTGAAGTTGAGTACGGTTAGGAGCAAGGTCAGTGTTGTACTTGTACTGCTTTTTGAATGCATCAGATAGATCAAGCCAAGTACGAACATTGTTGCGTTCGAGCTGCATGTACCATTCTAGAGACGCTCCAAACAGGCTGTCTTGGAAGCAATGGATCATAAGCTTATCATCTTTGGCATGAGCGGCCATTTTTCTGCAGTACATCCTCAAATGAAGCTCAGGACAGCTGAGGCCTTTGTATTTTTCGAACTCTGGCAGTTTGAACTTAGCAGGGATCACAACATCTGGAACTAAGCACATGTCTGAGGCACTCAGAGAAGTTGAGTTGTGTCCTTCCATAATTTGGAGTTTTTCAGCTAACTCGCGGCACATCTTCATAGCTTCAGACTCTTGCATAGCATGAGGATTGGTGATTGGAACAGCAATATGCATCTCATACTCAACTTGATGATTCTCTTCAGCTTGAGGAAACTGGACTTGGGTTGGAATAGGTTGAGCTTGAGGAATAGCACCAACAGTGACACCAGAAGCAGGTATTGGTTGGGAAGTGACCTCTTCAACAGTAGGAGTGAAGCCTGGAGGCAAACCATAAACCAAAGGATTTGGAACGGGAATTGAAGGCATTGCTCGCGAGGTAGATCCTTGCACTTGAGCATTGTTCATTGCGGCAGCAGCTTCGCGACGTTCTTCCATTCTTGCCAAAGCTTGCAAAGTCTCATAAATCTGGTCAATCTTGCTCTTGACCGAGTCAATCTCCTCCCTCATGGAAGCTTGTTCTTCCTGAATCACGTCCATCAGTCTTCTAGTATTGGCTCTAGTTAAGTACGGGCGTCTAGCACGATACGGGCGTCGGGAAACCAGCTTGATTTACTGAAGATGGAGGAACATGAAATAAGTTCTTGGCTTTTGGAATGAAATGAAAGATGAACAAATAATGCAAATGAGATGATATGCAATGTCAGAATCCAGGATCACAAGATCAGGATCTCATGAGTCCAAGGTACAGATGGAGGATACCCTGATCAAGAACTCACTGGGTAGACTCTAAAGTTTTAGGGATCCCAAAGTTATCAATTCATATGGTTGTTCATCACACACGTCATAAGCATGACGGTTGATTGACTCCGCCATATGAATCTATTTTGGGTGAGATCTTCGTATCGACAACCCACGAGAGCAAGTTTTCTCGGGAGTCCATACTACGTGATCATCGACACGAGGTTTAAAACAAAGTCCTGGAGTTATGGAACTTTATCAACTGTTTGATGCACGTGTCAATTTCATACATTCTTGACAGTCAATCAACTCCATTGAGTAAGTCTATTCCAAGTGAGGTTTTCGTATCGAGCCACGCGAGGGCGAACCCTGGTGCCCAATACTACGCAACCACCAACCGATGTTTTAACCAAAAGGTTCTAAAGGTCCTCAGAGTTAATGACCCTAATGAAAGCAACTGAGCACACACGTCAAGGACTTGACTGTTGTTAGTATTCTCATCAGAATCTACTCCAAGTGAGGTTTTCGTATCGACAACCCACGAGAGTGGTTCTCTCGGGAGCCCATACTACACAACCTCGCTAACTTAAGTTTATACTCACAAGCCCGGGTATAGAGCTTTTCCCTCAAGTTTCTTTTGCAAAGTATCGATCCAAATTATAGTACCAAGGAGCCACAAGATATATAAGATGGAATGCGATAAAGAAAGCGATAAAAATAAACAAGCAAGGCATAAAAGCAAACATCCAAACAAGCACAGGAACTTAGACTAGGCTTGCTCGCATAGGGGTGAACCAGTCCCCAGCAGAGTCGCCAGCTGTCGTACCCCGAAAAATACGACCTTACGTGATCCGAATAAAAGGGAGCCGCGCACCGGACGGACTGAAGAGTCGCCACCTAATTCTATTTATTCCTGAAGAGGGAAAGGGGAGATATAGATACAACCCGGGAAGAGAAGGATGAGGACAAAGGTCAACGGAACCATTGCCTGGGTTCGGGAGTCGGTTATGCAGAGGGAAGGTATTAGCACCCCCTACATCCATCGTACTCGATGGGAACCATCTAAGTTGACGCGCGAGAAAGGATGTCTATGCTTAAATGAATTGCTTGCTAGAGGGAAATGAGTTGAATTATAAGTTAGATTGAACCTAGGTGCTCAGCAAGGATTGAGATCCTCGTGCCTACGTACTCCCGTGTGCAATGGGAAAGTCAGAGCCTCGTAGTTCGGCCTACTAAGGGTAATGGTTGTTTGATTTTATTACCTTTCGTCGATGAAAGGGTTTAGGAGTTGAAATGCACTAAAGACTATGGATAGTTTATCTCGCCCAACAAGACGAGTGTCCTGCGTCAAGATAATCGGAGCGAGTAACGAGAGCTCGTTATCCTCCTTTCTACCGCTTAAGGCTCGTGGCGTACGAATCTTCTCGTATTTATTAAAGTGTTTTTATTTCCTAAAGTCGCTTGACGTTGGATCAAGGGTTTGGATCTAATCGAAACGTTTTGGTTTTTTGAGGTTAAAGGGTAAATGCAACTTGGAGGTTATTTTTTATGGTTTTGTTAGCGAGGCACAAAACGCTCGGCTCGCAAGGTAAGGTGGATCCTAAACGAAACGATAACTGAATAATAAAGTGCGAGTGTGCAAGTGCAATCGCTTGGCGTTGGACCAAGGATTCAGAATTAAAAATAAATACAAAATATAAAGTGCGTACAAATTAATGGGAGAGGGATACAAAATAAATACAGGGGATTGCGAGAAATAAAGAGGTCTCGTTGTATTTCGCCCAAGAGGAAGCGTGTGTGCAGTGTTTTTTTTGAACTATTTGAAGGCGTTCAGCCTGTTTAATTGGGACACAACTATTCGAAGGCGTTGGACCTTTTAATCGAGACACAACTATTCGAAGGCGTTGGACCTTTTTGGGACGCGTCGAAATTTAGTTCGTGAACTACCTTAGAATCGATTCAAAATCAGAATCATTCTATAAGGAGTCGAAACGTAATTTTTTAAATGCGAAAATAAATAAATTGAATTGCTAGAATAAAATAAAGATAGAATAATGAATTAAATAATTAAATGAAATAAATAATTTAAGAATATGAAATAAATTAAATTAATGTTTATTTATCGAAATAATAAAATAATGAAAAATTAATTACAAGGAGGGCCTCATATTGACCAAATATCACCGATTAAAATCGGGCGAAAAATTGGCCTTTTATTATATCATTGGCCCTAAAAGTATAAAAGAAAATAAATCACCAATATTTTTTTTAGGTATTTTCTTAGGTGAATTGGTCCTTAATAAAAATGAAATCATAAAAAAAACTATGCAAAAAATAATAGTAAGTTCTCCACCTTATGAAATATTGATAACAAAATAAAATATCAAAATAAAAATAGGGGAAGAGAGGTGCCATGATTCAAATGGTGTGTTTAGATAGTAAGAATTTGAAACAACCATGGGTTCATGTTTGAAATAAGAAGCAAACCCCAAAAAAAATAAAAATGATAATTTGACTGATGATTCGGTCCAACAGGTGCCTAATTCGGTTACATACATCAAAAGCAAAGATGATAATATCTTCTATTTGAACTCAACTATTTAGTCATGATTATATTTACACATTAAATACCAATTACAAGACTAAAGGGACAAAATGATATGCAGGGTGCATTCAAAATCTTAAAAACTAGCATTACCGAGACATGTTGTAACTTAATAAAAGGAGATAGCTTTAATGTCAATAAGGCATATGGATCAAGTATTATAAAAACAATAAAACACATCGGGCAGTGTAATGCCCAGACCTTGAAAAAACCATCCATTTTAATCCCTTTTTATAAAAACATTTTGAACAAATATGAATTGAAAAGAAAAAAACGTAACAAACAGCTCTCACACAAAAAGAAAAAAAACGCTCCACATCAAAAAAAAATAGAAACACAAGCTAGCGGACAAAAATCCAGAAAATAGAAACCCACCCAAGGCAGCTTGCGATTCCACGTTGGTCTACCGTTTACCACTCTCAGCTTATCGATGCTCGGTTTCGCTCAAGCTCAGCTTTCGCTTGTCACTCTCACGGACTTCGCGGATCGCACGATCCGGTCCTTCACGGTGGCTATCGCTTGGGGTAGGTGGCTGACGCTCTCATCGCGGTGGTGATTTCTGTGTTTGGTGAGGTCGACGGAAAGGTGATGATCGGCGGCTGGTTCGTGGTGTTTCACGGTTTGTTTTTGGCACGGTAACAGTTCCGGCGGAGCGGTTTGAAGGTGGGTTCATATTTGCGTTGAAGGGTTTGTGATTTGAATGCTTCACGCGGTTTGATTGGTTTCACTTTGGTTTCTCCATAAATTTCTCAGTAAATCTCACTCTGTCTCATCTGGTTTTCTGGTTTTGGAAAATAAGCGTTTGTGTTAGATGAGGTTGACGAAGGTTTATTGTGTGTAGGTGAATGTTATGAGGAAAATGAAGAAGGGTCTATGGTTGAGATTTGTGGAGGTTGAGAGGTTTTTGGTTGTTTGTGAATGAGTATTTTGGTTTTCTTTCTTGCAGGTTCATGACTGGTTTATTGATGTCTCTGGTTCTAAAAGAAGCTTGGGTTTTCTTTTTGCAGAGTTATTTTTTTGTGATTTTTTTAGCCCCCTTTTCTGTTGAGAAAATGGAATCAATTTATAGAGGGATTGAGAGGATATTTGTGGAATTGGATAAGCAATATGTGTGAGCTGTTTTTTAGATAAGAATCAGAAAATTTGTTAGGATTGATTCCAGATTTTGTGGGTATAACATATGGTAGTGGTTTGGTTGTGCCTCTTGCTAAAAAAAAGTGACAATTCGTGAGGTGGGGCCGCGTGAATACAGCATGAAATGAAAAAGCTGTTATTATAGTACACTGAATTGATTAACATGGGTGAATAACAATAATATTAATATTAATAGGAATTACAGTAATAATAATAATTGAAAATAAAATAATAATAAATGATAATGGAAATAAAAAATATAATAATAATAAAAGTAATAAAAGTAATATCTAAAAATAATAATAATAAAATGGGAAAAAAGTAATATTTTTGTGATTTTTAGATAAAGGGGTTCTATTTAAAGCTGGAAAATGAATTCAAAACAATAGACTCTTTTTTTTATATATATATTTTGATTAAGACTAAATAATAAATATAAAAGACTTGAAATACAAGGAAATTCGAATTTTAGTTTGCAAAGAAATAAATGCATTTTTTTTTTATTTTTCGGATATTTGCCAGAAAAATAAGATGGTATGTATTTTTTTGATTTTTTTGAGATATTTGGTTAGACAGTAAAATAAAATGACAAAAGTAGGACAAATTTGGGGTATGACAGATGTAAGACCGATAGAAAAAGCACAAGCGATACTTGTCACATTCTAGGGAATTCACTAGTGTCATGGGCATGCAAGAAGCAAGCATGTGTCGCACTTAGCACGGTCTAAGCGGAGTACATTGCAGCAGGAAGTTGTTGTGCACAGATTTTATGGCTTAAGCAACAACTTCTTGACTATGGTGTAGATCTCGGTTGCATTCCTCTTCAATGTGATAACACAAGTGCCATCAACATCACAAAGAACCTGTTTATGCATTCAAGGATAAAGCAAATAGATATTCGGCACCATTTCTTTCGAGATCATGTGCTCAACGGAGATGTAGATATTACTTTTGTGGATACACATAACCAACTTGCCGACATATTCACAAAACCATTGGCTAAAGAACAATTTTTCAAGATTCGGCGAGAACTTGGTATTCTCAATGAAGGTGACATCTAACCTTTTCTTAAAATTGCTTGTTATGTGGTATAGTAGCTTAAAATATACTTATTTTCACTAATTTGTTATAAAATGCTAGCACTCATATTTCGTTGTTTTTTGTTTTACTCACTTTCGTATGCCCGAAAATTATCGGTTTCAAAATATTTTTTGATCGAAAGTTGCGTATTGATAAGTGCTAATATTTTGTGAAAAATTTTGGTCAAGATTTTTCCCCATTTCTTCAAAATCAAGCTGCTGGATTTTTTGAAAAACTTGAAATTTTAGCCCGTTAACCGGTTAACGGAATCGGTTAACCGGTTAACGCCTTTCAGACAGCAATTATGAGTTACGTTCTTTTTTGTACATAATTTTTAAAGTTTTATTTTTATGTTTCAAACTCTAAGTCCTAAGTTATTTAGGCAATTTTGGTTTCCGTTGTATTATGCATGATGCTCGGTTTTATGTTTACCGTACTCTTTCCCGTTTAATCAAAATATGTTTATGTATCATGTGTGTTTCCGCTTGAATGCTTATATAATATGAATGTTTACATAATGCTTGAATTCTTGTATGCTTTTTCCATAAGCTTCTTCCTTTTTGCTAATGCCAAAGGAGGAGAAGACTTGTTTCTCTAATATTGTCTCTGTGCAGAATTTTTGTTATGCTTCTCACATTTAGGGTGAGTTCTTGAACTTAGGGGGAGAATCAAATTAGAGAAACTTCACGTATAAGTATCTCTCTCAAAGTTGGTTGTCATCATCAAAAAGGGGGAAATTGTAGAAGCATGCTTCAATCCAAAGAATTTTGATGAAGACAACATGTATCAATACAAAAAGATAAGAGCTCCAAGAGAATTCAAAGCATCAAGTTGATCAAGCCACACATGCATAGCAACATTTGTTTCAAGCTTCATTGTCAAGTCAACACTTTTGCAAATATGTTGAATCACTTCAAAGATATATCTAATTTACTTTTAAATTAGTATACAAGTGTTCAACAATCATATTTTGCATTTCCATATTTAACCTAATCATTTTTATAACATGTTGAAATGAAAAATACTTTTTATTTAAAATATTTTTCTATTTTTCAACAGTGTTAACCGGTTAACCATATGGGTTAACCGGTTAACGGCCCTGTATTTTAAATTCTGAAGTTAATGTTAGATACGTTAACCGGTTAACACTGTTCGTTTCAGTATTTTTTGGCCTCTTTTCATGAAAAGTGTTTTCAAATACTTATACCTTTTCACTAATTTTTATGAAGAAAATTATACCTCCTTGACTAGGTGTCTTGATCAATATAAATTCTGGATTTTTTAAATTAGAAAACACCTCCAAGAACTTTCATAAAAACTCAAAATAATCACTCTTTCATATTAACCAATTTTTCATAAAAAGTCTTCATAATTTTTTTGAGAAGAAACTTTTCAACATTCTTGTTTCATCTCATTCCATTTCTTGTTGAACACTTATATATTATTCATTGAGTGAATTATTTATTCAAGGAGAAGATCAATCAAGAGAAGATTTATAGTACTACAAATTATTCAAATCATTAAATAAGATTTATTTTGTTTGACTTGTGATCCAGGATTGTTGGACACAAGGGTTGGTGTTGCAAGAGGATTGTTCTTGCACACTTGATTGTTGTATAGTTGTTAGAAAGTAGGCTTCACCGGTTTATGGTGTGATAGGTTGTACAATCTAAAACTATAATAAAATCTCTTACGAGGTGTAAGGGGACTGGATGTACATTCGGTTTGTGAAGGGAACTAGGATAATTCTTGGTGTCGTTTACTTTCTGCTTTATCGCTTTCATAACCTAGATACTTAGACGACAAAAATTCATCCACTGTTAAAATAACTGGAAAAAATTTATAAGTCCTAATTCACCCCCCCCCCCTTAGGCTAATCCTGAAACTACATCCATATGTCATCAAGAAAGTTTGAAATGACTTTGACAAGTTGTAACACCCCAAAGTCGATTTTAATTATATTTATTTGTTTTCTTTTGAATTATGATGTTTGTGATGTTTATTGATGTTTTGTGAATTTGGAGGGTGGCTCATTATTTTAATAATAATTAGAATATTTAAGTATATGGTGTTTAGTTTATTATTTGAGATTTATTTAAATAAAATAAAAGGAGTTAGAGGATGAGGGCATTGTGGTCTTTTGGATGAGGATAAGTGAGAGTTTTATGGGAAAAGACTAAAAAGGGACCTAGGGGCAAGAGTAACAAAAGAGGTAAAAGTTGGAAAGAACAATCATTTGAAATGATCGTGCTTTTGGGGAGGAGAGCTTTGGAGAAGAAGAGAAGCTAGGGCTTGAAGGCTAGAGAGAAATTGTGAAAATTTTATTGAAAACTTATGGAATTAAGGTATGGGGAGTATTTTCCTTTCGATAATATAATATGGGAATGGAATTGGGGGTTTTGTGGTGTAAATTAGAGAATATGGTTTTTTTATTGATGATTTTGTGTTGTTGATGTTGATTTCATGATGAATTAGATGAATATAATGATGTAAATGATGTTGTTATGATGGATGTTGATGTTAATGAGGTTTTCTGGTGTAATGTTGTTGAATTGTGGGTTTTTTAGGGGTTTTGTCACAAGGGGAGAAGGCTGAAATCGCAGAAAAATCTGCAGAATCGCGAAGCTCGCTTAGCGAGCTACAGCTTGCTTAGCAAGAAAAGTCAGAGAGTTGGGAGCTTAGCGAGCATGATGCCTCGCTTAGTGAGCCTTGAAAAACTTGGAAAAATGTTTTATTTTTGAAAATTGTTTTTAGGGTAGTATGTTCTAGGTTGATATGACGTTGTGAAGTTGTAAAATGATGTGTCTTAGAGGCTATGTGAGTAGAGTTGGTAATTAAGTGAAGTATGAGGAATTATTTGATGTTCCTTGAGTTATGATGTATGATTTCATGATGTAGAGATAGGATGTAGGATGAGTGTGTTGTATGATGTCCCATGAGTATGTATATGATGTATAAATGAGTATGAGGAATGATTGTTAATAATGAATGCGGATGCAATTTTATGATGTTTTGAGGATGATGTGTGTATATTGCGTCTTGCATTCATGGCATTGATTATGAGGGGACTTTGGTCCATTGGTAGCTTCAATCATATTGTGTGGATTGAAGTGATATGATGTTTATTATGTGCTCCCTTTGGGGAGGGTTAATGGCCCAGTGTCCATCACATGAGGATGTTTCGGTACCATATGCATTAGTTAGAGGTTGCATTTCATTCTAAATGACATAGCATGAATGCATTGATGTTTTGTGTAATGATGAGATGAATTTGATAATGTGTATCAAATGGGCATGATGAATATTTCTATGATGATGATGATATGTATAAATGAACTGTAAATGATTTGTTGTTGTTGTTGTTTTGTTTTAAGTTCTTATTTCTATATTATATTATGGAATGTGAATTTACTCACCCTGCCTGCCTTCTGGTGATGGTCTATTATGCCACCCTGCAGATAATCAAGGTTAGCTCGGTGCGTGCTTGACTCGAAGATAGTGAATTGTCGGGTTAGTTAGAAGTGGAGTCCTGCTCTGTGTCCTGTAACATCGGGATGGGTTTCGCTTGAGTGTTTATGTTTAATTGGATTAAGATGATATGTTTTGTTTTAAGTATTTTGATAAAATGATGTTTGAGGTAATTCAAGAGTATTTCTTTATAAAGAAGATATTAAGACTTATTGGTTTTTCCGCTACATATTTATTGAGAAAAGAATTATGATGTTGTTTATGATTTTATGAACCCGTGTTACGGGACAGGACTCTATGTGATGTTTTGACCTTTGATTTTCAAGAAGTAAATGTGATTCCCTTTTAATGAATTTTTACTCTGATAATTGATTTAAATTGCTTAAACTATTATGGGGTAGAAATGGTGTTACACAAGCCATCTACAAGTTCAGGAGATGCAGAGATCAAGGATTTCAAGATTAGGGTTTCATAGTGCCCAAATCAGAGTTTCTGACTGATCGGGGAACCCAAAGTCAAAATTTTCATCTGGACAAGAGCCAATACCATAGTAAATTGTTTAAATAGCTCATATACATCATGAAATTCCATTCACAAGTTCAAAATATCCCAGAGAATGTTCGGTCAAAAAATCAGAAAACCAGGGGTATCTAGTGTAATTTTCATCTGGACCAAAAAGTCAAAGTTTGACTTTTTCACCTAAAATGATCTTCATGACATGTATTACAAGGATATATGGTCCATTGGTGCATTTGATCACAAATAATCAGAAATTTGAAGATAACTTGCAAAGAGGGGCAACCTTTGAAACTTAGAAAAATTTCTAAGTTATAAGAAAAAATGTGCAAATACCTTACTTCCAAGCATCATAACTTGTGATTCAAGCATCAGACTTTTTTGAACCAAAGCTCAAATAAAAGATCTTGCCATAAACTACAAATGATTAAACTACGCAAAACTTCAATTCATCACAGATTTTGAGTTGAAGATTGATCAAAATAAAGAAAAAATTAGAAATTTCAACACTTAGACAAAATCTTCCTAAGTATAAAATCAGTCAAAACATCAAAACTTGGAGGCTTTTTTTCTCATAGTTCCAAGCTGAATCAATTACAATGTTATACGTCAATGGCATCACAAATGTTACCAGCAATTCAAAGAACCAATTGGCATGAAAATGTCTTGCTTGAACATGAAGAAATCATGGATCAAAGTCACCATGACAAACTGTTTTCCAAAAAGAGGTTTTCATAAAACTTGAAATTCTGATTTTGGGGAGTCAAGGGATAAGGACAGCTGGCCTTAAGAATCTAAATAATCATTACAAACCCGATCAAACCTGCAAACTCATGATTACACCAAGGAATTCCGATTAATGGCATTTATGAGTTTCAACACATATGCATTTTGATCCAATGGTCACCATGCTCCAAAATGGCATATTCTTGGATCTCTTGATCAACAAGTAATAGGTCTCCACAATCTAAGATCAAAACATATGAAGAATGTGAATTTCCCTGCTACATAGCTGAGCTATTTGAAATCTCATCATTCACCATTTAAGAGATATTATGGCAAGCCACGATTCACAATTTCTGATCTTATCACTTCAATACTTGGAGTCTAAGAAATCTAAACATATTTGCCTATAAATAGATACCTCATTTGATCATAAAACTCATACCAAAGCCTCTGAATCCCAAGTTTTCCCTTCTTCACTCTCAAAGACTCAAAACTTGACATTTTGAGCAAACACTATTAGGTTTTGAGTTGTGTCCACTATTAACTCAATCTAATTGCCCAAACACATTATATATGATGTATCTTAGGTGTTAAAACACTTGAACCAAACCAGAAACACCTCTAACCAAAAATCACTCTTCAAAACCTCAAAGAAACCTTTTTTATACAACTTGAAGGTCAGAACTTGATTCATCCATTTGAAATCAAGTCCAAGTGTTCAAACACACTCCATATCATCTAAGGAAGATTTTTAGATCATCACAAGTCTTATGTATCACCTCCAGATCAAAATCACCCCAGTTGGTGCAAGCTTCAAGTCATGTAAGCCTCAAACTTGGTCATTT
Source organism: Lathyrus aphaca (assembly GCA_963966055.1). Classification (NCBI taxonomy): domain Eukaryota; kingdom Viridiplantae; phylum Streptophyta; class Magnoliopsida; order Fabales; family Fabaceae; genus Lathyrus; species Lathyrus aphaca. The sequence goes on along the minus strand of OZ014524.1, from coordinate 12,172,270 downwards.
CATAATCCATGCATATTTCCTCGCACTATCTTTTTACTACATGTGCGTAATTATATATTAAATCATTCCCCTTGTCATACCCCAAATTGTGACCCTAGGATATATGCCTCATCATAGGAAATTCATTGACCAAAGGATTGTGCCATATTGGTTTGAACAGTATCTCTGTAATGGATCACGATTCCTGAGTCCCTCAGAGGATTCAGGCAAAGGACCAATCATTAATACATAATATTTTAAACATTTAAATCATTATCAAATGGTTAAGTAATCTTAAATGATGGAAAAACATTCAAAGACTGTACAAAAATTCCAGTGATATGGGCCTCGAGCCATCAGAACCACTAATTAGGGTTTCAGTCATCTAAGCCCTTTAGATGAATTTACTATGGGAAAGGAGATAAGGCCTCCATACATCATCAAAAAAGGATGAAATGACTTTGACAAGTCATTTACAAGTACACAAGATGCAGAGATCAAGGATTCCAAGATTAGGGTTTCATAGTGTCGAGATTAGGGTTTCTGACTAATTTAGGATCCCAAGACTAAGATTTTCATCTAGACAAGAGCCTATACCACAAGTAATGGTTTAAATAGCTCATATACACCATGGAAGTCCATTCATAAGGTCAAAATACCTCATAGGATGTCCAGTCAAAATAAATCATAAAACCAGGGGTATCTAGTGTAATTTCCACCTAGACTAAAAAGTCAAAGTTTGACTTTTTCACCCAAAATGATCCTTATGACCTATATTACAAGAATATATAGACCATGAATGAATTTGATCACAAAAAATCATAAATTAGAAGATAACTTGTAAAAGGGGCAATCTTTGAAACTTATGAAATTTTCTAAGTTATGGAAAAAAGTGTTCAAGTACCATACTTCCAAGCATCATAACTTGTGATCCAAGAATCAGATTTTGGTGAACCAAATCTCAAATGAAAGATCTCATCATAATCTACAAATGATTCAACTATAAGAAACTCGAATTCTTCATGGATTTTAAATTATGATTGGATCAAAATCAAGAAAAATACTGATTTTCAACACTTAGACAAAATTTGTCTAAGTACAAAATCAGCAAAACACCAAAACTTGGAGGGATTATTCACCAAGTTCCAAGATGATTCATATCCTTCTCAAAACACCAATGTTGTTGCATATGTTGCCAACAATTCAAAGAACCAATTGGCGTGAAAAGATATTGCTTGTACATGAAGAAATCATGGATCAAAGTGACCATCCAAAACTGTTTTGCAAAAAACAGATTTTCACAAACTTTTAAAATCTAATTTTTTAAGTCAAAGGACAATGTCAAGTGGTCTTAAGTATCTTAGAAATCATTACAGACCCGATCAAACATGCAAATTCATGATTTCTCCAAGGAATTCCCATAAATGGCATTTATGAGTTTCAACACTTATGCATTTTTATCCAAGGGTCACCAAGCTCCAAAATGGCATATTCTTGGATCTCTTGTTCAACAAGAAATAGGAGGACACAATTCAAGCATAAAACTTCTAAGGAATGTGAATTTTGTTGATGCAATAGTTGAGCTATTTGAGAAGTTCATCATTTCATGTGTAAGAGATATTTTCACAAAGCATGAATCACAATTGTGACCTCATCTCTTCAAGACTTAAGGGATAAGTAATCTAAACATCTTGGACTATAAATAGAGACCTCAATTGATCATAAAAATTACACCAAATCCTCTGATCTCCAAGCTTTCTCTCATTTGCTCCTAAATACTCAAAACTTGATATTTTGAGCAATCACTACTGGTTTTTGAGTTATGGCCACTATCAACTCAAACAAATTGCTCAAACACATCACATATGATGTTTATGAGGTGTTCAAACACTTAGATCACCTCTAAAACACCTCCTACCCAAAATCACTCTTTAAACCCGCAAAGAAACCTTGTTTCTACAACTTGAAGATCAAAACTTGATCCAGCCATTTGCAATCAAGTCCAAGTGTTCAAGCACACTCCATATGGTGTAGGGAAGTTGTCAAGATCACCACAACATCTTTGGGTCACCTCCAGCTCGAAATCATATCTCCAGTTGCAAGCTTAAGTTCAGGTAAGTCTCAAACTAGGCTAAATCACAATCCATGAGGTCGAGGCCATATGTGCGTAATAATATTCTAAGTAATTCCCCTCAATCAATTTCACAAAATCATCATCATGCAGAATTTCATGAGGCTGAGGCCAAATTAGGGTTCTTCAGTGTTCTTCATTGATTTTTCACTCTACACAAAAAATAAATGAAACTAATTGGTACCATGTTGTTTGTGAGTTAAAAATAGGCAAGAATGATGTTTATTTCATTACATATTCAGTGAGATATGGGGGATTTTGCAAAATCTCCATTTATGGGCAACATAAAGAATACGCGCGTGTTCGTGCCATGTTATTGGCGCCCTTTTTTGAAAATTCAAATATTTGAATTTTGTGATTTTATTTAATTCATTCCAAAATTAATTTCTCTCTGATTATTTTGAGCTTTAAAATGATTATTTTTTCATTAATTCTCAACAAAAAAAAAATTATTCCATGAAAAAATATCCAAAAAAATATATTTTTTTAATATATTTAATATTTTCATAAAGAATTAATTTTATTTGTTTCTAAACATTTTAAAATTCATTTCTTTCACTTGATTTTTCAAACATAAATGATATTCAAGTTGTCTCATGGATAAAACATAATTTTTCAAACATTGATCCAAGGTTTCAACTTGTATTTTCAATTATGTTTGAAATTTATCAAAGATTTTAAATATTTTTATATTTAAAATATCAAAAACTAGGGTTTTGATTTTAATCACCCTCAAATTGATTTTTATCACTCGTGGGCCTCTATTAGAGTGTAAAACTCATCCTTTTTTGAAAAATGAACCATTAGGGTTCATCTGATCCATTTAAAAAAAATCGTCGCGATCGCCTTTTTCACCGCATTAAGTTTTTATCTGTGAATCTTTTTCTGTGTATATCTTCTCACATAAGCATTTATTTTCTAAAATGAATTGTCAAAATGTGTCATAAGGAATCCTTTGTGTTTAGGACTCATTTCTTCTGTTTTAAACTTTCTCCGGTCTGTTTTAAAACTCCGTCAAGCTTTCATATAAGTCTTGTACCCACCAACTGTTTTCTTAAGCAATTCTTAATCTCCTAAACAAATATTCATGAGCATTTGTTTACAAATCTCATCTCCTTTTCTTTTTTTCATCTTTATGACTAATGATTTAATACACCAGCAACTAGACCGAGTTTCACTCCGGTGAACTACTTTCTAGGTTGTAGGCAGCTTTTCAGCATCCAAGTCCTACTCTGTGTATAAAATCATCAGATAATTAATCAACAAAACAAATTTCATAGGCATCATTATGTTTAAACCCTATTATTGGCTTCTGAGTCATCTCCCCTCTTTCTAACTACTCGATGTTTTCTTAAACTAATGTTGCTTGTTTAGAATATGATTGTTAATTAGAATATGGTTGTTTAGAATATTCTTGTTTAGAATATGATTGTTTTCCAAAATTATCTTTCTTCACCTCATACTAAAGCAAAGATAATAAAAAACTTCTTAATGACAAATAGAATACAATGTTAGAACACATATGTAATCTTTCTCCCTCGGGATTTTGGGCATCTGCTTCCCATTGTAACCTCTAACATCATTCTTAAATAAAACATTTAAGAATATTCAAACCATAGCAAAAGACATACTAAAAATTGTCAAACACATTCACTTACACCTTTTATCTGTTTGCATGTATCTTTACTGTATATATTTGCATCTCTGCTAGAATTTAAGCAATCGGGTTACTGTCACCAGACCTAACCTTTGAATAACTAGGACCAAACTAGGGGAAAACATAGCCTTATCTTAGGCTTCATTCAAGGACCCTCGGGCCTCCTAAAGGTGCATTCTCTCAGGATTAGAAGTTACTCAGCCTTCCATAGCCTTCTCTTGGGCTTTGTTCAAGGACCCACAAGCCTATTATAAGTAACCTAGCCTTCCAATAAACTTTTAGCCTTCCATCTTAGGCTTCATATAAGATACAGATAATCAAGAGTCAGTCTCTCACAAATGAGCTTCACACATGGGCTTCCAAATTAGGATACAGACAAAACTTTCCCACAGAGTCAGTTTTCTTTGATTGGTTCCACATTCTCCAATGTCCTTTTACTTCACTTTCCTTGTTGTTTTTCTATTTACCATGTCCGAGTAAACCACTTAGAGTCTGAGACATGAGGACTATCATACCGACAAACCTCATGCGAAATAAATAGACATTAAACAACGATAATGAAAATATTGTTTTGCAAGTTCTGTTTTGAAAATAAACAAGTTTGTTACAAAAGTAGAAGCATAGAGATACCATTTACTCGCCAAAAGGGCAAAAACGGTGTCTAGCTTAGAAATTCAAACAATAAGTTCTGATACTTGTGAGAGCGGATTAAAATTGATCGAGAGAATGCTTTTGCTTATTAAAATATTCTTAACTTAAATTTCATGTTGCGAAAGCATATGTTTTACTATTTCTAATGTTTGGTGATGCGCCAATGAAAGTGAGTGTTACCACTAGTTTTGGTATTTTCTACAAAATTTAGGATTCCCATTATGATTAATTTGTCGATTTATATGAGTAAATTCAGGATACAAGAATCGTAATCTCAAAATCTTGTTTTAATATTAATGAAGTCAACTATTTTGTAATCTTACACAAATAATAGAAAACGGTTGAAAAGACTTAGATACATACCGAAATAATATAAAACGGTACTTGATAATTGGCCTCTAAAGATTTGATATATTTTAAATTACTCAATATAATTGTATATACTTGCGGCCTATCAAGTCTACAGGAGAAAGCGATTGAAAAGGAACACCATATAATTATGGCATCAAGTTTGCTATTCCTACACCCTTTTTTTTACACCAATACATACATTGTATTTACTGTTCACCGTATTTATACGGTGAACAATGTATTTTTCAATTTAAAAATATTTTTAATGAATAGTATCAGTGAACAGTAAAACCGTACATGAACAGTGTCGTATGAATAGTACCAACACGTGAACAGTACGCGTGAACAGTATCCATGAACAATGACTTTAAAAGTAGTGAAATAAGTTGGTTAATACAATGTAAAAACTTGGTTAATGTAGTAATGAAGTTGGTTAATAACGTTCAGACATTAAAAATAATTTTAGTAGTCACCAAAATTGGTTAATGCAGTGTAAAAACTTGGTTAATGCAGTAATGAAGTTGATTAATAAATGTTCAGAAAAATTTAAAAAAATAATATTAAAAAAATATTTTTTTTATATTATTATACGGTGAATAGTGAAATACGGTGTAGAGGTATGGTTTGGTATAAAAGTATCATTTTTCTTATGGCATATACATAAGTGGTTCGAAAATGCTCGGTAAAATACTTAGTAGATTATTTTTGTACCTCACTCACACCTTCTATCCAACCCTCACCTACTTAAAGAGTTGAAATAACATTCATTTTATTCCTACTCTTAACACAAGCATGAGAAAAGTTGATATTAGTCTCCCCTTCCTTCACCAAAATATCATTGTTGATAGATAATCTATAAGTAGAGTTCTATAAACACTCTTTTGAATTTTCTAAAAAAATTCGTGACACACTCATGCATCATCAAAATCCAAAATTTTATGACAAACAAAAATTAGAAAACTGTGGTCATGAAAATTTTGTATAAAGGAAAAAATAGTCATCTTTTATTAATGGTATGGAAAACTAAATTTATTAATCTTTGTTGAAAAAAATATAAGGTTAAATATATTTTTGATTTCTATAAAATTAACAAATTTTATTTTTGATTCCTATAAAAAAAATCAGGTGTTTTGGTCCCTATAAAATTATTATGCACGTAGTTTTAATCTTTATTGTTAAATCAATCTGTATTTTTGAATAATTATTTTGAAGATATGTTTAGAATATTATAAAAAGTTCCTCGAAAATAAAGGAATTCAAAATTTAATTTCTAAGTCGAGATTTTCATTAATTTTATCATTATCTTTTGAATTTTAAAATATTCATATTTAATTATTTTCATTTTAAGATATTATATAATTTGATAAATAAATATTTTATAGTAATTTGAAAAGAAATTATTCAAAAATTTAAAAGTTTAGAGATAATTAAATAGTTTTTATTGAACCAATTAAAAATGTTGATAAAAATAATCTCTTTGTGAAGGATAGAAGTGTAATTAAACAGATAATAAAGGAAATGAAGGGTGAGAAGTGAAGATCATCATCCATCTTAAAGAAATGGCATCCATTTCATGGTTCAGCTGTCTTCACATCCGACCAACAGCCTCTGCAGACAACAAAGGTTTTTCACCATTTCCACTATATTTTCATGCTGTTCTATATTCCTAATGAATTTAACACCTTTTTTTTTCAGGTTTATCATCTTCCATAACTGTGGAACATCATAAAACAAGACCACAGAATTTGATCAGTTCTTCCTTAGAAGAAGGACATGCTGTTAATAGAAGACAACTGATTCTTTACACATCAACAGCAGCAATTGTAGCTTCAACTACTGTCTCAAATGCATTGGCACTCGATGGTGATTAACTGCCACATCTTAAACTTTGTATTATTACTGCATTGATTATGGTTAGTATCATGGTATTTTGTTTTTCTTTCTTGTGACATAGATGTTTCTGAGGATTTTAGTGTCTACACTGATGATGAGAACAAGTTCAAGATAGAAATTCCTCAAGGTGAATTGAACTGCAAATTTGGAAAAAAATATAGATATACATTTAGAGGCTTAGATTAAATTAATTATGTGCTTTTTGTTTTGTTTTACTGGTTTGGATCAGAGTGGAAAACCGGAACAGGACAATCTGCTGGGTTTAAATCACTAACTGCTTTCTACCCGAAAGAGGAATCTAATTCCAATGGTATAATCAGACTCTCCTTAAATCACTTGCAAACGGCAATGTATGCGTTATAAAACTAGTTACTAACGATCGATATGCTGCTTCAGTGAGCGTTGTGATCACGGGGATAGGACCGGATTTCACTAAGATGGAATCATTTGGCAAAGTTGAAGAATTTGCTGACACTCTGGTTTTCATTTCTTGATTGTATTCAAAACTATTGTTTACTGGTTTTCTCTCTTTCGATTTCAGCTGACTCTTGATTTTCCCACCAATTTCGGTAAAATGAATATGTAACAGGTTAGTGGATTGGACAGAAGCTGGAAAAAACCACCTGGTGTGGCTGCTAAACTCATAGACTGTAAATCATCTAAAGGTGCTTACTTTTACAGTTAAATTTCATCGAAAGCTGCTTCATTATGGGTTCTGCATATAGTTCTGATATATGCTTAATGAGACAGATAGAGAGAGACTTCATAAAACTGAAAAGTTCTGAGTACTTAATTTGACTAAATAAATGGTTCAGGATTTTATTTCATTGAGTATACGCTGCAAAGTCCTGGCGAAAGTCGCAAACATCTATACTCAGCTATTGGGATGTTAACAAATGGCTTTTATAACAGACTGTATACAGTAACCGGACAGGTACTATTAGATATATTACAGTGTCTGTGTGTGTTTAATGTTTGAGTCTAGAGCTAAATGTTTATTAGTAATGATTCTTATCTTGTGGACTACATGTAGTATGGAGATGAGGAAACAGACAAGTATGCTTCCATAGTTCAGAAGGTTAACTTTTCATACTTCACATATTCAGATATTTGACTGAACAAATGTTTTGATGCTCAAATATGCAATATAGTTGATTGAAGTAGGTTCTATTTGTTTGTCATGAAATTCATTCAGTTTCCACTTGAAATTTGCAGGCGGTTCGATCATTTAAGTTCACATAAGCAAAATGTTCATGATGGGAGAGAATTTTTTTCTGATGCTTTCTGTCGCGGGCTCCAACAGGATGTCTTCATGAGCTACAAATGTCTGTCTAAATCCTTTTAGTATGATATTTACTTCAATACTGATGGACCAAAACAGTATAAATGAATGGCACTAATTGATGCGTAATGGACAGAGATATTTTGCACTGAACATCAGTACCTTTGGTTAAACACCACACTAGTGGTTTGTTGCATACAGAAAATGGGAGAATAAAAAATGGATAGGAAAGAATGAAGAGAAAGAAAAATAAAGAGAAAGTAGGATGTATAGATTTCTTTAAAATGGGTATATTTTGTTATTAGTGAAGCAAATTTCATCTATATTTTGATATAAATAATCTGTTCTTTAAAATTAGAAAAGATATGATCTTTTCAAAGCAAACAATAACAACGTAGTATATATAAATTTTAAAAGTTCCTTCCTTAAAATGGATGTTTGAAACTAGAAAACACAACAGCTTCAAAAAATTTACAGTACTATTCATACCACTTTTTCTCATTTCACTACCCCTACTTACAATGGCGGTAACGTAATGCAGTGTGAACACTGAACAGAACATAATGGAAAGTTTAAAGCCATTTTTCGGCCGGAATGTGTAAGTAAGCTGACATCTGACAATATATAACGAAAATCCTGCCATGGATATGAAATATGTAGTTTTAACTAACAATAATGAACAGACACTCGGTGACTTTGCAACCAAATGGAAATTGAATACATTCAGCTTAACCTAAGATCAATAGCTAACTAAGACTAGTTAGTCATCAATTCCTATTTACATGATTGCCTTCTCCGGTTGTTGATGCGGATGTTTTGCGAAATAAAAGATTAAGCTGATCGAGGAAAAACAAACTCTTCACTTGCTCCAATTGTTGGCGTTCTTTTTCAATTAGCAGGTCTGAATCTTCAAAACTGATAAGCTTGTCCTGGATATTTTTCATCTATACAGCACAACATCCAATACATTAGTAAGGATTATCAAACAAATAAGTAAAAACACCGTCAAACAAAATGATAGCTCACTAACATATGACAGACCTGAACTTCTACAATCTCAGAAATTGCTTTTTCTACATCTGATTCTTCCTTCTCACGCTCTAAATTTGCACGCAGTAGAGATCCTTGGATAGAATCTACGCCATTTGATGCAACACCAGTATCTGCAAGAAATATGCAAACACCGTTTTTAATGAGAAAATTGAGTTTTAAAATTTCAGAAAACCGCTCCAATTAGTAGTGTATAATTTTAAGCCCGTTAAGATTAACCCCATTAAGCCAGGTTAACTTATATGTCATTCTCACCTTGCTTTGGAAACGATCGATAATTAGTTCTAGTTGACTTGTAAACATTGGACAAACGTGTCAGAGCAGCTTGAGCTGCAGCTTGTGCAACCTCTGTCCCTGCCAAAGCAGAAAGGAAAGCAGCCTGCAATAATTTGAGCATAGAAATTGTTAAGACACAAGAATTTTCAAATAAATCATCCATCCTTCAACGCAGTTCATATTCAACACAAATCAATAATAATTCAACGAAAACAAGGATCGTTATAGCAGACATCATGATTCTTTATTGCTAAACGTAATCAAATGAAGTTAATCAACAATAATTCCAAGAAAACAAAGATCGCTTTAAGCCAAGAAAAGAACCTGAGCCATGACAGGATTGCTTGCATCAGCAAGAGGCGTGAGACGCATCCTCTTACTAGATTTATCCAAGCCAGCAGTTTCTGATTCACATTCAGCATCAACAGAAGGCTTCAACAGATCAGAACAACCATCACCAGCAAGATGAGCAGACTCGAAGCGTTGAGAATTCATGAACTGATCACCAAAAGGAAGCTTAAGAAAACGAGCAACACATTCCTTATCGGTCCGACCAATAACATGATGAGAAACCCTCTTCCAATCATCACCAAAATTCGTAATACATTCAAGAAGTTTCAGAGTTTCCTTCTCGGTCCAATCAGGCTTGGTCTCCTCACTTATCTCCACTCTCTTGAAATCAGTATTACTCGTCCCAACTTTATAGCTTCCGCGAACAAAACATCTCGCACATAGAGTCATATTATTCTGCACCCAAATTCACAGTTTAAATTCCACAATTCAATTTCAAATTAAGTTTAACTTGGATACACTACCATATCAGCATAAAGAAATCACAACCCTATCATAAATATAACTTCTTAAACAACAAATAATTAAAGTTAAACATTTTCAATAATACACTATCAGTGCGATGCAATGCAAGTGCCGATACCAGAGTTATTAATCCCGGATAGCGGAGCGGAGCGGTAGACTCTAAAAATGGGATAACAGGATAGTGGATAGCGGGATAATTATATGAATAATTATATAAAAAAATTTATATATAAAAATATATATAAATAAGTAATATTTATACATAAAAGTATGAAAATTATACATATAAAAAATTATTATTTATTTTTATTATTGTTATAATTTAATTTTTTCAACCCACAATTCACGATCCCGGAGAAATCGCCTGCGATTTGTATCTGGGAAACGCTCCTCTCTTTGCGCGCGGCTGGTGGCCGCCCTGGCCGGATCGCCCGGGATAGCGGCGATTGCGGCCGGGATTGATAACTCTGGCCGATACCGATACTGATATTCACCGTTTAAGAACAAATTGTCGTTAATTCACACTGCGGCGACCACAATCAGTGGTGCAACATCTGTAACGACCGAAATTTGAAAGCCGCAACCGCTAATTAAAACTATATACAGAATTACAATTAATTGATACTGTAAACTAACCTTATCACAGGCAAAGCAAGCAATGGCACAGAGATTTTTGCAGTTACTGCAGATTCTCTTAGCATTTTCTTTGATAGGTGCGGGAGGAGATTCGGTGGAATTTGAAGCTGAATCGGTTTTGGTGTCTTTGTCATCCCATTTGAAAGGTTTTGCGAGCGAAGAAGAAGGATGGTAATTGATTAAACCCCAAGCATCGAGGAAATCAAAGACTCTTCTGATAGAACCAACGTCGCCGACGAGAGTTTTGCGAACATCGGTGAAGGTTATTTTTCGGTTGGGATTGAATCTGAAAAACTTGACGATGGAGTTTCTGTAGTATTTGTAAACCCTAGGGTTCTTGGAAGAATCGGGAATGTTTCGGAGTTCGGATTCGTGAATGGAGTCCCATGAGAACCATCGCGAGTGAGTTGGGATATGAATTAAGGTGGTGTCGGTAGAGGGTTTGGAGTCTGGTATAGGGACTTCCGGTTTAACCGGAAGTGGTGGTGGTGGTGGTGGTTTTGTGAGAGGAAGAGGCGGAGTAGAAGTCGGAGGTTGAGGTGGTTCGGCGACGGAAGACGGTGCCACGGCGGGTGTCTCCGGGGAGTTGGTTGCCATTAAAATTACCACTTGACCCCTTGCCTCAACGTCTGTTAGTTGTTACGGTCGATACTCTATGCGGTCATAAAATTAAAATTAAAATTCATTTATAATTTTTCAAGTATAAAAATAAAATCAAATTACACAACACCAATATTGTTATAAAATAACCATATTTAAAAATAAATAAATAAATAAATAAAGTATACGACCACTTTTGCGGAAAAAATATCGGATTAATTATATTTCAAATAAATAAAAATTGTCTTGAACAGGATGTGTTCCCTCCTGTGGCGTGTTTTTTTTCTTAAAACACTATAGTCAGCGCCATATGCTCATGTGTCATCAGTGATGGAGTAAGAAAATTTAATTTATGGGACCAAAATATTATACTCCCTCCGTATCATATTATTTGTCACATTTGATCATTTCACACCGATTAAGAAACACTAATAAATGAAAGAGAGAATAATAAATTTACCAAATTATCCTAATTAACTATTGGTGTATTCAAATTAGCATTAATGTTAAGTGAGAAAACAATTAATTAAGAGTATTTATTAGAGGATACAGTTGGAAGATTAAATATAAAAATGTCTTGGTAAGTGACAAGTATTTTGGAATAATTTTTTTCCTCAAATATGACAATTATTTTGGGACGGAGGGAGTATAAATGTATATCATAAAAAATATTATTGATATTGTATTATTGAAAATGTTTACCTTTGTTTGTTAAGTATGTGAATGAAACATGTTTACCTTTGTTTGTTAATTTATGGTTGATAAAGAAAGATTTGTGGCTGCATGGACAAACATAGTTACTCATTTAGGAAACACAACAACAAACAGATATATCAACTTCTTTATTTATGTTATTATTGAGCATAATGTACATTGTTGACTTATTATGGTTTAATTATTGCGGTTTAGGGTAGAGTATGCACATTAGAGACTGGAAAATATGTTGACTTCAAGTCGGGGAGATTTATGTCAAAGTTAGGATGTTGCGAACACCATGTTGAAGTTGCAGCTAGGTTCAATCAGAGTGTCGTTTAAAAAAAGTATATTCAACATTGAGCATCGGTATAACACTTCATTTTATATCAACTTGCACGATTTTGTTTCAAGGCAATGTATACAACACATAGGGAATGAGCTAGAAAAGGTAAAATTTATTGGTACAAACAAGGATATTTTTGCATGGGTTACCTTGTGTGTGCCAACTGGTTGGTTTCCAAATACAAGGCTTGCTTATTCCTTTAGAACTAATTCATGTTTTTTGGAAGAAATTACACATTCAAGAGCATACTAATAGTACATATGATAATGGTGCAAAGATGGATTTAGACGCAGAATGTGAAGAATTGAAGACATTTCAATTATTTGGATATTGTAGGTCAGAGGGTGTTAAAGAAGAAAGTTAGGGAACTGACGCATCCATCCACAACTTCTATGAGTCCACCGTCAGTGAAATACAAGACGAAGAAGGGAGTTAAGATGAACAGAAAGGGTGAAGAGAGTGATGTGCATCGTGATCCCTCGTAGCGGGAGTATGGTTAGGTCTCGAAGGGGAGTTAGACTACAAAGAGATCATGCACAAACCCAACTGGAAGTCAACCTACAAGTATGTCGGGTCAAAGTCAATCGTCCACAATATCTTCTAGGCATACTTACTTGTCTCACTTTCCTGGTTTCTTGCATACATACATTGATGACATCATTGATGTGGGTGACGATGGAAATTGTGGTTTTTGGGCTATTCAAGCTTTACTTGGATGGGGCGAAGGGTCATGGTCGTTGGTTCGGACTCAGTTGGATACTCAAATTCTTCAATACCTAAAATTGTTTTTCAAATTGTTTTATGACAATGTTGTTGAAGTTAGGAATTCCTTAAAAGTATAACACTTTGGTGAACATGGTAGAGATAAATTGATGTCGATTCCTGATATGGGGTATCCTATTGCGACTAGGTACAATGTCATTTTTGTTTCCTTGTCATAGACACTTGACATAACTTCATCTATGTATACTAGCAAGCATAAAATTATTATTATTGGTTTTTTCAATGGCAATCATTGAGCTCAGGAAAAATTAAAATCTAATAGTCTTTTGCCTCATGTCACTCTCCGGTGGGGAGAGAATTGTACTAAAGAAGCAAAAGCATGGGAATCACCATATGCAGGACGAATAAGGCACTTGGAGGAAGAACGTAGGAAGCCATCTTAATTTTATATGTTATCTAGTAATCTTGATGGTATTATGTAAACTTGTTGACACATAATGAAATTATGTTATTTTTTGCAATTCTAAGTACATACCGGAAATTTCAGAGATTCTGAAATTTTCGGTATACCAGTAGTTTAAAATTTTTGCTAACGTCACAAATTTCTGGTGGTTTGTACCGTATGTTTTGAAATCTCCGGTGATTTGTGTCGTACCTCGAAAAATACGATCCTCGCGAACGCGGTCGCGGCTGGGCTGACATGTGAGTCGCCACCTAATTTTATTTATTCCCAAAGAGGGAAATGGTAAATATAGATAAAACCACCAAGAAGGGATAAAACAAGGTCATCGCAAATCGTTGTCGGGGTTCGGAAGTCGGTTATGTAGGGGGAATGTATTAGCACCCCATATATCCATCGTACTCGATGGGAACCATCTAAGTTGTCACGCGCGAAGGGATGTCTATGCTTAAGAATTACTTGCTAAACTAATTGGTTTATTGATCCTAGGGGCTCGGCAAGGATTGAGATCCTCGTGCCTACGTATTCCCTTGTGCAATGGGAAAGTCAGAGCTTCGTAGTTCGGCCTGATGCGGTTAATGGTTGTTGATTTTATTAACTTTCTTCGATGAAAGGATTTAGGAGTCGAATTGCACTAAAGACTATGGATAGTTTATTCCGTCCAACAAAACGAGCGTCTTGCGTCGAAATAATCGGAGCGAGTAACGAGAGCTCGTTATCCTCCTTTCTACCGCTTAAGGCTCGTGGCGTGCAATTTTCCTCGTATTATTGAAGTGTTTTATTTCCTAAGACCGCTTGATGTTGGATAAAGGGTTTGGATCTAAAAAGTAACATTTTGGTTTTTTTGAGGTTTGAGGTGAATGCAAATGGAAGTTTATTTATCTGGTTGGTTAGCGAGGCACAATGCGCTCGGCTCGCAAGGTTTGGAAACTAAGCTAAAGACTAGCTATGGAAAACAAACGCGATGAATTGATTCATTAAGTTTAAAATGTTGAGAAAGATGTAAGGTGCAAAGTAGTGCAGATGGCAATCAAGGAATGATCGACTTACGTGTGTGTATGAAGTGAAGTGTGTATGGATATTCACTTGGCGTTGGACCAAAGATTTCGTTTATCTTTGAAATGATTAATCTTAATGTCTGTTCGTTTTTTTACTTAGCAATTTATCGTAAAAAAATACAAAAGTAAATCACACAAGTAAGCATATCATCATATCACAAGCAAGGAGGATCGAGCATACGCAAACATTCATCGCACACATAATCGAGCAAAGGTGAAAAGATTAATTAATCCAAATTAAATAGAAATATTTAATTAGATTAATTAACGAATTAATTAATCGAATTAAATGAAAATTATTTAATTAAATTAGTCAATGAAAATGTTTTTGTTTTTTCTTTAATATTTGAAATAGAGAAATTAATCAAAATATGAAAGGAATTAAAATTTGAAAAAAAGAAAAGTTAAGAAAATGTTTTTTTTTTAGTTTTTTGAATAGTTTTAAAGAGAAAGGATTAATTAATTAAATTAAATAAACATATTTAATAAAATTAATTAATTAATTAATTAGATTAGATTAAATAGGATTATTTAAAATAAATAATTAATAAAATGTTTTTTTTGTTTTTAGATTTTCTTATAGAAAGAAAATAAATTTGAATAAAATAAATAAAAGAAATAAGTTAATGGGCTGGATTCAATCAGCAAATAGGGGTGTAGTTAGAAATTCGAATTCAGGCCCAGCAGGGATAAGCTCACGCAGGAGGGAGAGTCCATTCTATGGACCTAGTCAAAGCTGGTCAATAGGGAGAAATATGGATCGTCTAATCAGAAGAAATGTCAACGGATGACTTAGATCAAAGGTTGAAAGGTGATGGCATATGGTAAGGAACCTATGGTGTGCGCGCAGGAATTTCTATAGGACCACTACGCCGGTGACAAGTGTCCAAGGGTGGAACACTTGTCACCACCCGCTTCGACCAACCCAACAAACTAAACGGTAACAATAAAAATAAAATAAAAAGTTTAAAGCATAAAATGTCTTCCCTCTCAGAACTCGTATCTCTCTCTCAATATGTTCTTCCCTCTCACATACGAACGAAACCCTAATTCGACCGGAGGAGGCCGGTGGCTGACGGCGGTGCCACCGTCTCCTCCAACGATTCGCCATCACCAAACACAAAAATGCAAACACAAACCCTTACTTATTTCGTCCCCTCTACATGAATCCGGCTTTGGATTTTTCAAAATCGCAACCATGCCACGAGATCAGAGACGTCAGAGGCAACAAACAAATATCAAACACAACGAGTCAAAATACGGCATGGCAAACATAATCGAGATTTAAAGGAGATAAAGGCAAAGTGAAAGAAAATTATAACCCTCGAAGAACCATTCTCAGGTATTTTCTTTGAATCTTCTTCCTCTTCTGCTATGTTCTTCTTCTTTCCGTCTTCTTCTACTCTTCTGAGTGTTTGTTTTTCTTCCTCTCTTTTCGTCCTTGTTATTATGGTGTGTTTCTTCATAAACGTGTTTGTTTTGCTTGTTTCTGTGTTTGTTATTGATGTTGAATGTTGAGGCTTTAGCTCAAGCTATTTTGAGTCTCAATGTGAGACTCAAAAAGCTTTGATTCTGAGCCTTTTTTTAGTGGTTTAGGGTTAATGAATTGCTAGGGTTTTATGTGGTAGGTAGGTATATGGTGGCTGCTGGGATTTTGTGCAGGTATTAGCCTCCTTAATCATTAACAATGATTGGGTTTTTATAGGAGGAATTGAGAGAGAATGGTGAGGTACGTGGGAATGATCTTTCTGTGAGTGGTATGAGCTGTCACTTTTGCAAACCGTTAGGGAAGAATCTTGCCCTGATTTTGTGAAATGGTGTGGGGACCATGAGATTGTTTGTGATTTTCGTCTGTAGTGCTGTGAAAAGTATGTGGTCCCTATTGATTTTCTCAAGTGAAAACTAATACCGAAACTTGTGAATTTTCTTACTGCAAAAAACGTGAATCTGATTGTTGACGCTTGTTCATTGATATTTGACTTTCCTTCTCAATATGTAGTTCTTCTTTGCAATTTACTTATAGCCTCCCTATTATGAATTTTGTGCATTGCTTGATAACTTGCTCATTCAACTTTTTTGGAATTTTCTGCTACACTATTAGTTGTATAGCTTATAATTCTGACTTGCCATCTAGCTTTGATGAACGATGTTCCCCTTGTTTTTGTTCATTGATGCAGACTTATTTTTACTGCTATGTTAATGCTCCCTTGAACTCCCTTTTGCAGGTTATTAATATACTTGTGTAACTGAAACTTGGTGTTTGAAGGATGAGGCATTAGAGGAAAACCAAGTTTTAGGAATTGTTATCATAAAGCTTGGTGATGCTTGAAGAATAGAGTCATATGGCTGATATCTCATAGCAAAGATAGTGGTTGCTGCATCGAGACCTTGGCTTGCTGCAACATGTGTGCAGAATGACGACTTGCTTGATAGGAGCAATGAATTTGCTTTGAATTGAAGGCATGGTATGTGAAGAAACATTGGTGAGGCTTTCTTAATTAACTTTTCTGTTTGTCTGAAATTTTCTTGTTCATAAGAAATCTTAGCAGAATTGGTGACTTGACGAAACATGTTCATTTGATACTTGTATGGCTGATTACATTTGTTATCTATTCATAAGAGTGAGACTTGTGTATTTTAAACTTCTTCTTGATTTCTCTCGTTCCTCAATTTTTCTAATTGATGCCCTACACTAACCTGAGTTCAAACTCATATATCACACTGATGTGCATTCTGAATTTCACATTGCTGCATATATTGATTCATCCTTCTAATGCTTGTTTTTTCCTTTTTATGTAACTCTCGGAGTATGGCACGGATTTTTGAAGGTTTGAAGGAGACTTGGCATGAGGGAAACTGGGATAATGTCGAAATGACGAGAAACCGCTCGAGTTTGAAACTCCGGCATAAAGGCCTCAAGGCTTGGAAGTTTTGGCAAGAAGACTTAGCACCAAAGTGATGATTTTATGATAAGGTAATGGTACCAAAATGACAAGCTTGTGGAATTTTTCTTCCATTTCGATTATGTGAACATATTCAAATATTGCAGGATGTTAGGAGCCTCAACTTTGAATGGGTGTAGTCTTGCAAGAGTGAAGAGTACGAAGGAAACATCAATAGCTGTTTTTCTATGAAATTCAATGGATGATTAGTGTAATAACTCATAACAATGTTAGTCCGAAAACTTGTCATGGAGAGAAGAACTTAATGGAAGCAGATTCGTGACTTTGAAGTAGGGCAGGATGGTTTGGCTTTGGCACGGAGAAAACAAAACATCAAGGTGGGAATTGGACTCTTGAATCAACCATGTTTTTAGTTTTGTAGCCATTTGATTTCTTGTACTTAATTAAACTTCACCTGAATGTATGTAACATGCCCCTTGTATTTATTTGTTCTTTTAGGAACCATCTTGGAATTTAATTCTTGGTCTTGTAGTAGATAATCATGGTTAGAAGCTATTAACTTTGTTTCACTATTAGCCCTGTAAACTTTCTTGTAACCATCCATGCATTTCAAAGATGACATAGCCACATTTAAAAACAACAAACCACTCATGGGTTTTGAAAATTGAAACTTTCATGCTATTATCGTCATAGCTTATGTTGGTGAAATGTCCTCACTTAACTGCAACATGAAGCAAGTTGTAATATAGCCTTGCAAACGAATTCGTAACCTGTCACTTTTGAAAAGTACAACAGCTTAAGGATCCACTTGCCACATTGACTTTATCACTTGACTTTAACACTTGAATGGTTGAAAGAACTGTGGCAAAGCATGTATGATGTGTGGAAGTAGTATGTGTGAATGAGAAGCTAAACTTGTAGCAAGTTTTATGCCATGATGAAGTAATGAATGAATTCACTAAGTCCACATATTTGCATTTTACATCCATCTTAACCAAACTTGGCACTAAAAATGACGATGACCTTTTTTTTCATGACCTCAAGAGAGAAATCAACACCAAATTAAACCTTAAAAGTAACCCACACGGTAAGGCCTTATTTTATGACTCATGCCTTGAATAACCTTCATGAATTACTTCTTGGACCAATTCAAGATCCCCTTTGAAATTCATAATTCCCTTTGAAATGAATGAAGTTAACATTAATCATAAATTCATAATGAACATTGAACACATTATGACTTTGAATCAAATTCTTGAGAAATGACGTCAATCCTGACAATTGCCAATCAACGTGCATAACACGAGCCTATCCACACCGTAAGACAAATGAAACCACACACACATTTTTTTAAAATTTTGGATAATGGTTAGTAATGCAGTAACAAATGAAAGTAATTATATAGGTAGGACAAATTTGGGGTATGACAGATGCCCCTATCAAATTGGCTTAAACCCGAGAAAGTGAACTGCTATATGGTGTTCGATTTTAGGGTAAAAGTCAATTAGATATAAGAAGACCCTAAAATTTTTCCAACAAGAAAGAAAATGCAATAAAATAAATAAAAATATGAGGATGGGATGACAAATTTCCCAAAATGTCTGAGATTCTTTGAACTAACAAAGCAGTATTTCAAACAATGGTATAATATTTCCTAGATGATGCGAAGCAGTTCCTTTTAGTCAAGGCTCTTCGGTAATGCTAGAACAATATCTTTACCAAGTAAGAGTTTCTTTGTCTCTCACGAAGCAGTTCCTTAACAATAAAGGCTCTTCGGAGAATGCCAAAGCAATATCTCGAATAATGGTATAATATTTCCTAGATCATGCGAAGCAGTTCCTTTTAGTCAAGGCTCTTCGGTAATGCTAGAACAATATCTTTACCAAGTAAGAGTTTCTTTGTCTCTCGCGAAGCAGCTCCTTAACAATAAAGGCTCTTCGGAGAATGCCAAAGAAGTATCTCGATCAAATGATCTGCTAGGGAAAACCGATCAACAAGAATTCATTCTGAGAGGAAACACGCTATCCCAGTTCTGCAGAGGAAAAGCTCACAAGATGCTTTTTAGGATAACCTCTGCTTGGGGAGCAATAACCGTGAAAATGCTAAGGATCATCATCATCAACCATAAAGTTGAAGAATGAATTGTTGGGGGAATAAATCTGTGAGCACATGCGGAGTATCATCTCTTTTTAGAGGAATACTGCCGACTTTGAAAACGGATTGTCCGGGATGCATGTCCTGGATCATGTTATGCTATATTGTACATGAATACTATGCATTGCATGATGCACAGTGATTCATATGATGCGATTGTCAAAATTTTGATACAAATGATTTTGTATGATTAATATGATTATGTTTGATGACATTCTTGCTTTCAGGCAGGAATGATGCATGTCATGCATGTGACAATGCAAATGATTGGATATGTTGGAGATAAGGTTTTTGGTTTGCCAACGAAATTGGACTTTGAAAAGATGCCACTCCACGGGTGGACTTTTCGATTTTTTAGTGGTTTTGAAAGCAAGGGTGAAAAGACTCACTAGGCATCAACTCAGGGTTGAGAAAGCAAAGGTATCAACACGGGGTCGAAAAGATAAAGGTATCAACACGGGGTTGAGAGAGGAAAGGTATCAACACAAGGTTGAAAAGGTGAAGGTATCAACACAGAGTTGAGAAAGGAAAGGTATCAACACGGGGTTGAAAAGGTAAAGGTATCAACACAGAGTTAAAAAAGGAAAGGTATCAACATAGGGTTGAAAAGGTAAAGGTATCAACAGAGAGTTGAATAAGATAAAGGTATCAACACGGGGTTGAAAAGGTAAAGATATCAACACAGAGTTGAAAAGGTATCATCAACACAGGGTTGAAAAGGTAAAGATATCAACACAGAGTTGAAAAGGTATCATCAACACAGGGTTGAAAAGGTAAAGATATCAACACAGAGTTGAAAAGGTATCATCAACACAGGGTTGAAAAGGTAAAGGTATCAACACAGAGTTGAAAAGGTATCATCAACACAGGGTTGAAAAGGTAAAGATATCAACACAGAGTTGAATAAGATTGGATTGTGAGAAATGCCAAGAGAACTTGGACTTTTAAGTTGTGCCAAACACTGTTGGACTTTTGAGCTTTCTGGTAGTTGCCACCATAGTGGACTTTTGGGAATTGTGAGGGTGCCAATGAAATTGGACTTTAAGATTTTTGGTGGTTGCCAATAAAATTGGACTTTTTGGGATGGTGGAGGGTATTGACTTCTCGACACTTGGTATCCGACGATGCCCTGATCGGAGGATGGATGCGACCATTTGTGGTGTCCCCAAGTCTGATCTATTGTTAAAGTTGTATGTCGCTGAGAGAGCTTCAACTTCTTTAACTGATGTCATGATGACTTTCAAATGAGCGTAGCGACATAATCAATGCATGTTGATTATGCTTTGGCTTAGCCCTAAGGAATCCTTTTATAACTGTCTTGCCCCAGTCTGTAGGGACTTTGAAGGAATCTTCTTCGAATGTAAGCCTTGGGAATAAATGTATCATGACATGGCACGTTACAAATTGCCCCAGTATTTGGATTTCATAGGGAGTTGCCCCTGTCTGAGCCTTTGGAAGGACTTGTCCTGAATATAGATGATCATGAATGACTTGCCCCAGATAAGTGAATAGTTGAAATAGTCTTCCCTTGATGTTTTGAGATTTGATTTTCGAACAAACAATTCTCAGGTCCACATAGTCATTGAAAGCCATGCCCCTGATTAGGAGTGATTTTAATTCGAGTCAACACCACTGAATTCTCAAGCTCCTCTTTGACTTTTCCTTGTTTGGAATTTCTTTAGACGCTAAGTAATGACTTGCAATTAAAATTTATTTGTACAAAAATGGTAATTTTAATGCAATATTCATGCGAGTTTTGAAAAAATCATTTATTTGAATGAAGTGATAGTGTGTGACGAATGGATCAAATGTCCAAACATAGTGTTGATTTAGCTAGTGATTTGTGAAATAACAAGGAGAAGATTAGCAAATCTTTTAGGAGTTGGCTTACGCAACCTTGCTGAGATATGCTTTCAGAGTAAACCCTAATTCAATTAGGTCTTTTTAAGGGTTGTATCATGGTCTGGTTCACGGTTATGAAACAAAGGATATAGGCTCAAATATTTTTGTACCCACCCATCTTCGTGATGTTCTCCAGTCCTACGCTCAATTAAATGACACACATATTTATCTCCTAAGAGAGCTTGAAGGTATGATGGTTGAAGATGATTGTTCAAGACTTCCTTACAATGGCAGTCACCTTATTCATTTTTATGGGATGTTAGTGACCCTTTTGGTTTTGGATAAGATGGTCACTGCAACTTATTTTGTTTTTGTCGAGGATTTTGATTACCTCTTTCTACTGTTTTTCTTTTTTGATCCCTAATTTTTGCATGGTACATTTTTTTTTTGAAATTTTTAGTCCATCGGGATTGCCTTAACTTTTTGCCTAAGTTGCCTATTTGGATGTTCAACTTAGCGGGCTCTTCTATTTTTTCTGATTTTTATTTTTTTTTGTTGGAGGATTGTGACTGCCAAGTCATTGGTTATGGATGGATCTCCAAATTGGAATGTTTCACCTTGTAGTTTGGATGCATAGTCAGGTTAACTGAACACTACCCTGTCCCTGGTTAAATATAAGGGTTTTAAATATCCGACAAAAAACTCCTACTTCTAGGCTCGAAGTGGTTGTCTACGGATTAACTCCTTATCTCTCCAGTGTTTGGGAATTTGAAGCAATGCATGTACATCGTCAGCAAGATTCTTTCCGAAAGCACGTTCTCAGCAATTATCGGTATTTCGTTTTCGTCATCCTCCCTCAAATATTTGCTAAACAATGTGATAAAGGAGGTAAAGTGCATTTTTTGTGATTTTTGCAATAAGTGGGAAATGTGAGTGAATACGAATGGATTCGTTCAAAACATGCATGTTCATTAGATTAATAATACCATTAAAGACAACAGTTCTTAAAAGCAAGTAGCACCTAATAGAAAAGAAACTACATATGCAAAGTAATGATATGAGCTAAATATTGCCAGGGTTGAGGAACTGGGCTTTGATTTACTGTTGAGAAGCCTCTTCAAAATTGCTCTTCAAAATCAGTTTGAGAACCATCTTCGCATGTACTCTCAGCAAATTCTTCCATGACATGGATTGATGAGCCCGCCTGATTGTGGATTTGAATTCCTTGAGGTGTGAATGAGATTACCTTGGAATCAATCAGATCCTGGACTTTATTTTTGAATTGTTGGCAATCATCAGTTGAATGTCCTGGTGAGTTGGCATGGAAGCCACAATAAGCATTGGGATCAAAGTTTGGTCGATGTGGAAGAGGCATTGGATCTATCTTCCTTGGCTCTACCAATCCACTATTAATCAAACGTGGAAGTATGTGACTGTGAAGCATCGACAATTGATCAAAATGCCTTTTTGGTCTTTTAGCGTAGTAAGGACGTCATTGCGGAGTACGTTGTTGTTGCATTGGCTCTTGATGTGCAACCTGTTGTCGATACTGAGGAGGTCCTCTGCATGGGTGCTGTTGATAAGGCACTGGAGGTGGAGCTTGTAGAGCTTCCCAAACTGCATTAATTTCCTCTTCTGCTTCTTGGGAACTGACAATTGATTCACTCTCACTAGCCTGGATGTCTGAGGTGTCCTGTACTTTTCTACTCTTGAGTAGGATCTCAATTCGTTCTCCAACTGACACCAATTGTGAAAAGCCGGGAAAAGAACTGCCTATCATTCTTTCGATGTACGGACTTTGCAAACTATCCATAAATAAGCCAACCAGTTCTTTCTCTAAGATTGGTGGTTGAACACGAGCAGCTAACCCTCTCCATCTTTGAGCATACTTTCTGAATGGTTCATCGCTTTCTTGAGATAACCCTTATAGTTGCATGCGGTCTAGAGCCATGTCGAGATTGTAGTCATACTGCTTCATAAAAGCACTGGACAAGTCCAACCATGATTGGATGTGGCTACTTTTTAGTTGTGTGTACCAGTTCAATGATGCTCCACTCAAACTGTCTTGGAAACAGTGAATCATCGTTTTATCATTCTTAGTATGAGTGGTCATTTTTCTACAGAACATCACCAAATGATTCTTTGGACAACTATCTCCTTCATACTTCTCAAATTTTGGCATTTTGAACTTTGGAGGGATTACCACATCAGGCACTAAGCATAAGTCAGAAGCATTCAAACCAAAAGCATTATGTCCTTTTAAGGCTTCAAGTTTCTCTTCCAACACACGACATCTTTCAGCAAACTTAGGATTTTGAGGTTGTTCAGTATTCAATACCAGGTTCGACCCTTTGGGATTAGGCGCGGAGATTGAAAAGCTATGATATTCCATGGCGTCAACTGATGAAGAATTCTCATTCCGGACAATGAGACACTTTTGTGTAATAGAATCCCCAACTACCATTCGTTGAATGTTGTCCTCTCTTTTTGCCAAGGCTATCATGGCCTCCACAAGTTGCTCCACCTGCTTCTTCATTGAGTCTACATCTCCTCTT
This sequence comes from Lathyrus aphaca, assembly GCA_963966055.1. Lineage (NCBI taxonomy): Eukaryota > Viridiplantae > Streptophyta > Magnoliopsida > Fabales > Fabaceae > Lathyrus > Lathyrus aphaca. The sequence continues at coordinate 12,148,214 of OZ014524.1, read as the reverse complement.
AAATTAGCATGGCTTTACTCCAACGGATCCATAATCCTTAAAGCTACTTCAAGTCTGATACAAGTGTCTAGAAATCAACTGCGGGTTATGGACAAAGGATGAATGAGTTATTTTGGGAAAATGATATGCAATGCGTATGAAATGGTATGCAAATGGAATGCAAGATCCAGGATCATATGACCAGAGGTATGTATGGAGGATACTTTGATTACTCTCCTTACGAGGATCTCACCGGGTAGGCTTTAAAGTTTAAGGACCCCCAAATTTAACAATTCATATGGTTGTTCATCACACACGTCATCAACATGATGGTTGATTGACTCCACCATATGAATCTCTTTTGGGTGAGATCTTCGTATCGAGCCACGCGAGAGGGAAGTCTCTCGGTACCCCATACTACGCAATCATCGACACGAGGTTTAAAACAAAGTCCTGAAGTTATGAACCTCTCTCAATTGTTTGATGTACGTGTCAATTTTTTTATATATTTTGACAGTCAGTCAACTCCATTGAGTAAGTCTATTCCATGTGAGGTCTTCGTATCGAGCCACGTGAGGGAGAACCCCGGTGCCCCATACTACGCAACCATCAACCAATGTTTTAACCAAAATGGTTCTATAGGTCCTCAGAGTCGATGAACCTAATGAAAACAACTGAGCACACACGCCAAGAGCTTGACGGTTGTCAGTATTCTCATTAGAATCTACTCCAAGTGAGGTTTTCGTATCGACAACCCACGAGAGAGGTTCCCTCGGGAGCCTATACTACACAACCTCGCTAACTTATGTTTACACTCATAGACCCGGGTATAGAGCCTTTCCCTCAAGTTGTTTTGATCAAAGTATCATTCCAGTACCAAAGATCCACAATAAGGATATAAAATGGAAAGCAATAAAGAAAGCGATAAACAAGTAACACATAAGCAAACATCCAAACAAGCGTGGAAACCTAGACTAGGCTCGACTTGCATAGGGGTGAACCACTCCCTAGCAGAGTTGCCAGCTGTCGTATCTCGAAAAATACGATCCTCGCGAACGCGGTCGCGGCTGGGCTGACATGAGAGTCGCCACCTAATTTTATTTATTCCCAAAGAGGGAAATGGTAAATATAGATAAAACCACCAAGAAGGGATAAAACAAGGTTATCGCAAACCGTTGTTGGGGTTCGGAAGTCGGTTATGTAGGGGGGAGGTATTAGCACCCCCTACATCCATCGTACTCGATGGGAACCATCTAAATTGTCACGCGCGAAGGGATGTCTATGCTTAAGAATTACTTGCTAAACTAATTGGTTTATTGATCCTAGGGGCTCGGCAAGGATTGAGATCCTCGTGCCTACGTATTCCCTTATGCAATGGGAAAGTCAGAGCTTCGTAGTTCGGCCTGATGCGGTTAATGGTTGTTGATTTTATTAACTTTTTTCGATGAAAGGATTTAGGAGTCGAATTGCACTAAAGACTATGGATAGTTTATCCCGTCCAACAAAACGAGCGTCTTGCGTCGAAATAATCGGAGCGAGTAACGAGAGCTCGTTATCCTCCTTTCTACCGCTTAAGGCTCGTGGCGTGCAATTTTCCTCGTATTATTGAAGTGCTTTATTTCCTAAGACCGCTTGATGTTGGATCAAGGGTTTGGATCTAAAAAGTAACATTTTGTTTTTTGAGGTTTGAGGTGAATGCAAATGGAAGTTTATTTATCTGGTTGGTTAGCGAGGCACAATGCGCTCGGCTCGCAAGGTTTGGAAACTAAGCTAAAGACTAGCTATGGAAAACAAACGCGATGCGTTGATTCATTAAGTTTAAATATGTTGAGAAAGGTGTAAGGTGCAAAGTAGTGCAGATGGCAATCAAGGAATGATCGACTTACGTGTGTGTATGAAGTGAAGTGTGTATGGATATTCACTTGGCGTTGGACCAAAGATTTCGTTTATCTTTGAAATGATTAATCTTAATGTGCGCTCGTTTTTTTACTTAGCAATTTATCGTAAAAAAATGCAAAAGTAAATCACACAAGTAAGCATATCATCATATCACAAGCAAGGAGGATCGAGCATACTCAATCATTCATCGCACACATAATCGAGCAAAGGTGAAAAGATTAATTAATCCAAATTAAATAGATATATTTAATTAGATTAATTAACGAATTAATTAATCGAATTAAATGAAAATTATTTAATTAAATTAGTCAATGGAAATGTTTTTTTTTTTTAAATATTCGAAATAGAGAAATTAATCAAAATATGAAAGGAATTAATATTTGAAAAAAAGAAAAGTTAAGAAAATATTTTTTTTTAGTTTTTTAAATAGTTTTAAAGAGAAAGGATTAATTAATTAAATTAAATAAACATATTTAATAAAATTAATTAATTAATTAATTAGATTAAATAGGATTATTTAAAATAAATAATTAATAAAATGTTTTTTTTGTTTTTAGATTTTCTTATAGAAAGAAAACAAATTTGAATAAAATAAATAAAAGAAATAAGTTAATGGGCTGGATTCAATCAGCAAATAGGGGTGTAGTTAGAAATTCGAATTCAGGCCCAGCAGGGATAAGCCAACGCAGGAGGGAGAGTCCATTCTATGGACCTAGTCAAAGCTGACCAGTAGGGAGAAATCTGGATCGTCTAATCAGAAGAAATGTCAACGGATGACTTAGATCAAAGGTTGAAAGGTGATGGCATATGGTAAGGAACCTATGGTGTACGTGCAGGAATTTCTATAGGACCACTATGCCGGTGACAAGTGTCCAAGGGTGGAACACTTGTCACCACCCGCTTCGACCAACCCAACAAACTAAACGGTAACAATAAAAATAAAAATAAAAGTTTAAAGCATAAAATGTCTTCCCTCTCAAAACTCGTATCTCTCTCTCTCTCAATATGTTCTTCCCTCTCACATACGAACAAAACCCTAATTCGACCGGAGGAAACCGGTGGCCGACGGCGGTGCCACCGTCTCCTCCGACGATTCGCCATCACCAAACACAAAAATGCAAACACAAACCCTTACTTATTTCGTCCCCTCTACATGAATCCGGGTTTGGATTTTTCAAAATCGCAACCATGCCACAATATCAGAGACGTCAGAGGCAACAAACAAATATCAAACACAACGAGTCAAAATACTGTATGGCAAACATAATCGAGATTTAAAGGAGATAAAGGCAAAGTGAAAGAAAATTCTAACCCTCGAAGAACCATTCTCAGGTATTTTCTCTGAATCTTCTTCCTCTTCTGCTATGTTCTTCTTCTTTTCGTCTTCTTCTACTCTTCTGAGTGTTTGTTTTTCTTCCTCTCTTTTTGTCCTTGTTATTATGGTGTGTTTCTTCGTAAACTTGTTTGTTTTGCTTGTTTCTGTGTTTGTTATTGATGTTGAATGTTGAGGCTTTAGCTCAAGCTATTTTGAGTCTCAATGTGAGACTCAAAAAGCTTTGATTCTGAGCCTTTTTTAGTGGTTTAGGGTTAATGAATTGCTAGGGTTTTATGTGGTAGGTAGGTCTATGGTGGTTGCTGGGTTTTTGTGCAGGTATTGGCCTCCTTAATCATTAACAATGATTGGGTTTTTATAGGAGGGATTGAGAGAGAATGGTGAGGTACGTGGGAAGGATCTTTCTGTGAGTGGTATGAGCTGTCACTTTTGCAAACCGTTAGGGAAGAATCTTGCCCTGATTTTGTGAAATGGTGTGGGGACCATGAGATTGTTTATGATTTTCGTCTGTAGTGCTGTGAAAAGTATGTGGTCCCTATTGATTTTCTCAAGTGAAAACTGATACCGAAACTTGTGAATTTTCTTACTGCAAAAAACGTGAATCTGATTATTGACGCTTGTTCATTGATATTTGACTTTCCTTCTCAATATATAGTTCTTCTTTGCAATTTACTTATAGCCTCCCTATTATGAATTTTGGGCATTGCTTGATAACTTGCTCATACAATTTTTTTGGAATTTTCTGCTACACTATTAGTTGTATAGCTTATAATTCTGACTTGTCATCTAGCTTTGATGAACGATGTTCCCCTTGTTTTTGTTCATTGATGCAGACTTATTTTTACTGCTATGCTAATGCTCCCTTGAACTCCCTTTTGCAGGTTATTGATATACTTGTGTAACTGAAACTTGGTGCTTGAAGGATGAGGCATTAGAGGAAAACCAAGTTTTAGGAATTGTTATCATAAAGCTTGGTGATGCTTGAAGAATAGAGTCATATGGCTGATATCTCATAGCAAAGATAGTGGCTGCTGCATCGAGACCTTGGCTTGCTGCAATATGTGTGCAGAATGACGACTTGCTTGATAGGAGCAATGACTTTGCTTGGAATTGAAGGCATGGTATGTGAAGAAACATTGGTGAGGCTTTCTTAATTAACTTCTGTTTGTCTGAAATTTTCTTGTTCATAAGAAATCTTAGAAGAATTGGTGACTTGACGAAACATGTTCATTTGATACTTGTATGGCTGATTACATTTGTTATCTATTCATAAGAGTGAGACTTGTGTATTTTAAACTTCTTCTTGATTTCTCTCATTCCTCAATTTTTCTAATTGATGCCCTGCACTAACCTGAGTTCAAACTCATATATCACACTGATGTGCATTCTGAATTTCACATTGCTGCATATATTGATTCATCCTTCTAATGCTTGTTTTTTCCTTTTTATGTAACTCTCGGAGTATGGCACTGATTTTTGAAGGTTTGAAGGAGACTTGGCATGAGGGAAACTGGGATAATGTCGAAATGATGAGAAACCGCTCGAGTTTGAAACTCCAGCATAAAGGCCTCAAGGCTTGGAAGTTTTGGCAAGAAGACTTAGCACCAAAGTGATGGTTTTATGATAAGGTAATGGTACCAAAATGACAAGCTTGTGGAATTTTTCTTCCATTTCGATTATGTGAACATATTCAAATATTGCAGGATGTTAGGAGCCTCAACTTTGAATGGATGTAGTCTTGCAAGAGTGAAGAGTACGAAGGAAACATCAATAGCTGTTTTTCTATGAAATTCAATGGATGATTAGTGTAATAACTCATAACGATGTTAGTCTGAAAACTTGTCATGGAGAGAAGAACTTGATGGAAGCAGATTCGTGACTTTGAAGTAGGGCAGGATGGTTTGGCTTTGGCACGGAGAAAACAGAACATCAAGGTGGGAATTGGACTCTTGAATCAACCATGTTTTTAGTTTTGTAGCCATTTGATTTCTTGTACTTAATTAAACTTCACCTGAATGTATGTAACATGCCCCTTGTATTTATTTTTTCTTTTAGGAACCATCTTGGAATTTAATTCTTGGTTTTGTAGTAGATAATCATGGTTAGAAGCTATTAACTTTGTTTCACTATTAGCCCTGTAAACTTTCTTGTAACCATCCATGCATTTCAAAGATGACATACCCACATTTAAAAACAACAAACCACTCATGGGTTTTGAAACTTGGAAACTTTCATGCTATTATCGCCATAGCTTATGTTGGTGAAATGTCCTCACTTAACTGCAACATGAAGCAAGTTGTAATATAGCCTTGCAAACGCATTTGTAACCTGTCACTTTTGAAAAGTACAACAGCTTAAGGATCCACTTGCCACATTGACTTTATCACTTGACTTTAACACTTTAATGGTTGAAAGAACCGTGGCAAAGCATGTATGATGTGTGGAAGTGGTTATGTGTGAATGAGAAGCTAAACTTGTAGCAAGTTTTATGCCATGATGAAGTAATGAATGAATTCACTAAGTCCACATATTTGCATTTTACATCCATCTTAACCAAACTTGGCACTAAAAATGACGATGACCTTTTTTTTCATGACCTCAAGAGAGAAATCAACACCAAATTAAACCTTAAAAGTAACCCACATGGTAAGGCCTTATTTTATGACTCATGCCTTGAATAACCTTCATGAATTACTTCTTGGACCAATTCAAGATCCCCTTTGAAATTCATAATTCCCTTTGAAATGAATTAAGTTAACATTTTAATCATAAATTCGTAATGAACATTGAACACATTATGACTTTGAATCAAATTCTTGAGAAATGACGTCAATCCTGACAATTGCCAATCAACGTGCATAACACGAGCCTATCTATCCCGTAAGACAAATGAAACCACACACACATTTTTTTTGAAATTTTGGATAATGGTTAGTAATGCAGTAACAAATGAAAGTAATTATATAGGTAGGACAAATTTGGGGTATGACAATTTGTACCAAAAATATTGAAATCTCCGGTATTATTGAAACTTTCAGGTTTATCACGATAAATTGAACACAATAACCGATATAAACATGAAATTTCCGATATGGATTAGGACATTTCATATTATCGGTAAATTTTAGAAGGATGAAAAGGAAATTTCGCTACCAATAGAGAGTGTCAGGTATAACTGGAGGATGACAAGTAGATTCATCTAACATGAGTTTATCCAACTTTTGAGAATAAATGGATGATATGTCATATATGAGATTTTCTTATTAAAAATGGTGTGATCATACAAGTAGATATATTTTTCTTTATGAGGCACATAAAATAAATAGATAACTTATATTGTGAAATAACCTCGCATGTTCAAATTTAAATCAATCCAAATTAAAATAGAAAATTTGTTTTTAAAATGTTTTTATAAAAGAACTACCAAAAACTAAATATTATTGTTTGTGTTTAAATATCATTTTATAAAAAATGTTGATATCAAATTTTGAATTGAATTTTTAAAACCAAATATTGCATTTGTTTTTTTATATTAATACTAGCGTCAGTTTGTCCATTTTTTAAAAAATGCATCGCGTGAAAATATTAACAGTGTCAATTTCTATAAGTTTTATTTTAACATTAACTATTTATATGATGAGAATAATAATATTAATTCTGAAATTTACAAAAAAAATTGTACTATGTAATATTCGCAAATTAAATTTTATTATGAATACTGAAAGGTGCATTGTGACATAATTTTATCTACCCGATTTTTTTCAATCAAATCAATAATGTGAGTGGAATAATCTAGAGGTTAGAAAGGGATAGTACGGGAAAAAACATGTTACACAAAATTTATTAAACAAATAAACATAAACATTAAGTGACATTGTTGCTTAATAGGAATGTCAACTATGGAATCAAAATCATAAATATATCTTGTATCATTGCAAAACAAATTAAACAAATTCTATTAGTCAAGAATATAGTTTAATCTAGCAAGTACATACCAAGTGTGATATTACAAAAGTATAGTTGAACAATTAAATATAATAGATAAATATATGGGTGTGACAACAAAATTTCTTTAAAGATTATAATATTGATAAACTCTCCTTCTCCCCCTCTAATTTTTCGTGTCATGCACATGGAAACTATGATTTTTTCCCTTCTTCCCCCTCTTCCTCTTTAAATGTTGAACATATGTGAATCAAAATGACTTTACATTACATTCGACTATATCATTAGACAATAAAAATACAAAAAAAGACCGTTAAAATTAAAATACAATAATTTATCTCAATATCTCCCACATTGGAACAAAAAGAAAAGAAAAACACATTTTTACATTGATTGCTAATGCACTAATGTGAAGATGGTTCATTAATCCAACACACTATATTTTAATAAATAATTTATTCGACCCGTCATTTTATATAATATAGCACAATAATTTTTAAAAAATAAATACATCGTCTGATATTTATACAGTAAATAAAAGCATCAAAAACTGGATTAACTCAAAATAAAATAAAGGCATCGCTCGACCATTTTAGCGGTAGCTTGTATGGGTCATTGGCAAGGAGAACATTGGCTTTGGGGGGATTTAGGGGTGGCTGCCGACAGGGGTGGCGTGGTTGACACAGACCACCAGCAGCAGCTGCAGCTTTTGCTTCGGCGGGTGCGTCCGACAGCAGCTGAGCAGGATTTGGTCGGCTGGAAGCCTAGCCCGTCGGAGGGATATTCGGTTCATTTTTTTCCCTTCGTGCCCTTTAATGTTGGTGTGACATTTTGCGGGTATTATTTTTCGTGTTTGTGATATGTCTTTCAAATGTTCATATAAAGTTTATTTAAAATTAAAATAAGTATACTAATGACGTTGAAAAATAATAACAAATATAGAATAATAGAATATGAAATAAAAATGTATTTGGAAATAAGAATGTAAAAAAATAATGTTTGTAAAAGATATGCTAAAATCATATAATCCTAAACTCATCCAAACTTAAACAGATAAATCATCAAGAGCAAAATCAATAAAATGTAGCATGTTGTACAAATAAATAAAAAATTTAGATAGCTTAAATGTGAGATGTATTCTATTACTTAAAATTGGTCCCTTGGTTGAACATTTTCTTTTGAATATGGATGACCTAAAATGTGAAGTTAATATGGATGACATATAAAACAACACAAATATTTTACGTTAGAAATATAGGTATAGATATACTACTTCAGAATTTTAAATGTATGATGATGGCATTCTGATACATTAACGAATAATATACATGATTTTGTGTCGAAAACATTTTATGGCGGTGTGTGGATTAAGAATTTTGTATTTTATGATAATTTGTAATATTTCGTCAATAACTACATCAATTGTTTTAAACAAGCATTGAAAACTTCCAAACAATTTCTTAGTATAACCTATGAATCATCCGAAGACTAAAAACTTATATTGTAACTGCACGTCAAAAGGTATGCAATATTCCAATTTCTTAACGACTATTTCATAAAATATTAATAAATTAGCTAATATAATATTTAACCTTGCAATTTTTTAGGAAAAATGGTTTTATCAAATGGTACCATTAAGCAACTTTTGCATAATTACAATAACAATCAAATAAAAAAAATTACATGTATCAATTATAATTTCCAATCATATTTTAAAATAAGTTGAATAGAGAATACAAATATTGAACCGGAATTGATTACCATAAGCAAGGTAGAAAGATGGTTTTTGTCGATAGTTGTTAGTAGTGTGTTATTGCAAATAAGAAAACAATTCCACCATAAAAATACTCACTTGTTTTAGTGTATTATACAACAGTTTATTTTTTGAGTTTAAGTGATTTATCATGTTTTATTAGCATTTATTACCACCCAGCATTTAGTGGAATGAGTATGGTGTAAATATAGCAGCAGTAAAATGTTAATTTAAGAAACAAAATATGTAAGACCAAACAAATGTATCATCTTTATCTATGTAATAGATATATGTAATAGATAATAGATAACAAATGAAAACATAAAAATATATTAGGAAAAAAATAAAATGAAAAAAATTTAAATACTACATTAGAAGTATAATAAATTTGCAACAAAAAGAAAAAGTTTGAAGAGTATCCATTTACTCTAAAGAGGTTATTACTGCACATAAAGATAAAGTAACTGCAAATGATACATCCAAATCTAAATTAATTTAAAGAGTACAATCTTTACACTAAATTAATTTTTTTTAATGTAGTTAATTCTATAAATAAATTGTATAATAACTACATACAAATAAAAGAAATTAAACAGTAAAAATCATGTTAAAATAACAAATAATAATAGTTAAATGTATTACTTTAGCCTTGCATCAATGGAAAAAATAAATAAATATGGAGGAATCAAAGATAACTTCCCACTCATTTGTTGTGGCATACACTATTACATGAATTTTCATTTGTGAAAAATAATATAAATGATCTAGAGCAATCAATAAAAAAAGAAATAGAAGCAACATAAATAATAAAAAAATATTAAATAGGAGGAGAAACCTTAATATTTGATTGAACATCTTGTCTTATTATTATTGTTTTGATGATATTATTCTCTTGAAGTTTATCCATTATGTCATTTCCTTCTTCATGCCCATGATATGAATATTTGTTTGTAAGAAACCATGTATTTAAGAGAGAAAATCGTCAATTATTATGAAGTTTATTCTTATGAGATTATGCTCAACTCTTTTCCTTATAACTTCCTTATGATTATTTTATCTCTATTTTTTACAACTTTTAGGTGGTTATTGCATGTAGAAGTTACTTAAATTGATGTCTTGAGTTGTAAAATATGAAATAAGTGAAGGGTAATTATGGAATATAAAATATGCAAGACCAAAAGTGTCTATCCTCTTTATATATATTAGCGTCCAAACAGGCACATCTGTGCCCGTTTGTCCGTTTTTTTAAGGTGCACCGCGTGGAAATAATAGCAGTGTCAATTTTTATAAGTTTGATTTTATCATTAACTATTTATATGATGAGGCTAATGATATTAATTCGGATATGATTGAAAGCAATTCTAAATTATTATTTCACATACATGCGTTCTCACATTGGCATATCCAAACAGACACTACATACATGTTTGCCCGTTATTTTACTACACACATGCGTCAAAATATAAACAGATATTTTTATTTAATATTGAATTTAATTTAAATTATTTATGTAATAAATTTTTCGATATGCATTCTCATATTCGTATGTCAATTTTTGTTAAATCGCTGATTAGTGCATTTTGGTGCACATTCCTCTATGTTTACACTTATACATTATCATACTTTACTTTGGTTATTTTTCTATTTTAATGTGTTTTTATAAATTAGTTTATTTTTGCACTTATTTGATTTTCGCACTTTATTGTCAGCATTAGCAGTCTGCACTAAAATGATCATAACTGGAGTTACGAAAATCGGCTTGAAACATTCTACCAGTCGATGGAAAGTTAAGACAGAGAGCTACAACTTTCATGTTTTATAAAAAATCTTATTCGGAGTGTATAAGTCTCAAATAAGTCGTGAAAGTCAGAATTTGAATTCTGAGTTTTAAAAATAATTAGTTTTGGGTCGGGTTTGTTATGTTTCTGACCCAGTTGGGTTAAAAAGAGAATTTTGTGGTGCTTTCCTATACCTAGCAGTCGTGTCTTCTGAACCGGAACCTTTTTTTTTTCACTTTTCTTTTAACGAATTTTATTTTGCTATACGGTCAAATGGAGAACTAATTCCGAAGGCAAAAATTTTGCTGTTATGGATTCCATACTTTGAGGTTTTTTAATCTTTAATCCAATTTCTTTTCTCTTTTTAATATTAATCTATATGCCTTGTTTGCTTAATTCGAGTTATATAGAATACTATTGATTTATATTGATTGATGGATGTACCTTGAGTTTTAGCGTAGTTTACTGTTGCTTAATCGTTAGACTGCGTATGTTAGAATCACGTTTGCTTAATTCATGATTGTGCTTATCTGTTTGCTTTATTCGGAAAATATGAATGCAATCTTATAATGTCAATTTCACTTATTAATTGGTGTTGTAATCGGTAGGGGAATAGAAACCGTTTAAGGGATTGAAATTTATTGAATCAATGATAAGTCGGTACCCGAATCAGTAGAATTGTCGTTTCAGCTTATTTGTTAATCACTTATTTTAATCTGTTTTTATAACTCGACCTTGAAATCAACCCCCCATTAATCGTTACTATCGTTGGTTAATAAGATCAAGAATCTTTGTGAGACAATTCGAGTCATTGTTGCTATACTACGTTTTAAAGAAAATTACTCATTTTTTATCTGTGCGCGATACGCGGATCAAATTGGGGCCGTTGTCGGGGATTCTTGTTGTTATTAACCGATTTTATAGTCATAGGTATAGTTTTCTTTCTAGTTTTTTTTCTTTTCTTTTTTGTTGTGTATGTTGATTTCAGGGTTGTAATATCGGTTGCAGTATAGTGATAAGTTTTCTAACCTTTATGGTAAGTTGGAAGCTACTGTTTCGATTTTCTTCAAAAAATTTCCAGAAAATCAGAAATAAATCGAACAATACTCTTTTTTTTCTATTTTTAGAATAAAATTCTAAATTATTTTGACCCTGAAAATTGCAAATTATGCGTTTTTCTATTTTATTTGATTTATTTTCTATTTTCATATTTTCAAAAAAATCTGGAAAAAAATTGTGCGATCTTTATTTGATTTTATTATATTTTTAGCATCGTTTTAATATTTTTTAGATTTTATTTTAATCTCTTTTCTTATTTTCCATTCTTTTTAAATCTGTAGTGATTTTATTTGATTCTGTGTTGAAATTTATAATCATATCATGGCTGATTAAAGAACTCTGAGAGAACTGGTTGCACTTGTGAATTATAATTCTTTATGTATTGAATATCTTGATGTTGTTGATGCACCTTTGGAATTGAAATTTAGTTTAACACACTTGTTGTCAAGTTTTAATGGTTTTGCAGGTGAGGATCTACATAAGCATATGAATGAATTTCAGGTTGTGTGCCATGCACCTTCTGAACCTTCACTGGAGGATCTTATCAACCAAATGGCTACAAATAATGTCAAGTTTCAACAACAAATAGATTCTAATTTTCAGACTTTGCAAACACAGCTCGATCAACTTACCACTTCGATGAATCCCATGCAGCAAGCTCAAGGATCAAACTAACAACCCTTGGAAGAACATTCTATTTTTCAAATAGAGTTGCCTTCTGAAATTGTTGATGATACTTGTATTAATTTGTTTGCAACTGATTTTCCATCATTGTCTGATTTTGATGATGTTTACTCTTGTGATGTTTGTACTGACACTAAAAGTTGCTTTGTTTGTGCTGAAATTGAGGTTGTCTTGAAAGTTGATATTCTTACTGCAGATGAGATTGAAAATGAAGTTGTTCATGTCAATGAAGCTCTCGACACCCCGGCTGTCCGGAACAAACCATCCATCGAGAAATCACCCTCTTTAGAGCTGAAGCCACTTTCTAATAATTTATTTGAATTTGTGCAGGAAGAGAAATCATTACAAGAACATAAGAAGGGAATTGGATAGACTTTGGTTGATACTTGTGATATTAGCCTATCCATGAGTATGCATAGGATCTCAATTGAAGATGGAATGAAAGTAGTGAGGCATCCCCTTAATCCTTTGATTCTTAAAGTTGAAAAGGAGATCATTATCACGTGCACATTCAACACTTTTACTTATCGAAGATTCTTCTTTGATCCTGGAATAAAAGGCGAAGGCACTAATAAAAACTTCAAGATTAATGGATACTACCCAAAGCTACTCTATGAGATCCCCTCTTTGGAAGAAGAGACTATAGAAGAGCTCTCTTTAGGAAATGCTGCTTATGTGATCACATATCCACCTTGACTACTCGGGTGTGTTCTTTCCTTTCTCTCCCTCTTATTTTATATTTATGTCCTTTCATTGAGGACAATGTTTGGTTTAAGTGTGTGGGAGGGAATAATTTATTTTCTTTGTTTTTGTTTTATTTTTGTTTATTTTGTTTTGTTTTAGAAACACTAAGTATTTTTTTTAAAGTTTTAGGCTATAGATTGTTTTGAGGTTAGTTGTGGAGACTTGGGAAAATTTCATAAGATCGATATCGTTTTAACACCTTAAGTCTTCTGGATATGGAAATCATTTTGAATACTTGATATGCCATAGCCTTGAGTTCTCATCCTTCAATAGTTCTTAAGTAGTTTATATAGCAGTCAACACCATCTAAAAATCATACGCTAAGTAATTGAGCTGATGCAAATAAGTGAATGATATTGTGCTTAATAAGAAATCTGAATAGGAACGCCTTTTAAGTTAGGTGACTCTCATTCGGTCATTTAGCCTAACGGATGTGGAACCTTAAAATAAATGTTGTTGCTAAAGTAACTTTAAAATATTGACAAGATATGGATCATAGTCACTAACATGCTTATTTATCATGTGTATGAATAGATAACGGGTTTAATGTGATTGTGCTAGAATGGAAGAGAGCAAAAAGGAGGATGCGTAAGTTAGGAATAGGCATAATAACATGATTCAGGTTGGTTTGTATAGGAGGGAGGTTTATGACCGCATAATTACGGATTTGTGTTCTTATGATATCCTTAGTGTGCAAGATTGGTACATATCGATGTTATCTTAACCAAAGAAGAGTTTGTAGCCTAGAATGAGTATCTGAATGTTGTTGTGTTTCTTGAGTTTTGATTTCTATTTTGCTCGGAGTGCAAAAGTTCAAGTGTGGAGGAATTTGATCAGTGCATTTTGGTGCACATTCCTCTATGTTACATTTATGTATTTTCATACTTACTTTGGTTATTTTTCTATTTTAATGTGCTTTTATAAATTAGTTTATTTTTGCACTTATTTCATTTTCGCATTTCATTTTCAGCATTAGCAGACTGCACTAAAATGATCATAACTTGAGCTACGGGAATCGTCTTGAGACGTTCTACCAGTCGATGGAAAGCTAAGACAGAGAGCTACAACTTTCATGTTTTATGAAAAATCTGATTCGGAATGCATAAATCTCAAATAAGTCGTGGAAGTCAAAATTCGAATTCTGAGTTTTAAAAATAATTAGTTTTGGGTCAGGTTTGTTATGTTTCTGACCCAGTTGGGTTAGAAAGGGAATTTGTGGTGCTTTCCTATACCTAGAAGCCTTGTATTCTGTACAGGAACCTTTTTTTTCACTTTTCTTTTCACGAATTTTATTTTGCTATACGGTCAAATGGAGAACTAATTCTGAAGGCAAAAATTCTACTGTTACGGACTCCATACTTTGAGGTTTTTTAATCTTTAATCCAATTTCTTTTCCCTTTTCAATATTAATCTATATGTCTTGTTTGCTTAATTCGAGTTATATAGAATACTATTGATTTATATTGATGTTCCTTGAGTTTTAGCGTAGTTTACCATTGCTTAATCGTTAGACTGCGTATGTTAGAATCACGTTTGCTTAATTCATGATTGTGCTTATTTGTTTGCTTTATTCGGAAAATAGGAATGCAATCTTATAATGTCAATTTCTCTTGTTAATTGGTGTTGTAATCGGTAGGGGAATAGAAACCGTTTAGGGGATTGAAGTTTATTGAACCAATGATAAGTCGTACCTGAATCAGTAGAATTGTCGTTTCAGCTTATTTGTTAATCACTTATTTTAATCCGTTTTTATAATTCGACCTTAAAATCAACCTCCCATTAATCGTTACTATCGTTAGATAATAAGATCAAGAATCCTTGTGAGACGATTCGAGTCATTGTCGCTATACTATGTTTTAAAGAAACTTACTCGTTTTTTATCCGTGCGCGACACGCAGATCAATCGCACACGCAAAAATGATATATTTATTTTTCATTCCATTTTGATTTTAATTTAAATCTCTCTCTCACTCTCTCTCATAATAAAATTGGTTAAAAATTGATTCAATAATGACTAAAGAAAATGAAAAAAGAATTGAAAAAAAATACTTTTTAATGTTCATATTTGATCAGTTCCAATGTTACTTTTTAATGTACTGCAGCTCCAATGTTACTTTGCATTCATTTTTAAGTTATTTTAGGGATGTTTTTATACTGCACTCTTTTGAAAAAATAGCAAATAGTAAAGGATAAAGTGGGAAAATGTAAGTTAATAAGTATTACAGTTCAAATTCAAATGTTTATGATTGTTAACTGATGGAAGTTACTATCAAGACAATTTTTTTACTATATGTATTTTTATTGAATTGTAAAATAGGTCAAATATGTGCATAGGATACTAATTTTTGTAATTGTCCAAATATATTATGAGAATGAATAAAAAATACAATTAAAAAAATGAAGTGTAAATAAAAGTTTGCATATTATTGATTATTGGCAATAGTAGATGCATAAAAATTATTGTCATTTTTTAATAATTGATAATTGACAATAGTAAATAGTAGAAGCATAAAACCTATTATTGATTATTGTCCATTGTAGAAGCATAAATGATTGAACCTATATTATTTTATTTTTCTCAATTTGTTCCTTACATGGGCAAGCCTGCACTCTAATTTCGGCATTGAGTATCATTTATGTAACAATTTATTTTACGTTGGTGTATATTTTCTTTGAAAGATCTATATAACAGTGCTTTTTACTATGACAAAAATACTTTTATGAATTGAACAAACAAATCTAATAAGAACTGCATAATTTGCATAATTTTCTCTGTTGGTTTCTTCTATTCCACCAACATTACAATCCATTTCATTTCCTCTATCTGTTTCTCACAATTTTTTGTTTCTATCAGCCCAACCCAGTGCAATTGTTATTAATAAGTGTTACTCAAAAAGAATAGTAACAAAAGGTCATTGGTTGACTACAAAGTGATGAAGAGAGATAAAAATACATTTAACTATGATATATATTTGTAACAAAAAATATATAATTACATCCAAGAAAGAAGATGCAAATGTAAATACAATATTTAAGACTTGCGACCTAAATACATAATATAAGTCAAATATTTTATTAATATTTATATTTCATTTTTCCTTTTCAAAGACCATATAAAAATACATTAAATTCGAATTTTTCTTCTATGAAAATCATTAAATTTGCATCACTCTAACAGGGTAGGAGTAGGACTATCAATTTTGATATCCATATATAGCACTTCATGTTCTCAAATTAAAGCAACATGTAAATAAAACCGAAATATAACTCTTATACATTGATTTTATATACGAAGAATAAATAAAAGTTGAGAAAAAGAGAAGATAACGTCTCTTTTGTATGTGGGAATCAATGGTTAGAAGAAAAAAATTGATTTATATTCATATGAAGAGAATAAAGTAACTGATTTTTAAGTTTTTTTCTTCTGATTTTGCTTTCATCAAACAATTGAGAGAGAGTTTAAGGAGTCAATGGTTAAATTTAATTTTGTGATATTTTGTATATTTGTTTTTAAGGAGTTTAATTTTGTGATTTTATATTTTGTATATTTTGTGATATTTTTGTTTTTAAGGAGTTTAATTTATTTCTTTTCTATTTTGTATATTTTAATCATAGTCGGAATTTTAAGTTTGTGATCACAATTCATGACCCTAGGATTAATTACTTAGAGAGAGTTTGTTAAATAAATCGTGTCATGGATGTAACAAGGATGAGATTATAAACCGAATCCATTTTGCAATAGCAATGGGTGTTAGGAAAATAGACATACCAACCTTAATATATTAAAGTATTACAAGTGAAACGATTTCCATTTGAGTTATGATTTGGATGCGTGACAAGTAAATTTATATTTAGACAAACAAGTTGATTAACTTATTCACATTCCTTTGGTCAACTCAACAGTAGTATGATGATATCATCATTAGAAATTGATGATTAGAGAATCGTCCTGTAGTTGCGGTACAAACTACAAGCAACCAACTACTACAATGATAACAGGACCACACTGCGTGATTACCGTGACCAACTCCATCAATGATTAAAAAGGTGTTTGAGAAAAGAAAAAATTCAGAATTTAACCAGGTACTAACATGTGACTCAATGCTGTTGGTACTACTATCAACACTAACAATGCAATCTTCTCTAATGTTGGGTCTACCCTGCATTAACGGCAGGTTCTGCATAAAATCATAAAATTACAACCGTGTCTTGTGGAACCGAACCTATGATAACTACTATGCACAAAAGTCATATTCGATGTGATGGACCATCCATCGCCACGAACATCATCGTTGACAACTATCTACAAACCCAATAATGGACACGAGGACTAAAGAGAATCATAATTTGATTCAGACGTGATTTTTCTTTTTACACAAGTTTTATTTCTACATGGCTGCCAGAAACCTTTTCTGGCAACCATTGATCCAATACTACCGCCACTCTTCTTGAGTACGTCTAGTATTAGGTATAAATACGGTAGCGTAAACGTCCAAATGGAAGAAGCAGCCTGCGTGTTCCATTTTCCTTCGCCATCTGGAGCTGACTCAGACACAACTTTGTGAGCATGACTATATGACCTGCAGTGCACATCATAAAATTTGTTAAAAGCTAAATCTTGTTTCTAACTAACATTTTCAACTTCATACAAACAGACAATAATCCTCATTTCCACCCCTGTCATCAAGACCATATATAGCGAAGAAACAATACCTCTAGAATGCAAAATAAATACTTGCAAGGCTAGATTAGAAGCCCGCCACTCAAGTAGCAGTTCCACTGCTCTTAGTCCTGCTGCAAACTAAGGATATCTGAAACGGGTGGATTCAAAACATAAGTACATGATGTATATATAGATATGCAATGTAAGATGCTCGCTGAATAGCCCACCTTAATCGCCCCCTCAACCAGTTGTTTGGTCAGGACCGCTACCTTGTATGAACTGAGGAGAGACAATAAATTGTTGGCCTGGAACGGGTGCACCGATTCCTGAAAAAAGCAAACACTTACAATTCACACCCATTTTCAAAGAATTTGAAGTTTGCACTCGATAATAATCAGCAGATTTTAATGCCAATCTAAATACAATCTTACAACACTCTACATCCGTATCAAATCAACTAATCATAACAGATTTTACTACTTTCCCGTCTATCAGAACTTCAATTGCCCATATTTTAATATTAAAATCCCAACCTTCTATTATAGATTGATGTACCCTTAATTTTTTACAGAAATCAGTTTGATTACTGAAATTGCCTACATATGCCTTGATGATTGTGCATTGACCTCTATGTAGGATGATATACTAACAGCTGAAAAGTGTATGCAATTTGGAGTATAAATGTTTGTTCAGACTTAAAAGGTTATTTGCAAATATGTTTTCAAATGAATGTTAATTTCAAGATACAGGGATTTTGTTTCTCAAAGAATACCTGCAAAGATTGAAATCCAACTCAAATATGAATCAGCAGCCTTTCAATCATATCATATAAAAGTATACAAGGTGCATGAATCAAGTTGAGATGTATGAAATGCATGCTCAAAATGCAGCAAAAAAGGAACAGATTGAGTCAGAGATAGAGATTCTGTAGGACAGAGGACTGTACCGCTAGGATATGAGGCTTGAGCAGGCATAGGTGAAGTTGTCATTGCATTAACATTGGATCCACCATAGGGAACAATCTGATGAGCTGGTACTGTATAACCCTGCATTGCTGTATAACCATGACCACCAGGAATAGCTTGACCCAATTGTCCATAAGGATAAATGGTCGTATTCGCCCCACCCGGTACACCATATATCTGAAGGTATTGTTGACCCACATAAGGGTTGTACATACTCTGTTAGACAAGATAAAAGAAGTTGAAAAAGTCAGCATCTTACAAATAACATTGACATTTATCCTAAGCCAATAAAAAAAACTAATTTGACCTGTGGGTAGACGTATTCTGGTCCATATGCCGTATACCTGCAAAGATAAAAACAACCACATATAATGTTGAAAAGATACCTCTATAGCATGATTCTGGAGTAATACATCCTGATGCACAATGCAAATGTGGTTGGTTAGGAACACCTCCCACATGGAGATTAATATTAAACAATTATACCGTTCGTCCCAAATTATGTCACTTTTGACAAATTCACACATGTTAAGAAATACAGTTAATGGTGTTTGAAAAGGAGAAATTACGAGTTACTTAACAGAAATACTCTTAATTAATGATAGAAGAAAGATAAATTAAAATAATTGGGAAAATAATAACAAAGGACAATAGGAAAAGAAGCATTAATGCTTCATCAAAATTGTAAAACTACATATAATTCAAGACAAACATATTTTGCTAGAATGACATAAAATTTGGAACGGAGAGAATTAGTTATTACATCCAATTAATATATGCTTTCCATATACGGTGGACCAGTAATGACCAAACTTCTCAGGATTTATCAACTAACTAACTACTACCACAAGGGGGCTGAACGTACTGACTTGTTATCATCGATGTCGTGTATTAATTGCCACAGAAAGAAAGAAAGAGAATAATAAAGTCTTTGCAAGGATTGTATTGGTCTAGTTAACCTCATAACTCTTATATAACAGACACAATTCGATAAACAGGTTTAAAATTAGTTAAGTAACTGCTAAATAAGCATGGACGGGCGAAAAGAACCATAACACATAAAAGGTAAGATCATAATAACTATTTGCAGACTGGTAGTGAAAATAAATCTTAAAATTCATATTTTGCAAAACATGTACAACGGCATCCCACTCACCCATAAGGAGGATAAACCATTCCTTGTTGATAGCCATAGGAAAGTGGTTGCTGGTAGCCATAACTTCCAACATAAGCACCACGGGCAGGTTGCAAACTTCCAACATAAGGGGATGCTGGTCTTATCCGTCCTATAAAAGACAAAAGAAGCAATCAGAAAAATAAAGGCAGACTAGACTGCATTCTATGTCGGAAGAATAATCTAGAAACTTAAGTTACCGCATACACTGCTATGCATATCAAGGAAAGAATGAAATAAAAATCGATTTAGATAAACTCATATATTTAAGGAAAAATACAGTGGGTTAAAGGATCAATCAGAAATAGCAAGCCTGCTCACTTAACAAAACAGTCAAAAAGATTAGCCCTCCCCATACCATTATTTTGCAATCTTAATAACTGAAGCATGTCAACGCAAGGTTCACATAACAAAAATAAACAAAACCACAGCAAATAGCAATGGTGGTGACCATGGTTTTAAATTGCAGTCCGCGAGCGTAATATTGCTGATGCGGTAGACTCCGCGACTGCATCATACCACAATTGCAAACCATGAGTATGATCTCATTAGGAACCACATCACACAATTTCATCAATGTTTGTTCAGTTATTATCAACAAAAAAATCAAAACTTTAGAACCCCAAACTCTAATTTATGCACAATATATTGAAAAATGTTAACTTTACATGTGTCCTAAATGTGTATTTCAAATATCTCTTAATCAAAAATCACGCCACAACGGTCACAATGCGCATCGCAGCAACTACAATGACCGCATCGCAACATCCGCAGCCGCAATTTAAAACCATGGTGGCGTCGTGACATAAATGATAAAAGGCAGTATTCCCATTTAGGTAAGTATGGAAAACAAGAACCACAAAAAGGTAGTGGGCTAGTAAATTCAAAGTAGGGAAGGTATATATTATGAAATAGTAATACCATAAGGGATAGGAGGGCGGGGACGACCAAGAGAAGCGAGATTACAATTAGCCCTTCTACCATCAATAACAGGACTTGGATCAGCACAGGCTCTCCTAGCAGCTTCAGGATCACGGAAAGTCACCTATACCCTCCAATTCCATGCATGTAACACAGAAATCAAGTCATTCTATAGTAAATATGATATGATCCATCTTTAGACAATTAAAACAGTTATATCCTAATATGATAACTAGACAAAAACATACAACAAATGACACACAAAAAAATACAAATAATAATGGGAAGATTAATTAATAAAAGCAAAGATGCTCACAAAACCATAGCCTTTAGATCGTCCTGTATTCTTATCAGTAATAACAACGGCTTCAAGAATATCCCCAAATTGATCAAAGTAACGGCGCATAGTTTCGCTCTGCGTCTCCCACGCCAATCCCCCAACAAATACCTTAGTATAAGTGGTATCTCCAAACGGAGAATTCAACAATTGAAACCCCGAACTCGAACTTGATCCCGAACTCGGACCCTGATAAGCCATTTTTCGTTTATATATAACAACAACAACGATCAATCAATCAATCAATCACTAGTCTTCACTTCCACACGCACCCACAGAAACAACAACAACAACAACCACAAAAATAAAAATCAAGACGGAATTATAAAAAAATATATAGAGAGAGAGTGGGTGCGTGTGGATCAGTGATGGAATAGAAGAAGGGGGAAAAAGGAAGAATGAAAAACCCTAGAAATGGGAAGGAAAGAGAGAGTGGAAAGAAATTAATGAAAAATGGTTGAGGATGATATGGGATGACAGGGTGGAAAAAGAGAAGGAAAGTGGAAGTTATTCATTCGAATCGTAAATTTAGATTTGGGATGCGTTGTGAAAAGGAAGTGTGTTATTATTATCAGCAAGTAACGGAACGGGAAAAAGTTGACAGGGGAGGACAGCCGGGTTTGGTTTTTGGGATTTCTTAATTCTTAACACAACCGGACAGCCTAACATGCTGCTCATATCGGGGCCCTCATGACCTCTCCACCCCTGCCCTTTTCTGTTTCTTTTTATTTTAAATTGATATTTATTTATATTTTACACTCAAATATTATACTTGTTTTTTATTAACAATATGGGTGTTGTTAAGGGTATAATAACCTTATATAATACATATATCCGTCGATAAAATCTGTCACGGGTACGGGGCGGGTAACTTAATAGATATTCATGGATAAAATAAATATTTAAATATTTGTTTAGTAATGAATATGGATACGAAATTGATGATATTCATGTTCATGGTTAAAAAATTATAATAATTGCTTAAATATTAGTTTATCATACTTTGTCTTTTCATCTTCTAAAAAACTAGTCTTCTCATTTTTTTTTTTTGAAATTTTCTTTGAAGAAAACCTTTTACATTTCATACAAATCATATTGGTCACTTCATATTGAAGTTTCTTCTTTACTTCATACCTTACTTCAACAATTTAATTCGACCATCCAACCAACCACTTTCTCTGTCCAACCAGTGTCTTCCTTTCAACTCCTCGGTCATCCTCTTTTTAACCATAACTCACAATCATAATGTTTTTTGTTTAAAATGAAGGAAATTAATGTGATAACATTTTGTTGTTAAAATAAGATATATTTGTAGTGATATTATCTGATAATAACTTCTTGTATATTTAAAAGAAGTTGGAGAAAAAAAATTTTAAAAAAATAGACCGTAAATATTCGTGAATATCTTAAAACTTACGGATTATCCGTTAAGTGGATACCCGCATAGATATGGGACGAATATTAATATCATATTTATCCAATGGGATGGACACATATATCATATTATCCGTCCCCATGGATATCCATTTGCATCCCTAATATATATATATATATATATATATATATATATATATATATATATATATATATATATATATATATATATATATATATATATATATATATATATATCCAAAAAAAATTAATATATAATATGAAACATGTTATATAAAGGTGCATAATAAATACTCCTTCCATTCCTATTTATAAGCAAATTTTAACTTTTTAGGTTCATTTGAATAATTGATGTATCTAATCTATTAAGTAGTCCAAATACATCATTTATTCAATGAACCTAAAAAGTCAAAATTTGTTTATAAATAGGAATGGAGAGAGTAACTAAGAGTTATGTACACATCGTCCAATGTATAATATCTTTGTCTTTCATCTGCATAAAACCACCTGAAAACAACAATAATGATGGGATGGGATAATAATCTTAGTGAGTTCACATGTGAGACCATTATGCTCTACTTAGATCTCTTATTGATTATTAACTTAAATCATTCAACTTTGTCCTACTTGTGTTCAATTACATAATAGAATAATAATTAAGCATTTAAGAGATATTTGCATTGTATGGAAATATGTCACATGAGTTCACTTAACTCAATCAATCATTATTCCAAAAAACGTCACAAAGCATCTTTTCTCGATTGGGCCTACGTCTAAGGCAAGGCTTGGGTCACTAATGTTTTGTATGATTCGACTTTCTTGTGAATTCGGGTTCTCCATGGGACTCGAACTCACTTCAAAAATTGTTACTCATATGAGACTCGAACCCACTTAGAGTATCTTTCGTCGTATGAGACTCGACCCACTTATGAGACTTGTCCTCTATAAGACTCGAACCCACTTATTAGGCTCAAATCATTGGTGTCACATCCCAATTCTACTTTACATAAGCATCTCAATTGGGATGTGCACGATCAAGGCTTATTTTCGAATACGCGATTAGATTCCAGCATTCAAGCGACTACTCATACTAACACAACATGTTCTATATAAAGCTTATTGGTTCGCAATTCAAGCTACTCATCCACAGTACATATCAAGGTACCTTTGTATTCAAGCATCACCACCTAAGTTATTTCCATACCCTAGGTCATATTTATATTTCATACACTTAGTTACAAACCTAGGTTTACCTCATTTTTCATCATACACTATGCCAAAAATGACATTTAACAGCGCACCTTAGACAACGCTTTATAAAGAAAGCGCTGCTATAAGTTAAAATTAAAAGAAAACACGGAAACTGGTCCAAAAAAATAATAAAAGCGCTGCTAAAAGTCATACCTTGGACAGCGCTTTTGAAAAAGCGTTGTCTAAGATAGACCTTAGACAGCGCTTTTAGAAAGCGCTTTTAAAGGTATATCTTAGACAGCGCTTTTGAAGAAAGCGCTGTCTAAAGGCTTTCAATTTTTTAAAAAATTAAAATCAAAAGCGTTGTCTAAGGTTGACCTTAGACAGCGCTTTTCAAAAGTGTTATTTAAGGCCTCCCTTAGACAACGCTTTCCACAAAAGCATTGTTGTAGACACATATTTTCGACACCATGATTTGAAAGATAAAATTATGTTCTTTGACAGAGGAAGAAATTCGACAAAGGAAGAGATCTGAAGAAATATACTTGAAGAGATATTTCGACAGTTTTAGTTGATATGTTATTTTCGACAGTTCGACAGAAATTGAGTGACAATTGAAGCGTTTGACGTTTCGACAAGGAGAGATGATGCATTGTTTCTACAAATTTGGTTGATATATTATGTTTGATAATTCGACAAGCCTGAAAGGACGCATCGCTTCGACATTAAGGAAAAATTCAAATTCAAACAGTTATTTCGTTTGGCAGAAGGACGCGTAGAAGCTTTTGAGGAAAGAGGAACATGCAGAAAGCCAAGTGTCATTAGTCTGAAGATTTTTCCGTGATAGCAGTTATTTTATTTGTATATAAATAGGATATTGTTTGTTAGATTAGTGTGTGAAAAACTTGTACATAATTCCTGCAAAAATACTCTAAAGTACCCGTGTGAGAGAAAAAGAGTTTTTATCTGGAAAATGTACGTGTAAACAACACCATTCATTTAAGTTTTTATCAAATTCAAATTTCTTTATTTAATTCTTTCCTTTACATTTACCAACCAAATTATCTTTCGTTATTTACTTTATGCAAGTCTTTTACTTTTGTCAAATTTACTTTGTCAAATTTATTTTAAAAACTTTTACTTAATAATCAAAATCATTCATATATGAAAGACATAACCAATCAAATCAAAGATCAAAAGACTTCTTACTCTAAGAGTTCAGAATTTCATCAAAAACTTGCACATGTGTCCTAGGATTTATGTGGTTGATCCTGTAAGTAAACCAATTCGGTGAGATTGAAAAACCAGAGGTTGTTCGCCAAATTCGACAGCGAAAAAATTGGCACGCCCAGTGGGACCAGTGCAAGAATTTAAAAATTCAATAGAATAACTCTTAGTTAAAAGATTTTTCTGCCTCGTTGTATGATTCTAAGAAGTAGTAAATTAGTCGTAACCAACGTAGAAAGACCTAAACGAACAAGAGTGAGAAGAATGGCAAATCCACCACATAGTCAAAATGAAAATAATACAGTGTTTATCCTCACTCCTTCGACTGAAGGAAATACATGGTTAGTTTATGTGTCAGAAGCCATACCTTCTTCGTCAAGGTCAACACATGCGTTTGCAGTGTCTCAAAATGCGCCTAGTTTTTCTTCCATGGGACACCAAATGTCCATGGGAACACCTCCTCCTATAGGGAACGTTCATAGGCCTTTTTCGACGAACTTTACAATGTCTTTGTTTGGTAGGAACAACCTTATGGGATGCCTACTACCACAGTGGCAAGTTTGCAAAACGCATCCTCAGTCTATTATGATTCCTTATTGAATAGGTCATCACCATTGCAAGGATCAGGATCAGGTGGGAATATGAGATTGAATCAACCCCACCAGGCTTCCAAATGCCAGCAATTACAAATAATTATGCGCAAATAATACGACAACAAATGGACGAAAGTAATCATGATATGGTCCAAATGTTGACACAACAAATGGGAGTAGTTTTTAATCCTTTGATACAAAACACTACCCAAACAAACCAAATGTCGGCAGCGCAGATGACGCGTATTGCTGACTTTTTTGGTGTCCCTTAAGTTCGACAAAGAGACCAAATAATTCAGAACCCGATAGTGAATGTCGAAGAGGAACCCACAATAAATCAGAGGCTTTTAGACAATCCCTAGCCCAACCTAGGGAACCAGGGAAGAGTAGTCGAACAGCCTCGTGTCGAAATACCTGTCCAACAAGAGCCTAGGAGGATAATAGTCCAAAGAGGCCAGGATGCTGATGATGTCTTGCAACAGCGAACGGTATAACAACTTGCCAGCCGAAAACAATTTGGTAGCCATATTCGAAAGGATAATGGCGCAAAATGGGGTAAATGTGGGATTACAGAGGCCTAGTTACGCTTCCCCATTATCTGAATATGTTCTACAACAGGAATTACCCCCAAGGTGGAAAATCCCCAAATTTACCAAATTTTCAGGGGACACTAGTGAATCCACCATAGAACATGTAGCACGTTATTTGATCGAAGCAGGGGAAATAGCCCAAAACGAAAATTTAAGAATGAAATGCTTCCCAAGTTCTTTGACAAAAAATGCATTTACTTGGTTTACATTCTTGCCTGCAAACTCCATATATACGTGGACCCAGTTAGAAAGATTGTTCCACGAGCAATTTTATATGGGACAAACTAAAATAAGTTTGAAAGAATTAGCCAGTGTCAAGAGGAAATTTTCAGAACCTATAGATGATTATCTAAATAGGTTCAGATTGCTAAAAGCAAGATGTTTCACACAAGTGCCAGAACAAGAGTTAGTCGAAATGGATGCAGGAGGTCTAGATTATTCTATAAGAAATAAACTAGACATTCAATATTTGAGAGACATGGCACAACTAGCAGATAGAGTGAGACAAATCGAAAGGTTAAAAGCTGAAAAATTCAGAGCGAATAAAAGTATAAAAAAAAAAGAGGGTGGCCTATGTAGGAGTATGTCAAGATGATGATTATGACGAAAATGAATCAGTTAATTTCGACGAACAAGAAATTAATTTAGCAGAACTAAGGCAATGCCCATTGTACTCTTGTAAAGCACGGGTTCCGTCGAACGGAAAGAATCCAATCAAACCAGAAAAGAATGATAAGTTTCCTAAAAGAACTTATATGTTCGACGTCACCAAGTGTGACGAAATTTTCGATGTGTTGGTCAAAGATGGTTAGCTAATAAAACCACCAGGTGTTAAAGATCCTTCTGTTGACCAACAGAAAAAGAGAGGTTTTTGTAAATACCATAACTTTTTGGGTCATAAAACTTCTCAATGTTTCCTTTTCAGGGATCTTGTTCAAAATACAATTCGTGATGGAAGACTGAAATTTGGAGACAAATCAAAACAACAAATGAGGATTGACTCAAATCCTATGCAGATTGTCGAAACCAATTATGTTGAACCTTTCATTGTGAATATGGTCGAAGTCAAAAAGACATCTGAGGACAGTTTTGAAATGATAGAAGTTGTCGAAGGCTTCGATACCCACATAAACATGGTGGGGATGGTTGATGATCTCCCAAATCAGCCTGAAGTGGAAGAAGTATCCAAAGATTGTGTGACTCTGCCAATAATGATCAAGGTTACTGAATATCTTGATGTTAAGGAACTGAATGACCACATCAACAAAGTTGAGACTACTGAAGGTTTCGACAGTCAAAACAAAGTTGAGACTACTGAAGGTTTCGACAATCATAACAAAGTTGAGACTACTGAAGGTTTCGACAGTCAAGACAAAGTTGAGACTACTGAGGGTTTCGACAGTCAGGACAAGATTGAAGCTACTGAAGGCTTTAATAACCAGAAAAGGATGGAAACTACTAAAGGTTTCAACAAAGGAAATAACAACAACATTGTTGAAGATGGAATAGTATGGGATACTTTGGGGGAGCCAAGTGGAAAATTTGATTATCTAGTGAAATACACTGCTCCCACAAGCTCTCGCGTTGACATAAACAAAATCCAACCAACTGGATGGGAAGATGTTCCTGCAAGCACTAATGAAGAGATAGCTAACAGTTTCCGTAGCGTCGAAAAGAAGGTTTCTGAAGGCTTCATAAAGATGAGTAATGCTGCAAACTGCGTTAACACTATGGGACCTGTCAATAAGGACATTACAAGAATCAAGGCAGAAGCTGTTGAAGGCCCTGTAAAACCTGCCACTTACAAGATCATGCACAGAATAATGGAAGATCCTAAAGAGCAACAAATTAAAGAGAAAAGTTCCCACCTAACAAAGAACCAGATTGAAGTCGAAGGAGCTCTTGCTGAAATACATTGAAGAAAGACAAACACCCAATTGCCATTGAAGAAAGACAATACATTGAAGAAAGACAAACACACAATTGCCATTACCGAGAGTATTTGAATACTGATGGCTTTATTCGCTTCATGAATACCCTTGCAACCTGAAGATTTCGGCTTAATGCAGACCATCTAGTAGAACTATTGTGACACCGGCTACACCGTGATTAGGCATTGGATTTTGGAGTACATTTGGGTGAGGAGCAAAATTGATCGCCTTAGAGTCAATTAGGTCTTATACCTTGTTCTAAAATGCCCAACATTTCTCGATAGTGTGCCCCTGGGCACCCGAATGGAATTTGCACCAGACATTTGCATCGAAATTGGGAGGTAGATTGTCAAGAGAAGGAGCTATCATGGTACGGAGTTCGACCATGTTCAACTTAAGCAGCTCTGGAAGCAATACAGCATACGGACATGGGATGGGGTCAATTCTACGATCCCTCACTCTTGCTCTTTGCTGAAATGATCTTTGTGATTGTTGTTGTTGACCCTGAGGTTGTTGTTGAACTTGTGGCGTAATAGTCACTGCAGTTGTTTGGTGGTAATCTTGAGAACAACCTCTGTCTCGGGCCCTATACACAACATTGGTATCTCATTCTCTTCTTCTTTGGCCGTTTCCAAAAGGTTTTTTCACACCAGAAGAACCAGCACCACTTGCATCCTGGATCTTCCCTAATTTCAGAAAGTTTTTTATCCTTTCTCCAGCAATGACGATGTCGGAAAAACCGATAGATGGGAAGGCGGATAGAAGATCCAATAATGCACCTTGCAAGGTGCCCATAAACATGTCAGCCATTTCCCGGTCCAACAACGGAGGTTGAACATGTGCAACTAGCTCACGCCACCTCTGAGCATACTGTTTGAAACTTTCCTTAGGTCCTTGAGACAAGTTCTACAACTGAGTGTGATTCGGAGCCATATCAATATTATATTGATACTGCTTGAGAAAGGCTTCAGCTAAATCTTTCCTGCTTTGGATAGAGACCCTGCTTAGCTTCATGTACCAGTTCAATGAAGCTCCAGATAGACTATCTTGGAAGAAATGCATCCAAAGTTTCTCGTCATCAATGTGAGTCGAGATTCTCCCAAAGTATGCGTGAATGTGAGTTATAGGGAACGTGCTACCGTTGTACTTGTTGAAATACGACACCTTGAACTTAGGAGGGATTCTGACATCAGGTACCAAACCAAGATTGGTTACATCAATGCCTAGGGAATTCTGACATTCCATGGCCTTAACTTTTTCTGTCAGCTCTTCATACCTCTTATCATTGATCTCGTTCCTATTACCCATATCATCATCCAGTAGAGTGAACTGGTCTTCTTATGTGTCTTCTAAAACCACATTACGAGTTGCAATCCCATTTGGATTTGGCCCTTCGTTACAGGCGGCGTTCGGATCCACATTCTCAGTCGGGGTTCCAGTATTAGCATTTACCTGGGGTTGCTCGACCATCAATCTGAGACGCTCCTGGTTCTGGGCCATGCCAGTCATCACTTCCATGAACTGATCCATTCTTTGTCAGAGCTCATTGAGATCATTCTGCATTCGCTCATCCAATCTTACTCGATTTCTATGAGTTGGGTATCGGTGAAGGTGTTGACCAGTTATACTGCCTGTAATTGAATAAGTTAGGAAATATGGATAGCTTGTCAAAATGCAAAAATATGGAAATCATGCAATGAATGCATATGATGTGTCCATGAGGATGCGACCCTGCAAACGGGTAAACATGTGTTAGGAATGCAAGCATGCAAATGATGTTATGCAATGGACTTGCAAGTGATCAAAGGTATGGTGTCTGTGTTTGGATGTTGGCACTGAGAAGACAGTCACGTGCTAGTGAAGAGTCATAATAACAGTACAACAAAAATCCCGGATCTCAAAACCAAAGGACCATGTAGAATCCGATCATAATACATGACAATGCTGGCAAAGCGGGTATGTTGGAAGTTTCAGGGTTCCTGCAAACCTGTAAACCCTTCCCATCTCATGTGTGTGCTACTCCGAGTTAACATCACGAACTCTCAAAGTCGAATAGCAATAATACATGCATAATTTCCGAGAAATGGCTCATGACCAAATCAGGGAATCAGTTTGGCATTATGTACTACCTAAGGAGGTCTCAGCTGAGTCCGGGGAAAACAAGCATCCCTCATAAGTCCCCAGCTTCAAGCACTAGATCGAGAAACAATAGTACATTCAACCCAGTACTATCGCCATACGAACAGTTTGCCTTTACTGGATTCCTATAAGAGAACCAGGTCATCCTATGCGAGTTCCCAGTGGGCCCTCAGATGCGAGTGGGTTTGCCAACAAATATGGTCTGCCACTGTCATCACTAGAGAGGGTTGTTTCCACTAAGGTCCCCAGATGCACATAACTATCAAGGTCCTATCCTGAAGTGGTGGAAATTCCCACACAAGATATTTCCAAGACAGTCGCAGTCTGGGTGTGGAACACATCGCCACTCATCATGCCACATGCGAGTACAACGTGTCCACGCTAATCTTATGGTGAACTCAAGTCGGGTATTTGAATTATCTCACAGTAACCCCCATCCCACAGAAAAAATCCAAGCCATACAGTCCAATATATATGATGCATGGAAAATAAATACAGAAAGCGGTAAATAAATGTTGTAAAGTAAAGTTGTAAAGACTATAAATGAAAACAGTAAAGTTAAACTAAAGCACACAGCAACAAACATATAAACACCTAAAGAAACAAAAACAGACAAGCGCTAGGATTGACTCTCAAAGGGGAAACCAGAGATTCTGGGTTCGATCCCGAGCAGAGTCGTCAGCTGTCACTCCCAGAATTTTCATCCTAGTACAAATGTGAAAGTGGCGCAGAAAAGGTAAAGTCGTTAGCCATGCATTTTTATCCCGAAGGAACAGGAAAGGTAATGTTGCACAAACCTGAGGAAGAAGGAAATGACAAGGTCCTGCGAACCAAAGATCTGGGTTCGGGGGTCGGTTACGACCTGAGAAGGTGTTAGCACCCCAGACCGTCTGCCGTACCCGACGGGATCCACGCTTGCTTGTTTGTTTCAAAGGGTAAGAAATAAGATGTTACTGAAAAAAAGTACTGCTAACTAGAACTTGAAAAGAAAATAAAGGGGACTGGAAAAAAGGAGGACGAAAAGAAAGAATGGGGAAAATGTAGGGAAAATAAAGAATGTGCTCGAACGGGCCCTAGCCCGCTGCCTACGTACCTCATCGGGAAAATGAGGATCAGAGTTGACGTAGTTTTCCTAACTAAGGCGGGAATTATTTTGTGTTTTTTAGGATGACGTTGCCATAGCTCTAACTCAAGTGCTACCGGCTCGCAGAATCGAGGGTGTTACCGTATCATTGTTTGAACTTTCGAGGCAGGTCGTATTCGTCCGTAAAGAGTAGGAGATAAGAAGAGAAGACGCGATGTCTTTGTTGGTTGTCTTTTAAGAGAAGTGTTTTGCTTATTTGTTTGTGAAACATTCTCATACTTAGACTTGTTCATCATGGTAGATGCCTTATACCTCGCCCTGAAATGGAACGTGCATAAGTAACCCATGACAAAGTCTCATGTCATGCGAGAGAGTTCAACCTTTATTAGGTGTTTTTACTTTTCTTTGAGATGAGAAAGAAAGAAAAGCGAACCAAAGGAAAAATTCTAAAGGGGGACTAATGATCCTAAGTGTTATCATGCATGGATGAACCTACGTTAGTGTGGCTTTCTAATCCCAACGAGAAAAGGAAAAGAGAAGGGATAAATAGAATACAACTCACTTTCTAATGAAGCTAGGTTGATTCTAAAGGGGATTAGCATGAAGTTGTGAAAGTTAAACACAAAAATGCTAAAAAACAAATATACTTTGAAAGCATAAAGAATTAAAAGGAAAAGGATTTGTGAACTTACTTTCACCTCCCTACAAAATAAGGGTTAGTAGGATAAAAACCTAATAAAGAAATGAGGTAAGAAAATACCAAACAAATCCTAATGTATCTAGGACCTAATCTAGACTCAATCCTAAGTCTAAGGGTACTAAAAACTATGCTAAGCTAAGAATCCAGCAGCTATGACAGCTTTCAAATGCACAAGCAGCTATAAAAAGCAATGCACAACACAAACAACCTACTACAACTAACATACAACATGCAAAATATGTGTAAAAAGTATGAACATACAACAAACATCACACATTTAACAGCCACTGCTTCAAAACACAACTATGAAAAACAAGGCAGATTTGACTCATTTTTTATTGTGCATACACAAGTGTCAATACATGAGCATACAACATTTCATCATTAAAGGAGATCAACAAGCATGGTATAAGCATGGATTTACAAGCATGTGAGCATTTTCAAGACTTGACTTAAAGAACATTCACAAATTAGAACAATTGTGCATTCTCATGGTAAACACATATTGACAAATAAGCACGAGGTGAACATGCATACATTACAAACAAGCAACCAAGTGAACATGTATTGTGGCATACTCAAATCAGAATTAAGTACTAACATAGAAGTGGTAGCAAATAAGCAAGCAAGAATTACATGTGAATCCTTTATTTTTAAGCAAAACACAACATGCAATTATGTGTTCCTATAGCCAAAACTTGCATTAATCACAAATACAGTTTAAAACAGAATTTTAGATTATTATTAATATGCAAGTGAAGAGGTTCAAACATGGTATCAACTTCACAATCCATTATGAGCGCACGATCAACATTTAAGCACAAAAACGAAAACTAACAAAACGCATGTCGAAAGCTACCAAGAATACAGAATCTTGCACCAAAAATGATCCTAACAATTCTCTAAAATCATGTATTACATGTACACAACCATTAAAAAAGCAATGGCTAGCAAACATTCATGCAAACAACCAAAAATCACAAGTATGTACAATGTTAACCGGTTAACGTTATATGTGTTGTACCCCAAAATTTTCCCTCCCACAATCAAAGTAATGTGTCCCAGGAGTTCTCTCAAGGTTCACAAGGTTCATAAAGTTCACAATTGGTCAAATGGATTGAAGGTTTCATCAGACAAAGCATTCTCCTGAACAATGGATCCAAAACTAGGGTTTTGAGTTTCTCTAAGCTAAATGGATTTCCAAGGCCTGAAGTGAGCTTCATAACATCCCACACGTCTTTAAGAATCCCCATGTCAAGTTTCAGGGCTTTCCCAATAAGTTTGACCAGTCGGATGATCAAATATTCAAAAATCAATCAAGTTGGTTAAAAAGTCAAACTGAGGTCAACTACGGTCAATTTAAAGTCAAACTTCAAGATTTTTTGCCAACATCAAGATTATGAAGTAAAAATCATCATTTGATCATGGGTTGATCATGATTCATCAAGAAAAGGTTGGTTATAGTACTATTTAAGATTTCCAAAAAGTCCAATAACAACTTCATAGCCTTAAAATTGAGGGAGTTATGCCTTGTCAGAATTGGGAAATTTTCAAGGGGTGCATGAAGCAAATAAGGTCTAAACTCCAAAATTTTCCAAATGGGCTCACCAAATTGCAACCCAATCTCAAAGATAAGGTCATACACGACCCAATGATCATTTTTTCAGATTTTTAATATTTTATATTTTATTATTTTGGATTTATTTAATAAAATTCAATTTTAATGAAAATAAAATACAAAAAGTCAAATAAAAAAAATCAGATTTTGGTTCTAGAATGTTGGATATGGAATTTAAGGTTGATTGTGAGGATCCAATTTCGTGCACAATCAATTTGGAAACATATCATTTGATTTTTTTGACATTTAAGATGATGGGATTTCTTCATCATCAAGTAACCAAAATTCATGATCCAAAATACCATAATTTAACCTAATTACATCCCCTATATAAACACAAGAAGGTCAAAGCTTAAGACACGTTTTGCAGACCTTAGAGAGCATTGTTCCAATTTGAAATTTTTCCAAAAAAACCAGAATTCGTTTTCTTATTTGCAGCTGATATCAAGGAGTTTTTAAGGTTGAGACATGATCCCTCAAGTTTCTTAATATTATTTCAACCATCATTCGCATCCAAATCATGCTAAAATACACAAACCGATTCCCTCTTGTTCATACTTTTGAAATTTTTGATTCTTACATTTTATGCATCATACACTAACTTTGATTGTTGTTTTGTGTTTAGATTGAAGTAGGTGAACTTTCTATATGGTTTTTACAAAGTTCTATGGCTTAGAACCCGATCGACCATTATTAGGGTTTAGCCTCCCAAATTAGGGCTTTCTAATTTTATAAATATAAATGAATAATAAGGACATAAATGAATTGTACATGTTGTAAAGATCATGTTGGCATGATCAAATTGATAAAATTTTACGCATTCTGGGTAGTTTGAGTTTTGCAGGTTTTCGCGCGCAGGAAGATTCGTAGGAGAAAACGTAGGAAACTTCGCAGGAAAACCTGTGAATTCAAAGGTTGAAGATGAACTTTTTGGCGCAGACGGATTTTTTCAAATTTTCAATTTGCCTCATAGTGTTTTTGCTTCTCCTATGTTACAAAGCGTGCTAGTAGCTCAGCTGGTTTTGTCACGCGTATACAAGAGTAAAGGGCAGGGGTTCGATCCTGGCCTGATGCAAATTTATTTCTAACTTATTTGTTTTGTAGGTTTATTTTATAATATATTGGTTGCCAATTATAATCACCACGCGCAACACAGCCCAGTGGTCACTACATAATCTTGGTAATGGGGAGGTCCTGGGATCAAAACCAGGACTCCCCCTTTCTTTTTGTGCCTCATATATTTTGTTTTATTTATTTTCTTTTTTCTTATTTTCTTAATTTAATTGGTGAATCATTAAAATTAATAAGAATAATTATCATTAATATTTTAATAAAACTCATCAATTATTTTCTTAAGTAAATAATAACTATGCAAATATTTTTTATTATTATTAAGAATGATTTGTAAATTAATTAATAACTTTTTCTTTATAATATTAGTTTGTATATATTCTTTCTATTTGTAAATAAAATAATCAAGTAAATATTTTCTTAAAAACTTTTTTCTTAATAATTTTATTCAAATTAAAACTTCTAATTATTTTTTTTATAATAATGTGTATATCTAAATATCTTTATAAGTTTATTATAATTTATAACTAATTTAATTTCTCTCTAAATTTCTAATTTTCTTAATCTTAACCTAATTCTAACCCTAAACCCTAAAAGAAATGTTAACCCTAATTTTTTTTTCTTTTGCTTTATTATTTTATTTTATTTATTTAATTTTGATTTATTATTATTATTTTATTTTATTTTTGCTTTATTTAAATTATTAGAGAAAAAATGTATAGGTTTGTAATTATTGTAATTTATTTTCCGCCCCAATTATTTTGTATATGCCCCAAAGCCTTGTAATAGCGTAGGTCTATTTTTCTGTTTTTTTTTTTATTTCATTCTTATGGTTAGTAAATAGGGAGTGAAAAGAAATAACTGAACAAATTGGACTTAGATAATTAAATTTAAAAAAAAGAATAAATATCTGAAATAAATATTCACACACGTAAGTCGATCTATGATCACTGTCTGCACCTCCTAGGGTATACCTCTCTTAAGTTGCCTTTAAAAACGGTCAAGTCCCTCGAAAGTAGGGGTTCTTAAGCAAAGTCCCTCCAGGAAATAAATCATCTAGTCCCTCACCGGTTTAAAAGATCAAGTCCCTACGAAGTTGCCTACGATAAATGATATTGTCCCTTCGGTTTAAAAGATGATAGTCCCTCCCAATTGCTAAAGACACCCTACAGTTGCCTTCAGTGACCATACGATAACCCTATGTCTGTCCCTTAATAAAATCCAAGGTAAAGATTACCTATTCCTTAATAATAGGGATAGTCTTACCCTTGAAAGGACATATAAGGACATGAATGACTTAGTCTAGGGTAGGTTCCTCATAGTTACTTGCTCACACTTCAACAAAAAAAAAATCTTTTCACCTCACCAGTTTTAAACATTTTCAAACAAGGCTTTGTATACATCCATACGAGGATCATTACAAAGTACTTAGAAAATTTTCTAATCACACACTTCACTTTTCAAAACATTTAAGTGTGATAAGTAACTAAAAGCCCATGGATAACCATGGATATAAAGGGTGCTAACACCTTCCCTTTATATAACCTATGCCCCGAACCCAAGTCTTTTAAAATGGTCTTTCCTGTTATTTTATGTCCCTTCCTTATGGATAAAATAAAAGTCGGTGGCGACTCTTGCTATTTGCAACATTTAAAGAAAGTCAGTTTTCCCACCGTGTTACAATAGGTTAACCAGTTAACGGACTCAAAACTTAGGCAAACATGGCGCAACACAGACGCGTTAACCGGTTAACCCCTGGGGTTAACCGGTTAGCACTGAATAGAATTGAAAAACTTAGTTAAGGGAAGCACTTCTAGCCTACCAACGTATTTCCAAAAGCTCCTATGATTAACCTATCAAATGAGCGTGAATTCTACCCCTAGAAGCAACAATTTAGCACTCAAGAAATCCACATGCATATCACAATTTCTAGCTTAATGATTAATCCACTAAGAAATCCAATAAACGCAAGAACGATAATGTGAAGAATGTCGTAAGGCGAGATGAAGAGAAATAACTTAATTCGAGAAAGTGATTTTGATTCACCAGCCTACAAATCGGAGGCTTACTTTGGTGAGTGTTGTAATGTTGATCGAAATGCGATAGAGGAGAAAAAACCGAAGCTCCAATGCTATCTGAGAATGTGCAAAATAAATGCGGGTGATGACGATATTGATGAACACTTGCAAAATCACTTCCAAGAAGCTCAAACCAATCCAAAAACCGCAACTACTTATTCAATAAGCCATGGATTTGATGTTTGAAGGGAGGTTTAACTTCAAATTCCTCAAGTTTCAATGTGAAACTTGAAGAATTCTTGGTGGAGAAGCTTTTGGTGAAAGGTTGAAAATGGAGGAAAAGTTGAGAGAAAATGAGAGAGATGAAGTGAGAATGGTGAAAAATGAAGTGGTACCCTTTGGTTTGGGATGATATGAACTTATATAGTAGTTAGGCTTGGCATGAGGCTTGGGTATGGAGCTTGCTTGGGCATTAGGTTTGGGAGAAAGAGGTTTGGAGTTAGGCTTGGAGTTAGTTGGAGTTAGTTAAGGTTCTAGAGTATTTCTTGGAAGGTTGTAGAAGGATCTAGAATATGGTAGAAAAATCCAAGGCTAAAGTGGAAGGTAAGTGGAGTGTGGAACAAGGTAGAAAGAAGGAAGAGAAAAAGTGGAGAGAAATGGTGAAAACAACTAATCCTTGAAGTGTTTTTTCAAATTTCGTGCCCATTAAGCGGTTAACCCCAGGCGTTAACCGGTTAACGGATGAAAAATGTGAATTTTTCTTTTCTTTGGTTGTTTAGCTTGGAAATGGTTTGGATTATTTTTTGTGATACTGTTTTTCTCTTGAGCCCCAATGATTGACAAGCCTCGATCGATCACATGCCTCATGCGTATGCAAATGATGGTGATTTATTTATTTATTTATTTTTCGAATGTGATGCAATGATATGCAGAATGATGTGGGAATGAAGCGCAAGCTGCTTGAGGTTGATAATAGATAAGAGGGCAAAGTTTGTGGTGTTACAATATGCACTACTGACAATAGCTTACACACTTAACAATGTTATATCCAAAAAGGTAGAAAAGACACCATATGAGATATGGAGTGGTAAGAAACCACATATGTCTTACATAGAGATTTGGGGTTGTGAAGTTTATGTGAAACGACAAGTTTCAAATAAGCTTGAGCCCAAATCTTACAAATGCTTATTTGTGGGGTATCCTAAAGAAACAAGAGGATATTACTTCTACAATCCTTCCGAGGGAAAAGTGTTTATCACTTGAACTGGAGTCTTCTTGGAAAGGGACTTTATTTCTAAAGGAATCAGTGGGAGGAAAGTAGAGCTTGAAGAAATTCAAGAATCACAAAGAATTGATACACCTATGGAGAATTAGAGCAAGAATCACAAATAGTTGTGGAAGAGCAACCTGCTCAAGTAGAACCAGCGTAGGTCGAGCAGGATACATCACCGACCATAGAGATATGGATATCTCATAACTGATCAAGGTGATTTATTACTCATGGATCAAGATGAGCATGTAACCTACCAAGAGGCCATAACTGGTCCTGAGTCTGATAAGTGTCTAGAAGCCATGAAATCTGAAATGGATTCCATGTACATAAACCAAGTTTGGACCTTGGTAGAACCTCTTGTAGGAGTTAATCTTATAGGATACAAGTGGGTATTCAAGAAGAAGACTAACATGGATGGTAAGGTACATACCTATAAGGCAAGACTGGTTGCTAAAGGTTATAAACAAATTCATGGGGTAGACTATGATGAAAACTTTTCACCAGTTGCAATGCTTAAATATGTTCGGATTTTACTTGCTATCGCTGCATATCATGATTATGAAATATGGCAGATGGATGTCAAGACTACTTTCCTTAATGGGAATATTCTTGAGGATATGTACATGACACAACCTGAAGGATTTGACATACTTGAAGAAGCCAAAAAGATATGCAAGTTACATCGATCATTCTACGGATTAAAGCAAGCTTCCAGAAGCTGGAATCATTGTTTTGATGAAACTGTAAAACAATATGGATTCATAAAGAATGAAGATGAGCCTTGTGTCTATAAGAAGGTTAGTGGGAGCATGATCATTTTCCTGGTATTATATGTAGATGACATATTACTCATTGGAAACGATATCCCTATCTTGCAACAAGTAAAAGCTTGGTTAGGGAAATGCTTTTCTATGAAGGACCTTGATGAATCAACCTATATATTAGGAATCATGATCTATAGAGATAGATCATAAGAACACCTTATCATAAGTCAGAGTACATACATAAATAAAGTGTTGATACACTTTCATATGCATGATTCCAAGAAAGGATTCATACTTATGCAAGATGGCCTGTAACTATCAAAAACATAATTCCCTTCAACTAAGGAAGAAAAGGATCACATGCATAAGATTCCATATGCATCTGCAATAAGATATATCATGTATGCCATGTTATGTACACGACCAGATGTCTCGTATGCTTTAAGTGCAACGAGTAGGTACCAATTTGATCCCGATGATGCTCATTGGGTAGTTGTCAAGAATATCCTTAAGTACTTAAGAAGGACTAAGGATACATTTTTTATATATGGAGGTCAGGAAGAGCTCGCAGTAATTGGTTACACCGATGCTAGCTTCCAGACAGATAAGGATGACAATATATCACAATTTGGTTATGTGTTATGCCTAAATGATGGCACTGTGAGCTGGAAAAGTTTAAAGCAAAAGACAGTTGCTAATTCTACAACCGAGGCCGAGTATATTGTTGCCTCAAATGTAGCAAAGGAAGTTGTTTGGATCAAGAAGTTCATTAGTAAACTTGGCATAATCCCTAGGAATGTGGATCCTATTAATCTCTATTATGATAAAAATGGTGCCATCACACAAGCTAAAGAGCCTAAATCTCACCAACGTTCCAAACACATACTTAGGCGTTATCATCTCATTTGAGAGATAATGGATCGTGGAGATGTGAAGATATACAGAGTACCTACAATTGAAAATATTGCTGACCCACTAACAAAACCTCTTGCGTAGTAGAAGTATGATGGTCATACTAGATCTATGGGTATTAGGGGTATGCATGATTGGCTCTAGTGCTAGTGGAAGATTATTGGTGTAAGCACTAGAGGCCAATACTTTTGGTACTTGTATCGAATTATTTATTAATAATAAAAGACACTTCTTTATTATGTTTGTTTTTCCAAAATGATAAAGTTCCTAGAATAGCTAGTTCGTTTAATGAAATATTAAGTATGACTTAAATCATGAGATTCCATTAAACATAAGGATAATATTCTTAAAGCATCCATAGTCGAGCTTTAATGTGAAATGGGATAGCCTTAAAGCATTAAGACTATTATGTAGATAAACTGATGATCACATCTCATGGATCATGGATAAGGAGTTATCAAGTCTTGACATAGGTATGAATATTAGGAGTAATACTTATACTGGATTGACCCACTATGAGAGTACTACATAGAATGTTATGCAAAGTGTCATAAGTTACTCTCATGGTTATAGTGGTGTATACCACCATTCGACCCGAAACTACTAAGGACCCTAGATGTAGAGTCAAGTACTCTATTGCTGATCAAACTTTATCCGTAACTGGATGATCATAAAGACAGTTGATGGGTACTTCACAAAGCATACTGAGGGACATGAGTAGCCTAGATGGAATTTGCCCATTCTGCATAACATGATAAATGTCTAAGGGCCCAATATTGAACTGGACAAGGATGACACCGTATATGCCTTGTGTTCAATATAGACATAAGATAAAAAAAGGTAATTGTACACACAAGTACTATCACAAAAAGGTTTGTCATATCACATGAAAATTTTGTGACTTGGGTAGCAGAGATGTGTTGCTAGATACTGCTCACTGTTTATTATGTTAAATACGTGATTTAATATAATTTCCAATGTCACAAAATCCTACAGGGTCACACATATAAAGACAATTAGAGAATGGGTAGAATAAATAAGGTACACCATAAGGCACGGTGCACTGGAATGGAATACGAAATATGGTAAGGTACCATGTGTAACACGGTGGGAGAACTGACTTTAGTTAAATGTTGCGGATAGCAAGAGTCGCCACCGACTTTTATTTTATCCAAAGGAAAGGGCATAAAAGAACAGGAAAGACCTTAAAAGATTTTTGAGTTCGGGGGGTAGGTTATGTAAAGGGAAGGTGTTAGCACCCTTTACATCCATGGTTATCCATGGGCTCTTAGTTACTTAGCTCACTTTAAACTGTTTTGAGAAGTGTAGTGTGTATTTGAAAAATTCTCTAAGTACTTTATAATGATCCTTGTATGGATGTATATAAAGACTTTGTTTTGAAAATTTGTTTGAAAATGTGAAGTGTAATGAAGTAATTTGATGAAAAGTGAGCAAGTATTTAAGAGGAACCTACCCTAAATTAAATCTTTTCTGTTCTTAAATGTTCTTTCAATGGTAAGACTATCCCTATTATTAAGGAATAGGTAGTCATTACCTTGGATGTTATAAGGGACATGTGAAGGGTCATCTGTGTTTAGGCAACTGTAAGGTGTCTTAGCAATACGAAGGGACTTATCATCTTATATTCGAAGGGACAAGATCTTTTACCGTAGGCAACAATGAAGGGACTTGATCTTATAATCTTAAAGGGACTTGATGATATTTCATGAGAAGGGACTTTGCTTTTTAGACACCTTACTTGACCTTTTGATTTAGGCAACATGAGGGATAACCTTAGGAAGTGAGAGATGGCGATCGAGGATCGACTTACGTGAGTGAGTGTCCATATTCATATATTTATCTTATTAAATTAGTGATTCTAAATTAATTTTAAAGTACAAACATGTTATCACTCCTTATATTTACTAACCATGGCAATATAAATATTTATAAATAATAAAATAAAGACAAAAATAACCGTACGACTATTACAAGGCTTTTGCAGTTACATTATAATAATAAAAATAATTAAATAATAAATATAAGCAATAAATAAAAAGGGTTAGTGATAAAAATAATTATAAGAAGAAAAAAAGTTAGCACAAATATAAAAAAATATATACAAGTTAATATTTTCAGATTAAGTAAACAATTTTTTGAAGAATTTTTGAGATGAAAATAAAACAATATGAATAATAGTAATAAACTATAAAAAAAACATAATTAATTATTTAATTACATATATTAGAAAAATTTATTAAAATTAAGATTAGAAATTAGGGTTCATAATTTAGAAAATGGAATTAGGGTTTATAATTTAGAAAATAGAATTAGGGTTAGGGAAAATTAGGGTTTTAGAAATTAGGGTTTGATATTTTAAAAAATAGAATTAAGCTTAGCATATTTAATTAAGATATTAACCAATTTATTCACAAAAATAAAATATATAGAATAATAATATGAATACAAAATAAAAATAAATTATATTTGAGAAAAATAAAACATTGATTTTTAAAAATATAAAATTTTTGTTCTATGAAAACATATTGTATTATTATTTAAAGTTAATTTATTATATAATATATAATTAAATAAAGAACAAAAGAAAGAAAGATAGAAAAATAATGGGGAGGCCTGGATTTGAACCCAGGACCTCCCATATACCTGAATGGGAGCTTGCCACTGGGCTGCGCGCGCAACTGGTGTTAGATGATAGCAACAAATCGTAATATATGGAATCTGCAAAATATAACTGAAAAGAAAAAAAAATGGAGGAAACTAGGACTCGAACCCCAGTCTTCCCTCTTGCCAAGCCAATACGTATCCACCAGACCACGCGCGCGTTTATGATATAATCACAACATAAATAGATTATAAAAACACAATTAATTTGAATTTTAAACAGGGCACCAAAGTTCATCTTCAACCTACGAATCCGCAGGTTTTCCTGCGATTTCTTATACGATTTTTGCTGTTATTTTTCTTGCCATCTTAAACCTGCGAATGCCATATCTTATTATATACCTGCAGTTTCATTAAATTGATCGCACCAACGCAATCCTTGCAATTCATACAGGATAAACATGTCAATAACAAGCATTTGTATGGCCTATATCGTAGAATCCCAAACTTGTAGAGAAAACCCTAGCAATGGTGAAATAAGATTACGACCACGAAACTCAAAACAAATTGTCCAGAAAGCTTCAATACTTCACAATAAACACAAATCAATGATTAATTTCAAGTTATAATGCTTAAATATGTAAAACCGAAAACACATAATATGAGGATGAAAATGAGTTCGGCTATGGCATATGAGCAAGTTTCAGATGTTTTTGAGGGTTGGGATCGATTCAATGGTGTCCAAGGATCCTTTCTATGTCTTTAAAATACCTTTAAACGCACTCTAAAGATGAACCCGAAAATTGAATTTTGGATGAATTTTTGAGGTTTGAGAATGCTTTTGGAGGCTCTGGATTCGTCTCTAGGGCTTGGCTTAATGTTGTATATATATCATACAATGGAATTAGGTCAAGAAATTAACCAAACTTGTGGATTTTTGGACCTTGTGAGATTGAAAAAGATATGACATTAAAACTTGAATTTTTTTTTATCTAACATTGCTATATTGGTATGATCTGAATTATATTGGTATCAATCAAGCTTAAATGAGTATTAAGACTTTCTAGAATCCAAATCTTTTTCAAATATATGACTTTCATATTTTATTTTAATTTAATTTGTATTTTAATGAATAAAATTCAAATAAATATTAAATAAAATATAAAAAATCATAAAATGTGTGGGTTGGGTCGTGCTTAGTGATTTTGTAAAGATTGGATTGCAATTTGGTGGGCTCATTTAGCAAAAATTGGTTTTAAGGCCTTATTTGCTTCATAAACTTCCCAAAAATTTCCCAACTTGGCAAGGGCACACATCCTTCAATTATAATGCTATGAATGTATTATTGGACATTTTAGAAAGCTTAAAGAGTCCTATAACCAACCTCTTTGGTCTCATGTCCATATCTTTTACCATTCTCAAGTTATGCTCTTTGGAAGTTGTTGACTTTTTGTTGACTTTTAAAAGGACCTGTAATGTCTTAGCTCATACCTTCCAAATGAAGCATTTTTGGGCTTGGCTTGTGAGACAAAAAGTTGTAGAGAATTCAATTTCCTTCAAAATGAGATTTGGATGGAAAACATTTGATGAAGCATGTGAAAGTTATGGCTGGTCAAAGTTCAGTTGACTTTTCCTATGAAAATCTTAATTTAGAAACTCCTGATTCTTGATGATCTGAAATCTCCTTGATGAATCATGATCAAAACTTGATCAAATGATGAATTTTACTTCATATACTTGATATTGGCAAAAAATCATGAAGTTTGACTTTGGTTTGACCACAGTTGACCTCAGTTTGACTTTTTAACTGCCTTGACTGATTTTAACCTTTTTGATCATCTGACTGAGCAAATCTTTTGGGAAAGTCTTGAAACTTGACATGGGGATTCTTACACACATATAGGATGCTATGAAGCTCATTTGAAGTCTTGGAAGTCCATTTAGCCTAATGAAAGTCAAAACCCTAGTTTATGATGCATTGCTTAGGAGGATGCATTGTCTGAGGGAATTGTCAAATTTTATGACTAATTGTGAACTTTGTGAACCTCGTGAGATGTCTTGTGAACCTTGTGAACCTCTTAGTACACAATCTCTTGTCTTGTGGAGGGAAAATTTTGGGGTGCAACAGCTGCCCCTGTTCAATTTTCTGAAACCTGAGGGGTTAGATTGGTATTTGTGCCATTCGTGACCTGGAAGGTTGAAGGGGATTGAACACAAAAACCCAAAAATTTGCACTCGCCGGTGCGTAAAGTGAAGCTGATGATTAATTGTATATGCTTGAGTAGGCTTGAAGATGCTACTTGGAAGAACTGGAGATGGGCTTAGAGATGCCATCCAAAATATCAGGAGGTGATGATATCTTTATGTTGATACTGGATATCAGTACTAGGTCTTCGTATAGGCCGTCTCTGAATCATTTATGCAACATGATTTGAATTGTTGAATAGAATAATAGAAATAAATCTTCGTGACGATTATATCTTCTGGCAATATCTTGGATTAGGGAATGGGTCTTTTGTACAGACCGTTTTCCTACTCTCCAAGGACAAAAGAATATCAGGA
Source organism: Lathyrus aphaca (assembly GCA_963966055.1). Classification (NCBI taxonomy): domain Eukaryota; kingdom Viridiplantae; phylum Streptophyta; class Magnoliopsida; order Fabales; family Fabaceae; genus Lathyrus; species Lathyrus aphaca. The sequence continues at coordinate 12,103,290 of OZ014524.1, read as the reverse complement.
TTAATTCTTCTGAAAAATATCTTGAACTAAGGAATGGATCTTTGTATAGACCGTTTGCCTACTATTCAAGAGCAAATAGATTAAATCTTCTGAAAATATATTGAACTAGGGAATGGATCTTTGTACAGACTGTTTGCCTACTATTCAAGACCAGATAGATGAAATCTTCTGGAAATATCCTGGACTAGGGAATGGATCTTTGTACAGACCGTTTGCCTACTCTCTAAAGACAAAAGAGTGTCAGGATTAAATCTCCTGAAAATATCCTGGATTAGGGAATGGATCTTTGTACAGACCGTTTGCCTACTCTCCAAGGACAAAAGAGTGTCAGGATTAAATCTTCTGAAAATATCCTGGATTAGGGAATGGATCTTTGTACAGACCGTTTGCCTACTCTCCAAGGACAAAAGAGTGTCAGGATTAAATCTCCTGAAAATATCCTAGATTAGGGAATGGATCTTTGTACAGACCGTTTGCCTACTCTCCAAGGATAAAAGAGTGTCAGGATTAAATCTCCTGAAAATATCCTAGATTAGGGAATGGATCTTTGTACAGACCGTTTACCTACTCTCCGAGGACATCTTGAGTAATGTATAGATCATTTCTGACCTGTTATGGATTGTTGACAGCATTTCATCTGCATATAACCATCCTGCAAGGAAAAAGGTTAGTTTATGCAATATGTATGCATGCATGGTATGGTGCATCTAAGTAAATGTATTATGCATTTATAGATATGTTATGTTATGATATAAATGATGTATGTATGAATCATGCAGCCTGAAGCGTCTGGATATTCTTGTATGACAACTGCTGACTAGGGAAAATAAATCCTGATTCGTTGCTGAAGAATATGAGGAACTCGTTCCCGTTTCGTTTGATAGTATAGTATTTATAACTTTTCGTTCGTCGTACTTCTATTGAAGGAATAAGTTCCTGAGTATCCCAACTGAGGATAAAAGAGATGGACATAAATTCAAGGGGAGATGTAACTTGAAGCATTATAAAGATAGATTTGCTCTACTGGGGATTTGTAGTTATCTTGTGGGGATGAACCGGAGAAGCTTCGTTGAATTCCTACCTTCGTTCATCCTTAGTAAATACTATTACTGCATTTTATGCATTACAAGTAAACATCAATCATATTCAAAAGCATACATACATTCAAACACAACCAATGGACGTTCTCGCTTATGTAAATAGGGTAAAAGTAAATCTGGATTCAAAGATGAAATTTTATTTATATTACAAAGTGACTTATACATAGGCAAGTTTGTACAAGGAGACAGAAATCCTAGTAAGAGGAATTTGTCGTAAATTTATTTACAAAACAAAGAAAACAGTTATGTGAAAAATGATCCTATTGAGTTTCAATTCTACTATTGCCATTATCTTCAAGTATCTCATCTTCTGCTGTTGAGACGGAAACGATTGGATTGATCTTTATCTGTTCGAACTTGGGTTAAGTAGCACAACTGGTTGGAGTTACATGGGTGATCCAAACGAGACATAGTCATACGCTTTAATCCCTAACTTTTGCCTGGATTGCCCTTTCAGGTTTTCAATCCACCAGGATACCCTTTTTTGCCCAAGCCGCCTTTTCAGGTTTTCGACTTGCCGGGTGTACATTTTTTATATATATCCCTAATTTTTGCCCGAACCCTTTTGGTTCGCCGGGATGCCCTTATTTTTGCCTAGGCCAGTCAACCTAGCGGGTCTCTTTTTATGCGTAGTATTTTTTAACTATGTCTGTGTTTACAGGCTGTGGGAAGTCTTCACCATCCATAATAGTAAGCATCATGCACCTCCTGAGAATACTGTTTTGACTACAAATGGCCCTTCATATGTAGGAGTCCACTTTCCCCTAGGATCACCCTGTGGTAATATGATACGCTTGATTACCAAGTCACCAGCCTGATATACCTTTGGCTTAACCTTCTTATTGAAAGCCTCGATCATCCGTTTCTGGTACATCTGGCCATGACAAACAGCTACCAACCTCTTCTCATCAATCAAATTTATCTGGTCAAGTCGAGTCTGAATCCACTCATCTTCATCCAAGCCTGCATCCTTCATGATTCTTAAGGAGGGGATCTGAACTTCAATGGGCAGAACTGCTTCCATACCATAGACTAAGGAGAATGGGGTTGCCCCTGTTGAGGTACGTATTGTAGTACGATAACCATGAAGAGAAAATGGTAACATCTCGTGCCAATCCTTGTAAGTAACAGTCATCTTCTATAGAATCTTCTTAATGTTCTTATTAACAGCTTCTACTGCCCCATTCATCTTTGGACGATACGGAGAAGAGTTGTGATGCTTAATCTTGAACTGCGTGCAGAGATCAGTAATCATAGTGTTGTTCAGATTAGAGCCATTGTCAGTAATAATCCTTTCAGGGATGTCATACCTACATATGAGATTGTTCTTAATAAATCGAGCCACCACATTCTTAGTAACAGATGCAAATGAAGCTGCCTCCACCCACTTTGTGAAGTAATCAATAGCAACCAGGATGAAGCGATGCCCATTGGAAGCAGTAGGCTTGATCTCACCAATCATATCAATGCCCCACATGGAAAAAGGCCAAGGAGCAGTCAACACATTCAATGGTGATGGAGGTATATGTACTTTATCAGCATAGATTTGACACTTGTGACATGTTCTGGAATGTTGATAGCAGTCAGCTTCCATGGTAGACCAATAGTATCCTGCTCTCAATATCTTCTTTGCCATAGTATGACCACTAGAATGAGCTCCAAAGATCCCATCATGCATGTCTTCCATAATCTTTGTTGCTTCCTTCTTATCCACACAACGAAGCAAAGTCGAATCATGATTGCGCTTGTACAAAATTCCATTACTCAAGAAGAACTTGGCAGAAAACCTCCTCAAAAACTTCTTATCTTTGACAGATGCCCCTTCAGGGAACTCCTGAGCTTCAAGATATCTTTTCACTTCATAGAACCAAGGCTTCCCCTCTGCTTCTTCAGTGTCAATCTCATTGCAGTATGCAGGCTTCTCAAATTTGTCAATAGTAATCTTGAGAGCTTTATCATCCCAGCTAATCTCAAACATAGATGCCATGGTGGCTAGTGCATCTGCCAATTGATTTTCTCTTCGTGGAATATGTCCAAAGGTAATCTCTTCAAAATATGGGATCAAAGACAACACATGCTCTCTGTAAGGAATGAGATTATCATGCTTGGTATCCCAATCTCCTTTAAGCTAACTTACTACCAGGGCTGAATCTCCATATACATCCAGGAACCGAATCTTCATATCAATGGCAGCTTTGATACCCATGATACATGCCTCATACTCAGCCATGTTATTAGTACAATAGAAACAAAGTCTTGCAGTAATCGGGGTATGACAACCTTCAGGGGAAATGATCACAACACCAACACCATTACCAAGTGCGTTAGAAGCTCCATCAAAAACCATAGTCCATCGGGATCCTTGTTCAGGTCCGTCATATTGTCCAGGTTCTTTGGTAATAATCATAATGTCTTCATCGGGGAACTCAAAACTCATTGACTGATAATCATCCACTGCTTGATGAGCCAAATGATCAGCTACTACACTACCCTTAATAGCCTTCTGAGTAGTGTAATGTATGTCATATTCTGTCAAGATCATTTGCCATCTTGCTATTCATCCAGAGAGAGCAGGTTTCTCGAATATGTACTTGATTGGATCCATCTTTGAAATCAACAAGGTAGTATGAGTCAACATATACTGTCTTAGTCGGCGAGCAGCCCATGCCAAAGCGCAACAAGTTTTCTCGAGCAGTGAGTATCTTGTCTCACAGTCGGTAAACTTTTTGCTAAGGTAGTATATTGCATGCTCTTTTCGACCAGACTCGTCATGTTGCCCCAATACACACCCCATTGAGTTGTCTAACACTATTAAGTACATAATTAAGGGTCTTCCATCAACTGGTGGCATCAAGATTGGAGGTTCTAGAAGATATCTCTTGATTTCATCAAAGGCTGTCCGGCACTCATCATTCCACTCCATTACCTGATCTTTCTTCAACAACTTGAAGATTGGCTCACAGGTAGCAGTTAATTGGGAAATAAATCTTGCAATGTAATTCAATCGTCCCAAGAAACCTCTAACTTATTTCTCAGTACGGGGAGCTGGCATCTCTTGTATAGCTTTCACTTTTGCAGGATCCACTTCAATACCTTTTCCACTGACAATGAAACCCAGGAGTTTACCAGATCTAACTCCAAAAGTACACTTGTTTGGGTTCAATCTCAACTTGTATTTCTTCAACCTTTCAAACAACTTATGCAGGTGATCAAGGTGTTGTTCTTCATTCTGGGACCTGGCTATCATATCATCCACATATACCTCTATCTCATGATGAATCATATCATGAAACAAAGCCACCATAGCACGCTGATATGTTGCCCCGACATTCTTCAAACCAAATGGCATCACTTTATAACAAAAAGTGCCCCACTGTGTAACAAATGTAGTCTTCTCCATATCTTCAGGTGCCATCTTGATTTGATTGTAACCAGAGAAACCATCCATGAAAGAGAATACTTTATGCTGAGCAGTGTTGTCTACCAGAACATCAATATGAGGAAGTGGAAAGTCATCTTTGGGGCTGGTCTTGTTCAAATCCCTGTAATCTACACACATATGTACCTTACCATATTTCTTAGGTACTGGTACCACATTTGCAACCCATTGAGGATAAAAAGTTACAGCTAAGAACCCTGCATCAAACTGTTTCATCACCTCTGCTTTAATCTTTTCTGACATTTCAGGACGCATGCGACGAACCTTCTATTTCTTTGGACGACAATCTTCTTTTACTGGTAAACGGTGAACCACAATGTCTGTATCCAACCCTGGCATATCTTCATAGGACCAAGCAAAGATCTCCACATAATCATATAACATTTGAATTAGTCTGCTCTTAACACCATCCTCTAGTTCAGCCCCTATCTTGACTTCTTTCCTGTTTTCTTCAGTTCCCAAATTCACAACTTCGATTGGCTCTTCATGTGGCTGTATAGCTTTCTTTTCTTGTTGTAACAACCTAGCAAGCTCTACAGGTACTTCACAATCTTTTTCCTTTCCATCTTCAGCTTGATAGATCGAATTCTCGAAATTATAATTGGCAATAGTAGAATTGTTATCAACAGGATCCAGAGTGGATGAGGATCTGCATTTTAGTGATGTGGGTGTGTGTAAGAACACATAGCTGATAAAAGAAGAATAAAATAAAAGAAAGACAATGAACACAATATTTACGAAAACGAAACGTCTACTGATTTTTATTGAATGAAGTATGCAAATGAAATGACATCCCGAAACAAGCATACCATTGTGCCTCGGGTAAGGCACAAGGCTTAAAAGTTTAATTGTTCAAAAATTACAAACTTAAAAATAACAACACAGTAATAGTATTTACTCCTGACTAAAGGAGATAGGAATAACGTCTTCAGCCTTCCAATTATTGAGCCCATCACCCACAGTAGGAAAGATCCAGTCATCCAGGTTGTAGTCTTCACTATAGTCACCCACAACATTGATTTGATCTCATATGACCCCTTGATTGGTGATACGAACAGCACGAGCACGACGAATAGCCTTCTGGGACTCTGCAGTGAAACCCAAACCAAACTTGTCAGACTTGTAAGGAATGTCAGGAAGCTGACCCCAAATAGTAGAACCACCTTCTTCAACCACAACTCTAGCATCTTTAAGGGAAGTCATCGTAGGAGGTACTCTGGTAACCACATGAACTCTTTTAACCATAAGTGGAGCTTCAGTAGCAGGAACGACCCAAGGAACTACTTCAAATGTCTGGCATGGAGTCTCAACATATTCACCTTCCACTTCAACATACTTAAATGTATTCACATGACTGATCATATATTCTTCTTCTCCGTAAACAGTGACAACCTTTCCCTTTACTGGGTATCTCAACTTCTGGTGTAGAGTGGAGGTCACAACACCTGCCCCGTGGATCAAGGGGCGCCCAAGAAAACAAGAGTACGCAGGACGAATATCCATTACATAGAAGGTTGAATTGAATACTTGAGAGCCCACTTTGATCGGGAGATCTATTTCTCCATGCACCACCCTTCTTGAACCATCAAAGGCCCTCACCACTATATTACTTGGTCTTAACACATCATCTTCAGGACTGAGCTTGTTTAGAACCTCTTTGGGAAGTACATTCAATGAAGAACCATTGTCTATCAACACATGAGACAAGGTAGTGCCCTTACATTCAATAGAGATATGCAAAGCTCTGTTATGGTTTCTCTTGGCAGGAGTCAAATCAGCACCAGAAAAGCCTAATCCATTATCATAAGTCAAATGTGCAACACAATTTTCAAATTGATCCACAGAAATCTCATTTGGTACATGAGCAGTCTTTAAGAACTTGATTAAGGCTTTTGCATGAGCCTCAGAACACAGCAACAATGATAACATGGAAATTTTGGAGGGAGTATGCCCCAATTGGTCAACAATATCATAATCACTCTTACGAATGATCTTCAGTACTTCTTCCATATGTTTGGAGAGATTTTCAGCAGTCGGTGCCTCATCTTGCACAGGTTCAATTACAGGACCTTTGCCCCGAGCATCAGCATTTGGTTCAGAAGTGGAGGTAGTAGTTGGAGTAACTGCACTTTTTGAGGTAGCCGGAGGAGAGAAAATTCTTCCACTTCTGGTGATCTTACTAGATCCAGCAATATTATCAACATCAAGGTTATCATTAGCAACAGGTGTATCAGTCAATGGTTCCTGCTTAACACCATGAATATAAACATCAGAACCGTAATTCCAGGGTATAGCTTTATCAGAAGTATACGGAATAGGGCCAGGAGTAGTAATAATCATGGGAGGCACTCTAGCTTCAGCAACAGTCTTCACAGGGCCTTCAGCAGTAATCCTGACAGGACCCTTAGAGGTGATCCTGATAGGGCCTTTGGAGGTAATCCTCACTGGAACTTTATCAACCATGTCCACATCTTCAACCTTCGCACCTCGAGTTAGATGTTCAACCATACTTTCCACAGAAGGTGTCCTCTCAAACAATATAGTGTAATTGTCCATGAGGCGTTGAATGCCATCCTTCAACTTCCAGCAGCTATCAGGTTTGTAAGCACAATAAAAACAGTCTTCGTTGCAACCTGGAAAGAATCCAGCCTACACCAGCTTCTTCTTGATGATGGATAATGGAGTAGTTACATCTGCAACTGAGGAAATATATGAAACTTCATCAATGTCATTAACAGTCTTCTCATGATTCGGCATGGGAGCAGTAATCACATTTGGAGTCCCAAGAGGGTCAAATTCAATCTCTCCAGCATCAATCATATCTTGAATCTTGTTTTTCAATATCCAGCAGTTGTTGGTATCATGTCCCGGACAATTATAATGATAGGCACATCGTGCATTAGGATTGTACCGAGGAGAGGATGTATTAGGATTCTGAGGAGGGTCCTTCAAAGTAATGAGTTCCCCTTTCAACATGTGTTGCAAGGCTTGGGCCAGTAACATGTTGATCTTGGTGAACTGTCTTCTAGGCTTCTGTTGATTATTTTGTGGAAGCTCTGGTGCTGCAGGAGTAGGATTGGAGATGTGAACTGCTCCCACAGATTGGTGACTTCTGTTACGGCTAGGTTGACCATACACAAGATTAAACTCCTTCTTTCCACTAGGGGCTTCTTTGCAGTGCTTGATGAAGAGGCACCCACCTGTATCTTACCACTTCTTATACCACTCTCCACATGCTCTCCAGTCATTATCAGCTCAGTGAAACCAGATAATGAGCTTCCAATGAGGTTACTATAGAAAGGACCATTCAGCATACTCATAAACATATCCACTAGCTCCCTGTCAGTCAGAGGATGTTGAACTATGCCAGCCAGGTCTCTCCATTTTTGGGCATACTCCTTGAAATTCTCGTTAGCACCCATTGACATGCTTTGGAGTTGCATGCGAGTAGGTGCTAGATCAGTATTATATTGGTATTACCTATAGAAGGCCTCAGCAAGATCATTCCAATCACGAATATTGGCACTCTCCAATTGATAGTACCATTCCAATCGAGCTCCAGACAAGCTCTCTTGGAAGAAATGAATCCACGGTTTCTTATCAGCAGTATGTGGTTGAATCCTCCGGACATAGGATCTTAGATGCAGCTTGGGACATGAGACACCATCATACACTACAAAATCAGGGACCTTGAAACCAATAGGTATAACCACTCCAGATATTAAACTCAGATCTTCAAAATCTAGCCCAAAAGATTTTTGTAACTCCATAATATTCATCCTGTCTACTAGCATCTTGTACTTATCTTCATTAGGATCATGATAATAATTGGCTTCAGAATCAGAATCTCCCACAGTATCATGGAGACTACCTCCCTCTTTCTCAGAATTTTCAGACTCATAATCATCAACCTGTTCCTTGGTCTTGATAGGACCTCTGAACCTTCTTCCCATATTGATAAGGCCTCCTGATCTTCTAGTCTTCTTATTCTTCTTAGCCAGTAGTGTCTTCAGCTCATCTTGCCCCTTAGACAAGTTCAGAATCAACTCTTGGAATTGTGCATTCTGAGCCTGGAGATCTTTGACAGTCTGTTCAAGAGCCATTTCTGCTGAAATAAACAGCGAGAAGATAAGATACATGTACATAAGAAACCTGTGATGCAATGATATGGTGTATAAATGCGTATGCAATGTTTTCAAGGACCGCAAGATTTAAATTTGTTTAAACAGTAAAAAAGGTAAACTTTTATTAGTAATAAACTTGTTTGCCCCTTGGGCTTACAATAAAAATGAAATGGATACAAAAATGGGGTTTTAAGTCTCCCATGGACGTTTCCTCTTTGTGTTGAGGTATGAGTTGAGATTCCGCTCCTCGTGAAGTTGCTTTGTTAGCTCCAAAATTCTTTCTTGACTTGCTTTGTAATGAGTCTCAAAAGTATCTCTTTGCTCCTTCAACTGGATCCAGGACCTCTGTAACTCTTCCATGTCAGTGGGCATGTCTGGATGAAGAATGATATAAGAAGTATCTCCTTCAGCAACAGGCTCCATAGTAACTGGCAGGATGGCAGGATATGGCATCATAAGAGTCTGAGCACGAGATCGCACCCATCTGAGATAAGCTTCCATAGGAATAGTGTACTTTGGTTCCAGAGTCTTGCTGTCAACCTTGTTCACTTTACCCCATGCTCGTATGAACCTTTGACGATAACCTTGCAGATCGTTGTCGTAGTCGAACACAATACCCTGAATAAGCATGTCATGAGGACCATCACTCCGAGCGTAACCAAACTGACGTAGAGCTAAGGAATGTAGGCACTGGATTACGAGTCAGAAATATGTTGATGGCGTGCACGTCTATGAACTGGTCTGGATTGGGGAACAATACTAAGCCATATATCAATAGGGCTAAGATCTCCTCAAAAGCATCATAACTCATAGCCTTCAGGAACACTTGATCTTTCTCCATCAGTACCTTAGCAAGAATACCCTTAACTCCGCTTCTCGTTTCTAGGACAATGTCTGATTTCTTCAGATGTAGGGCTGCAGCAATGACTTCAGGTTTAGGTTCCTTCTCTAAGCCTGTGAAGGGTTTCTGATTAAGGATAGGTATACCCAGAAGTTTAGAGAACTTTTCCATTGTAGGAACCAGCTGATAGTCGGGAAATGTAAAGCAATGATGTTTAGGATCAAAGAACTGAAACAGAACACTCATCATGTCTTCATTGAACCCTGAAGTGAATAGATCCAGTAGGTGACCATGCCTCTTGATGAATTGGGAGTTTTCAGAAACTTGAGAGACCGACTCCTTAAGCTTAGGAGGTATCCCTACAAAGTTGATCCGGATAGTATTCCTACGAGCATAAGCCATGACCTGCAACAAAGAACAAAGATAAATCCTTTGGTCCTTGAAATGGTTAGTGAAAATGCTATGTTTATGATGCATGATGATGTTATGATGTTATGCTCAATCAAAAACATGTGGCACACACAAACAAGTCACACAATAGCCCTAGGTTTAGAGGCTTGCATGAGGTTTAAAGGTAAGTACCCTCCCCTGAAGTTTAGTTGGTTCATCCTGTCCTATAAAGTAACCAGGTTCTAAGGGATCTCAATATCATTGATCCTTCACAAGGGTGGTTGTTCAGTAGGCAACTTACTTGCCAACCAAAACCCTCCAAGTTTTAAGATCTCAATGAGCGTAGTATCGAGTATCAACCAACTTCAGTCTTTACCAAAGCCGGTTATCTCACTACTTTTCTAAAGGCCAAGATGGGATGACTAGGGTTCTAAAAGTCAGTTAGTGTATTGACAACATATGACAACCTCATATTATCCTCAACTTGCTTAAGGAACATAAGCACCAACCAAGAAGTCACACTAACTATGGCCACCGGATCAACCATATCGGTATACGCCGTACAATTTCCTTGGTCTATTGCCATTTACCTAAGGTACACTAGATCCGGGTTAGGATCTTTCACACATAAGAGCACCCGACAAGTAAAGTAAAGCAAACAAGGCAAACAATTTAAAGTGATCTAATTCCTAAGGGTACCCCTCTTTTATTAAATCCCCAGCAGAGTCGCCAGTTCTGTAACACGGTGGGAGAACTGACTTTAGTTAAATGTTGCGGATAGCAAGAGTCGCCACCGACTTTTATTTTATCCAAAGGAAAGGGCATAAAAGAACAGGAAAAACCTTAAAAGATTTTTGAGTTCGGGGGGTAGGTTATGTAAAGGGAAGGTGTTAGCACCCTTTACATCCATGGTTATCCATGGGCTCTTAGTTACTTAGCTCACTTTAAACTGTTTTGAGAAGTGTAGTGTGTATTTGAAAAATTCTCTAAGTACTTTATAATGATCCTTGTATGGATGTATATAAAGACTTTGTTTTGAAAATTTGTTTGAAAATGTGAAGTGTAATGAAGTAATTTGATGAAAAGTGAGCAAGTATTTAAGAGGAACCTACCCTAAATTAAATCTTTTCTGTTCTTAAATGTTCTTTCAATGGTAAGACTATCCCTATTATTACGGAATAAGTAGTCATTACCTTGGATGTTATAAGGGACATGTTAAGGGTCATCTGTGTTTAGGCAACTGTAAGGTGTCTTAGCAATACGAAGAGACTTATCATCTTATATTCGAAGGGACAAGATCTTTTACCGTAGGCAACAATGAAGGGACTTGATCTTATAATCTTAAAGGGACTTGATGATATTTCATGAGAAGGGACTTTGCTTTATAGACACCTTACTTGACCTTTTGATTTAGGCAACATGAGGGATAACCTTAGGAAGTGAGAGATGGCGATCGAGGATCGACTTACGTGAGTGAGTGTCCATATTCATATATTTATCTTATTAAATTAGTGATTCTAAATTAATTTTAAAGTACAAACATGTTATCACTCCCTATATTTACTAACCATGGCAATATATACATTTAAAAATAATAAAATAAAGACAAATATAACCCTACGACTATTACAAGGCTTTTGCAGTTACATTATAATAATAAAAATAATTAAATAATAAATATAAGCAATAAATAAAAAGGGTTAGTGATAAAAATAATTATAAGAAGAAAAAAAGTTAGCACAAATATAAAAAAATATATACAAGTTAATATTTTCAAATTAAGTAAACAATATTTTGAAGAATTTTTGAGATGAAAATAAAACAATATTGAAATTCTGGGATCAAGTACGTGATGTCGAATGAGATGTTTAAACACTTGAAGACTTAAACAAAACTTAAAGTGCAGGTAAATTAAACAACACAGGAAATTGTTAACCCAGTTCAATGTATCTCCACACTTACATCTGGGGGCTACCAAGCCAGGAAGGAAATCCAATATAAGTAATATTAATTCTAGACTTAAACCACTCAGTTTAATCTTTCACTTAATATCTACCCAAGGCAATTTCTACCTAAGACACAACTTAGATATGAGTATCAACTCACTCCCCCTCAATCACACAGTGATATGTTACAAGTTTAATAAAATTGAAGTCACACTTCAAACACAACAACTTGATTTTACTTCACAGTTTCAATCAAGACACAATACACTTTTGCTTAAAAGCTCATAAAGTGATACATATATAAAACCTGCTATTAAAACACAAACACCCTATTTAGTCTTCTTAATTTCGTACTCTATTCTGAGAGTTTCTGTTGCTTAAATAGGTGCTTGGATTTTGGGCTTTCTGTAGGTTATCCAATCCTGATACGCATGCTGTCATCACCTTGAATTAGGGTTTGTTACTTCCTTGATTCTAGGTGAGTTAGTTCTTCTGTTATACTGAAATCATATAACCAATCTCCCTACAGATGCGCCTTCTACTGTTTTATCCATTCATAATTAATTCCAGATAAATTCCCTGAATTTACTCAGTTCTGTTAAGCATTATTTAATTCTGGTAGCAGGTTTGAGATGTCACAACATCTGGTGTGACATCCTGAATTCTGAACTTACTTCATTAACTTATACAATGTCACAACATCTGGTGTGACATCCTGAATTAAGTTCATTAACTTATACTCTGTTTGATAATGTCACAACATTTGATGTGACATCCTGAACTAAGTTCAACACTTCTTGTTGGTCAAAAATTCTGCCAATTCTAAACATCTATAAACTTCCCCTTTGGCTAATTTTTGGCTAACACAATCTTCTGGTTTTATCAGAGTGCAACAGAGTTTCTTTTATCAGAGTACAACAGTTCTTTTCTGTTGAGTCATGTGTGAGTTTACTCCCCCTCAAACTTGTATGTGTTCTGACTTGTTCAACAGAAATTTTTCATTAAAAACAACTTAGTTCAGAAGCAGACATTAAACAGACAAAAGGCATTTTTTTCATTAATCAGTAAGCTGCAGCAGACATTGTTGTTGTTCTGTTCTCTTCTCCCCCTTGTTAGACATAAATTGGGGCTAAATTCTACATAGTCAGAGAGAAATACAAAATTACAAAGCCAAAATACAATGCTGATACAGTACACTTTCCTCACACATTTTCACTCAGAATCTTCATATTCAGTGTCTTCCTCTTCTTCAGTTTCATCATTAGAGTCAGCAGCCTTCTGAGCAACCTCTTCCACTTCCAGCCTTTGAATAATTTCCTCAAGCTTTTGTTTCCTGGCATCCAGCTCTTTGCAAGTGTTCTTCAGTTCAGCAATCAAAGCAGCTTTGGATATGGGAGTTTTTGCTTTTGAAGGTCCAGCAGATGTCCCAGTGGGAGCTTCAACATCAGCAGCATGATGGCTTAAGAACAACTTGTAGTGGAAGGCCAGAGGACTTTCTCTTTTGCAGATTGAATCCTTCTCAGTGAGGATACCTGGATACTGGCTGAGGATTATACCACATAGCAGAGATGGAAAAGCAATGGGACGCTTTGTTGCTGATGTGCCTGCATGCTTCAATGTTTGATCAAATATGTAAGCCCCAAAGTCCAGCTTTGTTTGGGTGCCCACAACATAAATGAATCTGCCCAATCCAGTTGCTATTGAAGAGGTATGGTTGGTAGGAACCCAATTGACAGTACCAATCCTATGCAGCATTGCATACTTTCTTGTTAGCAAGCTACAATAATTCTACACATCTCCCTCTTACATAGACTTTTCTGAATTCATCTGACTTACCATCAGCACAGTTCTCTTGTAGGTTGACAATGAACTCCTTGACTAGCAGCTCATAGCAGGGTGACAAATTTGAAACTGTTTTAAATAAACCAACAGAAGATATTAGGTCTATTACCTCAGTGCACTCAAGTGCATTGCTGCCCAGCTCTCTTTCAAGTGCCACTCTTCTTTGGTATACATATTTCCATTTGCTCACACTTGACACATGATGGAAAGAAACATTGTCCAGAGGAGCTTCTGGAACAGCAGAGGTAGACCTTGAGGGTGCTGGTTTCTTCTTTGGTTGGGATGTTGGAACATCCTCTTCAACATCTGAATCTGGTGGAGTTACAACTTTCCTCTTTTGGGTATTCACCTTGCTCCATTGTTTAGTAGGACCAAATACCACTTTGGCCTTGTCTTTCTTTGGAGTAGGCTGCTTCTTTTCAGGAGTTGCATGTCCTGCAGTCTTCTTTTCCTTCCTAGCCCTAAGCCTTTTGGCTATGCTAGGGTCCACAGAAGCAATGATCTCTGTGTCAGAGTCATTATCTATGTCTTCAACAGGAGGAGGTTGGGTAGTCTCCTCTTCAGCAGGTGGATCAACAGAAGCTTGGTCATCAGTGGCTTCATCATCATCTTCAGTTGAGGCCTTGTGCTGGTCCTCAGATGTTTCAACATCTATTGGAACATCCTGTTGAACAGGAGTGTCCTCTTCAGCTTGATTGGGTTGTTCTTCTTGTGGAGCTGGCATGGTGTTCAGGGGAACAGATATACCACTCACAACTCTTTGCTCAGACAGAATCCTATTAACAAGATCCTTAATATAAGCATCCACATATTCAGAGGCTTTGGGGTTGGTGTTTGAGGATGAAGGCATCCCTTTGACTTTGCTGAATACAGGTTCCTTTGCTCTTCTCACATTAGGAGTTCTAGGCTTTTGAGCAAGAGGAACACTTCCTCTGATTTCGTCTATGGGAGTTGAATCCATAGGTACCATAGATATTGGGCTTGCATGCACCACATCTTCTTGGTTAAGGTTTTCATCAGTGAGGTTAGGGTTTTGATGTTGAGACATTTTCGAATGTGGTGGAAGAAGATTTTAGGTTTGATTGAGTTTGATGAGCTCTGAAAATCAGCTATAGCATGCAATTGGTTTTGAGAAGATAGTAAGGAGATGAAGAGCTGGGAGCAAGCTGGAGTTTTTATAAAAGCCGTTACTTGGAGAATTTTAAAGAGTGGAATACACAGAGTTTTTGACCAGACTGGTGTTGCCATCTGGTGATCATGCCACACGATGTCATAGGACATGTTGGCACTTCTCCATAACTGCTATATTTCACATAAGCAGATTCCCAATTTACCCCTTAAGTTTTCAAATTGGGTAGCATCCAAGGCTTTAGTAAATATATCAGCCAATTGCAGATCTGTGGCTACATGTTCTAAGGAGATCACCTTCTCTTCCACAAGATCTCTGATGAAATGATGCCTGATATCAATGTGCTTGGTCCTGCTGTGTTGGATAGGATTCTTTGATATGTTAATAGCACTTAAGTTATCACAGTACAATGTCATGACATCTTGTGGGACATTGTATTCTGTGAGCATTTGCTTCATCCAAACCAACTGTGAACAACTGCTACCAGCTGCAATATATTCAGCTTCAGCAGTGGATAAGGATACACAATTTTGTTTCTTACTGAACCAAGAAATCAAATTGTTTCCTAGAAAGAAGCATCCTCCTGATGTGCTCTTTCTATCATCAGCACTTCCAGCCCAATCAGCATCACAAAAGCCAGTGAGAATTGGTTTACATCCATGAAAGTACATTATGCCATAGTCACAAGTACCATTGACATATTTCAAAATCCTCTTAACCTGGTTTAGATGACTTACTTTTGGCTCAGCTTGATATCTTGCACATACGCCTACTGCAAAGGCTATATCTGGTCTGCTTGCAGTCAGATATAATAGGCTTCCAATCATGCTTCTGTATAAGCTTTGGTCTACATTCTCACCCTTGTCATCCTTTGTCAGCTTTAAATGAGTGGGGGCAGGTGTTCTTTTGTGAGTAGCATTGTCCATCCCAAATTTCTTGACAATGTTCTTAGCATACTTGCTTTGGGAAATGAACATGGAGTCCTCCATTTGCTTGATTTGCAGTCCAAGAAAGTAGGTTAGTTCTCCTACTAGGCTCATCTCAAATTCAGATTCCATTTGAGTGACAAAATGTTTAACCATCCTGTCTGACATCCCACCAAAGACTATGTCATCTACATATATTTGAGCAATCATGAAATTTCCTTCTTCATCCTTCACAAACAAGGTTTTGTCTATTCCACCTTTCCTGTACCCTTGTTTTATGAGAAAAGTAGTCAGCCTTTCATACCATGCTCTTGGGGCTTGCTTCAGACCATAAAGAGCCTTCCTTAGTTTGTATACATGATTTGGACAGCTTGGATCAACAAATCCCTTAGGCTGTTCCACATATACCTCCTCATTAAGATATCCATTTAGAAAGGCACTCTTCACATCCATTTGAAATAGCTTGAATTTCATAATACAAGCAATTCCTAAAAGTAGTATGATTGATTCAAGCCTTGCTACTGGTGCAAAGGTTTCATCAAAGTCTACTCCTTCAATTTGTGTGTATCCTTGAGCTACAAGTCTAGCCTTGTTCTTTGTAACAACTCCCTGCTCATTTGACTTGTTCTTATACACCCATTTTGTGCCAATCACATTTATGTCATCAGGTATAGGAACAAGATCCCACACTTCATTCCTTGTGAACTGTCCTAATTCTTCTTGCATAGCACAAATCCTGTACTCATTATTAAGAGCTTCCTTGATATTTTTAGGTTCTATTTTTGAAACAAAACAAGAACCTGAAATCACCTATCTTGATCTAGTGCTTACACCACTGTTGGGATCACCAATTATCAAATCTTTGGGATGATCCTTCTGGATTCTGATGGAGGGAGGTTTGCTGGATTGTTCTGTCCTTGCCTCAGTTTGAGTGAAGTCAGGATGATCACTCTTTATTTTAGCTTCAGTCTGACTGTTAGCAGATGTTCCAACATCATCTGCAACATCTGCAGGGGCATCATCAATGATCACATTTATGGACTCCATTATAACCTTGGTTCTGGAGTTAAATACTCTATAGGCTCTGCTATTTATGGAGTATCCAAGGAAAATCCCTTCATCACTTTTGGGATCCATCTTTCTTCTTTGATCCCTATCAGCCAGAATGTAACAATTACTTCCAAACACATGGAAGTACTTGACTGTAGGTTTTCTGCCCTTCCAGACTTCATAGATGGTGGACAAGGTTCCTTTTCTCAAAGTGACTCTGTTGTGAATGTAACAAGCTGTGTTCATAGCTTCAGCCCAGAAGTACAATGGTAATTTTTTAGCATGGATCATAGCTCTTTCTGATTCTTGGATATTTCTGTTCTTCCTCTCAACAATCCCATTTTGTTGAGGAGTGATAGGAGAAGAATACTCATGATTAATTCCTTCCGAAGAACAGAAATCTGAGAATTTTTTATTCTCAAACTCCTTTCCATGGTCATTTCTTATTCTGACCACACAGCTTGCTTTTTCTCTTTGTATTCTTTGGCACAGATCTTTGAATACATCAAACACATCAGACTTTTCTTTGATAAAATTTATCCATGTATATCTTGAAAAGTCATCAACAACTACATAGGCATACCTTTTTCCCCCAAGACTTTCAACCTGCATTGGTCCCATAAGATCCATATGCAATAACTCCAAAACTTTGGAAGTTGTCAGATGTTGGAGCTTTGGATGGGACATCTTGGTTTGCTTGCCTATTTGACATTCACCACATACTTTGCCTTCATCAATCTTCAGGTTTGGAATACCTCTTACAACCTCCATAGATATGATTTTATTTATCCCTATGAGATGAAGATGACCCAGTCTTTGGTGCCAAAGCTTTACTTCTTCTTCTTTGGATAAGGAGCAAGTTGAAGTGAGACTGAAGTCTTGAGGTTCCCACATATAACAGTTGTCTTTAGATCTGGATCCTCTCATGACAACCTTCTGTTCTTTATCAGACACTATGCATTCAGTTCTGGTAAAGTTTACACTGTAACCTTGATCACATAATTGACTTATGCTGATCAAGTTAGCAGTCAATCCTTTTACCAGCAACACCTCATCTAGTCTTGGTACATCTGGGCAGTCCAAGGTCCCAACTCCCTTGATTTCTCCTTTAGCTCCATCTCCAAAGGTTACATATCTGGATGAATGTGACTTTAAGTTTACCAGCAGATTCTTCAATCCAGTCATGTGCCTTGAGCATCCACTGTCAAAGTACCAGTCTTCCTTAGCTGATACTCTGAGAGATGTATGAGCTATATAGGTAACACCCTTCTTTGACCATTTTTGCTTGTTGTCAGGTTTCCTTTGATGCCTCTGCCCTGTATAGTGTCTATCTTTAGAGCTCCAAGGTTGTTTGTTGAACTTGTTCTTGGGCATGTGGCTTTGATCAGCATGAAGACTAGCTTTAGGTACCCATACTTTCTTGATGACCTCTGTCTTCTGCTTATGGGGTTGCTGATGAATCTGATTTGGATATCCATGCAACTTGTAGCAATAAGGTTTGATGTGACCAAACCTTCCACAATGATGACATCTCCATCTTTGATACTTATTTTTCATCATGTTCTTTTCATGATGTTGGGACATCTGTTGGGACATCTTGGTTGACTTTATGGGATTTGAAGTAGTTTGGCTGGTGCTAGCCTCAACCTTTTGAGCTTTGTTAAATCCCAGTCCAGTTCTATCCCCTGAATGCTTGTTGTTGTTGAGAATGACATCCAGTGTGTTTGAGCTACTGTTCAACATTCTGACAGACTTGGACATATGTTCTAACTTGGAGTTGAGAAGACTTACTTCACTTTTCAAAGTGTCAATGATTTCTAGATTACTTGTCTTTTCAACCTTTAATGCCTCAATCT
Source organism: Lathyrus aphaca (assembly GCA_963966055.1). NCBI lineage: Eukaryota > Viridiplantae > Streptophyta > Magnoliopsida > Fabales > Fabaceae > Lathyrus > Lathyrus aphaca. Next base: position 12,084,647 of record OZ014524.1, on the reverse strand, counting down.
GCTTCTTCTGCTTTATATTCTCCATGCATACTTCAGTGCTCCTTTTACACAGTTCTCTGTATGATTCTTCAAGCTCTTCAAAAGTCAGCTCCTCATCACTGGATCCACTTTCAGAATCACATACTCCAGCTAGAGCAGTGATGTGCTTTGCTGATTCTTCTTCTGAATCACATCCTGAGTCTTCATCAGACCAGGTCACAGAGAGACCTTTCTTCTGCTTCTTTAGATAAGTAGGGCATTCATTTCTGATGTGTCCATATCCTTCACATCCATGACATTTAATCCCTTTTTCTTGGTTGATCTTTTCATCATAATGTGACCTTCTATTAGCATCATAAGGTCTTTTATTCTCAGAAGAGTTTGAGTTTCTTCCATTTGGTCTGGACCTGCTATCCATTCTTTTGAGAAGCTTGTTGAATTGTCTTCCAAGCATAGCAATTGTTTCTGATAAATTTTCTTCAGGGTCTGCTTCATGATTTTCTTCTTCTTTATCAGTATTTGAAACCAAGGCTATGCTTTTGTTCTTCTTTACAATTGTATCATTCATTCCCATATCAAATGTTTGAAGGGAACCAATGAGCTCTTCAACCTTCATTGTGCATATGTCTTGAGCTTCTTCTATTGCTGTAACCTTCATGTCAAATCTTTTTGGTAAAGATCTGAGAATCTTTCTTACCAGCTTTTCATCATTCATCTTTTCTCCCAAAGCACCAGAAGTATTAGCTATTTCCAAGATGTTCATGTAGAACTCATGAATTGTCTCATCTTCCTTCATTCTCAAGTTTTCAAACTTGGTGGTGAGAAGTTGAAGTCTTGACATCTTCACCTTTGATGTTCCTTCATGAGTGGTTTTGAGAGTGTCCAAAACATCTTTGGCCAGCTCACAGTGATGCACAAGTCTGAATATGTTCCTATCAATGCCATTGAATAGGGCATTTAAGGCCTTGGAATTTCCAAGTGCTGAATCTTCTTCCTCCTTGCTCCATTATTCTTCAGGTTTCAACACTTTTGTCCCATCCTTTGTGTCTTGGACATGATGCTCCCATCCTTTGTTGACTGCTTTCCAAGCCCTATTATCAAGTGATTTTAAGAATGCTACCATTTTTGGCTTCCAGTAGTCATAGTTTGATCCATCCAATATAGGTGGTCTATTCACAGATCCTACATCTCTGTCCATGTTCCCAAAATTTGCAGTCCCTAGATCTCACCCAGTTAAACAGGCAGGGTGCCTGCTCTGATACCAATTGAAATTCCGGGATCAGGTACGTGATGTCGAATGAGATGTTTAAACACTTGAAGACTTAAACAAAACTTAAAGTGCAGGTAAATTAAACAACACAGGAAATTGTTAACCCAGTTCAGTGTATCTCCACACTTACATCTGGGGGCTACCAAGCCAGGAAGGAAATCCAATATAAGTAATATTAATTTTAGACTTAAACCACTCAGTTTAATCTTTCACTTAATATCTACCCAAGGCAATTTCTACCTAAGACACAACTTAGATATGAGTATCAACTCACTCCCCCTCAATCACACAGTGATATGTTACAAGTTTAATAAAATTGAAGTCACACTTCAAACACAACAGCTTGATTTTACTTCACAGTTTCAATCAAGACACAATGAACTTTTGCTTAAAAGCTCATAAAGTGATACATATATAAAACCTGCTATTAAAACACAAACACCCTATTTAGTCTTCTTAATTTCGTACTCTATTCTGAGAGTTTCTGTTGCTTAAATAGGTGCTTGGATTTTGGGCTTTCTGTAGGTTATCCAATCCTGATACGCATGCTGTCATCACCTTGAATTAGGGTTTGTTACTTCCTTGATTCTAGGTGAGTTAGTTCTTCTGTTATACTGAAATCATATAACCAATCTCCCTACAGATGCGCCTTCTACTGTTTTATCCATTCACAATTAATTCCAGATAAATTCCCTGAATTTACTCAGTTCTGTTAAGCATTATTTAATTCTGGTAGCAGGTTTGAGATGTCACAACATCTGGTGTGACATCCTGAATTATGAACTTACTTCATTAACTTATACAATGTCACAACATCTGGTGTGACATCCTGAATTAAGTTCATTAACTTATACTCTGTTTGATAATGTCACAACATCTGATGTGACATCCTGAACTAAGTTCAACACTTCTTGTTGGTCAAAAATTCTGCCAATTCTAAACATCTACAAATATGAATAATAGTAATAAACTATAAAAAAAAACATGATTAATTATTTAATTACATATATTAGAAAAATTTATTAAAATTAAGATTAGAAATTAGGGTTCATAATTTAGAAAATGGAATTAGGGTTTATAATTTAGAAAATAGAATTAGGGTTTGATATTTTAAAAAATAGAATTAAGCTTAGCATATTTAATTAAGATATTAACCAATTTATTCACAAAACTAAAATATATAGAATAATAATATAAATACAAAATAAAAATAAATTATATTTGAGAAAAATAAATATTGATTTTTAAAAATATAAAATTTTTGTTCTATGAAAACATATTGTATTATTATTTAAAGTTAATTTATTATATAATATATAATTAAATAAAGAACAAAAGAAAGAAAGATAGAAAAATTAGATTAAAAAATAATGGGGAGACCTGGATTTGAACCCAAGACCTCCCCTATACTTGAATGGGAGCTTGCCACTGGGCTGCGCGCGCAGCTGGTGTTAGATGATAGCAACAAATCGTAATATATGGAATCTGCAAAATATAACTGAAAAGAAAAAAGATTTGGAGGAAACTAGGACTCGAACCCCAGTCTTCCCTCTTGCCAAGCCAATACGTATCCACCAGACCACACGCGCGTTTCTGATATAATCACAACATAAATAGATTATAAAAACACAATTAATTTGAATTTTAAACAGGGCGCCAAAGTTCATCTTCAACCTACGAATCCGCAGGTTTTCCTGCGATTTCTTATACGATTTTTGCTGCGATTTTCTTGCCATCTTAAACCTGCGAATGCCATATCTTATTATATACCTACAGTTTCATTAAATTGATCGCACCAACGCAATCCTTGCAATTCATACAGTATAAACATGTCAATAACAAGCATTTGTATGGCCTATATCGTAGAATCCCAAACTTGTAGAGAAAACCCTAGCAATGGTGAAATAAGATTACGGCCACGAAACTCAAAACAAATTGTCCAGAAAGCTTCAATACTTCACAATAAACACAAATCAATGATTAATTTCAAGTTATAATGCTTAAATATGTAAAATCGAAAACACATAATATGAGGATGAAAATGAGTTCAACTATGGCATATGAGCAAGTTTCAGATGTTTTTGAGGGTTGGGATCGATTCAATGGTGTCCAAGGATCCTTTCTATGTCTTTAAAATACCTTTAAACGCCCTCTAAAGATGAACCCGAAAATTGAATTTTGGATGAATTTTTGAGGTTTGAGAATGCTTTTGGAGGCTCTGGATTCATCTCTAGGGCTTGGCTTAATGTTGTATATATATCATACAATGGAATTAGGTCAAGAAATTAACCAAACTTGTGGATTTTTGGACCTTGTGAGATTGAAAAAGATATGACATTATGTTGCACCCCAAAATTTGCCCTCACAAGACAAGACTTTGTGTACTAAGAGGTTCACAAGGTTCATAAGACATCTCATGAGGTTCACAAGGTTCACAAAGTTCACAATTAGTCAGAAGATTTGACATTTCCCTCAGACAATGCATCCTCCTAAGCAATGCATCCTAAACTAGGGTTTTGACTTTAATCAGGCTAAATGGACTTCCAAGACTTCAAGTGAGCTTCATAACATCTTATATGTGTTTAAGAATCCCCATGACAAGTTTCAAGACTTTTCCCAAAGGTTTGCTCAGTCAGATGATCAGATAGGTCAAAATCAATCAAAGCAGTTAAAAAGTCAAACTGAGGTCAAATATGGTCAAACCAAAGTCAAAGTTCATGATTTTTTGCCAACATCAAGTATATGAAGTAAAATTCATCATTTGATCAAGGGTTGATCATGATTCATCAAGGAGATTTCAGATCATCAAGAATCAGGAGTTTCTAAATTAGGGTTTCCTCAGAAAAAGTCAACTGAACTTTGACCAGCCATAACTTTCACATGCTTCATCAAATTTTTCCCATCCAAAGCTCATTTTGAAGGAAATTTAATTCTATACAACTTTGTGTCTCACAAGCCAAGCCCAAAAATGTTTCATTTGGAAGGTATGAGCTAAGACATTATAGGTCCTTTTAAAAGTCAACAAAAAGTCAACAACTTCAAAAGAGCATAACTTGAGAATGGTAGAAGATATGGACATGAAACCAATGGGGTTGGTTATAGGACTCTTTAATCTTTCCAAAATGTCCAAGAATACCCTCATAGCATTAAAATTGAAGGATTTATGCCCTTGCAAAGTTGGGAAATTTTTGGGTGGTTTATGAAGAAAATGGGGTCTTAAAACCATAATTCTTCAAATGGGCTGAACTTTTTGTGACCCAAGGTGTTCCATGACATCATGCACGAAATTTATTTTATATTTTCATAATTTTATTTATTTTATTTTATTTATTATGATTTTTTATATTAAAAATCATTTTAAATTCAAATAAAATATAAAATATGAAGATTTAAAAGATATTTTGATTCTAGAAAGTCATAAACATGGATTGGATCAGATTGATATGCAATTTATGGTGATTGTCTTAAGATAGAAAGGATACATTCAAGAATATATGAAATTCAAAGCATGATCTTTTTCAATCTCTTGGATCCAAAAAGTCCAAACAACCATACAATTTTTTGACCTAATTTCATCTACTATAAGTACATAAACACATCACAAGCATTGGACACGAATTTTGCTGCCTCAAGAGTAAGCTTCAATCTTCAAAAAATTCACCAAAAACTTCAATTCGGATTCTTCATTACCAAGCTTTTCAAGGTATTCTAAGGACACTACAAGCTTCATCAAGCATCCCTGAATCGAAACCAATACTTACATGCCTCTGAATCATTGCATATGACTTAAACCGAATCAGTTTTGTTCTTGGTTTTGAAATTTTCGATTCTCATTATTTATGCATTACAAACTAATTTTGTTTATTGATTCATGATTAGTTGAATGTAGTGATGGATTCTGGGCAATTAGATTGATGTTTTGATGGCCAATTCGTGAAACACCATTTTAGGGTTCATACCTCTTGAATTAGGGTTTCACAATCTAATGACTATAAATGAATTTTGAGACCATAAATCAACTCAATGAACTGTTTGGATCATGTTTCTGTAATTAATTTGATAAAATCGTGCGTATTTGGTGAAGTATGAAATTCGCAGGTTCAAGAACGCAAGAAAGTTCGCAGGAAATTTCCCAGTAAATTTCGCAGGAAAACCTGCGAAATTCCAAGGTTGAAGATGAAGTCAGCGCGCCAAAATTTGTGTTCAAAAAGTTGTTATAATATTTTATGATTTAATGTTGATATTATTTCAACTGATACAGCCTGGCTCAGTTGGTTGATGCGCGTATGTGTAATGTTCAAGGTCCTGAGTTCAATCATCCCCCAGGCCATTTTACATTGTTTTATATTTTATGATTTTACAGGAGAAAGAACAAAAGGCATTAGTGTTCATCTCATACCACACGCGCGCACATAGCCCAGTGGTTGGAGTCTTCTTCAGGTATTGGGAGGTCTTGCGATCAAAACCAGGCCTCCCCGTTTTCTTTCTTCTACTTTATTTGTTTTGTTTTGTTTATTATTATTTTTGTTTTAAAATTATAATTAATTGATAATTAAACTATAACCCTAATTATATTTTAACTCTTAATTCATTTTTAATTTTGAATATTTATTTTATAATTTGTATATAATTAACCCTAATATTTTCATATAAAAATCTAATTTTGTTTATAAAACCCTAATTCTATTTTTATAAATTCCTAAAACCCTAAATTTTTTTGATTAACCCTAATAATACTTCTTAAACCCTAATTATTTTATAAATATTAATATTTGTATATAAATGTTAATTATGTCCATTTATTTCTATAATTTGTTTATATTATTATTATTATGCATGGTTTTATATAAATAATGTAAATAGTTTAATTAATTAATTAACCTTAATCTATTTTTCTAAATAATTAAAATTAATTTTTATAATTTATTATTTTATGCTTAGTTAATTATAATTAGATATTTTTATAATATGTATATGAAATTAATATAATTAGACTATTAATCATATTTTTGTTAATATATAATATTTATCATTTGTTTCTATTATTAATTAAAAAAAAAAATCTTAAAAATAATTATTCATTTAAAAATTGAACTTTTAATTTATTATTTATTCTTATTCTTATTCTTATTTATTTTATTACTACTAACCCCCTTTATTTATTTATTTACTTATTATATGATTGTTTATTTTATTATTATTATTACTAACCCAATTATTTATTTATTCACTTATTTATTTTAATTATTTTAATTATTATTATTATGTAGTTGTATCCAATATGTAATAATTGTAGTAATTTTTAATATTTAATTTTAAATGCTATGGTTAGTAAAATAGGGAGTGTAAAAACATGTTTGTATGTAAAAACTGAATTTAGATCACTAATCTCAAGATAAATATATAAACTTGTACACTCACACACGTAAGTCGATCTTTGATCGCCATCTCACTCCTTAAGGGTTACCTCTCAAGTTGCCTAAACGAAAGGTCAAGTAAGGTGTATAAAGCAAAAGTCCCTCATCTCATATCATCTAGTCCCTTAACAGATAAAAAGATCAAGTCCCTTCGTGGTTGCCTTCGTAATGATCTTGTCCCTTTCGAATAAAGATGATAAGTCCCTTCGAATTGCTTATACACCTTACAGTTGCCTAAATAACAATTGTCCATTCACTTGTCCCTCACACATCCAAGGTAATGACTACCTATTCCTTAATAATAGGGATAGTCTTACCACTTAAAGGATATTTAAGAACAGAAAAGACTTAACTTAGGGTAGGTTCCTCTTATGTACTTGCTCACTTTTCAAAAACATTTCAAATACTTCACATTTTCAAACAAATTTTCAAAACAAAGTCTTTATATATATCCGTACAAGGATCATTATAAAGTACTTAAAGAAAATTCTATTCACACACTTCACTCTTCAAAAATATTTTAAAGTGAGCTAAGTAACTAAGAGCCCATGGATAACCATGGATGTAAAGGGTGCTAACACCTTCCCTTTACATAACCTACCCCCCGGACCCAAAAATCTTTTAAGGTCTTTCCTGTTCTTTTATAACCTTTCCTTTGGATAAAATAAAAGTCGGTGGCGACTCTTGCTATCCGCAACATTTAACTAAAGTCAGTTCTCCCACCGTGTTACAGAACTGGCGACTCTGCTGGGGATTTAATAAAAGAGGGGTACCCTTAGGAATTAGATCACTTTAAACTTGTTTGCCTTGTTTGCTTTATACTTATCTGTTGGGTGCTCTTATGTGTGAAGATCCTAACCTGGATCTAGTGTACCTTAGGTAAATGGCAATAGACCAAGGAAACTGTTCGGCGTATACCGATATGGTTGATCTGGTGGCCATAGTTAGTGTGACTTCTTGGTTGGTGCTTATGTTCCTTAAGTCAAGTTGAGGATAATATGAGGCTGCCATATGTTGTCAATGCACTAACTAAATTTTAGAACCCTAGTTATCCCATCTTAGCCTTTAGAAATTAGTGAGATAACCGGCTTTAGTGAAGACTGAAGTTGGTTGATACTCGATACTACGCTCATTGAGATTCTAAACTTGGAGGGTTTTGGTTGGCAAGTAAGTTGCCTACTGAACAACCACCCTTGTGAAGGATCAATGATATTGAGATCCCTTAGAACCTGGTTACTTTTGTAGGACAGGATGAACCATCTAAACTTCAGGGGAGGGTACTTACCTTTGAACCTCATGCAAGCCTTTAAACCTAGGGCTATGGTGTGACTTGTTTGTGTGTGCCACATGTTTGTGATTGAGCATAACATCATAGCATCATCATGCATCATAAGCATAGCATTTTCACTAACCATTTCAAGGACCAAAGGATTTATCTTTGTTCTTTGTTGCAGGTCATGGCTTCTGCTCATAGAAACACTATCAGGATCAACTTTGTAGGCATACCTCCTAAGCTTAAGGAGTTGGTTGCTCAAGTGTCTGAAAACTCCCAATTCATCAAGAGACATGGTCACCTACTGGATCTAGTCACTTCAGGGTTCAATGAAGACATGATGAGTGTCCTGTTTCAGTTCTTTGATCCTAAACATCATTGTTTCACATTTCCTGACTATCAACTAGTTCCTACCATGGAGGAGTTCTCCAAACTTCTGGGTATACCTGTACTTGATCAGAAACCATTCACAGGCTTGGAAAAAGAGCTTAAACCTGAGGTTATTGCTGCAGCCTTACATTTGAAGAAATCAGACATTGTTCTAGAAACGAGAAGTGGAGTTAAAGGTATTCTTGCTAAGGTGTTGATAGAGAAGGCTCAAATGTTCTTGAAGGCTATGAGCTATGATGCTTTTGAGGAGATCTTAGCCTTGTTAATTTATGGCTTAGTGTTATTCCCAAATCCTGATCAGTTCATAGACGTTCATGCCATCAACATCTTTCTAAGTCACAATCCAGTGCCTACATTGCTTGGAGACATCCTGCATTCTCTTCATACTCGTACTACAAGAGCAAGAGGAACTCTGATGTGCTGCATACCTTTGCTATCTAGGTGGTTTATTTCTCACCTTCCTCGCTCAGTGATGAAGAATGAACAAGGGTTCAGGTGGTCCAAGAGGATCATGTCACTCTCTCATTCAGATATCCATTGGTGCTCCAGATCTATGGAGAATGTCACTATCATTGACCGTTGTGGGGAGTTTCCTAATGTGCCACTTCTAGGCATAAGAGGAGGCATTACTTACAACCCTTCCTTAGCCTTAAGACAGTTTGGTTACGCTCAGAGTGATGGTCCTCATGACATGTTGATTCAGGGTATTGTGTTTGACTATGAAAACGATCTGCAAGGTTACCGTTAAAGGTTCATACGAGCATGGGGAAAAGTGAACAAGGTTGACAGCAAGACTCTGGAGCCTAAGTACACTATTCCTATGGAAGCTTATCTCAGATGGGTGCGATCTCGTGCTCAGACTCTTATGATGCCATATCCTGCCATCCTGCCAGTTACCATGGAGCCTGTTGCTGAAGGGGATACTTTTTATACCATCCTTCACCCAGACATGCCCACTGACATGGAAGACTTACAGAGGTCCTGGATCCAGTTGAAGGAGCAAAGGGATACTTTCGAGGCTCATTACAAAGCAAGCCAAGAAAGAATCCTGGAGCTCACAAAGCAACTTCACGAGGAGCGGAATCTCAACTCATACCTCAACACAAAGAGGAAGCGTCCATGGGAGACTTAAAACCCCATCTTTTGTATTTATTTCATTTCATTTTGTAAGCCCAAAGGGCAAACAAATTTATTACTAATAAAAGTTTACTTTTTTTTTGGTTGTTTAAACAAATTTAAATCTTGCGGTCCTTGAAAACATTGCATACGCATTAATACATACCATATCATTGCATCACAGGTTTCTTATGTACAGGTTTCTTATCTTCTCGCTGTTTATTTCAGCAATGGCTCTTGAACAAACAGTTAAAGATCTCCAGGCATAAAATGCATAGTTCCAAGAGCTGATCCTGAACTTGTCCAAGGGGCGAGATGAATTGAAGACACTGCTGGCCAAGAAGACTAAGAAGACTAGAAGGTCAGGGGGCCTAGTCAACATGGGGAGAAGGTTCAGAGGTCCTGTCAAGACCAAGGAACAGGTTGAAGATTATGAGTCTGAAGAGTCTGAGAAAGAGGGAGGCAGTCTCCATAATACAATGGGGGACTCTGATTCTGAAGCTAACTACTATCATGAGCCTAATGAAGATAAGTTCAAGATGCTGGTGGATAGAATGGATGCTATGGAACTGCAAAAATCTTCTGGGTTGGATTTTGAAGACTTGAGTTTGATATCTGGGGTAGTCGTACCCATTGGTTTCAAGGTCCCTACTTTCGTAGTTTATGATGGTGTTTCTTGTCCCAAGCTGCATCTGAGGTCTTATGTCCGGAGAATCCAATCCCATACTGCTGATAAGAAGTTGTGGATCCATTTCTTCCAAGAGAGCTTATCAGGAGCTCAATTGGAATGGTACTATCAGTTGGAGAGTGTCAACATCCGTGATTGGAATGATCTTGCTGAAGCCTTTTATAAGAAATATCAATACAATGCTGATCTAGCCCCTACCCGCATGCAACTACAGAGTATGTCTATGGGTGCTAAAGAGAACTTCAAGGAGTATGCCCAGAAGTGGAGAGATTTGGCTGGAAGAGTACAACCCCCTCTAACTGACAGGGAGTTAGTTGATATGTTCATGTGTACGTTGAATGGTCCTTTTTACAATCATCTCATTGGAAGCTCATCATCTGGCTTTACTGAGTTGATAATGACAGGAGAGCGTGTAGAAAGTGGTATAAGGAGTGGCAAGATCCAAGTGGGTGCTTCTTCATCTAGTACTACAAAGAAGCCCCCTAGTGGGAAGAAAGAGTCAAATGCTGTTTATGGTCAATCTGATCGTAGTAGGAGGCATCAGTCTGTGAGTGCAGTTCATATCTCCAATCCAACTCCTACAACATCAGAGCCACCACAGGGAAATCAACAGAGGCCTAGAAGACAGTTCACTAAGCTCAACATGTCACTGGCCCAAGCCTTGCAACACTTGTTGAAGGGTGAACTTATCACTTTGAGGGACCCTCCTCAGAATCCCAATGTTACCTCTCCCAGGTATAATCCTAATGCACGATGTGCATATCATTCAAATTGTCAGGGACATGATACCAATAGTTGCTGGGTATTGAAGAATAAGATTCAGGATATGATTGATGCTGGAGAGATTGAGTTTGACCCTCCGGGTACTCCAAATGTGATTACTGCTCATATGCCAAATCATGAGAAGACTGTCAATGCCATTGATGAAGTTTCACATATTTCCTCAGTTGCAGATTTGACTACACCATTGTCTGTTATTAAGAAGAAGTTAGTACAAGCTGGGTTCTTTCCAGGTTGTCGTGAAGATTGTTTATATTGTGCCTATAAGCCGGATAGCTGCTGGAGGTTGAAGGACGGAATTCAACGCCTCATGAATAATTACACCATAGTGTTTGAGAGGACACCACCTTCTGTGGAGAGCATGGTTGATCACATAACTAAAGGTGCGAAGATTGAAGAAGTGGATATGGTTGACAAAGTGCCGGTGAGGATTACTTCCAAGGGTCCTGTCAAAATCACTCATAAGGGTCCAATTAAGATTACTGCTGAAGGTCCTGTGAAGATTGTTGCTGAAGCTAGAGTGGCTCCTATGATCATTACCACTCCTGGTCCTATTCCGTACACTTCTGATAAAGCTGTGCCTTGGCATTATGGGTCCGATGTTTATATTCATGGTGTTAAGCAGGAACCCTTAGCTGAGACACCTGTTGCTGATGAAAACCTTGATGTTGACAATATTGCTGGATCTAGTAAGATCACGCGAAGTGGAAGAGTTTTCTCTCCTCCAGTTACTTCCAAGAATACAGTTACTCCAGTTACTACCTCTACCGCTGATGTTCGGGGCAAAGGTCCTGTTATTGAACCTATACAAACTAATGTGCCAACTGCTGATGATCTTGCTAAGCAGATGGAAGAAGTACTGAAGATCATTCGCAAGAGTGATTATGACATTGTTGATCAATTGGGGCATACTCCCTCCAAGATTTCTATGTTGTCTTTATTGTTGTGTTCTGAGGCTCATGCCAAGGCCTTGATCAAGTTTTTGAAGACTGCTCACGTACCAAGTGAGATTTCTGTAGACCAGTTTGAAAATTGTGTTGCACACTTGACCTATGATAATGGGTTAGGTTTCTCCGATGCTGATTTGACTCCAGCCAAGAGGGATCATAACAGGGCTCTACATATCTCTATTGAATGCAGGGGTACTACCCTGTCACATGTGTTAATAGACAATGGTTCCTCGCTGAATGTGTTGCCCAAAGAAGTTCTGAATAAGCTTAGTCCTGAAGATGCTGTGTTGAAACCCAGTAATATAGTGGTGAAGGCTTTTGATGGCTCGAGAAGAGTGGTGCATGGGGAAATTGATCTCCCAATAAAAGTAGGTTCTCAAGTCTTCAATGCTACTTTTTATGTAATGGATATTCGTCCTTCATATTCTTGTTTGCTTGGGCGTCCCTGGATCCATGGGGCAGGTGCTGTAACCTCCACCTTACATCAGAAGCTGAGATATCCAGTAGAAGGAAAAGTTGTCACTGTTTACGGAGAGGAAGGATATATAGTTAGCCATGTGAACACATTTAAATATCTTGAAATGGAGGGTCAATATGTTGAAACTCCGTGCCAGACATTCGAAGTGGTTCCTTGGTTTGTTAATAATTATGAAGCTCCTCCTGTTGTCAAGAAAGTTCCTGTGGTCACCAGAGTACCTCCTACAATGGATTCCCTCAAGGATGCTAGAGCTGTGGTGGATGAAGGTGGTTGTACTATTTGGGGTCAGCTTCCTGACATTCCTTACAAGTCTGACAAGTTTGGTTTGGGTTTCACTGCAGAGTCCCAGAAGGCTGTTCGTCGTGCTCGTGCTGTTCGTATCAACAATCAGGGGATTATGAAAGATCAAATCAATGATGTGGGTGACTATGATGAAGACTACAACTTGGATGCTTGGATTTTTCCTACTGTGGGTGCTGGGCTCAATAACTGGAAAGCTGAAGATGTTATTCCTATCTCCTTTAGTCAGGAGTAAATACTATTACTGTGTTGTCACTTTTAAAGTTTGTAATTTTGGAACAATTGAACTCTTAAAGCCTTGTGCCTTACCCGGGGCACAATGGTATGCTTGTTACGGGATGTCATTTCATTTGCATACTGCATTCAAAAAAAATCAGTGGACGTTTCGTTTTCGTAAATATTGTGTTCCTTGTCTTTCTTTTATTTTATTTTTGTTTTATCAGCTATGTGTTCTTACACACACCCACATCACTAAAATGCAGATCCTTATCCACTCTGGATCCTGTTGATAACAGTTCTACTATTGCCAATTATAATTTCGAGAATCCGATCTATCAAGCTGAAGACGGAAATGAGGACGATTGTGAAGTACCTGTAGAGCTTGCTAGGTTGTTACAACAAGAAGAGAAAGCTATACAGCCACATGAAGAGCCAGTCGAAGTTGTGAATTTGGGAACTGAAGAAAACAGGAAAGAAGTCAAGATAGGGGCTGAATTAGAGGATAGTGTCAAGAGCAGATTGATTCAGATGTTACATGATTATGTGGAGATCTTTGCTTGGTCCTATGAAGATATGCCAGGGTTGGATACAGACATTGTGGTTCACCGTTTACCAGTAAAAGAAGATTGTCGTCTAAAGAAGCAGAAGGTTCGTCGCATGCGTCCTGAAATGTCAGAGAAGATTAAAGCAGAGGTGATGAAACAGTTTGATGCGGGGTTCTTAGCTGTGACTTCTTATCCTCAGTGGGTTGCAAATGTGGTACCAGTACCTAAGAAAGATGGTAAGGTACGTATGTGTGTAGATTACAGGGATTTGAACAAGGCCAGCCCCAAAGATGACTTTCCACTTCCTCATATTGATGTTCTGGTAGACAACACTGCTCAGCACAAGGTATTCTCTTTTATGGATGGTTTCTCTGGTTACAATCAAATCAAGATGGCACCTGAAGATATGGAGAAGACAACATTTGTTACACAGTGGGGCACTTTTTGTTATAAGGTGATGCCATTTGGTTTGAAGAATGCAGGGGCAACATATCAGCGTGCTATGGTGGCTTTGTTTCATGATATGATTCATCATGAGATAGAGGTATATGTGGATGATATGATAGCCAGGTCCCAGAATGAAGCACAACATCTTGATCATCTGCATAAGTTGTTTGAGAGGTTGAAGAAATACAAGTTGAGATTGAACCCAAACAAGTGTACTTTTGGAGTTAGATCTGGTAAACTCCTGGGTTTCATTGTCAGTGGAAAAGGTATTGAAGTGGATCCTGCTAAAGTGAAAGCTATACAAGAGATGCCAGCTCCCCGCACTGAGAAGGAAGTTAGAGGTTTCTTGGGACGATTGAATTACATTGCAAGATTTATTTCCCAATTAACTGCCACCTGTGAGCCAATCTTCAAGTTGTTGAAGAAAGATCAGGTGATGGAATGGAATGATGAGTGTCAGACAGCATTTGATGAAATCAAGAGATATCTCCTAGAACCTCCAATTTTGATGCCACCAGTTGATGGAAGACCCTTGATTATGTACTTAACAGTGTTAGACAACTCAATGGGGTGTGTATTGGGGCAACATGACGAGTCTGGTCGAAAAGAGCAGGCAATATACTACCTTAGCAAAAAGTTTACCGACTGTGAAACAAGATACTCACTGCTCGAGAAAACTTGCTGCGCTTTGGCATGGGCTGCTCGCCGACTGAGACATTATATGTTGACTCATACTACCTTGTTGATTTCAAAGATGGATCCAATCAAGTACATATTCGAGAAACCTGCTCTCTCCGGAAGAATTGCAAGATGGAAAATGATCTTAACATAATATGATATACAGTACACTACTCAGAAGGCTATTAAAGGGAGTGTTGTAGCTGATCATTTGGCTCATCAAGCAGTGGATGATTACCAGTCAATGAGTTTTGAGTTCCCTGATGAAGACATTATGATTATTACCAAAGAACCTGGACAATATGACGGACCTGAACAAGGATCCCGATGGACTATGGTTTTTGATGGAGCTTCTAATGCACATGGTAATGGTGTTGGTGTTGTGATCAGTTCCCCTGAAGGTTGTCATACCCCGATTACTGCCAGACTTTGTTTCTATTGTACCAATAACATGGCTGAGTATGAGGCATGTATCCTGGGCATCAAAGCTGCCATTGATATGAAGATTCAGTTCCTAGACGTGTATGGAAATTCAGCCCTGGTAGTAAGTCAGATCAAAGGAGATTGGGATACCAAGCATGATAATCTCATTCCTTATAGAGAGCATGTGTTGTCTTTGATCCCGCATTTCAAAGAGATTACCTTTGGACATATTCCACGAAGAGAAAATTAGTTGGCAGATGCATTAGCTACCATGGCATCCATGTTTGAGATCAGCTGGGATGATGAGGCTCCCAAGATTACTATTGATAGATTTGAGAAGCCTGCATACTGTAATGAGATTGACACTGAAGAAGCAGAGGAGAAGCCTTGGTTCTATGAGGTGAAAAGGTATCTTGAAGCTCAGGAGCTCCCTGAAGAGGCATCTGTCAAAGATAAGAAGTTTCTGAGAAGGTTTTCTGCTAAGTTCTTCTTGAGTAATGGAATTTTGTACAAGCGCAATCATGATTCAACTTTGCTTCGATGTGTGGATAAGAAGGAAGCAACAGAGATTATGGAAGATATGCATGATGGGATCTTTGGCACTCATTCTAGTGGTCATACCATGGCAAAGAAGATATTGAGAGCAGGTTACTATTGGTCTACCATGGAAGCTGACTGCTATCAACATTCCAGAACGTGTCACAAGTGTCAAATTTATGCTGATAAAGTACATATACCTCCATCACCATTGAATGTGTTTACTGCTCCTTGGCCTTTTGCCATGTGGGGCATTGATATGATTGGTGAGATCAAGCCAACTGCTTCTAATGGGCATCGTTTCATCCTGGTTGCTATTGATTACTTCACGAAGTGGGTGGAGGCAGCTTCATTTGCATCGGTTACCAAGAACGTTGTGGCTCGATTTATTAAGAATAATCTCATATGTAGGTATGGCATCCCTGAAAGGATTATTACGGACAATGGCTCTAATCTGAACAACACTATGATTACTGATCTCTGCACACAGTTCAAGATTAAGCATCACAACTCTTCTCCGTATCGTCCGAAGATGAATGGGGCAGTAGAAGCGGCCAATAAGAACATTAAGAAGATTATACAGAAGATGACTGTCACTTATAAAGATTGGCATGAGATGTTACCATTTGCTCTTCATGGTTATCGTACTACAATACGTACTTCAACAGGGGCAACACCATTCTCATTAGTCTATGGTATGGAAGCAGTTCTGCCCATTGAGGTTCAGATTCCCTCCTTAAGAATTATGAAGGATGCAGGCTTGGATGAAGATGAGTGGATTCAGACTCGACTTGACCAGATAAATTTGATTGATGAGAAGAGGTTGGCAGCTGTTTGTCATGGTCAGATGTACCAGAAACGGATGATCAAGGCTTTCAACAAGAAGGTTAAGCCTAAGGTATATCAGGCTGGTGACTTGGTAATCAAGCGTATCATATTACCACAGGGTGATCCTAGGGGCAAGTGGACTCCTACATATGAAGGACCATTTGTAGTCAAGACAGTATTCTCAGAAGGTGCCATGATACTTACTACTATGGATGGTGAAGACTTCCTACAGCCTGTAAACGCAGACATAGTTAAAAAATACTACGCATAAAAAGAGACCCGCTAGGTTGACTGGCCTAGGCAAAAATAAGGGCATCCCGGCGACCCAAAAGGGTTTGGGTAAAATTAGGGATATATATAAAAAAAATGTACACCCGGCAAGTCGAAAACCTGAAAAGGCGGCTTGGGCAAAAAAGGGTATCCCGGTGGATTGAAAACCTGAAAGGGCAATCCAGGCAAAAGTTAGGGATTAAAGCGTATGACTATGTCTCGTTTGGATCACCCATGAAACTACAACCAGTTGTGCTACTTACTCAAGCTCAAACAGATAAAGCTCAATCCAATCGTTTCCGTCTCAACCGCAGAAGATGAGATACTTGAAGATAATGGCAATAGTAGAATTGAAACTCAATAGGATTATTTCCCACATAACTGATTTTCTTTGTTTTATAAAAACTTTTATGAAGAATTCCTCTTACTAGGATTTCTGTCTCCTTGTACAAACTCGCCTATGTATAGGTCACTTCGTGATATAAATAAAATTCCATCTTTGAATCCATATTTACTTTTACCCTATTTACATAGGCGGAACGTCCATTGGTTGTGTTTGAATGTATGTATGCTTTTGAATATGATTGATGTTTACCAGAAATGCATAAATGCTTAATATGATTAATGTTTACCAGAAATGCATGAAAATGCAGTAATAGTATTTACTAAGGACGAACGAGGGAAGGATTTCAACGAAGCTTCGCCGGTTCATTCCCACAAGACAGCTACAAGTCTCCCAGTAGGGCAAATCCATCTCCATAAATACTTCGAGTCACATCTCCCCTGGAATTTATATCCATCTCTTTTATCCTCAGAAGGATAATCGGGAATTTATTCTGTCAATAGGAGTACGACGAACGAAGACGGGAGGTTATGAATACCTTACTATCAAACGAAGACGGGAGGTTACGAATATTATGTTATCAAACGAGACGGGAACGAGTTTCTTATATTCCTCAACAACGAATCGGGATTTATTTTCCCTGGCCAGCAGTTGATATACGAAGATATCCAGACGCTTCAGGCTGCATGATTCATACATACATCATTTACATCATACCATAACATACATATCCATAAATACCTAATACATTATTTCAGCGCATCATACTATACATGCATACATAATGCATAAACTAATATGATCTTGCAGAATGTTATATACATCGAACTAATCTTGTTTTTTAGATTAATTCTCCAGCAGACAAACTACATTAACAACTTATACCTCAGGACGTTGTTTATCCTCCTGAAAGCTATCATGACTTTGGGCCGTTGTTTATCTTCCCAAAAGTTATACTCTTACCTCGAGACGTTGTTTATCCTCCTGAAAGCTATCATTGCCTTGGGCCGTTGTTTATCTTCCCAAGTGCTCTATCATGACTTTGGGCCGTTGTTTATCTTCCCAAAAGTTATACTCTTACCTCGGGACGTTGTTTATCCTCCTGAAAGCTATCATTGCCTTGGGCCGTTGTTTATCTTCCCAAGTGCTCTATCATGACTTTGGGCCGTTGTTTATCTTCCCAAAAGTTATACCCTTACCTTGGGCCATTGTTTATCTTCCCAAGCACCCTATCATTGCCTTGGGCCGTTGTTTATCCTCCCAAAAGCTATATCTTCATACCTTGGACTACTTGATTCTCCAAGAAGTATATTTGAAGAACTTTTCTCCAGATGGCATCTTTAAGCCCATCTCCTTTTCTCCAAGTGGCATCTTCAAGCCCACTCAAGCATATGCAATATACCATCAATATTACTCTACACACCGGTGAGTGCAAATTTTTGGGCTTTTGTGTTCAATCCCCTTCAACCTTCCAGGTCACGACTGGCACAAATACCAATCTAACCCCTCAGGTTTCAGAAAATTGAACAGGGGCAGCTGTTGCACCCCAAAATTTGCCCTCACAAGACAAGACTTTGTGTACTAAGAGGTTCACAAGGTTCACAAGACATCTCATGAGGTTCACAAGGTTCACAAAGTTCACAATTAGTCAGAAGATTTGACATTTCCCTCAGACAATGCATCCTCCTAAGCAATGCATCCTAAACTAGGATTTTGACTTTAATCAGGCTAAATGGACTTCCAAGACTTCAAATGAGCTTCATAACATCTTATATGTGTTTAAGAATCCCCATGACAAGTTTCAAGACTTTTCCCAAAGGTTTGCTCAGTCAGATGATCAGATAGGTCAAAATCAATCAAAGCAGTTAAAAAGTCAAACTGAGGTCAAATATGGTCAAACCAAAGTCAAACTTCATAATTTTTTGCCAACATCAAGTATATG
This sequence comes from Lathyrus aphaca, assembly GCA_963966055.1. NCBI lineage: Eukaryota > Viridiplantae > Streptophyta > Magnoliopsida > Fabales > Fabaceae > Lathyrus > Lathyrus aphaca. The sequence continues at coordinate 12,065,774 of OZ014524.1, read as the reverse complement.
AAGTAAAATTCATCATTTGATCAAGGGTTTATCATGATTCATCAAGGAGATTTCAGATCATCAAGAATCAGGAGTTTCTAAATTAGGGTTTCCTTAGGAAAAGTCAACTGAACTTTGACCAGCCATAACTTTCACATGCTTCATCAAATTTTTCCCATCCAAAGCTCATTTTGAAGGAAATTTAATTCTATACAACTTTGTGTCTCACAAGCCAAGCCCAAAAATGTTTCATTTGGAAGGTATGAGCTAAGACATTATAGGTCCTTTTAAAAGTCAACAAAAAGTCAACAACTTCAAAAGAGCATAACTTGAGAATGGTAGAAGATATGGACATGAAACCAATGGGGTTGGTTATAGGACTCTTTAATCTTTCCAAAATGTCCAAGAATACCCTCATAGCATTAAAATTGAAGGATTTATGCCCTTGCAAAGTTGGGAAATTTTTGGGTGGTTTATGAAGAAAATGGGGTCTTAAAACCATAATTCTTCAAATGGGCTGAACTTTTTGTGACCCAAGGTGTTCCATGACATCATGCACGAAATTTATTTTATATTTTCATAATTTTATTTATTTTATTTTATTTATTATGATTTTTTATATTAAAAATCATTTTAAATTCAAATAAAATATAAAATATGAAGATTTAAAAGATATTTTGATTCTAGAAAGTCATAAACATGGATTGGATCAGATTGATATGCAATTTATGGTGATTGTCTTAAGATAGAAAGGATACATTCAAGAATATATGAAATTCAAAGCATGATCTTTTTCAATCTCTTGGATCCAAAAAGTCCAAACAACCATACAATTTTTTGACCTAATTTCATCTACTATAAGTACATAAACACATCACAAGCATTGGACACGAATTTTGCTGCCTCAAGAGTAAGCTTCAATCTTCAAAAAATTCACCAAAAACTTCAATTCGGATTCTTCATTACCAAGCTTTTCAAGGTATTCTAAGGACACTACAAGCTTCATCAAGCATCCCTGAATCGAAACCAATACTTACATGCCTCTGAATCATTGCATATGACTTAAACCGAATCAGTTTTGTTCTTGGTTTTGAAATTTTCGATTCTCATTATTTATGCATTACAAACTAATTTTGTTTATTGATTCATGATTAGTTGAATGCAGTGATGGATTCTGGGCAATTAGATTGATGTTTTGATGGCCAATTCGTGAAACACCATTTTAGGGTTCATACCTCTTGAATTAGGGTTTCACAATCTAATGACTATAAATGAATTTTGAGACCATAAATCAACTCAATGAACTGTTTGGATCATGTTTCTGTAATTAATTTGATAAAATCGTGCGTATTTGGTGAAGTATGAAATTCGCAGGTTCAAGAACGCAAGAAAGTTCGCAGGAAATTTCCCAGTAAATTTCGCAGGAAAACCTGCGAAATTCCAAGGTTGAAGATGAAGTCAGCGCGCCAAAATTTGTGTTCAAAAAGTTGTTATAATATTTTATGATTTAATGTTGATATTATTTCAACTGATACAGCCTGGCTCAGTTGGTTGATGCGCGTATGTGTAATGTTCAAGGTCCTGGGTTCAATCCTCCCCCAGGCCATTTTACATTGTTTTATTTTTTATGATTTTACAGGAGAAAGAACAAAAGGCATTAGTGTTCATCTCATATCACACGCGCGCACATAGCCTTGTGGCTGGAGTCTTCTTCAGGTATTGGGAGGTCTTGGGATCAAAACCAGGCCTCCCCTTTTTCTTTCTTCTACTTTATTTCTTTTGTTTTGTTTATTATTATTTTTGTTTTAAAATTATAATTAATTGATAATTAAACTATAACCCTAATTATATTTTAACTCTTAATTCATTTTTAATTTTTAATATTTATTTTATAATTTGTATATAATTAACCCTAATATTTTCATATAAAAATCTAATTTTGTTTATAGAACCCTAATTCTATTTTTATAAATTCCTAAAACCCTAAATTTTTTTGATTAACCCTAATAATACTTCTTAAACCCTAATTATTTTATAAATATTAATATTTGTATATAAATTTTTAATTATGTTCATTTATTTCTATAATTTGTTTATATTATTATTATTATGCATGGTTTTATATAAATAATGTAAATAGTTTAATTAATTAATTAACCTTAATCTATTTTTCTAAATAATTAAAATTAATTTTTATAATTTATTATTTTATGCTTAGTTAATTATAATTATATATTTTTATAATATGTATATGAAATTAATATAATTAGACTATTAATCATATTTTTGTTAATATATAATATTTATCATTTGTTTCTATTATTAATTAAAAAAAAATCTTAAAAATAATTATTCATTTAAAAATTGAACTTTTAATTTATTATTTATTATTATTCTTATTCTTATTTATTTTATTACTACTAACCCCCTTTATTTATTTATTTACTTATTATATGATTGTTTATTTTATTATTATTATTACTAACCCAATTATTTATTTATTCACTTATTTATTTTAATTATTTTAATTATTATTATTATGTAGTTGTATCCAATATGTAATAATTGTAGTAATTTTTAATATTTAATTTTAAATGCTATGGTTAGTAAAATAGGGAGTGTAAAAACATGTTTGTATGTAAAAACTGAATTTAGATCACTAATCTCAAGATAAATATTTAAACTTGTACACTCACACACGTAAGTCGATCTTTGATCGCCATCTCACTCCTTAAGGGTTACCTCTCAAGTTGCCTAAACGAAAGGTCAAGTAAGGTGTATAAAGCAAAAAGTCCCTCATCTCATATCATCTAGTCCCTTAACAGATAAAAAGATCAAGTCCCTTCGTGGTTGCCTTCGTAATGATCTTGTCCCTTTCGAATAAAGATGATAAGTCCCTTCGAATTGCTTATACACCTTACAGTTGCCTAAATAACAATTGTCCCTTCACTTGTCCCTCACACATCCAAGGTAATGACTACCTATTCCTTAATAATAGGGATAGTCTTACCACTTAAAGGATATTTAAGAACAGAAAAGACTTAACTTAGGGTAGGTTCCTCTTATGTACTTGCTCACTTTTCAAAAACATTTCAAATACTTCACATTTTCAAACAAATTTTCAAAACAAAGTCTTTATATATATCCGTACAAGGATCATTATAAAGTACTTAAAGAAAATTCTATTCACACACTTCACTCTTCAAAAATATTTTAAAGTGAGCTAAGTAACTAAGAGCCCATGGATAACCATGGATGTAAAGGGTGCTAACACCTTCCCTTTACATAACCTACCCCCCGGACCCAAAAATCTTTTAAGGTCTTTCCTGTTCTTTTATAACCTTTCCTTTGGATAAAATAAAAGTCGGTGGCGACTCTTGCTATCCGCAACATTTAACTAAAGTCAGTTCTCCCACCGTGTTACACATTAAAACTTGATTTTTTTTGATCTAACATTGCTATATTGGTATGATCTGAATTATATTGGTATCAATCAAGCTTAAATGAGTATTAAGACTTTCTAGAATCCAAATCTTTTTCAAATATATGACTTTCATATTTTATTTTAATTTAATTTGTATTTTAATGAATAAAATTCAAATAAATATTAAATAAAATATAAAAAATCAAAAAATGTGTGGGTTGGGTCGTGCTTAGTGATTTTGTAAAGATTGGATTGCAATTTGGTGGGCTCATTTAGCAAAAATTGGTTTTAAGGCCTTATTTGCTTCATAAACTTCCCAAAAATTTCCCAACTTGGCAACGGCACAAATCCTTCAATTTTAATTCTATTAAGGTGTTCTTGGACATTTTAGAAATATTAAAGAGTCCTCTAACCAACCTCTTTGGTCTCATGTCCATATCTTTTACCATTCTCAAGTTATGCTCTTTGGAAGTTGTTGACTTTTTGTTGACTTTTAAAAGGACCTGTAATGTCTTAGCTCATACCTTCCAAATGAAGCATTTTTGGGCTTGGCTTGTGAGACACAAAGTTGTAGAGAATTCAATTTCCTTCAAGATTAGCTTTGGATGGAAAATTTTTGATGAAGCATGTTAAAATTATGGCTGGTCAAAGTTCAGTTGACTTTTCCTATGAAAACCCTAATTTAGAAACTCCTGATTCTTGATGATCTGAAATCTCCTTGATGAATCATGATCAAAACTTGATCAAATGATGAATTTTACTTCATATACTTGATATTGGCAAAAAATCATGAAGTTTGACTTTGGTTTGACCACAGTTGACCTCAGTTTGACTTTTTAACTGCCTTGACTGATTTTAACCTTTCTGATCATCTGACTGAGCAAATCTTTTGGGAAAGTCTTGAAACTTGACATGGGGATTCTTACACACATATAGGATGCTATGAAGCTCATTTGAAGTCTTGGAAGTCCATTTAGCCTGATGAAAGTCAAAACCCTAGTTTAAGATGCATTGCTTAGGAGGATACATTGTCTAAGGGAATTGTCAAATTTTCTGACTAATTATGAATTTTGTGAACCTTGTGAACTTCATGAGATGTCTTGTGAACCTTGTGAACCTCTTAGTACACAATGTCTTGTCTTGTGGAGGGCAAATTTTGGGGTGCAACACCATGTGCTTAATTAACATATGATATAATGATAGTTATTATTAATTTTATAATAGTTATAAAATGTAATAATAATAAAATTATGTTTATAGTTATTATAATATAATAATATTATAATTGAGTTGGGCCTTAACTCGAAGCCCACACAAGTAGTTCTATAAATAGAATCCTAATGCAGAAGCTCTATTGTTGTTGTTGTTTTTGAAACCCTGTCCGTATTCTATTTTTCCTCTCCCTCACTCTAAACCTTCAATCTAATCAGCTAGCACTGTGACTGAAGGAAGCTATTCACGTGGACTGAATAGAGGCATTATTCATCGTACAATGCTTGTGATCATCCATCGATTCAGACTCAAAGGTTTTATCGCCACAAAAGGTAAATTTTCTATCACAGATCATGACCTTTCGTAAGAATCTCTAAAGGGAAATTTTTGTTTTCCGCTGTGTTTATATCCCTAATTTGCCTTCGGCACTTTGTTTTCAGAACCTCAATCTTTAGAATCCCTAAGTCTTCAGAACCTTCAACACTTCGTTCAGCAGAACCTCAAGTCTTCAGAGTTCTTCAACACTTAGTCTTCAGAAGATGGTAACTTCAGAAGCTACACTAGCTTCAGAATCAAGGTTATCACCAAACATAACATAGAGGGTAGGTGAGGAGCTAGGTTTGGGTATGGAATTTTCTTAGGTACTTGGTTAGGTTTGGAGTTAGGTTAGGAAGTAGTTGAAGTTAGTTGGAGTTCTAGACTATTCCTTGGAATATGCTAGAAGAGTCTAGAAGGTGGTAGAAAACTCTAAGGTAAAATGAAATGTGAGTGAAATGTGAAAATAAGGTGAAAATGTGAAGAGAAAAGGAAATGGAGGGAAAAGGAAACAAACTGATTTATGAAATATCTTTCCCATTTTCGTGCCTGTTAACCGGTTAACCATATGCATTAACCAGTTAATAGAAGGAAAATTTGTTTTCTTCTTCTCTTTGGTGGGTTAACTTGGAAATGGCTTGGATTATTTTTGTGCATCATTTTTCTTCTATTGAGCTCCAATACTTGACAAGCCTTGCTCAATCACATGCCTTATGCACATGCAAATGATCATGATTTATATTATTTATATTATTTTTTGAATGCCATGCGATGCTTAGATGATCATGCAGGATGATGAAGCATAAACCACTCGAGGTTGACAATAAATTAAGAGCGCAAATTTTAGGGTATTACAGCTGCCCCTATTCAATCATCTGTAGACCTGAATGAATGATAGCAATGACTTTCAGACCTTTAAGGTATGAAGTGATTGAATACCCGAATAAACCGGAAAATTTGGACTTTGTGGGTAATGAAAGGTATTGAGGTAAGTGTCATTCTCTGATGGTGAAGCAAATAAGACACCGCAAGGGGGTCAGAAAAGAAACCAACATAACTTGGATGACAATTCAAAGACGTGAAACTGATCGTGGCAGATTCAGCAAACATTTATCCCGCGTAGGAGATAAGATCTAGAAACGATTATTAACGTGGATGATAACTCTAACAAACGAGACCGAACATGGCGGAATCGACGAGAATTTATCTCGCGTGGGAGATAAAAACCTGAAGAGAGACTATCATAACGTGGGTGATAACTCGAACAAGCGAGACCGAACATGGCAGAATCGAAAGGAATTTATCTCACGTGGGAGATAAAGACCCGAAAAAAATACTATCATAACATGGATGATAACTCGAACAAGCGAGACCGAACATGGCGGAATCGAAAGGAATTTATCCCACGTGGGAGATAAAGACCCGAAAAAGAGACTATCATAATGTGGATGATAACTCGAACAAGCGAGACCAAACGTGACAAAATCAAAAGGAATTTATCCCACGTGGGAGATAAAGACCCGAAAAAAGAAAATATCATAACGTGGATGATAACTCGAACAAGCGAGACCAAATATGGCAGAATCGAAAGGAATTTATCCCACGTGGGAGATAAAGACCCGAAAAAGATACTATCATAATATGGATGATAACTCGAACAAGCGAGACCGAATGTGGCAGAATCGAAAGGAATTTATTCCACGTGGGAGATAAAGACCCAAAAAAGAGACTATCATAACGTGGATGATAACTCGAACAAGCAAGACCGAACGTGGCGGAATCGAAAGGAATTTATTCCATGTGGGAGATAAAGACCCGAAAAAGAGACTATCATAACGTGGATGATAACTCGAACAAGCGAGACCGAACATGGCGGAATCAAAAGGAATTTATCCCACGTGGGAGATAAAGACCCGAAAAAGAGACTATCATAACATGGATGATAACTCGAACAAGCGAGACCGAACGTGGCAGAATCGAAAGGAATTTATCCCACATGGGAGATTAAGACCCGGAAAAAAAAAGACTATCATAACATGGATGATAACTCAACTGGGGAAACAAACATTGACTTGTAATAGTAATGGTGTTTGGAAAACGAACTTGGCGTTCTTTGTGGGCAAAATCCCAGTCTGATTGGAGTACTGTGCTTCGGGCTTTCTTGCAGGGTACCACAACTGGATTATGCTCCGCATGCATATGCTCCATAATGATGGAAATGTTACGCTTATTGAGGATGCAAATGTAATTATGATTACTAGATGCAGATGAAAAGATGGTTTCCTTATGAGGAGACAACAGGTATCCTGGACAACTTTATTGGGGAAGAGGCAAGTGTTGCATTGATTGCGGTATGTCCCTGTGGGGAAACAACTCTATAGGGAGATATTGTTAATGATCCACTGACTATGAACTGTCGTCATTGCCAAAAATAAATTGGACTTTGAGATTAGAGAGCCAAGACCTTGTAGAGGATTAACTTGATCTGCTGAGAGGTATGCTACCCACCGAAATTAGTTGGAGAAATGATATCCTACCAACTCGGTTATGGAATATCATGTGTCGGTACTTCACTAAGGAAGGAATCTACTGGGGAGATCCTTCTGATGCACGATCTTCTGCTTGGAGAAGAGATGCCAATGAGGATTGGATTTTACTTGACAACCTTGCTGGGGAAAACGGCGAACACTGTTGGGCAAGGAGGAGAACTCTCGGGCTCTTTTGTACCTTATCTCTGCTAGGAAATGAGAGGCCTCTTTGCACTGCTGGGGATAAAGAGACTCCGATGGGGATACTTCTTTTGCTTGAGGTAGAAAAGCTCTGCTTGGGGAGGAATCATCAATCTTCTTCTACTTTGCTAGAGAAGGTTCAAATTTTGACTCCATAGGGATAACACCATTGGATCATTCCCTGATGGGGATAACAATTCTGATCACCTCTCGCTGGGAGTGTGAGCGTCCCATGTTAGGGATGAGACATAATGATACCCTTCTGCTCTGGAAGTAATCTTCTCTTTGCTACGTTGCTGGAGAAAACTTCCATTTCTAATCATGCTGGGGATGAGAAGGAACTCATGGGGATACTCCTTTGTTGAAGGAGAAAATCTCTGCTTGGGGAGATTATTAAAGGAAATGTTCCCGAGGAATCTGCTGAAGGAGATTTCCTGAAAACTCTGTGTTGGTGATGGCCTTGCTTGCAACATCTGCACCTACATTAACACAATTAATAGTGCCTGCAAAAAATGGAGAGTTAGTTTGGCCTGCATGCCTCGGGTTTATGGTCTGAATCACCACCCCAATCACTCAACACATTAGATACGTTTTAAATTTTTTTAATCTCCTGCATGAATCATAAGGCACTCATGTACACATAATGCAATATTTATCAGCATTTGTTGGACGTTTTCGTGATCAATCAATGGCAGATGAAAAAACAAAAATTTGTGGAAATAAATTCGACAGAAATTGCATTTTTATTGATGAAAGAAAGGCCATGAATAGGCATTACATCGGGAAGCAATCCCTGGAAAGAGGAAATCGCACAAAAGGAAACATAAACTATCCTAATGGCAATGTGAAAAAAATCAAGTCTCATCAAGCTCCGACCTGACTATAACTTGTATATCCTCAAGACTCTCTGCTTGCTTTGCTTTGAGGAAGATGATTAAATTGGTCTTCAACCCTTGGATTGCCTTTGATTGCAAACGATGAATCATAGATCTCACAGATCACAATTGTTCATTTTAGTCCCTCTTTTGCATGGACCACCCTTTTGGGTTTTCAATCCACCGGGATACCCTTTTTTGCCTGAGTTGTCCAATGCGGCTTTTCAACTCAACGGGTGTACATCTTTTCAGATATTTCCCTAATTTTTGCCTGGGATTTTTATTCCGTCTTTGGCTCGCCGGGATGCCCTTTTTTGCCTGGACTCTTATTCTGTTTTTGTCCACCGGGTCTTTTTACACTAAGTATTTTCTAACTGCGTCTGCGTTGACAAGGGAGTGGAAGTATTCGCCATCCATGGTTGTTAGCATCAAGGCTCCGCCTAAGAAGACCTTTTTAACCATGAATATACCTTCATAATTGGGTGTCCACTTGCCCATGTGATCATTGTTAGGAGGAAGAATCCTTATCAGCACCAGGTCGCCTGGTATGTACCGTTGAGGCCGTACTTTCAGGTCAAAAGCCTGTTTTATCCGCCGTTGATACAAATGCCCATGGCATACAGCTGCAAGACGTTTTTCTTCAATGAGGCTCAACTGATTATACCTGGATTAGAGCCACTCAGCTTTGTCCAGCTTGACGTCCATCATTAATCTCAACGAGGGGGTCTCGACTTCGACCGGTAGGACTGCCTCCATACCGTATACGAGTGAGAATGGGGTTGCCCCTATTGAGGTGCGCATAGACGTCCGGTACCCATGCAATTCAAATGGTAGCCTCTCATGCCAATCTTTATATGTCACAACCATCTTCTGCATGATCTTTTTGATGTTCTTGTTGGTCACCTCGACGGTGTCATTCATCTTCGGGCGATATGGCGAAGAGTTGTGATGCTCAATTTTGAAATCCTGGCACAGGTATGCCATCTTCTTGTGGTTAAGATTAGAACCATTGTCAGTAATGATTATTTCAGGAAATCCATATCGGCAAATGATACCCCTTTTGATGAATCGAGCTACCACTTGCTTTGTAACATTGGCATAAGACGCCGCTTCAACCCACTTTGTGAAGTAGTCGATAGCCACCAGGATGAAGCGGTGACCGTTGGAAGCAGTTGGCTCAATCTTGCCAATTATATCAATGCCCCATATGGCGAAGGACCAAGGTGAAGACATGACGCTCAATGGATTTGGAGGTACATGGACCTTGTCAGCGTAAATTTGGCACTTGTGGCATTTGCGGGCGTACTTGCAGCAATCAGATTCCATGGTGATCCAATAATACCCCGACCTTAACAATTTCTTTTCCATATCATGCCCTCCAGCATGGGTAGGAGTATTTGTGAACTTCTTGCATCAGCAGGTCTGCTTCGTGTCTATCCACGCATCTGAGAAGGGCCATGTCGAAGTTCCGTTTGTAGAGCACATCGTCTTGGTTTAAGAAGAACCCGCCTGCCAACCTCCTGAGGGTCTTCTTGTGTTTTCTTGATGCCCCTGTCGGATACTCCTGAGACTTCAGAAATTGCTTGATATCATAATACCAAGGTTTTCTATCCTCAACATTCTCAACTGCGAAAACATATGTCGGACTTTCGAGACGAGAGACATCAATTCGAGGCATATAATTTTCCTTATGAACCTTAATCATGGAAGATAAGGTTGCCAGAGCATCAACAAATTGATTCTCGTCTCGCAGTATATAGTGCAACTTGACTTTTGTGAAGAAGGTTAACAGCCTCTTGGTATAGTCCCTGTAAGGGGTTAAATGAGGTTGATGAACCAACCATTTGCCGTTAACTTGGTTGATGACTAGAGCAGAATCACCGTAAATATCGAGGTTCTTGATTCTTAAACCAATTGCTTCATCGATCCCCATTATGCAGGCTTCATACTCTGCTTCGTTGTTAGTGCACTCGAATGTCAACCGAGCAGTGAAGGGCATATGGATCCCTTCCGACGATACAATGACAACACCAACTCCGCTGCCGTTCATGTTCACGGCCCCGTCAAACATCAGACTCCATTTGGATTCGGGGTCTGGCCCCTCCTCCGGGAGTGGTTCTTCACAGTATTTTGACTTGAGGAACATTATATCCTCATCCAGAAACTTGAACTTCATTGGCTGGTAATCATCAACTGGCTGTCAGGGTAGATAATCTGACAATACACTACCTTTAATAGCTTTTTGTGAAGTGTATTGGATATTGTATTTCGTTAGAATCATTTGCCATCAGGCTACTCTTCCGGTTAGAGTTGGCTTTTCGAAGATGTACTTTACAGGGTCCATATTGGAAATCAGTAGGGTGGTGTGAGTCAACATGTACTATTTTAGTTGGCGAGCAGCCCAAGCAAAAGCGCAACAAGTTTTCTCGAGCAGTGAGTAGCGAGTCTCACAGTCAGTAAACCTTTTGCTAAGGTAATAGATTACATGCTCTTTTCGACCAGAATCGTCCTGCTGACCCATCACACATCCCATTGATCCTTCGAGTATAGTGAGGAACATGATTAAAGGTCTCCCTGGCACCAGAGGCATGAGAATCAGAAGTTCTTGCAAGTACTCCTTGATTCTATCAAATGCTTGTTGGCAGTCATCATTCCACGAGATGGCTTGATTCTTCCTCAGAAGTTTGAAGATAGGTTCACACGTGGTTGTTAGGTGTGAGATGAACCTTGAAATGTAGTTCAAACTCCCTAAGAAGTCCCATACCTCTTTCTCAGTTTTCAGCTCATGCATCTCCTATATTATTTTTACTTTCACGGGGTCGACCTCAATTCCCCTTACACTGACGATAAAGCCCAGCAGCTTTCTGAAATGCACCCCGAATGTGCATTTGTTCGGATTCAACCTCAATCTGAACTTCCGAATCCTGTCAAATAACTTGGCTAAGTTGACAAAATGCTCTTCTTATGTCTGTGACTTCGCTATCATGTCATCGACGTAGACCTCAATCTCGTGATGAATCATGTCATGGAATAGAGTCACCATTGCACATTGGTATGTAGCTCCAGCATTTTTCAAACCAAACGACATGACCTTGTAACAGAAGGTGTCCCATGGGGTAATAAATGTAGTTTTCTCCATGTCATCTGGAGACATTTTAATTTGGTTGTAGCCTGAAAAGCTATCCAAGAAGGAAACCACAAAGAATTGGGAAGTGTTGTCAACTAGCACATCAATATGCGACAACGGTAAGTCATCTTTGGGGCTGACCCTATTCAAATCCCGATAATCCATGCACATTCTGACTTTTCCATCCTTTTGGGGGATTGGCACAATATTCTCAACCCATGGAGGATAGCTCGTTACGGCCAAAAATCCAACATCAAACTACTTTTGAACCTCTTCTTTTATTTTGATGGCCATATCAGGGCAAGTTCATCTCTACTTTTGCTTCACCAGCGGGCAATCTTCTCTGAGTGGCAGCTTATGCACTACAATGTCGGTATCCAACCCTGGCATATCCTGGTAAGACCAAGCTAAGACATCAACATACTCCCGAAACATGGCGATCAGACGGCTCTTGACAAATTCTTCTAATGCGGCCCCAATTTTGACCTCTTTTATATCTTCCTTTGTACCTAGGTTTACCACTTCAACAATTTCCTCATGCGGCTGAATCATCTTCTCCTCTTGCTTGAGCAATCTGACCAGTTCTTCGGGTAGTTCACAGTCTTCTTTACCTTCCTCGCTGGCTAGGTAAATTGGATTGTCAAAGTCATACTGAGCCATAGCAAGGTCGTCACCGATGAGACCCGATGAGGAGCATCTGCATGAATATTGATTCATGCTAGATTTTAGAAAAGGTGGGAGACATGAGAAAACATTGCCATTTATTTTTTAAAATAAAAATGAAAATGAAAGACAGGAAACAACAAGATTGAATGCAAAAACGTCCATTTTATTAATGATTATGATATTGCAATATGAACAATGAGTCGCTATGCCCCGGGAAAGGCATAGAGCTTGTATACATGAGAGTAAAAACATAAAACCATTACTCTTCAGGTTGAGTGACGGAGATGAGCGCTTCGGCCGACTAGTTGTTGAGCTGCATTCTTGGAACACAAGGCCTTATCCATTCATCCATCTCGCAATCACTATCAATCGTGTCTTCCTGCATTGCACAGACGTTACCAGGGTCAAACCATCCCGCATTGTTGGAGGTAATTTGGCCTTTCCGACCTCTAGCACATTGCCCTGGTGTTGACTGACCAGGTTAGTAGCCAACTCCGAACATATCCTTCTTCTCTGGGACTTCAATCATCTTGCCCCAACCCTCGTTTGCACCTGATTCCACAAATTTTAGGGCTTGCTTGTAGGACGCTATGGACACTCCTTTCTTTGTTTCCTCTAATAAGGCAGTTGAAGATGATGCACTTGCAATTCTGATGGGCTCGAAAGCTTGGCAAGGGGTTTCGACAATCTCTCCATCCATTTCCACGTATTTGAACGAGGTCAGGTGGCTGATGAAAATATCTTCTTCCCCACACACCGTCATAATCTGTCCTTCCTAGACAAATTTAAGCTTTTGGTGAAGGGTAGAAGACACTGCCCCTATTGCGTGTATCCACGGTCGTCCCAACAAGCAACTGTAGGCCGGTTGGATATCCATCACGTAAAAAGTAGTATTAAAGACTTGTGGACCTACCTTGATCGTCAGTTCCACCTCTCTGAATACTGACCTTTTTGAACCATCAAAAGCTCGGACGACCAAGTCACTTGGCCTCAACACAACCCCATCATAATCCAGCTTGATCAGTTCTTTCTTTGGCAATACGTTTAATGACGAACCCGTGTCTACAAGCACGTGAGAAAACACAATCCCCTTGCATTCCATGGAAATATCCAAGGCACGGTTGTGGTTGCGTCCCTCAGATGTAAGGTCCATATCCGTAAATCCCAAGCCATGGCTAGAATTCACACTTGACAAAACAGTCTCTAGATGATTTACGAATATGTCATACAGTACATATGCATTGTTCAAGATCTTCAACAGAGCCTTCCGATGCGAGTCTGAGCACATCAATAAGGATAAGATCGAAATCTTAGAAGGGTTCTGCTATAAGTGATCAACAATCTTGTAATCACTCTTCTTGATAATCCTCATGAACTCTTCCGCCTCCTTATCAAAAGTGATGTCAGGATCTGTCACAGGCGCAGGTGCATCATTGGTCATAGGCTGCTTGCCCCTGGCTTTGGCTTGGGCTTCAACATTTTCTTTCGGTGGTACCACATTGCTTCTTAGTGTCTCAGGTGCAAATAGTCGACCACTTTTGATGAATCCTTCGACCCCAATATTCTCGACTTGGTGTGGAGATGAACTAGATGTAGCCAGATTTTGCTTCTGACCATTGTAATAAACTTCTCCCCCATAGTTCCATGGGATAACCTTATCACTCTGGTACAGAATTGGTCCAGAAGTAGTAATGGTTATTGGAGCCACCCTTGACGGTGCAGGAACTTGTGCCAGAGTGTAGAAAAATCGTCACAGTTGATACCTCGTCTTCTTCTATGATCTTATCAAACTGTATGCTTCCTTCGTCCATCATCTTCTGTAAACCTGACCTCAATCGAGCACAACCATCGACGAACATAACACGGTCTGGACAATCCTTTTCACAACATGGAAATATGTTCTTCTCATCCAGACAAGCTTTTATGGCCAACAATGAAGTTTTTAGGTCCTTGACATTAAATACCAAGTTCAGACCTTCACCGCTATCGACAGCCCCAACGGTCCTTCCATGATCAGGCATGGGATTCTGTAGCATATTTGGATTCGGAGCAAAGTTGATCGCTTTCGAATCTATCAGATATTGAACAACATGCTTTATAGCCTAGCAGTTATCTGTGCTATGACTAGGAGCGCTGGAGTGGAACTCACAATGGGCATTAGCATCGTAGCCTACTGGGAGATGACCTGACTTCGGAGGCTGCATGGTTCTCAACTGGATCATCTGGAGTTGAAGGAGATTTTGTAGTAGCTGGGGGTACGACATTGGAGGCGCCTCAAAATGCCTATCCTTTGCTCTGGGAGGATAGTACGGACGGGGAGCCCTATGTTGTTGATAACCCTGTTGGCGCTGTTGTTGAGGTTGTTGAACCTGTTGTTGACTAGCAGGAGCAGAAATAGTGACGGGAGCCACCTGATGATAAGAATTCTAATTTCCCCTCTTCTTCTGAGCATACACGGACCCAACTTCTCCTTCCCTTCTATTCACGAAAGGCTTTTTGACCCCAGAGGTTGATGCTTCGCCGCTCTGAATCTTGCCTTATTTCATCCAGCTTTCTATTCTTTCACCCGTTAAGATGATGTCTGAGAAACCACTGGAGGAACAAACCACCAACCTCTCCATGAAATGCCCTGGGAGGGTATCCATGAAGAGATCGACCATCTCCCTTTCTAGCAATGGTGGTTAGACTCTGGCAGCAACCTCACACCATCTCTATGCATAGTCTTTAAAACTCTCTGAATTCTTCTGTGACAGGCTTTGCAGTTGAGTTCGGTTGGGAGCTATGTCGATGTTGTATTGGTATGGCTTGAGAAAAGTTTCCCCAAGCTCCTTACAGTTATGAACAAAATTCTTCTCCAACTTCATGTACCACTCCAGCGAGCCCCCAGACAGGCTCTCCTGGAAGTAATACATCCAAAGCTTTTCGTCTTTGGTATGTGTAGCAATTTTGCGATAGAAGGCTTGCAACTGAGTCTTCAAGCAAGAACTATCACTGTACTTGTCGAAAACATGAGGTCTGAACTTTGTAGGGATGACCACTCCTGAAACCAAGCCCATATCAGCAACGTCAGTGTCGAGGGTGTCTCTGCACTCCAGAGCCATTACCTTCTCGACCAACATTTAAAAGTATTGATTATTGGTATCAATACCATGTAAACACCCCAGATTTTCCCTCACTAAGTTCACACCATGGCTTGTGATCTTTCATATTTGCATTAGTTCAAACATACCATCTCATACTGCATTTTTGCTTCACTGCATTAGTTCAAGTTCATCTGCATCTAGGGTTTGTGATTTGAGCAATCCAGGATCCATCTGAACCACTCCAAAGGTCTTCAATAACTTCAAGAGGGTCTATGTATGTTCAATAATCATCTTATATCCCCCAAAGACCAAGGAAGTCAAAGAATCACAAGAACTGGCAAAGCATGGAAGCAGAGCTAGGGTTTCACTACACAAATGACCTGAAATTAGGGTTTTGGCTTATAGGGCCATAACTCCAAATTTTTTGGTCATTCTTGTTTCTAATGGTCTCAATATGTTATAAGGATCATGTCTACCAAATTGGATGAATAAATTCATTGTGGAAGTCATCTGTTCACTGGGTAACTTCTTGAGCAAGTCAGAGCAAAATCAGGGCATCTGAGGCCCCCATCAATGGAACCAAAGTGGATTTTTCATCAAATTGAAGTTATATGATCTTTATTTGATCAATTGAAGTGCTTAGAAGTTCACAAAATTGAAGAAAAGTGGGCTAAACCAAAAGTTGCCAAAAATGGAAATGACTTGTAATATAAACTTTCCATTTTGGGAAAGTTTTTCAACCTCCTCTTTCTCAACCAAAAATGCTTCAAATGAAAAATCGTTAGTCATGAAAGTTGTAGATTCGATCATTCCCTTTTCAAAAAGTACAAGAACAAGTTCTAATTCATTATGGAACTCAAGTTATGGCTTGTCAAAGTTGGCAAAAATTACATAATTTTCAAGAATGCACCAAAGAGGGATTTTTGCAAAACCACTTGCCAATTCATTTTATGACTTCAAACACACTTCTAAGTATCATAACATCATAGTATATTGCATAAAGATCAGAATTGCCCAAGGAATTGTGCTATTTCATGTCTTGCATTTCAAGAATTTCAAAAGGGGCCAAACTTCATAGAATTTGCAAAATGACACATAACTTTGTTTCAACTTGCTGAATTGCCTCAAAACCATTTCCATGGACCTCCTTGATCCATGTTGCGCATGGACAAGCCAAAAAGCCAGCTGCACCATTTCCCATACCTCAAGTACAAGTCATGTTGACATTTTGGCAAAACACCCATACCAATCACCATAGTCCACCACCCACTCTCTGGCCAATCCAGACTTTACAAGCATGCTTCAAGGATCATTTTTCATAAGACACACAAGCTGGACCCTCAGATAGCTCAGCATTCCCAAAAATCACTCCAACTTGCAAATTCCTTCGAAACTCATTACTCACTCACTCAATCTTCAAGCAAATTTCACCATTCATCTCAAAATCATTCACTGAACACAAAGCAACCATCAAACAAACCTCAAAGCACCTTTAACCCAAAACACGATTCTTGGCCAGTTGAGGTGCAATCACACAAACCAGCCAAAACAAACTCCTTCCAAGCCTCAAAGCTTCTTCAGAAGGATCATTAGAGTCATTTTGCACAAGAGAAGTGGCCAGAAAACTCAGTTTGAGAAAGCTCAAGCTCAGGTAACTTCTTCAAACTTTTTTTCCAGAAATGCTATTTTAAGTTCTTAGAATGATCTTCATGCTTTGCTGATCACCATGATGTGTTTACTTTTGAGAATGGTTGAGAAATGAGCTTGTATGCATGTTCTGAAAGTTTTACCATTTTTGATTTTCTCTTCGAATCTTTAGATTGAGCCATCATAAATTTGTTTTGAGGTTGGATTTGAGTTCAGGAGAGTGAGGTGAGTTGATCTGGAGCTTTAGAGCTCCAGAAATAACCTAGGGTTGAAGTTTGGAGTTTGCTCAGGGAGGGTCTGGCGGAGAAGACAACCGAAGGTCTTCTCCGGCCACCTGAAAGTGATTAATGTGATAATTAGGGTTAGGGCTAGGTTTAAACGAGGGTCGTTTGATTTTAACTTCCCGCATGTGTTGAACGATCAGGATTAGTTCATTAGTTTTAAATCTGGGTTAATTATTAAATTAAATAGGATTAGCTGGATTTGAATTATGACCCTAGGATGTGGCACGCAGTCAACCATTTAATCCCCAGTTTCAATCTAAACCATTGGATGTTCATACATCTGTTTTATTTCATTTAAATTTCATTTTTTCTTATTTGTTTTGCATATTTTATTTAAAATAGCTAGAAAATCTCAAAAAAATATTTTCTTCTGCATTTTGCATTCAAATAATTTTCTTAACCCAAAAATATTTTTATTTTCATTTTTTGCATTTAAAAATCATTTTTAAAACATTTAAATGTTTATTTTAATTAATTAATGGAAATTAATTAATTAAAATATCATTTAGGTTTCTAAAAATCCCAAAAAAAATTCACATTGCACCTTAGGACATTTAGAAACATTGTCATACCATTCATACAAATTTCTTTTTGGTTTTGAATCATCTTTGACAATTTTCTTGAATTTAGGGTTCATAAAATTCTTATTTTTGGACCCTAACTTCAAGAATTCTTTTCTACCTAACCAAGAATTGTATGACCTTGATTCTTTTTGCATTGTTCTTTATTTGACATGTAGTATCTAGCATATTTTTGTCATAAATTTCTTTTGCATTTTTGATTTGATTTTCATTTTTTCCCTTAAGGTACCTTAAAACCCTAGATAACTTAAAAAAATCATAACTCCCTTTAGGTTAAGAGTTAGGTCTCCTCCTTTGGGTGTGATATCATATGGGGTTAGGGTTCCTTTGAATGCATTTTCAATTTTTTATCTTATGATTTGCTTCTATTTTTGACTTTTTGCATCACATGTTGCATGAAAACCCTAATTTCTCATCTTCATTTGCATACATCTTGCATAAGCATTCATATAAGAACTTGCCATGACATTTCATACATTTACGTGACTCCTAAGACATCATAGGACACATTAGAATCATTATTGATCATTTCTTCATCCATTTACCATGTTATGCATTCATTTCATTCCATGGACTTTCATGTGCTTTCATGCATCCTACATGCTTCATTTGTATTCTCATCCCTTGTATGATCATCCACAGCTTTTGATAGGTCTTTGCATCATCTCTTAGCATCATTTACTTCATGTTTATGCTTCTGGTTTTGGTTTTCATCTTTGCATACATTCCATTTTCATTTCATTCTTTCTTATATGCTAACCATTTCAGGTGGTAAGTACTTTGAGAAGTGAATTTGCCTTCACTTCTCGCTTCTCTTCTCATCTCTCTTATGCATCATTGCTGCATTTTGCTTTTGCCTTAGAGTGAGCTTGCTCATTAATGTTCTTCATTAACTTTCTTTCTTCAAGTAACTTATCTTCTTAAGTGAAGTAAGTTAAATTGTTTCTCCTGCTTCTCCTCCTTGCATCTTGGTCTTTCCTTGGTGGCTTCTCTTGAAGATATCTTGCAAGCCTTACAAACCATAGGAACACCCAAGCATGACAATAAATGGGGTTTTGATTAGTCCCCCTTTAGTTTTACCTTGGTGTATTCTTTTGTGTCTCTCTTCTCATCTCATAATCAGGGACTAAACCCCTAAGGTTTTAAGGCTTTGTGATTAAGGGTATGCCTGCATCCTTCTCTTAGGATGGAGTGTATAAATTTAATCCTAAGTGTTAAACCCTTAATGTGTTTAAATCTCTTAATCAATCCACCTTAATAATCACTAAGACAATAGCTTGTAAGTTGGGCCTTGCATTAGGGTTCTAATTCTTCCTTAATCGGTGAAGAAGGACTAACCCTAATGTTAATGGACAAGTCCCCCTCAAGTTGTCTTACAAACCATAAAATCCACTTCTTAACCTTACCATTAATTAAAATCCACTTTAATAAAGGCTTTGTTTTGTCATGAGGTTAATCCCTAATCATGGATTAAGTTAGGGTATCTTCCTCAGCTTAAATGTTCTCATCTATCATCCTTCTATTAGGATGGTGTAATGAGTCCATTCAATCTTTGATTATGGCTTAAACTCATTACTTAACACTAAACAAAAACTCCAAAAACATCTAAATAATCACAAGTAGGTTAATGATCTTAATCCTACATCATGGTGACTAAGTGAGAGGTGCTTACTTCATACTTAAGGTATTCTCATTACCCCTAATCAGAGGGAGGATGTGATGAGTTTACCAACCCTTGGTTTAGGCCTAAGCTCATTATCTTATGACAAACACAAAAGGCAAATAAAAGATTGAAAGCACCAAAAACAAACAATAATCGTCTCCTCCGGGATTCTTTTCTCATCATATTCACTCACAAACGAGAACTCGCTTCTTCCGTCTAATGCAAGACAGTTAGCACCTGAGCCAGACAAATCACACACTTGAGCATAGACAAGCAATCAGTTCATCAGTCAATTTATCTTTCAGTCTCTTTGAGTCGAACTACGGTGTTCTGACTTCCTCATTGCACGAGAGGATACGTAGGCATAACTTAATTGTTATCGAACAAAAGTCTCTGTGTCTTCCCCCTCTTCCAACATTATTCTTTAAGCCTCATTCCTGAGCACCTCACTTCACTTTCTTGCACTGACACTTGTACATTCCTTTCCAGCTTTTGCACACAGATAGCACAGACACTACCCCTTTAAGCACAATCTTTCAAGCGTGGATCCCGTCGAGTACGACGGACAGTCTAGGTGCTAATACCTTCCCAGGTTGTAACCAACCCCCTTTCTCAGTTTCTCTGGTTCGCGACCGTCTTATCCATATCTTTCCAGGTTTATGCAGCATTACCTTTTCTTCGGGATAAAAATGCCTAGTTGGCGACTCTATTCTTTTCACCTTCATTTTCTCTCTTCGCCGACCGTTCGCGCTTGTACCGGGACGCAAGTCTTCGGGAGCGACAACTTGGCGACTCTGCTGGGGACCCTTTATATTACAACCAGCGTTTCTAGTTCTTTTTGTGGGTTCCTCCTCGCGCTTGTTTGATTTGTGTTTACAGGGGTGTTATGTGCTAATTGTGCTTGTTTATTGGCTTTATTTATTGCTTTATGTATAACTTTATTTATTGCTTTCCTTTACAGTTTTATGCATTTTTCATACTGTCATTATCATTATGCTGGATCTGGTTTTCCTTGGTGGGTGGGGTTTCATTGAGTGATTAAGGTCCTATACCTGGGACCTGAGTGACACCTAGGCTAGAGTGGCTTCATATTCTTTCCCATTCCATTTCGGTCTGGTGCGGGAATATGAAACACAGTTCAGACGTGGGTTTCTTCTTGAAAACTCTGTGCTACAGATTTCCTGTAGTGCTAGGGCTATCTGGGAAGCCTGCTAAGTCTGGATGACCTTTATTTTGATCTTCAGAATCTGGGGAGAATTAGAGGAGGATATTTTATGGTTATTGTAAACACTGTACCTCCGGGTTAAAAGTGTTTACACTTCTCATAATTGATCCAAGTCTGGGGATCCTTGTTCTAGAACATTACATGTGAGGGGGTTGGGTTGTTTACAGGTTTTGTAGGAACCCTTGACCACATCATACCCTGTTACTGTTTTGTTTTAAGAATGCTTCACTTTGGACAGTTCTTGTGATTAACCCTGGACATGTGGCTCTTTATTTGAGTCCCCCACCCTGGTTATTGGATTTCTGAGCCTCCATCCGGACCTTTGAACATACTTGGACTTTTACCAAGGCAAAAAATCAGATCCATCTCTTGATCAAAAACCCTTTGCATATCATTTGCATACATCATTTCTGCATCATTTAACATTTGCTTATTTGTTTTACAGGGTATCCATCTTCATATTTGGTTCTATTTTGACCCCTTCTGCTACTCAGACTGCTTCAGTTGTCTTCTCCAGCAATCTCCATCAGTTTATCAGTGGTTCTCCTCCAGCTTGTCTTCATCAGAGATTCACCTCCATCTTCTCAGTCAGTGACCTTCATCAGCAGTTGTTCTCAACTTCTTCACCAGCACCCATGGACACTTCAAGAAAGAGCAACATCTCTTACCACCTCTTTGAGCCCACCTTGACTGGCATCAGGCAGGTCCAATCCCTCATCACACCTGACCATATCCCACTATTAAGAGAGTATTATGGGGGCATACTGGACATGGTCATGGATCTTGATGCATCTCAGAGGAGCATGATTCATACTTGCTTGCAGTTCTATGATCCTCCACTCAGGTGTTTCACATTCCCTGATTTCCAGATGGGACCATTGCTAGAAGAGTTTTCCTTGTTGTTAGGAGTCTCTATTAGGAGAGGGATTCCTTTCAACCCAGAGATGACTGCTCCCAGAAATGAAGATATAGCTAGGGCATTGCACTTGGAGCCTACCCTCATTGAGCAGAACATGACAACCAAGGCTGGAGTTCCAGGCCTCGACCTAGACTTCTTGATCTCTCAGGCCACCCTGAAGGCCGCAGTAGGAGAATGGAAGGTTGTCTGTGCACTTTTAGCTCTCAGTATATATGGGGTTATATTGTTTGCAGATGAGCCCAAGTTTGTGATTAAGAATGCCATCCACTTGTTCCTGCTGAGGAACCCAGTGCCTACATTGCTAGGAGACTTCTATTACTCAGTTCATCAGAGGAATGAAAAGCAAAGAGGGAAGTTGGTCAGATGCTCTGCTCCTCTGT
Organism: Lathyrus aphaca; assembly: GCA_963966055.1. NCBI lineage: Eukaryota > Viridiplantae > Streptophyta > Magnoliopsida > Fabales > Fabaceae > Lathyrus > Lathyrus aphaca. The sequence goes on along the minus strand of OZ014524.1, from coordinate 12,043,665 downwards.
ACTACTCTTGGCTGCTCAGACACTTGCCAAAATCAAATACCTTCTTAAACCCCCATCAGCAGAAGAATTGGGCTAAGAGATTCATTGCTTTGACATCAGATAACATCAAATGGTGCACCCAGAGCACCAAAGGCAAGGACATTATTACCAGCTGTGGGCAGTATCCTAATGTGCCTTTGATAGGAGTGAAAGGTTGCATCAACTACAACCCTTTACTGTTTAAAAGGCAATTGGGATATGCTTTGGTTCATCCTCCCAAAGGACAAGATTTGGCTGAGACTTTCTACTGTGAGGTTCAACCCAACTCTGCTGTTGTCAGACAAGCTGCCTGGGCTTGGGATAACATTCAGACCAAAGGGACAACCATCCTTGGAAGGTGCAACAACATTGCTTCAGCCCAGTATTCTAATTGGTCCCGTACTAGAGCTCAGATCACCCGGATGCCTTTCACCTTGGAAGATACACCTGGACCTTCTACAGTACAACCTGCAGCAACTGTTAGCATGGAAGAATTTGAAAAGCTGAAAGAGAGGAACACTTAGCTAGCTGAAGCCCTGAAGAAGACTCTCTGGGAGAGAAATGACAGCCGTCTGGATATTGAGAGATTGGAAATGCTCAAGATTGGGCATCTAACCAAGATTTAAAAGACATATGACTACATCCGGAAGGCAAGAGCAGGGGAGTTGGTTCTGAAGAATGCCTGCAAGGAGGCAAAGATTCAGAAGGCTAGGGCAGAGCATTATCTGGAGGAAAGCCAGGCTAGGTGGATCAGGATCACTGAAGCCCGTGCACAAGAAGACCTAAGGACTCAGGCTAAGATAGAACAGTTGGAGGCTAGTGAGAAGAAGCAACAAGAGGCTTTGTTGGCAGCTCAGAAGGAGATATCTGAATTAAAACTCCGGGTGGGGTTGAAGAGGTCAAAGGATCAGGACAAGCATAAGAGGCTAACCAGTGCCATTGCTACCAGGAACCTCCTCATCAGGACTATTACAGAGCACCCAGCTGGTCCAGTGACTGAGGCCCTCCTGAAGGAAGTCAGGGAGGATGACTTTGGATTGGATGTCTGATCCTTTTGCTTGTATTTCTTTCTTTTGATGTACTTTTCTTTTGATTTTTGTATTTTGACCCACCACGGGCATGTATTGTAAACAAACTAAGTATTTTCATCCTTTGTAATATATCAGTTTGTTTTATTTTGGTGGGCTTTATCTCTCAACATCATCAGCATTTCCTCGAGGTCTGGAAAGGTCAAAACCAAAGAACCAAATCGGATACCCTTGGAAGACAAATAAGCATATTGCATTGCATACTAACATTTTTCTTTGTTTTGTAGGTTTATGTTTTTATTGTTGTTTCTCACTTTGTTGTGGTTTCAGGAAACATTGCTCGCAGAAGAGTGTTCCCTGTCAACAAAATACACCGGTACCCAACGCGAAACAACCTTCCGGGCATTCAGATGGATCAAGTACAGCAGGACCTGAATGAAGTAAGGACCCAAATGGAAAATGAAAGGGTTGAGATGAGGAATCAAATGACCCAATTTATGGCTGTGATGACTGGCTTAGCTCAGAGCCAGGAAAGGCTAAGGGAATTGGTGGAAAGGCAGACTCCTGAAGAACACCATCCTGGTATAGGAGGAACCAGTAACAATGATCGCGGGCAGCCTTGCATTGATCCACCAGTGATTGGGCCTCATCTAAACCCAGATGCTAATGTCCTAAGGAATACTCAAGGAAACACTGCTGGAGGCAGGATCTTGCAAGTGGATCCTCAAGAAGAGCAGTTCACAGTTATTGGAGCTGGGGATGAGGTTTACGACCGAAGGTTGGATGAGATTGCTGAGAAACTGAGGTCTCTTGAATCCCAGAATTCCCTAGGCTTTGATGTAATGGACATGGGGTTGGTGGATGGGGTGAGAATTCCTCACAAGTTCAAACCCCCGTGCTTTGAAAAATATAATGGTACCTCCTGCCCGCGTACTCATCTACAGTCTTTCTTGGGGAGACTCAAAGCTTATACCATGGACGAGAAGTTATGGATGTTCTATTTTGAGGACAGCCTGACTGGAGCATCAAGAGAATGGTATTCACATCTGACCAGGGCCACTATAAGATGTTGGAAAGACTTGGCCGAAGCCTTCATCTGTCAATACCAATACAACTTAGACATGGCTCCCAATAGAACCCTTCTAATGGGCATGTCTCAGTCTTCAAGAGAAAGCTTCCGGGATTATGCTCAGAGGTGCAAACAGCTTGCTGCTGCTGTCCAGCCACCCATGTCTGAACGGGAAATGGCAGACATGTTTATGAATACCTTGCAGGGAACTTATATTGACCGACTTGCTGCATTCTCCTCCACTAGCTTTGCTGATGTAGTCATAGCTGAGGAGAGAATAGAGAGTCTTCTGAAGATGGGCAAAATCTCTGATAATGGTGCAAGCTCCTCCAACATTGCAAGGAAAACTTTTTCAGGACCCCGAAGGGTGGGTGAAACAAATGCTATTCATGCGGACAGGGGCAGACCCCAATATTCTCACAGGTCAGTAGCAGTCGTTACTATCCCGGCTCCAGCTCCACAACAACCACTTTTTCCTCAACAACAGCAACAACAACAACATTATCAGCAACAACAACACTATCGACAACAACCGTACTTTCCGCAACAAAGATCATACAACAATAACAACAACAACCAACAACAGCGCCCCTTTCAACAGAGGTCATCTCAAGTAAATAGGGTGATTGACCCCATTCCTATGCCATATGCCGCCCTACTGCCACAACTCCTGAAGCTCAACCTGGTTGAGTTAAGGACGTTGGCTCCACCAGATCCTCTCAATCTCCCGAAGAATTATGATGCCAATGATAGGTGTGCCTTTCATTCCAACGCACCTGGTCACAATATTGAGAAGTGTAGAGCCTTGCAAATGAAGGTTCAGGATATGGTCGATTCCAAAGCTCTCAACTTCGCACCTCCTCCAAATGTTACCAGAAATTCTATGCCTAGTCATGGTGGGCCCAGGATTAATGCCATAGATGAGGATCAACCATCTGCACTGATTGATAGTGTTGCATATATTCGAACACTGCTGGCAGAAGTCAAAGCTCAACTCTTAAGATGCCAGGTATTCCCAGGTTGTGAGGCCTGCTGCGAATCATGCAAGACTGCTATTAATGGATGTGAGAGGCTAAGGCTTGGAATAGATGGCCTTATCAGAGATGGAATTTTGCAAATTACTACAACAGCGTCTACAACATCAACAACATCAACAACTCTTTCTTCAGCAACAATAGATCCTCCTACAACATCAACAACTCTTTCTTCAGCAACAATAGATCCTCCTACAACTGCAACAACTATTACTCCCACTGATTCTTCCACAACTCCAACAATCACTCCATCCATTATTTCAACAAACCAAAGTTCAGTTACGCTTACTTCTACGACGTCAACACCCATCTTATCAACGGAATCGCCTACAACACCAACAAACACTAACGAAGATGTCTCAACGGTCACAATCTATTATGACTCGGCAACTGTTCATCCCAACAACAATTTTCAACAACAAACTGCAACACCTCCTGTCAGATCTCCAGTTACAATCTATTACGACCCGCATACCATCACAGTTCCTTCCGCTGCAACAATCAGTCCAGTCACCATTACGGTACCTGGACCCGTTCCTTATGAAAGCAGTAATGCCATACCTTGGCACTACGGCTCTGATCTCTACTGCGACGGAAAGAAGATCACTCTAGATTCATCAACCTCTTCACCACAAGTTGACAATGTTGGGGGAGGCGGAGGCTTCACCAGAAGAGGACGCCTTTTTGCCTCACAAATATCGAGACCCAATGCTGAAGCAGAGGTTGTTGCTAAAGAAAAAGGGAAGAGTGTGGTACTCGAAGAGCCAGCTGTTAAAGAAACTCTGAAGATGTCTTTTGACCAAGAGGTGGACGAGTTCATGAGAATAATCAAAAAGAGTGATTACAAAGTGGTGGACCAGCTTCATCAGACGCCCTCCAAGATCTCTATCTTGTCATTGTTAATGTGTTCCGAAGCCCATAGGAATGCACTTTTGAGGGTCCTGCACGCAGCCTACGTGCCGGAAGAGATTACGGTTAATCAGCTGGAAATAGTGGTTGCAAATGTTAACACTAGTCATGGACTGGGCTTCACAGATGCTGATTTAACGACGGAGGGACGCAATCATAACAAGGCTTTACACATCACCTTAGAGTGAAAAGGTGTTGTTCTTTATCATGTGCTGGTAGACACTGGGTCCTCACTCAATGTCCTCCCAAAGAAAGCCTTGGTGAAGCTGGAATATGATGGTTTGGCATTGCGTCCAAGTAACTTGGTGGTAAGAGCGTTTGATGGCTCTAAGAGATCAGTGCTTGGAGAGATTGAATTACCCGTGATGATTGGCCCACAAATCTTTAAAACTACTTTCTTCGTGATGGACATTCAGTCGGCCTACAATTGTTTGTTGGGTAGACCCTGGATTCACGCCGCTGGCGCTGTTACATCTACCCTTCACCAGAAATTAAAATTCGAGTGGGAAGGCCAAATCATCACAATTTGCGGGGAGGAAGACATTTTCGTTAGCCAGCTGGCTACTTACAAGTATATAGAGATGGGTGGAGAGATTCACGAGACTATGAGCCAAGGGTTTGAGGCCCTTAACATCAATGAAGCAACTGTTGTGTTTGGAACTTCTATCGCTTCATATCAACAAGCCCAGAAGGTTGTTGAAGAGGGTAACGCCAAAGGCTGGGGCAAACTGTTGCTGGTGGAGAAAAAAGAAGACAGATTCGGGTTGGGTTACAGACCAACCCGACAAGATCAACCAGAGGCTGCCAAGGAGCCCAAATTCGTCAGTGGGGGAATGCTTACCCCGGATGCTGTGAACAATCTGGAAGACGAGGAGGAAAGCGACCATAACCTGGAGAACTGGATACGTCCAAGGATCCCGGGGAACCATGTCTCTAACTGGTCTTCCTAGGAAATTATAAGGGTTACTCCTGCAGAGTAATTATTATTTCCTGTCTTTTAGCATGCATCAAGTCCTGCATCTTGCCCAAGGTGTCAGGACTCATTTTGTAATAGGGCCATCTTGTATTTTGTGCAAATGATCAATTAATGAATACCAGGACATCTTTTGCAAACGAGTCTCTTTTTCGCTCACTGTCTTTTCATTTTTTCACTTTTGTACAAAACAATAAAATGGCAATGTTTTCAAAATAAACAACTTCATTTTCACTTTTTCTAAACAAGATAAAACTGATCACTAAAAAGAACCAATCTCAACCCTTGCAGAAATCATCCTCCAGATTGCACCGACAACAACACCGCTATGACCTTGTATGACTTCGACAATCCGATTAATCAAACTGATGAAGGGGTTGAAGAAGACTATGAGTTGCCTGAAGAGCTGGCCAGGTTGTTAAGGCAAGAAGAGAAGATAATCACTCCACATCAGGAGGAAGTTGAGACGGTTAATCTTGGTACCGAAGAAGACTTGAAAGAAGTGAAGATCGGGGCCAGTCTGTAAGACTCAGTGAAGGAACAACTTATTGACATGCTTCGAGAGTACGTTGATGTCTTTGCCTGGTCCTATCAAGACATGCCAGGTCTGGATACTGACATTGTTATGCACAAGCTGCCTTTGAAGGAAGATTGTCCTCCAGTGAAGCAGAAGCTACGCCGTACTCGTCCGGATATGGCCATGAAGATCAAAGAAGAGGTACAAAAACAGTGGGACGCCGGTTTCCTTGCTGTGACTTGTTACCCACCTTGGGTTGCTAACATTGTACCAGTGCCTAAGAAGGATAGCAAAGTGCGGATGTGTGTGGATTACCGGGATCTGAACAGAGCTAGCCCGAAGTATGACTTCCCTTTACCTCACATTGATGTATTGGTCGACAACACGGCTCAGTTCTCGGTATTTTCCTTCATGGATGGATTTTCAGGGTATAATCAGATCAGGATGTCACCCAAAGACATGGAGAAGACTACCTTCATTACACCTTGGGGCATATTCTGTTATAAGGTAATGCCTTTTGGATTGAAGAATGCTGGTGCCACTTATCAACGGGCTATGGTAACATTATTCCACGACATGATCCACAAAGAAATCGAATGCTACGTGGATGACATGATTGCCAAGTCCCTCACTGAAGAAGACCATTTGGTAAATCTGCTGAAGTTGTTCAAGCGTCTGAGAGAGTATCAGCTGAAGCTAAACTCCAACAAATGCACATTCGGGGTACGTTCCGGTAAGTTGCTGGGATTCATTGTAAGTGAAAAGGGAATTGAAGTTGATCCTGACAAAGTCAAAGCCATTCAAGAGATGCCTGCACCTAGGACTGGAAAAGAAGTTCGGGGGTTCTTAGGTAGATTGAACTACATATCAAGGTTCATATCTCACCTCACTACAACCTGTGAACCCCTGTTCAAATTGTTAAGAAAGGAACAAACGGTCAGGTGGAATGAAGACTGCCAGAAGGCTTTTGACAAAATCAAGGAGTACTTACAAGAACCTTCAATCCTTATGCCTCCAGTTGAAGGAAGACCTCTAATAATGTACCTGACAGTATTAGAAGGATCAATGGGGTGTGTGCTGGGCCAGCATGACGAGTCTGGTCGAAAAGAGTACGCAAGATACTACCTAAGCAAAAAGTTTACCGACTGTGAACAACGTTATTCACTACTCGAGAAAACTTGTTGTGCTTTAGCGTGGGATGCTCGCCGACTAAGGCAGTATATGTTGACCCACACTACTTTGTTGATCTCAAAGATGGATCCAATCAAGTACATATTTGAGAAGCCAGCACTTACTGGAAGGGTTGCAAGATGGCAAATGATTCTGACAGAGTATGACATTCAGTACACATCTCAAAAGGCCATCAAGGGCAGTGTACTGTCTGATTATCTGGCTGAGCAACCCATTGATGATTACCAAGCAATGAGATTTGACTTCCCTGATGAAGACATCATGTTCCTGAAAGCAAAAGATCATGGAGAGCCTGTTCACACTGAAGAGCCTGACCCAGAAGAAGAATGGACAATGATGTTTGATGGGTTTGTCAATATGAATGGTCGTGGAGTTGGTGCAGTGCTCATTACACCTAAAGGAGTTCACATGCCTTTATCGGCAAAACTCACCTTTGCCTGCACCAACAACGAAGCTGAATACGAAGTCTGTATCATGGGTCTTGAGGAAGCCATTGACCTCAGGATCAAGACTTTAACTGTATTCGGAGATTCAACTTTGGTAATCAATCAGACCAACAACAAATGGTACACTCACCAAGAGCATCTGATTCCATACTGTGACTATACGAGGAGATTATTGACTTTCTTCACAATAGTCAAACTTGAGTATATCCCTCGAGACGAAAATCAGTTCGCAGATGCTTTAGCTACCGTTTCCTCCATGATCAAGGTTCAGACTGCCAATTATGTGCCTCGGATTTCAGTATCCAGACTTGATCGACCAGCATACGTATTCTCCGTGGACATTGCTAAAGATGACAAGCCTTGGTTCCATGACATCAAAAGCTTCTTGGAGGATCAAACATACCCACCTGGGGCCTCATCCAATGATAAGAAGACACTGAGAAGGCTGGCTGGTAGTTTCTTCCTGAATGTTGATGGTTCCTTGTACAAGCGAAACTTTGACATGGTGCTTCTCAGATGTGTTGATAAGAAAGAAGCAGACTTGCTGATGCACGAGGTGCATGAAGGATCTTTCGGTACCCATGCTGGAGGACATGCAATGGCTAAGAAATTATTAAGATCAGGTTACTACTGGATCACAATGGATGCAGACTGTTGTGCCTATGCCAGAAAGTGCCACAAATGCCAGATTTATGCAGACAAAGTGCATGTGCCTCCGAATCCTTTGAATGTAATGTCTTCACCTTGGCCCTTTGCCATGTGGGGAATTGATATGATTGGGAAGATTGAACCAACTGCTTCAAATGGCCACGGATTCATCCTGGTAGCCATTAATTACTTCACCAAATGGGTTGAAGCAGCTTCGTACGCAAACGTCACCAGACAAGTGGTAGCCAGACTCCTGAAGAGAGACATCATATGTCGATATAGAGTACCCGAGCGAATCATTACTGATAATGGTTCCAATTTGAACAATAAAATGATGGCAAAACTGTGCCGGGACATTAAAATTCAACATCACAACTCTTCTCCTTACAGGCCGAAGATGAATGGCGCTGTTGAGGCAGCTAACAAGAATATCAAGAAGATTATGCAGAAGATGGTGGTCACATACAAAGACTGACATGAAATGCTACCATTTGCCTTGCATGGGTATCGTACCTCAATCAGAACATCCACTGGGGCAACACCGTATCAGCTTGTGTATGGTATGGAGGCAGTCCTACCTGTTGAAGTTGAATTACCCTCTTTACGGGTACTGATGGATGTCAAGCTGAACGAAGCAGAACGGGTCCTTTCTCGGTACAATCAACTGAATTTGATCGAAGAAAAGAGATTAGCTGTAATTTGTCATGGGAAGCTATATCAGAAAAGAATGAAGAAAGCCTTCGATCAAAAAGTCAGACTTCGGGAATACCAAGTAGGAGATCTTGTGCTGAAAAGACTTCTTCCTCCTCATACAGACCACAGGGGCAAGTGGACTCCGAACTACGATGGCCCATTCATAGTAAAGAAAGTTTTCTCTGGTGGAGCACTGATGCTCACTACTATGGATGGTGAAGATTTCTTATCCCTTGTGAATTCAGATGCAGTTAAAAAATACTTCGCATAAAAAGACCCGCTGGACATAAAAACAGAATGTAAGTCCAGGCAAAAATAGGGCATCCCGGCGAGTCAAAAACAGAATAAAAGACTCGGGCAAAAATAAGGGGAAAAAATGTGTACACCCGCTGAGTTGAAAAGCCGCATTGGACAGCTCAGGCAAAAATGGGTATCCCGGTGGATTGAAAACCCGAAAGGGCGATCCACGCAAAATAAGGGAATAAGCGAACAACTGCATTCTGAATTCGTCTGTATCACTTACAACCCGGCAAGCTTCGAAAGGTTAAAGCATCGGTCAAAATCAACCTTCTTCAGAAAGCAAGACGAGAAGAATGTCAAGGTCATACAGGTCATAGCAAAGGGAGATCAACTGAAGCTTCGTCAACATTGCCAACACTTTTACTTTTCTCAATTTGTAACAATCTCCTCATTCCAGGGGATTTGTTTCTTTGACTGTATTTGCTAATTCAGGGCACCTAGATTAATAAAATCAGAATTTTCAGTCACGCTTCGTCTTGTACATTTTTGTTTCGTTTGCAAAATGTCCAATATCCATGATATAATATTTGCATAAAAACAGATGTGCCTTTCTAATTACATGCTTGCAGGAAATGTATTTACTTACAGGAATATCTAACTCCTATGATGGAATCCGGTAAGGGATGCCTCGGGACACTTGTGCGTTTCTTTGTCTTAACAGGATTGCAGATATTCAATACGCCGCATGGGGCATGCCAAACATACTTCCTCCCCTCACAGTATCTAGAATGTTTATCCCCAACGAAGTTGCCAAGACATCACTTCCCCAGCATATCTTCTTCAAGCAACATCAGAAAATGCCCATTTCCCCGGCTGAGCTGTCAAGACTCCTCATCCCCCAGCAGGATCCTCACAAAAAGCTCTAGGAAGATCATCCAGTTATCTTTTCTCTCCCCAACAAAGTGCCAAATCTCTCATCCTCAGCAAAGATAGGGGGACCATCTCCCCACAGAGCTCCAGCCTCTCCCCAGAAGAGCAATGTCTGAATTCTCACACAACAAAGTAAAGGAAACTCCTTCATCCCTAGCTGGGATATCTCTTTACAGAGATAAATCTATCAGTGATCTAATCCCCCAAGCAGAACCGCATATGTTTTATCAGATCTGCCAATGATCTCATCCCCAGCTGGGATCCTACTTCCAAGCAGATCAGTCGGAGATCTTCACAGCAGCGGGATCCGGATCCCGAACCGGTTTCTTTTGCATAATCATAGCATTCACATCATTTCCCCCCCATAGCGTAGTATTCCGTCTAATACGGAGCATTACGGAAAAAAATCAAACATATCGCATGGTCACAAGTCAGGTTCGAGCCAGTCACCTGTAAATACCAACAGTACCTCATCAGCAATATGCAAAATACATCCTTTGCACATAAAGGCCAAAGCGTCCCTTTGCACTCTCAAATACAGATACATGCTCCTTTTGACACTCTTCTGTGTCATCATTCCCCAGTAAAGTAGCCAGAACACTTTCTACCAAAAGACACTAGTCCTTCTTGACACTCGTCCGTGTCATCTCAATTTCCCCAGCAGAAAGCCAAGCATCCCCTTTGCACTCTCAAACACAAACACATGTTTATATATACTTTCGAAACTTGTCCGTGTCATATCATCCCCTGCAGATATAAACCAAACCAATGCTTACACACTCTCTTGACACCCGTCCGTGTCACCTATCCCCAGCACAGTTGCCCAAACACTTGTTTATAATACTTCTTTTGACACTCGTCTGTGTCATCCTATACCCACAGTGCCAAAACACTTATACCTTTTTATTTCGGAAAGCGTAAGCACTCGTCCGTGTTTACCATTCCCCAGCAAGTCCCCAGCAAAACGTCTTTTTTCTATCCGACATTTGTCCTATGTCGTGATACTTTCGGCAGCCGTACCCTGCCCGGTGATCGTCCTTCACCTTTGGATGACCGTCCCTCATCCTTTCTCTAGCGGAGTCTCCATTATTGGACCCCTTTTCTATCTGACATTCGTCCTATGTCGTGATATTGAGCAGCCGTACCCTGCTAGGTGATCGTCCTTTACCTTTTGATGATCGTCCTTCATCATTTTATCTGATGGTCGTCCCCGTCGTTGATCTTGTTATTTGACATTCGTCCTATGTCATGATAAACCCTGAGAGTTGTCGTACCCTTCTAGGTGATCGTCCTTCACCTCTTGATGATCGTCCTTCATCAGGCTTATCCGATGGTCGTCCCCATCGTCGACCTTTTCTATCCGACATTCATCCTATGTCGTGATATTGATCAGCCGTACCCTGCTAGGTGATCTTCCTTCACCTTTTGATGATCGTCCTTCATCATTTTATCTGATGGACGTCCCCGTCGTTGATCATGTTATCTGACATTCGTCCTATGTCATGATAAACCCTGAGAGCAGTCGTACCCTGCTAGGTGATCATCCTTCACCTCTTGATGATAGTCCTTCATCAGGCTTATCCGGTGGCCATCCCCATCGTTGACCTTTTCTATCCGACATTCATCCTATGTCGCGATAAGGAGCAGCCATCCCCTGCTAGGTGATCGTCCTTCACCTATGATGACCGTCCCTCATCATTTATTTCATTCATTCTTTGAACCGATGGTCGTCACCATCGTTGTTTACTTTACTTTGCAAAACCTGATGGCCGTCCCCATCATTACCTTTACTTTAATCCCAGAGAATTTTATTTTATGGTCGTCCCCATCATGATCCCTTTATTTCCCCAGCATGTCGGCCGTCCCCGTCATTGCTTTATCCCCCAGCAGTCGTCATCTGCTTGATGGTCATCCTCCATTGCCCGCAATTTTTTTATCATACTTTACTACCTTTTACAATTTATATCCCTTTTCTTCTTCTCCCCAGTGAGTGCAAATTTTGGACTGTCTTTGGTATTCAACCACAAGTTACCATGTTTGTCTGTTAAGCCAGGCGCTTACATCCTGCATAGTTAACTCATGCTTGAATAGGGGCAGCTGTAAACACCCCAAAATTTCCCTCACTAAGTTCACACTACGGCTTGTGATCTTTCATATTTGCATTAGTTCAAACATACCATCTCATACTGCATTTTTGCTTCACTGCATTAGTTCAAGTTCATCTGCATCTAGGGTTTGTGATTTGAGCAATCCAGGATCCATCTGAGCCACTCCAAAGGTCTTCAATCACTACAAGAGGGTCTATGTATGTTCAATAATCATCTTATATCCCCCAAAGATCAAGGAAGTCAAAGAATCACAAGAACTGGCAAAGCATGGAAGCAGAGCTAGGGTTTCACTGCACAGATGACCTGAAATTAGGGTTTTGGCTTCAAGGGCCATAACTCCAAATTTTTTGGTCATTCTTGTTTCTAATGGTCTCAATATGTTATAAGGATCATGTGTACCAAATTTGATGAAGAAATTCATTGTGGAAGTCATCTGTTCACTGGGTAACTTCTTGAGCAAGTCAGAGCAAAATCAGGGCATCTGAGGCCCCCATCAATGGAACCAAAGTGGATTTTTCATCAAATTGAAGTTATATGATCTTTATTTGATCAATTGAAGTGCTTAGAAGTTCACAAAATTGAAGAAAAGTGGGCTAAACCAAAAGTTGCCAAAAATGGAAATGACTTGTAATATAAACTTTCCATTTTGGGAAAGTTTTTCAACCTCCTCTTTCTCAACCAAAAATGCTTCAAATGAAAAATTGTTGGTCATGAAAGTTGTAGACTGGATCATTTCCTTTTCAAAAAGTACAAGAACAAGTTCTAATTCATTATGGAACTCAAGTTATGGCTTGTCAAAGTTGGCAAAAATCACATAATTTTCAAGAATGCACCAAAGAGGGATTTTTGCAAAACCACTTGCCAATTAATTTATGACTTCAAACACACTTCTAAGTATCATAACATCATAGTACATTGCATAAAGATCATAATTTCCCAAGGAATTGTGCTATTTCATGTCTTGCATTTCAAGAATTTCAAAAGGGGCCAAAATTCATAGAATTTGCAAAATGACACATAACTTTGTTTCAACTTGCTGAATTGCCTCAAAACCATTTCCATGGACCTCCTTGATCCATGCTGCGCATGGACAAGCCAAAAATCTAGCTGCACCATTGCCCATACCTCAAGTACAAGTCATGTTGACATTTATGCAAAACACCCAAACCAATCACCACAGTCCACCACCCACTCTCTGGCCAATCCAGACTTTACAAGCATGCTTCAAGGATCATTTTTCATAAGACACATAAGCTGGAACCTCAGATAGCTCAGCATTCCCAAAAATCACTCCAACTTGCAAATTCCTTCGAAACTTATTACTCACTCACTCAATCTTCAAGCAAATTTCACCATTCATCTCAAAATAATTCACTGAACACAAAGCAACCATCAAACAAACCCCTAAGCACCTTTAACCCAAAACACGATTCTTGGCCAGTTGAGGTGTAATCACACAAACCAGCCAAAATAAACTCCTTCCAAGCCTCAAAGCTTCTTCATAAGGATCATTAGAGTCATTTTGCACAAGAGAAGTGGCCAGAAAGCTCAGTTTGAGAAAGCTCAAGCTCGGGTAACTTCTTCAAATTTTTTTCAGAAATGTTATTTTAAGTTCTTAGAATGATCTTCATGCTTTGCTGATCACCATGATGTGTTTACTTTTGAGAATGGTTGAGAAATGAGCTTGTATGTATGTTCTGAAAGTTTTACCATTTTTGATTTTCTCTTCGAATCTTGAGATTGAGCCATCATAAATTTGTTTTGAGGTTGGATTTGAGTTCAGGAGAGTGAGGTGAGTTGATCTGGAGCTTTAGAGCTCCAGAAATAACCTAGGGTTGAAGTTTGGAGTTTGCTCAGGGAGGGTCTGGCCGGAGATGACGACCGGAGGTCTTCTCCGGCCACCTGAAAGTGATTAATGTGATAATTAGGGTTAGGGCTAGGTTTAAATGAGGGTCGTTTGATTTTAGCTTCATGCGTGTGTTGAACGACCAGGATTAGTTCATTAGTTTTAAATATGGGTTAATTATTTAATTAAATAGGATTAGCTGGATTTGAATTATGACCCTAGGATGTGGCGCGCAGTCAACCATTTAATCCCCAGTTTCAATCTAAACCATTGGATGTTCATACTTCTGTTTTATTTCATTTAAATTTCATTTTTTCTTATTTCTTTTGCATATTTTATTTAAAATAGCTAGAAAATCTCAAAAAATATTTTCTTCTGTATTTTGCATTCAAATAATTTTCTTAACCCAAAAATATTTTTATTTTCATTTTTTGCATTTAAAAATCATTTTTAAAACATTTAAATGTTTATTTTAATTAATTAATGGAAATTAATTAATTAAAATATCATTTAGGTTTCTAAAAATCCCAAAAAAATTCATATTGCACCTTAGGACATTTAGAAACATTGTCATACCATTCATACAAATTTTGTTTTTGGTTTTGAATCATCTTTGACAATTTTCTTGAATTTAGGGTTCATAAAATTCTTATTTTTGAACCTTAACTTCAAGAATTCTTTTCTGCCTAACCAAGAATGGTATGAACTTGATTCTTTTTGCATTGTTCTTAATTTGACATATAGTATCTAGCATACTTTTGTCATAAATTTATTTTGCATTTTTGATTTGATTTGCATTTTTTCCCTTAAGGTACCTTAAAACCCTAGATAACTTAAAAAAATCATAACTCCCTTTAGGTTAAGAGTTAGGTCTCCTCCTTTGGGGTGTGATATCATATGGGGTTAGGGTTCCTTTGAATGCATTTTCAATTTTTTATCTTATGATTTGCTTCTTTTTTTGACTTTTGCATCTCATGTTGCATGAAAACCCTAATTTCTCATCTTCATTTGCATACATCTTGCATAAGCATTCATATAAGAACTTTCCATGTTATTTCATACATTCATATGACTCCTAAGACATCATAGGACACATTAGAATCATACTTGATCATTTCTTCATCCATTTACCATGTTATGCATTCATTGCATTCCATGGACTTTCATGTGCTTTCATGCATCCTACATGCTTCATTTGCATTCTCATCCCTTGTATGATCATCCACAACTTTTGATAGGTCTTTGCATCATCTCTTAGCATCATTTATATCATGTTTATGCTTCTGGTTTTGGTTTGCATCTTTGCATACATTCCATTTTCATTTCATTCTTTCTTATATGCTAACCATTTCAGGTGGTAAGTACTTTGAGAAGTGAATTTGCCTTCACTTCTCACTTCTCTTCTCATCTCTCTTATGCATCATTGCTGAATTTTGCTTTTGCATTAGAGTAAGCTTGCTTATTCATGTTCTTCATTCACTTTCTTTCTTCAAGTAACTTATCTTCTTAAGTGAAGTAAGTTAACTTGTTTCTTCTGCTTCTCCTCCTTGCATCTTGCTCTCTCCTTGGTGGTTTCTCTTGAAGATCTCTTGCAAGCCTTACAAACCATAGGAACACCCAAGCATGACAATAACTAGGGTTTTGATTTGTCCCCCTTTAGTTTTACCTTGGTGTCTTCTTTTGTGTCTCTCTTCTCATCTCATAATCAGGGACTAAACCCCTAAGGTTTTAAGGCTTTGTGATTAAGGGTATATCTGCATCCTTCTCTTAGGATGGAGTGTATAACTTTAATCCTAAGTGTTAAACCCTTAATGTGTTTAAATCTCTTAATCAATCCACCTTAATAATTACTAAGACAATAGCTTGTAACTTGGGCCTTGCATTAGGGTTCTAATTCTTCCTTAATTGGTTAAGAAGGACTAACCCTAGTGTTAATGGACAAGTCCCCCTCAAGTTGTCTTACAAACCATAAAATCCACTTCTTAACCTTACCATTAATTAAAATCCACTTTAATAAAGGGTTTGTTTTGTCATGAGGTTAATCCATAATCATGGATTAAGTTGGGGTATCTTCCTCAGCTTAAATGTTCTCATCTATCATCCTTCTATTAGGATGGTGTAATTAGTCCATTCAATCTTTGATTATGGCTTAAACTCATTACTTAACACTAAACAAAAACTCCAAAAACATCTAAATAATCACAAGTAGGTTAATGATCTTAATCCTACATTATGGTGACTAAGTGTGAGGTGCTTACTTCATACTTAAGGTATTTTCATTACCCCTAATCAGAGGGAGGATGTGATGAGTTTTCTAACCCTTGGTTTAGGCCTAAGCTCATTATCTTATGACAAACACAAAAGGCAAATAAAATATTGAAAGCACCAAAAACAAACAATAATCGTCTCCTCCGGGATTCTTTTCTCATCATCTTCACTCACAAACGAGAACTCGCTTCTTCCGTCTAATGCAAGACAGTTAGCACCTGAGCCAGACAGGTCACACACTTGAGCATAGACAAGCAATCAGTTCATCAGTCAATTTATCTTTCAGTCTCTTTGAGTCGAACTACGGTGTTCTGACTTCCTCATTGCACGAGAGAATACGTAGGCATAACTTAATTGTTATCGAACAAAAGTCTTTGTGTCTTCCCCCTCTTCCAACATTATTCTTTAAGCCTCATTCCTGAGCACCTCACTTCACTTTCTTTCACTGACACTTGTACATTCCTTTCCAGCTTTTGCACACAGATAGCACAGACACTACCCCATTAAGCACAATCTTTCAAGTGTGGATCCCGTCGAGTACGACGGACAATCTGGGTGCTAATACCTTCCCAGGTTGTAACCAACCCCCTTTCTTAGTTTCTCTGGTTCGCGACCGTCTTATCCATATCTTTCCAGGTTTATGCAGCATTACCTTTCCTTTGGGATAAAAATGCCTAGCTGGCGACTCTATTCTTTTCACCTTCATTTTCTCTCTTTGTCGACCGTTCGCGCTTGTACCGGGACTCAAGTCTTAGGGAGCGACATACCAAATACCATATCTTCGTTGATTAGGGTGAACTGATCCTCCTGTCGGTTTGTCACATCCACAGAAAATGGGCTACCACCCTCAGGAGTAAGGGCCGTGTTCACCACAAGGGTAATAACAATGTTGTTGATTGGATTGCCTTAGGCGTCTAAGGTAACCACTAGAGGATCTTTCTGTGAGGGGTTAAGCCTTTGCATAGCAGCCCTCATTTCTTTCCGCCCCAACTTTATACCCTGCATCATCGTCATGAACTCCCCCATCCGAGTGTGAAGCTGGTTCAACTCTGTCTACACAGTATCCATGAAATTCCTTTGATTCCGACGGGTAGGGTACTGGTGTGGCGGTATATCGTGCCCAAGAAGACGAGTCTTGGTGGCTCTCGCAATCCTTCCTGAAAGTGCACATAAATTAAGATGACAATTGTGAAGAAATGGTGCTTATTACCCTGTGTCAGTGCAAGAGATAACAACCAGAGATTCAAACCAAGTCATAGATATCATAAATTGGGATATGAATATAACAATTTCCCTAAAGGGTGCCAATTCATATATATCAAAGAGAAAAGCAAAGCAAAGTAAAGAGGAATCCCACAAAAAGCCAGTGGGTAATCTAGATACAAGAGTATAAGACTAAACCCTAAGAAGCTCCTATCTTGCAACCTCCAACTAAGACGCTTGATGGCTTGGAATAACTGGGCAATATCTAGATGATTTGGCTCCTGTATGAGCTTATGGATAAGAAGATGCCTTAGATCAAAGGAAGCGTGCCGCTCGTTGATCTGTTGTAGGAATACCTCCTCCTTTTCCTTGCTAGGACTCGACTCAATTTTAACCTTCTTAACATCAGCCCGAAGTTTCAACTCTTTTAAATCCTTATGGACGTTAGCCATCTTATGAAGGTGGTCTCTTCGTTACTGGTGGGCTTTCTGGAGCAACTCTCCATGCTCGTTCAGAGTCTCTTGAAGAGCTTTGATCTTTAGCTTGTACTCGATCTCTATCTCCTCCTGCTTTCTCAGATGGTTTTCCCACTTTTCCTGCCAAAGGGCTACAACTTCGTTAGCTTCGTCCAAAGCTTTCTTATCCTTTTGGCGCTGAATAGCCCTGTGGATCTCAGCCAAACCCCTCTTCTTGAAGTAGAGCTCTCGTTCTTCAAAGTCTTGTTGTTTGAGCTTGACCATCTCTTCAGCCTGATGAGCTCTCTCTTCTAGCTTTTGGTTCTACATCTTCAGCTTCTGGCAAGAATTATCAACTTCCTGGTTTTCAGCCCTAAGCTGTTGGACCAATTGTAATGCCCCGATTCGATAATTCCCATTTTGTTGGAGTCTTTTATTTTAATTGAGTAATTATTATTTTGTTTGTGAAATTAATATGATGATATGATATGTTGATGAATTAATGTGATATATTGGTGTAATATGTGATTTTTACCGTTTTATGAATTTCCGGGTAAAATTGGATAAGAGGGTATTTTAGACTTTTGTTAATTATTGATAAGTTAGAATTAGTAGAATTGGTATTTTTGTGAGAGAAATGATATTTGGTTGGAGAGAGTAGAAAATAGAAAGAAAATATAAGAGAGTGAGAAAGAGTATAAGTTGGTAAGAAGAGAAAGAAATGGTAGAAAGAAAAAGAGAAGAAAGAAAAAGGAGAGAAGAGAAAAGAAGAGAAAAGAGGGAAAGTTGGAAAAGCTTCAAGATTGCTCCAAGAAATCGAAATAATCGGGTAAGGGTGATAAGCATTGTTATCTTAATATTGTGTATGATTATGTATGTGTTTGATTGGTTAAGTTTTGGTTTTGATGGAAGTTTAGAGAAGATGAATAGTTAGGGTTTGAGAGAAAATGTGAGAAATTGGTAGATTAATCGGTTGGAAATCGTTATAGCCGAAGTATGATAGCTAGAATATGTTATTGATTATGTTTGTTGAGTTTTGGAGGAGTTTTGGGGGCACCTTGATGGACTTTTACGCTGCTGAGAATTCTGGAAATCATAGTGGTCACTCAGCGAAAGTTCTAGGGCGATTTTCGCTCAGCGAGAAAGAGGGCGCTCAGCGAGCTTGTGGGTTTTTCAGAGGTTATGTGTTTTAATCTGTAGATTTAGTTTCGGGTATCCGGTTTTAGTGATCCTTATATCGATTCGAAGCTAGAAACGTGTAGAAACCAATGATGCTCTATGAGGCATTGCAGAGTAGGTTGCTGGATGATATTTTTGTGAAGTTCGTCTTCATCTTTTGGTCGGTCGGCTCTGATATGTAGCACCGGGTAGCTAGGATTGGCTTGATGCCTTTTTGTGAATACATTTGTATATGTATTTTGATGTGAAATGTTTTATGTAAACATGGAAGTATTTTGGTGATTAAAACTTGCAGATATATTTATGATAAGTATATAAGTTTGAAATTTTTATGTTTTGTTTCCGCTGTTTAATGCATTGACGAATACGGGTGTAAGGATGAAATCCTTGTGTATGTAAGTTACCTCGTTTGTTGCATATCTTTATTGAGCAGGTGTTGTATGTTTTTTAATTTCAAGTATAATGTGACATTGCTCTTTTATACCGTTTTTCAAATATACTCTGATGAATTTTGAATATGTGCCAAAGTGATTTGATTGCTTATTTGGGGTATGTAGATGTTAGAAATTGGCAGAATTTTTGACAAACAAAGTAAAAGTTATGAACTTAGTTCAGGACATCAGAATGTCACACCAGATGTTGTGACATCGTTATAAACTTAGTTCAGGACATCAGGATGTCACACCAGATGTTGTGACATCGCAAACCTGCTATCTGCCATTAAATGATGCGTAACAGAAGTGCTTAAAATCAGGAGTAAATATCTGGAATTAATTGTAAAAGGATAAGCACTCCAAGGCGCCTCTTTAGGAAGCTTAGTTATCTGGTTTCAGTGTAAAGGAAACAGAAAAACTAACTCACCTTGATTCAAGGAGATAACAAACTAACTCACCTTAATTCAAGGAGATAACTGTGGGATTTATCAAAGTCTGGATTATTTGCAAAAAGCCCACAAACTAAGCATCTATTTAAGGAACTGATACACTCAAGTAAAATTAACGATTTCAAGCAGAGTGTCAAGGGTGTTAGTTAAAGCTAGCAGGTTTTAATTGTTTGTTAGTCACTTTATAAGCTTTTAAGCAAAAAGTGAATTGTGTCTTGATTGAAACTGATAAGTAAGATCAAGCTGGTGTGTTTGAAGTGTGACTTCAAAATTATTAAAGATCACTGTGTGATTGAGGGGGAGTGAGTAGGTACTCATATCTAAGTAGAGTCTTAGATAGAAATTGCCTTGGGTAGATATTAAGTGACGGATTAAACTGATTGATTTAACTCCATAATTAATATTACTTATATTGGATTTCCTTCCTGGCTTGGTAGCCCCCAGATGTAAGTGTGGAGATACACTGAACTGGGTTAACAAATTCCTGTGTTATTTAATTTACTAGCTCATTAATTTATCAGTTTCTAAACATCTGGTTCGACATCACATATCTGATCCCAGAATTTCAGGGTATATAAAGGGGGTGTTACATTAAGTGGTATCAGAGCCAGTGTTCGAATCAGTTGTGTCTGTCTTGATGTTTTTGTGATTGAACTTTTGTTTAATCTTGTTGTTGTCTTTGGGAATGATCAGAATATGGCTAGTAGAAATGACAATGCGATGGTTGCTGCTTTGGAAGCAATGACTAGGGCGGTGAAGGGAGCGCCAAATGTAAATGTGAATGATGAGTTCAGGAAGAATCAACCGCCGGTCTTCAAGGGGAGATTTGATCCTGATGGTGCTCAGAATTGGTTGAAGGAGATTGAGAGAATCTTCAGAGTCATGGATTGTGCTGAAGAGAGTAAGGTGAGGCTTGGTTCTCACATGCTGAAGGAAGAAGCCGATGATTGGTGGGTCGGTAGAAGTCAAACTCTTGAGGAGGAGGATGAAGAGATAACTTGAGAAGTTTTTCGTACTGAATTCTTAGGGAAGTACTACCCTGAGAGTGTGAAGGGAAAGAAGGAGATGGAATGACTTGAGTTGAAGCAAGGTAGTATGTCAGTGGTTGACTATACTGCTAAATTTGTGGAATTGGTTCAGTTTCATCCTCACTATGCGGCTACTACTGCTGAGTTTTCTAAGTGCATTAAGTATGAGAATGGCTTGCGTCCTGAGATTAAGTAAGCTGTGGGATATCAGAAAATCAGAAGGTTTTCAGATTTGACTGAATGTTGTAGAATTTTTTAGGAAGATAGCATAGCTCGTTTTACACATGACAAGAGTGTGAATGAGAGGAAAGGGAAGCAACAAGCTAGAAGTGGACCTTATGTGACATCCGCTGATAAGGGAAAACATAGAGGAAACTTTGATAGGAGATCTGGTGGAGGGAGTTCTGGCCCCGTTAAGTGTTACAAGTGTGGCGATTTAGGCCACAAGTCCTTTGAGTGTGGGAAGAATATTGTGAAATGTTCAAATTGTGGAGGTCTTGGACATGCTATTACCGAGTGTAGGAGGAATGTTGTGAAGTGCTTCAATTATGGGGAAGTTGGTCACATTAGTACTAAGTGTACTAAGCCGAAGCAAGCTCAGGCGGGCGGAAAGGTGTTTGCATTAGCAGGGAAGGATACTACTAGTGCAGACCGTTTGATTAAAGGTACATGCTTTATTAATAGTACGCCTTTAGTTACTATTATTGATACGGGAGCGACTCATTTGTTTATTTCTCTTGAGTGCGCTAAGAATTTGAATTTGTTTATGTCTTCTTGGGGTGGTGAGATGGTTATTGAGACTCCTGCTTCAGGATCGGTAACTACTTCTTTGGTGTGTGTATGTTGTTCTTTGACCATGTATGGTAAAGATTTTGTTATGGATTTAGTTTGTTTGCCGTTTGAAGGTTTGGACGTGATCTTGGGTATGAACTGGTTGCAATTTAATCGAGTTCATATAGATTGTTATCATAAGTTAGTAAGGTTTCCTTCTTTGGATGATGATGAAGAAGAGAGTTTCTTATCCACGAAAGAGTTGAAGAAACTTTTAGTGGACGAAGCTCAATTGTTTGGTTTGTTTGCATCATTGTCAGTGGAGAGCAAAGTGGAGATAAGTAGTTTTCCAGTGGTGTGTGATTTTCCAGAAGTGTTTCCGAACGATATTAAGGATGTACCGCCGGAAAGAGAGGTTGAGTTTTCTATTGATCTAGTTCCGGGTACTAGACCGATTTTGATGGCACCGTATCGTATGTCAGCTTCAGAGTTGGTAGAATTGAAAAAGCAATTGAATGACTTGTTGGACAAGAGGTTTGTTAGGCCGAGTGTTTCTTCTTGGGGTGCACCTTGTCAGACCCTAATTTTTGACCCTAAGATTTTCCGCATCTCATCTGCATTTCTCATACAAACAAGATCACGTACTGGTTCGTGTATCCTTTTTCAGGTGCAGGTCTTTGCTTCGCAGAGGATCACCTCATTTAATTTCTGTTATTTGTTTATATTCACTAACTTCTAACCAAAATATCAAAAAAAATATGTTGCAGTTGCTTCTTCTTCTTCTGTGTTGCAGGATTTAAAAGATAGGGCAGTGATTTCAATTCAGAGGCGTTTGTTCAGTCACAATTCGATTCAGATGGACGTTTGACCTAATCTTGGTCAAACTATCAAAAGGTTGTTCAACTGCAAGTTAATTGTGCCAGTGGTTCATTTTTCAGACAGTGCGTATTCAAAGTTCAAGACTGTGTTATGTGCAAAGGCTTCAGTTATCAGACAGTGTTTTGTGCGAAGTTGGGTCCGAATCTTCAATGATCGTCAATTCATCAGTGGTTTGTTTGTGGATTTATTTTCCTCAAATAATCTGGGAAATTTTTAGAGGATTCAAGTGTTTGTGGCTCAATGCTATGAGTTGTTCAGTGGCTTAGTGATGACTGTGTGCAAGAAAAATCAGGAGTTTGTGGTGGGCTTAAAATCATCAGTTCATATTCATTTATCTACCCGTATTCCATTTTTTACAATCATTTCCATTATCCATTTTATCCAATAACCATCTTTTTCCCATTTTTCTTCGATTGTCCATTTTTCGATTAAACTACCTTTTTTTTATGACCATTACCATATTAATATTACTAAATCCATCTTTTATTATTTCTCATAATTACCATTTTTTAATCATTTCCAACTATTTTTTAATCCTTTTCATTATCCATTTTTTTTAGTAACCATTTCTTTTTCTATTATTCATTTCCAATTATTTTTTTCCAAAAAAAACTTCATTTTCCATTTCATTTCTATAATTCATTTCTTTTATTCTCTATATATAAACAAATTACATAAACCATGGTTTTTCTATACAAAAAAAAAATATAGCCCATTATCCCAAGTCCCTTTTGCAAGGCCTCACAAATAATTGTTACAAGCCTTCACACGTGTACACTAGCTTTTATTTGTCAAACAAAAACAACTACATCAAGCTGTCCCCACACGTCCAACATCCCACGCCAGCTTGCCCCACATAGCATTTGCCAAGCCTTTACCAATGCAAAATAACAAGCCCCAACATCCAGCCATTTACCAGCCACAAGCCTCCAAACAAAACCTCACGCCAGCACAACAACAAAAGCCTGCAAGCAAAAGAAAAAGTAAGCCAAAGTACATGCCAACTTGCAACATATACACAGCCTCACATCACTTCAAGCATTCACTTACTAGCCAAACTTTCCCCCCGCACGCCATCAAGCATCACGCGCAAGCCATATGCCCAAGGCAACGAGCAAAACTCCTAGTGAGCCAAAAGCAAAAATAGCCACACGGCAAGCCAAACAACAAGCAACTCCCTTCGTACAGTCAAGCCGTGTGCGAGTAGCTTCAGGATTTTTCAATCCACAGCGAAATTTCCAGCTCCTCACGCCCTCAAACACAAGCACCTCAAGCCAATGCACATGAACAGCCAACAAGCTTCAGCCACAACAAAGCTGCCAAGCCCAATCCTCAGCCTGTCAAGCTTCCGTATCTTAAGCCGTAACAGCTACACCCATCAATAACACACAGCCTGCCGCACGTGACCATCAGTAAACAGATAGCACCAAAATGCAGCTTCCTTTCAAGAGAAATGCAACACATAAAACGCAGTTAGAACTTGAACAAAACACAAGCTCTCATGCGGAAAACACACACACAAACTTCACAAGCGCAGGCCCAAAACGCGTTGAAGCTCAACTCTCAAAACGTAAAAATCAGAGGTGAAACGCATCACCAAATTCATTTCAATTTCTCACCTTCATCCTTCTATTTAAAGAGCCTTCTCCTCTTCACTCAATAAGCTTCGAAAGCCCCAAAAAGCTCTGCAAAAATTCTTCCCAATCCGAAGCTTCAGTTAATTCATTCAATTCCTCCATTCGAGCCTTCAAATACCTTTTCCCTTCATCAATTCGAAACCTATCACCATCAATTCTTCACTCTTATTCAAACCATCAAAACTTCATAAAGCCTTCAATTCATAAAAAACCTAGATTCGAAAAGAAAGAGGAACAAGAATTCACAAAGA
Organism: Lathyrus aphaca; assembly: GCA_963966055.1. Lineage (NCBI taxonomy): Eukaryota > Viridiplantae > Streptophyta > Magnoliopsida > Fabales > Fabaceae > Lathyrus > Lathyrus aphaca. Next base: position 12,019,461 of record OZ014524.1, on the reverse strand, counting down.
ATTGGAAGAAGAAAGAAGAAGGGTTTGCGATTTCTTTGATCTTTGAAGGTGATGAGAAAATGATTTTTCTCTCCCCTGTTTTTGCATTTAAGTTCCGCGAAGAAGAAGAAGAGGAGGCCTCTTTGTTTTCCTTTCCTTGTTTTACTGTGTTGAGTTTCTTTAATGTGTTAAAGCTTTTTTTTAAGTTTTTTTATTAAAAAGAAATAATATGTTGCTTGGGCCTCTGGTTTGTATTGTTTGAACCATTTGCTGTTCACATCCCCAATTTCCTGCGCTGACACCTACTTCTCCCCTCTTCATTCTTCTTTTCTTTTTTTTTAAATAACCTTTCCATTATTTTATTTGGGGAGTTTATTTCTTTTTTTTTGGTTTAGTTTCATTTTGTTTTTTTAGAAATAATTTTTATGAAAACATTTTAGAAAAAGTTTAGAAAAATAATTTTAGAAACAATTTTTAGAAAAGAAATTTTAGAGAAAGAAATTTAGAAAAAGGTTTTAAAAGATATTTCTATTTTCTTTTTATGGATCTATTATTAGATCCATTTTCTTCATCTTTTATTTTTGGTCGATGACAATCTCCGATTCGGGATTGTTGAATTTCGATTAGTTTAATCTTCATTATTTCAAATCTATGGATGAATGATCATTTGGATCATTCTCCATACTTTGAGATTGTGATAGGTTGCTTTTCGATAAATTCAACGATAATCTCGATTAAGATTAGACCGTTCTCTTTCTTTTAGTGAGGCATGTTTTCGGAGAACGATTCCTAATATCGTTTCTCTAACATGTATTAACACGAATATTTTCCACTTTAATTAGTGGTGACCGGCCTCATTTGTAGGGTAATTACTCCGTAAATTACTCGGCGATTGCTTAACATAGACCTAAAGTTGTCCCGATTCGGAATGCGATCCACTTGGATCCGGTTGCCTCGACTTTATTTTTCTTTTCGTGGTTGTGCTTGAGTAAGTTCATCATACCACTTTATATTGTAAATATTATAATAATGTGAATATACTAACATTTAATTAAATCTCTCGCACCTTATCCTTTTATTTCAATCTCTTGTTCCCTACCTCTCTTATTATGCTTCTATATCATTCATCATTTTGCTTATTGTTTATATTGTGATATTTGTGATTTTTCCTTTGTCCATTTGGACACAAAAACACTAATAACGGATTAAACATCTAAAAAATGGGTGACTTTAATTTCGGACTATGGTTACTATCCTTAGCTTGGGAGTTTTTGGACTTAGATTCTAGGACCATTCCTTTGCTCATTTGTTATGGATTGAAGACTTTGGCTCCGGTTGAGTTTACTCGCTTATGAAGATGGAAATCCGATTGTTTCAAAGAGTGCTTGCCATATGGTTTGATCATTCTTCCTTTAGCTTTTATTTTCAAGTCTTAGGATAGTCCCTTCATCTCTTCCCATCTTCTTTAATTTTCAAATCTTCTTCCTATTTTCAAAACTTTCTTTGTTTTCCAACTTCAAACATTTTCACAATCAAACCTTGACTTAGGTCATGCGGTTTTACTTATTTCTCATTTCATTTCTTAATAAATGCTAAACCACATAAGCATATCGAAACTTTTCTTCTCAAAAACTTAAAAAATATTCAAACTCATTCAATTGTTTTTGTGCCCTCGTGCACGTTTCCTTTTAACCTTTTTTTATGTTTAGATATGATTCATCCTTTCTAGCGGAATTATTCGCTAAAGGATGACGACTTATCTTTACATTTTAAAATCAATTCAACTCATTTGCCTTTTCACAATTTGTACCACGAACTACGAGGTTTTGATCTCGCATTGCACTTTGTGGGTACGTAGGCATAAGGCGTTAAAACCTTATCAAACACCAAAATCTTAAAAAACATTCTTCTTCTCATCTCCTCAATTTTTTTTCAAGCAAACCATTTCAAACCAAAAATGCAGTAAACATTTCAAAGGGTTCCCGTGGAGTACCACAGACAAGTCGGGTGTTTAAAACCTTTCCGATTTGTAACCAATCCCCGTACCCATTCTCTGTTTGATTCTTTTAGCTTTTTAGCTTTTGAGATTCATTAAGGCTTTCTTCGTTCTTTTTGCCTTTTTGCCTTTTGGAAATAAATAAAAGCGCGGTGGCGACTCTGTGTATATCGAGTTAAGTTAATCAATAGCTTACACTCATGATTTTACCGCTACAGAAAAGTGGCGACTCTGCTGGGGAGTCAATCTCTAAGTGGATTCGGCCTACTTTGATTTGTTTACTGCTTTAGTTTGATTTGCTTGTTACTTGGTTGTTCTGTTTCGGTTTTGGTGATCCTCTGTGAGATAGATCCTAACCCGGATCTGAGTAGAACTTATGATAGGACGGCGATATTCGAAGCGATATGCGATGGAGTAGTCCAAAGCAATATCAATTTGATAATCTCCACTCGGTTAGGCTCTCTTGGACTATCAATGTCATGACGAGTAATCGTACGTGGCATTATTTTCCGACCTTGAGCTGATCATACTGAGGACCGTAGAACCCTTAACCAATCTAAGCCAATTTAGGAACGTAGTGCGGAAACTATCTGAGTGTAAACTTAAGGTGGTTGTCACGCGATACTACACTCGGACGAGGTCTATTTTAAGAATGTTATCGGTTGGGGAGTAATCCAACGTACCGATGATATTCTAAAGATGGCTGTTAACTCCGGGAACCTCTGTTAGCACCCTTCTGGTTTTTTGCAGGTACAATGAAGACAAACCTTAGTACATGCCTGTGTGGGTTGGTGTTCTGTTACCATGACTCCATGCTCGTGATTCGAACCTTTGAACCTGTGTGCTTTGCGTGATCTTGTTTGTGGTTGTTGCATCTGCATATTCATCATGATCATCGTCACGACCATTTTTCAAGGAAGACAATACCGATTATTGCAAATATTGGAAAAAGTAAGTATTCCTTTTTGTCAAGATTTTTCATGACCATATTTTCGATGTTGACCATGTTTGCAATAATCGAGTTGTTTTCCTGAAAATGGAAGTGAACATTGCATATCATTGCATCCTCGCATATTCTTGCGTTCATCCGAGTTGTGTGGGAACTCATCCCAGTTGTTTCTTTCCTCAGTTGTCTGCTGATCCGTCAAGCTGACTCCTCACCACAGATACGGTACTAGAGCTGCTAACAGACGAAGAGCTATCAGATTGAGAATGGAACACCAAGAACAGCATAACATGGAAGTTCGAATGGAAATTGATGAGTTGAAGGCCGGTATGACCAAGCTTACTGAAATGATGCATGTTTTGATTGCTAGAGGTGAACCACCTCAAAGGACTGTTATCTCTGAAGTTTTTACTGCTGTTGTTGATCCTCCTGTTGTTCAGCAACCGGTTTCCACTTGGCCAGAATTTGGGTTACCTCCGGATTATGTGCCAGTTTCTGCAACTGCTCAAGTTGGTGGTCCATCTGTTGTGCCAGTTTTTTCAGCTCCGACTTTTGCTGAACCTCAACCTGTTGTGCACGCTAATGCTCAGACTACTTATCAGAATTCTCCTTTCTTGTACCAGACTGCTGGTCAACAAGCCGAAAGTCAGGGTGAACCTGGATATATGGATGAAGTTAGAGAGCAATGTTTGACTCTTGAGAAGAGGGTAAGAGGTCTGGAAGGAAAAGATGTCTTTGGTTCTGCTGCAATAGATATGTGTTTGGTTTCCGACTTGGTTCTTCCGGATAAGTTCAAGGTTCCTGTATTTGAGAAGTATAATGGTCATACTTGTCCAAAGATTCATCTGCTGATGTATTGTCGCAAAATGGCTTCATATGCCAAGGATGACAATTTGCTTATTCACTATTTTCAAGATAGTTTGAGTGGTGCTTCTATGAAGTGGTATGTTGGGCTTGAGAAGAGTCACATTCGAAGTTGGAAAGATTTGTCTGATGCTTTTGTAAGGCAGTATAAGTACAATCTGGACATGGCGCCTGACCGTCGTCAACTTCAAAACATGTCACAGAAAGAGAAAGAATCGTTCAAAGAGTATGCTCAGCGTTGGAGAGAGCTAGCTGCTCAAGTGGAACCACCGTTTCCTGAAAAGGAATTAACTGGTTTCTTCATGGACACTCTTCAACCGTTCTTTTGGGAGAAAATGGTAGGAAGTGTTTCATCTGGTTTTTCTGATCTAGTCACTATTGGAGAAAGACTAGAGGAAGGTATCAAGAAAGGTAAGATTACCAATTCTGAAGCTCCTAATGCTGCAAGAAAGTCTTTTGGGAATCCCCACAAGAGAAGAGATGGTGATGCTTATGCTGTTTCAACTGAGAGGAGGCCTTATCGCCCGCAACAACGATATGTTCAACCATACGTAGCTGCAGTTGCTCCTGTTGTCAAAACTCAACCTGCTCAAACTCAAGCTCAAGGTCAAGCTCGACCAGCTCAAGCTCAGGTACAGATTCGAGCTCAAGCTCAGGTTCCTCCTCCTGCTGCTGGACAAAATCAGTATCGCAATAGGCCAAACTTTGATCCTATTCCGATGTCTTACACTGAATTGTTTCCTTCCTTGGTTGAGAAAGGTTTAATTACTACTAGGCCTCCGCCTCCTGTTCCGAATCCTCTTCCAGTTGGTTATAGATCGGATCTTCGCTGTGAGTTTCATCAAGGTGGAACTGGTCATGACTTAGAGCATTGCTTTGCACTAAAGGCTAAAGTGCAAGAACTTATTAGGAACAACATCCTTTACTTTAATGACCTTAATCCCAATGTTATCAACAATCCTTTGCCGAAGCTTGGTAAGTGAATCTTCTAGAAGACTTCAATTGTCAATTTTCTTCAAGGCCAGAATATCAGTCGGGACAGCTCATCCTTGTTGTTGATGGATCACTAGGCCATTGTTTCTTCATGTTTGCAATTTTCTTCAATCATATTAAGTTGTTTTCTTTTAAGCTTGTTTGCACTTTCATGTTGGTTTTAATGAAATGAGCATTGCTTTGTTTTGATTTAATTTCATTTATTATTTGCATCTTTATGCTTTACATTTCAAGTTCATTTATCTTTTCTCAAGCTTTTACAATGATTGGAGGGAGGATGATGAAAACGAGATACCCATAATTATTGTTGGTATGCTTTCAATTGAGATTTGGTTGATGATATACAGGCATTGTTTCAAATCCCAAACACTGGAGAAATAAGGAAGTTAATCCTTTGTCAACCCCTTCGAGCCTTGAAGTTGGAGTTTCTTTCTATTCGAAAAAACCCTCAATTTTAACCCGGGGATGGGTAGTTCTCAATTAATTCGAATGTGCATTCAAGTACAAGAGAATCATTCAAGACACCTTTCAATAAAGGTTGCAATATCAAGTTTTCCTTCATATACGTCAAGAAGTGTTGAAGATTGTTTCTCAATTCAAAAGCCAATGATGGTTCATCGTAATCATCAAGCCATGCAGCCATTATCTTTCAAAAAAAAAATGATATATAAAAAAAAAATTGTAAAAAAAAAATTCAAGCCCGCTAAGTCAACACCTATGAAGGAGACTTAGGCAAAAACTGGGGCATCCCGCTGGCTGTAAGATCAAATGACACAGTTCAGGCAAAAATTAGGGATAATAAAAAGAAATATTTGTCAAGAGGTCATCAGAATCCTCAGCAAAAGCAAGTTGAGTTGACTAAAGTCCTCACTAGAAATAACAAAAGGAAGAGATGACTGCTATCTCAAAATCCTTTGGCTTATGAACCATCTTCATCTGTGCAATCCTAAAATTCATGGAACTTGAATGCATAGGCTGAATTAATTGAATGTAGGACTGAAGTTCATCACGAAGTTGGGTTGGGTACAAATAAACTTTGAGCCTATATCCTTTGTTTCATAAACCGTGAACCAGACCACGTTACAACCTTCAAAAGTCCTAATTGAATCCAGGTTTCTTTTGAAAAGCGTATTACAACAAGGTTGCGTAAACTGACTCCCAAGTTCTTTACCAATCATTTGCTTGCTTACCTTTGATTTATCTTTAATGTTGTCCGAACCGCCGTGTTTTGACAATGTTTTCATTTACTTTACATCAATAAATTTCATTCCAAAAATGATTCTTGATTTCAAACTTTGCATTGAATTTTGCATTAAAATCACCAAGTTTGTACAAACAATTTTTATTTGCAAATAAACTTTCTTCATCAAGGAATTTTCAAACAGTTTAGAAACTTGGTCGGTGATCTTATCAGGGGCAAGTTTTTCTCAGTTCCTTTTGTTTCAAGATGTTGTTGCTCAATGCAAGTTATTCTCAAATTTGGTTGGTCAGAAGATTCTCTGCAAATTACATGTTGGGTTATTTTCTCAAGGGCTGAAGCCATGATCAGTTTATTTTCTCAACTTTCATTTCAAGAATTGAAGCCATGATCAGTTTATTTTTCTCAACATTCATTTCAAGATATGATTATTTTCTCCAGCAGTAGTCAGGAACTGAATCCGTTATCAGTTTACCTCCATCAGTCATTTAACTTGGGGCAATATTCTTCAAGAATCCCCAAGCAGCTTTGCATGACTTCTCCCAAAAGATTTTCAACTTGGTATAGTTTACTGGTGTGACAGAGATTTGTTCAGCAATAGTATCTCTAATGTCTCAGAGCAGAATGGCAGTGATCTTCTGTGTTGAGGAATCAGTCTTACATTTCTTTCCACTCCTCTAAGAGTCTAAACTGGTTGTCATCATTTTTTCTCATATTATGTCCTTGGGTGTGTTATTCCCCATTTTTGAAAAGTTTGCATATTTGAGTGTTTTAGTCCTCATTATGCGTGTTCTTAGATGGTTTAGTCCCCATTTTCGTAAATGTCCGCATACTGAGTGTTTTAGTCCTCATATGCATTTCTCAAAGTCTTGTTGTTTTCAACTTCTTACTTTTTGGTTAAAGTCCAACTTACTTGGCATTTTTCTGTCTCTCTAAAACTTTTTCTTCACCTACTTGTTGCGTCTTCTCAGATATTACACCCTTTTATCCGATTGCCATTCTCGGATGTCAATAGTGAAGTCATCATTGATTTGATGTACTGTCCCAGACCTTTTTTCCATCTCATTCAGTTCTTTTCCTGAATGTTGTGATTCACATTTTATCTGATTGTTATTCTTGGATATTGTGATCATTTTCCTTCCGGTTGCCATTCTCGGATTTCCATGTTGGATTCATCACTGAGTTAATGTGTTTTCCTGAATTTTTCCATGTCATTCAGTTCTGTTCCTGAATGTTGTGATTCACATTTTATCTGATTGCCATTCTCAGATGTTGTGATCACTTGCCTTCCGATTGCCATTCTCGGATGTCCATAGTGAAGTCATCATTGATTTGATGTACTGTCCCGGACCTTTTTTCCATCTCATTCAGTTCTGTTCCTGAATGTTGTGATTCACATTTTATCTGATTGCTATTCTTGGATGTTGTGATCATTTCCTTCCGATTTCCATTCTCGGATGTCCATAGTGAAGTCATCATTGATTTGATGCACTGTCCCGGAATTTTTCCCATTTCATTCAGTTCTGTTCCTGAATGTGGTGCTTTGCATTTTATCTGATTGCCATTCTCAGATGACGTGATCACTTGCTTTCCGATTGCTATTCTCGGATTTTCATTGTTGGAATCATCATTGAGTTGATGTGCTCTCCCGAACTTTCTCCCATTTCATTCAGTGTTGTTCCTGAATGTTGAGACTCACATATCTTTATCTGATTGCCATTCTCAGGTGTTGTGAGTACCCTTTTCCGATTGCCATTCTCGGATATCCTCAGTAAAGTCAGTTATGTCATCCTTGGATGCTTCTGGTGTACTTTTTTTCCAGGACTTTTTTCTTACTTCATTCAGTGCCATTCCTGGATGTTGTGATCATTTCTGTCCAGTTGCTATTCTTGGACATTTTCACCTCGGCTGAGCCATGTGTTGGTCTCTAGCATGTTGTCTTTCCCTGTTGAAGTATTATGATCCTTATCCCCAGCGTTTATTCTTTTCCATGTGTCGTCTTGTCCCTCACGGACTTCTCTGCATTTCATATGTTTTCAGATACATTTCATATCATCTCATAAATTTTCTCATATTTTCTCTGCTGTCACATATTTTCTCTGCATTTCATATTTTTCTCATAACATTTTCATATTGCTTCATATCATTTTCATATGCTTTCATAAACTGTTTCATTTGCTTCATATCATTTCCATGTCATCTTTATATCATTTCATATCGTTCATTTCATTTCATTCCAGTTTTTGGCATCTTAGGATCAAAAATTGGGTTTTTTGATATTTAAGTATCTTCCATCTTGTCGAAACGAAGATTTCAATCTTCATTATCTCTGGATTGAAGAAACTTAAATAGGGGCATCTGTCAGACCCTAATTTTTGACCCTAAGATTTTCCGCATCTCATCTGCATTTCTCATACAAACAAGATCACGTACTGGTTCGCGTATCCTTTTTCAGGTGCATGTCTTTGCTTCGCAGAGGATCACCTCATTTAATTTCTGTTATTTGTTTATATTCACTAACTTCTAACCAAAATATCAAAAAAAATATGTTGCAGTTGCTTCTTCTTCTTCTGTGTTGCAGGATTTAAAAGATAGGGCAGTGATTTCAATTCAGAGGCGTTTGTTCAGTCACAATTCGATTCAGATGGACGTTTGACCTAATCTTGGTCAAACTATCAAAAGGTTGTTCAACTGCAAGTTAATTGTGCCAGTGGTTCATTTTTCAGACAGTGCGTATTCAAAGTTCAAGACTGTGTTATGTGCAAAGGCTTCAGTTATCAGACAGTGTTTTGTGCGAAGTTGGGTCCGAATCTTCAATGATCGTCAATTCATCAGTGGTTTGTTTGTGGATTTATTTTCCTCAAATAATCTGGGCAATTTTTAGAGGATTCAAGTGTTTGTGGCTCAATGCTATGAGTTGTTCAGTGGCTTAGTGATGACTGTGTGCAAGAAAAATCAGGAGTTTGTGGTGGGCTTAAAATCATCAGTTCATATTCATTTATCTACCCGTATTCCATTTTTTACAATCATTTCCATTATCCATTTTATCCAATAACCATCTTTTTCCCATTTTTCTTCGACTGTCCATTTTTCGATTAAACTACCTTTTTTTTATGACCATTACCATATTAATATTACTAAATCCATCTTTTATTACTTCTCATAATTACCATTTTTTAATCATTTCCAACTATTTTTTAATCCTTTTCATTATCCATTTTTTTTAGTAACCATTTCTTTTTCTATTATTCATTTCCAATTATTTTTTTCCAAAAAAAACTTCATTTTCCATTTCATTTCTATAATTCATTTCTTTTATTCTCTATATATAAACAAATTACATAAACCATGGTTTTTCTATACAAAAAAAAAATATAGCCCATTATCCCAAGTCCCTTTTGCAAGGCCTCACAAATAATTGTTACAAGCCTTCACACGCGTACACTAGCTTTTATTTGTCAAACAAAAACAACTACATCAAGCTGCCCCCACACGTCCAACATCCCACGCCAGCTTGCCCCACATAGCATTTGCCAAGCCTTTACCAATGCAAAATAACAAGCCCCAACATCCAGCCATTTACCAGCCACAAGCCTCCAAACAAAACCTCACGCCAGCACAACAACAAAAGCCTGCAAGCAAAAGAAAAAGTAAGCCAAAGTACATGCCAACTTGCAACATATACACAGCCTCACATCACTTCAAGCATTCACTTACCAGCCAAACATTCCCCACGCACGCCATCAAGCATCACGCGCAAGCCATATGCCCAAGGCAACGAGCAAAACTCCTAGTGAGCCAAAAGCAAAAACAGCCACACGGCAAGCCAAACAACAAGCAACTCCCTTCGTACAGTCAAGCCGTGTGCGAGTAGCTTCAGGATTTTTCAATCCACAACGAAATTTCCAGCTCCTCACGCCCTCGAACACAAGCACCTCAAGCCAATGCACATGAACAGCCAACAAGCTTCAGCCACAGCAAAGCTGCCAAGCCCAATCCTCAGCCTGTCAAGCTTCCGTATCTTAAGCCGTAACAGCTACACCCATCAATAACACACAGCCTGCCGCACGTGACCATCAGTAAACAGATAGCACCAAAACGCAGCTTCCTTTCAAGAGAAACGCAACACATAAAACGCAGTTAGAACTTGAACAAAACGCAAGCTCTCATGCGGAAAACACACACACAAACTTCACAAGCGCAGGCCCAAAACGCGTTGAAGCTCAACTCTCAAAACGCAAAAATCAAAGGTGAAACGCATCACCAAATTCATTTCAATTTCTCACCTTCATCCTTCTATTTAAAGAGCCTTCTCCTCTTCACTCAATAAGCTTTGAAAGCCCTAAAAAGCTCTGCAAAAATTCTTCCCAATCCGAAGCTTCAGTTAATTCATTCAATTCCTCCATTCGAGCCTTCAAATACCTTTTCCCTTCATCAATTCGAAACCTATCACCATCAATTCTTCACTCTTATTCAAACCATCAAAACTTCATAAAGCCTTCAATTCATAAAAAACCTAGATTCGAAAAGAAAGAGGAACAAGAATTCACAAAGAATTGGAAGAAGAAAGAAGGAGGGTTTGCGATTTCTTTGATCTTTGAAGGTGATGAGAAGATGATTTTTCTCTCCCCTGTTTTTGCATTTAAGTTCCGCGAAGAAGAAGAAGAGGAAGCCTTTTTGTTTTCCTTTCCTTGTTTTACTGTGTTGAGTTTCTTTAATGTGTTAAAGCTTTTTTTTAAAGTTTTTTTATTAAAAAGAAATAATATGTTGCTTGGGCCGCTGGTTTGTATTGTTTGAACCATTTGCTGTTCACATCCCCAATTTCCTGCGCTGACACCTACTTCTCCCCTCTTCATTCTTCTTTTTCTTTTTTTAAAATAACCTTTCCATTATTTTATTTGGGGAGTTTATTTCTTTTTTTTTTGGTTTAGTTTCATTTTGTTTTTTTAGAAATAACTTTTATGAAAACATTTTAGAAAAAGTTTAGAAAAATAATTTTAGAAACAATTTTTAGAAAAGAAATTTTAGAGAAAGAAATTTAGAAAAAGGTTTTAAAAGATATTTCTATTTTCTTTTTATGGATCTATTATTAGATCCATTTTCTTCATCTTTTATTTTTGGTCGATGACAATCTCCGATTCGGGATTGTTGAATTTCGATTAGTTTAATCTTCATTATTTCAAATCTATGGATGAATGATCATTTGGATCATTCTCCATACTTTGAGATCGTGATAGGTTGCTTTTCAATAAATTCAACGATAATCTCGATTAAGATTAGACCGTTCTCTTTCTTTTAGTGCGGCATGTTTTCGGAGAACGATTCCTAATATCGTTTCTCTAACATGTATTAACACAAATATTTTCCACTTTAATTAGTGGTGGCCGGCCTCATTTGTAGGGTAATTACTCCATAAATTACTCGGCGATTGCTTAACATAGACCTAAAGTTGTCCCGATTCGGAATGCGATCCACTTGGATCCGGTTGCCTCGACTTTATTTTTCTTTTCGTGGTTGTGCTTGATTAAGTTCATCATACCACTTTATATTGTAAATATTATAATAATGTGAATATACTTACATTTAATTAAATCTCTCGCACCTTATCCTTTTATTTCAATCTCTTGTTCCCTACCTCTCTTATTATGCTTCTATATCATTCATCATTTTGCTTATTGTTATATTGTGATATTTGTGATTTCTCCTTTGTCCATTTGGGCACAAAAACACTAATAACGGATTAAACATCTAAAAAATGGGTGACTTTAATTTCGGACTATGGTTACTATCCTTAGCTTGGGAGTTTTTGGACTTAGATTCTAGGACCATTCCTTTGCTCATTTGTTATGGATTGAAGACTTTGGCTCCGGTTGAGTTTACTCGCTTATGAAGATGGAAATCCAATTGTTTCAAAGAGTGCTTGCCATATGGTTTGATCATTCTTCCTTTAGCTTTTATTTTCAAGTCTTAGAATAGTCCCTTCATATCGAAACTTTTCTTCTCAAAAACTTAAAAAATATTCAAACTCATTCAATTGTTTTTGTGCCCTCATGCACGTTTCCTTTTAACCTTTTTTTATGTTTAGATATGATTCATCCTTTCTAGCGGAATTATTCGCTAAAGGATGACGACTTATCTTTACATTTTAAAATCAATTCAACTCATTTGCCTTTTCACAATTTGTACCACGAACTACGAGGTTTTGATCTCGCATTGCACTTTGTGGGTACGTAGGCATAAGGCGTTAAAACCTTATCAAACACCAAAATCTTAAAAAACATTCTTCTTCTCATCTCCTCAATTTTTTTTCAAGCAAACCATTTCAAACCAAAAATGCAGTAAACATTTCAAAGGGTTCCCGTGGAGTACCACGGACAAGTCGGGTGTTTAAAACCTTTCCGATTTGTAACCAATCCCCGTACCCATTCTCTGTTTGATTCTTTTAGCTTTTTAGCTTTTGAGATTCATTAAGGCTTTCTTCGTTCTTTTTGCCTTTTTCCTTTTGGAAATAAATAAAAGCGCGGTGGCGACTCTGTGTATATCGAGTTAAGTTAATCAATAGCTTACACTCATGATTTTACCGCTACAGAAAAGTGGCGACTCTGCTGGGGAGTCAATCTCTAAGTGGATTCGGCCTACTTTGATTTGTTTACTGCTTTAGTTTGATTTGCTTGTTACTTGGTTGTTCTGTTTCGGTTTTGATGATCCTCTGTGATATAGATCCTAACCCGGATCTGAGTAGAACTTATGATAGGACGGCGATATTCGAAGCGATATGCGATGGAGTAGTCCAAAGCAATATCAATTTGATAATCTCCACTCGGTTAGGCTCTCTTGGACTATCAATGTCATGACGAGTAATCGTACGTGGAATTATTTTCCGACCTTGAGCTGATCATACTGAGGACCGTAGAACCCTTAACCAATCTAAGCCAATTTAGGAACGTAGTGCGGAAACTATCTGAGTGTAAACTTAAGGTGGTTGTCACGCGATACTACACTCGGACGAGGTCTATTTTAAGAATGTTATCGGTTGGGGAGTAGTACCGATGATATTCTAAAGATGGCTGTTAACTTCGGGAACCTCTGTTAGCACCCTTCTGGTTTTTTGCAGGTACAATGAAGACAAACCTTAGTACATGCCTGTGTGGGTTGGTGTTCTGTTACCATGACTCCATGCTCGTGATTCGAACCTTTGAACCTGTGTGCTTTGCGTGATCTTGTTTGTGGTTGTTGCATCTGCATATTCATCATGATCATCATCACGACCATTTTTCAAGGAAGACAATACCGATTATTGCAATTATTGGAAAAACTAAATATTCCTTTTTGTCAAGATTTTTCATGACCTTATTTTCGATGTTGACCATGTTTGCAATAATCGAGTTGTTTTCCTGAAAATGGAAGTGAATATTGCATATCATTGCATCCTCGCATATTCTTGCGTTCATCCGAGTTGTGTGGGAACTCATCCCAGTTGTTTCTTTCCTCAGTTGTCTGCTGATCCGTCAAGCTGACTCCTCACCACAGATACGGTACTAGAGCTGCTAACAGACGAAGAGCTATCAGATTGAGAATGGAACACCAAGAACAGCATAACATGGAAGTTCAAATGGAAATTGATGAGTTGAAGGCCGGTATGACCAAGCTTACTGAAATGATGCAAGTTTTGATTGCTAGAGGTGAACCACCTCAAAGGACTGTTATCTCTGAAGTTTTTACTGCTGTTGTTGATCCTCCTGTTGTTCAGCAACCGGTTTCCACTTGGCCAGAATTTGGGTTACCTCCGGATTATGTGCCAGTTTCTGCAACTGCTCAAGTTGGTGGTCCATCTGTTGTGCCAGTTTTTTCAGCTCCGACTTTTGCTGAACCTCAACCTGTTGTGCACGCTACTACTCAAACTACTTATCAGAATTCTCCTTTCTTGTACCAGACTGCTGGTCAACAAGCCGAAAGTCAGGGTGAACCTGGATATATGGATGAAGTTAGAGAGCAATGTTTGACTCTTGAGAAGAGGGTAAGAGGTCTGGAAGGAAAAGATGTCTTTGGAGGCATTATCTTTATGGTGCAAGATTTGAAGTTTTTAGTGATCACAAAAGTTTGAAGTATTTATTTGATCAAAAGGATTTGAACATGAGACAAAGGAGATGGTTAGAACTTTTGAAGGATTATTATTTTGGTTTGAATTACCATCCGGGTAAGGCGAATGTGGTGGCCGATGCTTTGAGTCGTAAGTTGTTACATATGTCCGCATTGATGATAAGAGAATGGGAACTTTTGGAGAATTTTAGAGACTTGAGTTTGGTTTGCGAGATGACGCCGAGAAGTGTGAAACTTGGTATGCTTCATGTTACGAATGATTTTCTTGCAACCGTTTGTGAAAAGCAAAAGCTGGATTTGAAATTTGTTGATTTGATGATGAATGAGAATGAGGATTTCAAGGTTGTTAATTTTGGAGTTTTGAGATTCCGTGGTCGTATTTGTATTCCCGATGATGAGGAGTTGAAAAAAATGGTATTGGAAGAGGGACACCGGAGTAATTTAAGTATTCATCCGGGAGCGATTAAGATGTATCAAGATTTGAAGAAGATATTTTGGTGGTTAGGATTGAAGAGAGATGTAGCTAATTTTGTGTATGTGTATTTAACATGTCAGAAGTCTAAGGTGGAACATCATAAGCCTAGTGGTTTGATGCAACCGTTGGATATTCCGGAATGGAAATGGGATAATATATCGATGGATTTTGTTACGGGTTTGCCTAATACGCAAAGAGGTCATAATGCTATTTGGGTGATTGTGGATAGGCTTACTAAATCTGCTCACTTTATTCCATGGATATTAGTTATTCTTTGGAGAAGGTAGCCGAGATTTATGTTTCTGTGATTGTGAAGTCGCATGGAGTTCCTAAGAGTATTGTATCAGATAGAGATCCTAGATTTACATCGAGGTTTTGGGAAAATTTGCAAAAGGCTTTAGGTTATAAGCTAATATTGAGTTCGGCTTACCATCCGCAAATGGACGGTCAAACCGATAGGACAATTCAATCGTTAGAGGATTTGTTGCGTGCTTGTGTGCTAGAACAAGGTGGTATTTGGGATAGTTATTTAGCGTTGATTGAGTTCACCTGTAATAACAGTTTTCATTCGAGTATTGGTATGGCACCATTTGAGGATTTATATGGTCGGAGATGTCGAACACCTTTGTGTTGGCATGAAACCGGAGAGAGAACGGTAGTTGGACCGGAGATGGTACAAAAAACTACGGAAAAGGTGAAGTTTATTCGGGAGAAGATGAGAGCTTCTCAAAGTAGACAAAAAAGTTATCATGACAAGAGGAGGAAGGATCTTGAGTTTCAGGAAGGCGACCATGTGTTTTTGAGAGTTACACCAGTTACGGGTGTGGGTCGTGCTTTGAAGTCGAAGAAGTTGACTTCTCGTTTTATTGGGCCGTATCAGATTATTGCACGAGTTGATGTTGTGGCTTATCGTATGGTGTTGCCTCCGAATCTTTCGAATTTGTGATAACACTAAAATTCATTGTATTTCTGACTCCGATTTCGCATGCATTCTTAGATTTTATTGTTATTTTGTTATGTTATTACTTTGTTTTTCTTTGTTTTCAGGATTTCTATGTAATCGGGGTCTAAATCGAGAAAAGGAGCGAAAAAGGAGTGGAAACGGACGAAAACCAAGAAATTCAGCGTTTTACACTTACGACATACACCATGGCGGGCGCCATGGGGTCTGCCATGACGTGGCCACGTCTCAAGACCACTCCACAACTGCCAAGACCCATGATCCCCACTCTCTCATCTCACATTAGTCTCATGGCGAGCGCCATGGCCTTGTGGCGGGCGCCACAAGGCAAAAACTTTTCCCTCCACTTTTTAGTGGAAGGGGCATCCTGGTCTTTTCCTGCTTTTTGTTTTCCTATAAATAGGACCTTAGATTTTCGTTTTCAATCATCCAAACTTAGAATCTCTTAGGCATATATCAGTTTTAAAGCAGTTATCATTCCACATCAGGGTGTTACTGCAATCGAGTGATCGAGTCTATATACGTCTATGTAATCGAGTCTTGGAGCACTCTGGGAGGAAGTTAATCCTGCCGCCATTTTAATTCCAGTTCGTATTTTATTTTTCCGCATTGCTTTACTTTCATTTATTTTCCGCATTGCTTTACTTTATTTATTTCCCGCACTCGCTTTACTTTATTTATTTCTCGCACTCGCACTACTTTCGTTTATTTTCCGCACTCGCTTTAAATACCTTTATTTCTCGCACTCGCACTACTTTTATTTACTTTCCGCACTCGCACTACTTTTATTTACTTTCCGCACTCACACTAAATTACTTTTATGAAAAATTATAAAAATAACTTTTACTTTACCATGTCTAACTAAATCTATAAAGGTTAGAATGTAAGGATCGTAATTGAACCAGTAATCCGTACAATTGTTCGTGGAAACACTTAAGGGTTATTTTATCTTTCAATTTAAGTAATTATTTTTAACTATTTCAAAAACAGCCAAAAGTGCTTTGTCTAGTTCATTAGGAGTTTTTAGATTAAAAAGAAAAGAGATTTTAAAACGATATTCGGACGCGTTAAGAAGTTTAGAGTCTGGTTCGTGAGAACCTCTTTTTGCTAAGAAATCCAGGTTAAAGTACTTTTCAACTTAGTTAAGATACTATATTTCTTAAAAATAGGTTTACTACTCTAACGCAGTACGCACCTTTTAATCCGTGACAATAGGAGGGGTTGATTAGAGAGTACAACTCGGTTCTGAATACGCGAAAGCGACAGTTCCTGTTAAATTAGTTCTTTTCAAAGTCGAAAACATTGCCCATAAGTAGTTCTATTAACAAGTACTGGACTATTAATTGATTACGTGAATTACATTCGAGCCTGTCTTTATTAATTGTTTAAAATTACCATTTTATTTACCATTGCACTCTCCTTAAAACCTTTATATTCAGTTGCCTTAGATACACACCATAACAACAGGTACGATAGATTGACACTTGGTCTCTGTGGATTCGACAATCTTTTATATTACTCTGACGTGTTCGTACGCTTGCGAAAAACATGCATCAAGTTTTTGGCGCCGTTGCCGGGGACCAATTTCGTCAAATTTCATACCCTGTAGTTATACCGTTTAGACTAAGGTTGTTACCCACCGGTCAATGCGAAAGACTCGCAGTGCCGGAAGTTTAGTAGACCCTCTAGTTGAACCTGAACGTTACGCTCGCGCACGTTTGTTTTTTCTTAGGAATAGGAGAGCTATGGCCGAAGATCAAAACCGAAGACCTCTTAAGGACTTCACCCAACCATCAAACGAGGAACCTAGTTCCAGTATAGTAAACCCCGCTATCCCAGCCAATAATTTTGAACTTAAACCGTCCCTGCTGCAATTAGTGCAACAAAGGCAATTCACAGGTCTTGCTACTGAGAACCCAAACCAACATTTAAAAAACATTCTCCAGTTAGCAGACACCTTTAAAACCAATGGAGCTCCTCCTGAGGTGATACGCTTAAGATTATTTCCCTTTTCCCTCAGAGATAAAGCTCTATCATGGTTAGATTCCCTTCCACCAAATTCCATAACAAATTGGGAAGACCTTAGAAAAGTATTCCTTGCTAGATATTTTCCCCCAAGTAAGACCGCTCTTCTTCAAAACCTAATAACTAGATTTACCCAACACCAAGGAGAGTCGTGTTCGAAGCCTGGGAGAGATATAAAGAGCTATTAAGAGCATGCCCACATCATGGCTTAGAGAATTGGCTAATCATTCAAACCTTCTATAATGGACTTCATTATAACACTAAGATGACCATCGACGCTGCCGCTGGTGGCGCACTGATGAACAAACCTTACCCTGAAGCTAGTGCCCTTATCGAAGACATGGCCCAAAACCATCAATCATGGGGAGTAGAACGAGCGACAGTGGAAAAGAAGGAAGCCCAAGGAGGAATACATGAGCTAAGCTCTATGGACATGATGCAAGCTAAAATGGACGCATTGGCCCTTAGAGTCGAACATATGTTTACAACTCTGAATACTGTAGCCGCAGTTTCGCCGAATTGTGAGATATGTGGGACGCAAGGACACCAATCCGCCGAATGCAATCTGTTAAATGAGACCAATCCTAAGCAAGTGAACTACACCCAAGGGAACCCATTTTCAAACACATACAACCCTGGATGGAGGAATCACCCAAACTTCTCCTATAAAAATAATAACCCTATCCAAAATACCGCACCTCCGATACAACAAGGTTACCAAGCCCCAAGAACAAATCAACCTATGCAACCTGTACCACCAAGTCCGAGCCTTGAGAAAATTGTAGAAAATTTTATCACCGCTCAAACACAACAAAATAAAGAGTTCATGAACCAAAACGTCCATGTTAACGAACTAATTACCCAGTTAGGAACCAAGGTTGACCAAATTATTACTCATAACAAGATGCTTGAAACCCAGATCTCTCAGGTAGCTTTAAACCAAGCCCCTCAGACTACACCTGGAGGACAGTTCCCTGAACAACCTCAATAAAACCCAAAAGGGCAAGCAAATGCCATTACTCTACGAAGTTGAACCGCTTATAAGGAACCTTCAAACCCTAGATTAAGTGACCCTGAAACTTCTGAGAGAAATGAAGAGAAGGAACCAGAGGAATCTGAAAACCCGGAAAGTCATGAGAAAGGAGAAGAACCTAAAAATAAAACCTATGTACCACCACCGCCATACAAACCACCAATACCATACCCTCAAAGATTAAAGAAAACCCAAATCGATAATCAGTATCAAAAATTTGTTAAGGTTATAGAAAAACTTCACGTAGAAATCCCCTTTACAGAAGCCATCACCCAAATACCTTCTTACGCTAAGTTTCTCAAAGACATACTTACAAATAAACGTAGACTTGAAGATCCGAAACCCGTGGAATGTAATTCTATTTCCGAAAATAGGTTAGCAAAGAAAGATAAAGATCCCGGAAATATTTCCATTCCTTGTGTTTTGGGGAATCATGTCATCGAAAAAGCTTTTCTAGACTTAGGAGTTAGTGTGAGCTTAATGCCCTTAGCAGTTTGTGAGAGATTAAACTTAGGAGAATTACAGCCTACTAAGATGTCACTTCAATTAGCCGATAGATCCGTTAAATACCCTATAGGCATACTTGAAGACATCCCGGTTAGGATAGGTCAGTTGTTTATACCTACTGATTTCGTTGTCATGGACATTAAAGAAGATGACAACATACCAATTCTCCTAGGTAGACCGTTCTTATCGACTTCTGGAGCCGTAATAGATGTTAAAAAAGGGAAACTAACCTTTGAGGTAGGTGACGAGAAGATAGAATTTATACTCTCGAAATTTCTTATGGCACCTGTAATAGGAGATGTTTGTTATGCCTTAGATATCATTGATGAATGCATTAGGGAATTAGAACAAGAAGAAGAAACTGAATCTATAAAATTGCCATCAACCCTTATTTTGGAAGATGACAATTATAAAAAACCCTACATTAATGATAACCTTCACGAATGTTTATCTCTTACCCCAGATCCTATGCCATGCCCTATGAAACCAACCGTAAAACTTAAGGAACTGCCTAAAAACCTGAGATATGAATTTCTTGATGAAGAAATGAATCGTCCAGTTATAGTCAGTGCTACCTTAAACCAAAAGGAAACCAACCAATTGTTAGATGTTTTACGAAGGTACCCCTCAGCCTTAGGATATAAGATCTCAGATCTAAAAGGAATAAGCCCATCCGTATGCATGCATCGAATTTTGCTTGAAGAAGATTCAAAACCCTCCAGAGAACACCAACGAAGAATAAATCCTATAATGAGTAATGTAGTTAAGACTGAAGTTCTTAAGTTACTAGAGGCAGGTATAATATATCAGATCTCGGACAGTAAATGGGTGAGTCCTGTGCATGTAGTACCTAAAAAGGGAGGCATCACAGTCGTGCAAAACGAGAAGGGCGAACCTGTAGCCAAAAGAACCGATGGAGGTTGGCGTATGTGCATATACTATAGAAAATTAAATAAAGCAACTAGGAAGGACCATTTCCCATTACCATTCATAGACTAAATGTTGGAGCGCCTAGCCAGACACTCTTACTTTTGTTACCTAGATGGATATTCAGGATTCTTCCAAATACCTATTCACCCCAAAGATCAAGAAAAAACTACCTTTACATGCCATGTTGGAACTTTTGCCTACAGAAGAATGTCTTTTGGACTTTGTAATGCCCCTGCCACTTTCCAACGTTGCATGATGTCTATCTTTGCAGACTATTTAGATGGAATCATGGAAGTATTTATGGACGATTTCTCAGTTTGTGGATCTGATTTCAAAAATTGTCTTATCAACCTTGAGAAAATCCTGGAAAGATGTGTGGAGGTAAACCTTGTGCTAAATTGGGAAAAATGTCATTTCATGGTCACCGAAGGGATTGTTTTAGGACATATAGTTTCCGAAAAAGGTATAGAGGTAGATAAAGTTAAAATAGAAGTCATAGAGAATCTAAAACCGCCGAAGACTATCAGGGAGATAAGAAGTTTTCTTGGACATGCCGGATTTTACCGACGTTTTATCAAGGACTTCTCCAAAATAACAAAGCCCTTAACTGGTCTTTTAATGAAAGATGTTGAATTCATCTTCGATGAAAAATGTACTGAAGCATTTAACCTTCTGAAGCAAGCTCTGATTTCAGCACCTATAATGAAACCCCCTAATTGGTCAGAATCGTTTGAGATAATGTGTGACGCTAGTGACTATGCTGTAGGAGCCGTTCTAGGTCAGAGAAAAGATAAAAAGTTACACGTAATTTATTATGCCAGTAGAACCCTAGACGCTGCACAGCTCAACTACGCAACAACCGAAAAAGAGCTCCTAGATGTAGTTTTCGCCATAGACAAATTTAGATCTTATCTAGTAGGAGCCAAAATTATAGTTTACACCGACCATGCTGCCATTCGTTACTTATTAAGTAAAAAGGATGCCAAACCTAGGTTACTTCGCTGGATTCTATTACTGCAAGAGTTTGATTTAGATATCCGTGATAAGAAAGGCACAAATAATGTAGTGGTTGATCACCTTTCTAGGCTAGAATACCTGAAACCCGACTCAGTACCCATAAATGACGATTTTGCCTATGATAGACTGATAGCCCAACTAGAAACTATTGAAGATGATAACCCAGAGCCACATGAGCGTTCTCATAAATCCTTAGCTATAAGTAATGTAGCTTGGTATGCAGACTTTGTTAATTACCTAGCCGCTGACATCATACCCCCTGATCTAAACTACCACCGGAAGAAGAAGTTCTACAGTGATGTGAGAAACTTCTATTGGGACGAACCATTTCTTTTCAAGAGAGGTAAAGATGGCATTTTCCGCCGTTGTGTTCCAGAATAAGAGGTACATAATATAATTGAGCATTGTCACTCTGCACCCTATGGTGGACATGCGAGCACATCTAAGACCTATGCCAAGATTCTTCAAGCTGGCCTATTCTGGCCTACTATGTGGCGTGATGTCCATGCTTTCATTGTCAAGTGTGACAGATGCCAACGCACATGAAACATTTCAAGACGTAATGAAATGCCTCTGAGAAATATCCAAGAAGTAGAACTCTTCGACGTATGGGGTATAGACTTTATGGGACCGTTCCCACCATCTTTCGGAAATCAATACATCTTAGTAGCTGTTGACTACGTGTATAAATGGATTGAAGCTATCGCCGCACCCACGAACGACACCAGAGTAGTCATCAAATTATTCAAAAACTATATATTTCCCAGGTTTGGAACCCCCCGTTTAGTCATAAGTGATGGAGGATCACACTTGATATCGAGAATATTTGATAAACTTTTAAGCAAGTATGGAGTTAAACATAGAGTAGCAACACCATACCACCCACAGACTAATGGACAAGTGGAAGTATCTAATAGGGAGATCAAACAAATTCTTGAGAAGACTGTCTCTATATCTAGAATTGATTGGTCGCAGAAACTTCAAGAGGCATTGTGGGCCTATAGAACCGCTTTCAAAACCCCTATACTTATCAACTGGTCTATGGAAAATCATGTCACTTACCTTTTGAGTTAGAGCATAAGGCCTATTGGGCCATTAAAACTTTGAATTTGGATTACTTGACTGCTGGTGAGAAACGTATCCTTGATATCCACAAATTAGAAGAGCTCAGACAATCTGCCTACGAAAATGCCATCATATACAAAGAAAGAACAAAAGCTTGGCATGACAAAAGAATCATAAGAAAAGACTTCAAAATAGGCGATCCTGTTCTCTTGTTCGATTCTAGGTTACGACTTTTTCCAGGGAAGCTTCGTTCGAGATGGACTAGCCCTTTCGAAGTATCTAAGATCCTAAGATCTGGTGCTATTGAAATCAAGAACCAAACTTGTAAATTGTTCATCGTCAATGGACAGAGGTTGAAGCCCTATGAAGGAGGTGACATCCCAACAACATACACATGCCATACTCTGAGTGATCCACCATGTCCTTCAGATGATGTATAAAATCCGGTCGTCGAGCTAATGACGTTAAACAAGCGATGCATGGGAGGTAACCTATGGTTTTCTTATTTACGTACTTTTTATTTATTTTTCCTTTATTTTAATTTGTTTTACTTTATTATTATGTCAGGACTAACGATTGAATGTTTTATGTGATTTCAGGACTTGTTTGCTAACCTTGTGCAGAATGCAGAACCCCGATGACATGCACTTGGCCTTTAGAGACGACGCACAGAGAAAGCATTACTATGTCCACATGAGACGCCGTAAGGCTCCTACCAGGTACCCAGACCAAGATTGCATGGATGCCTTGGGGATAGAGCCAAGCGTCAGATTCTTATGCCACCAACTCCAGTGGGACCAGTTTGATGATATGAACAACACTTACAGGAACTTGACTCTATAGTTCCTCAGCTCGTTTCATTATGATCCTTGGGCTGGACCCGATGGATATGTTGTTTTCAGGTTGTTCGGGATTGGCTACTTCTTCTCTCACAAAGAGTTTGGTGATTTACTAGGTTTTCATACTACTCCTGATGCTATTCCAGAGACACCGATGGGGTATTTTATGAGCAGAGAAGTGAAAAAGTTTTGGTCTAACATCTCAGGTGGAGGGAGCCAAGATCCTTCCACCCAGTTTTCTCAGGTAAACCACAACCCTGCGTTAAGGTACTTCCAGATGATTCTGGCACATTCTTTCCTCGGTTTGCCAGATACAGAGACTCTGCTGAGTGAAGAGGATATTTTCCTACTGTTTTGTGCGACTCAGTCACGCCCAGTTGCTTGTGGCAACTTTCTGTTGAAGGGCCTTGCCAGTGTCGCCAGATCATCTGTAGGCATTATACATGTCGGTGGGATTGTTACACAGATTGCTACTGCATTGGGTTTGTCTCGCAAATTATTGCACCTCAGGACCTTCTACTGCTACACCACCCTGGATGTTGACTTTTGCCTTGATAAAGGACTGATGAGGAGGGCCTCTTTTGAGCCCAACACGTTTAGATTACTAATCAACGGCGAAGTGATACATTACTTTACATTACCAGACCCGCTGATGACCAGTGTCCATGATCCTGCTAATTGGAGTTATGCTTTAGAGGGTTATGGAGAGACTGTCGAAGAGCCGAAATCACCTCCCGCCGCTGAGTACACTCCTGCACCTCTTTCTCCCTGAATCACTGTTATGTCTAACAATATGTCCTTGCAGCCGCCTGATCTACAGACCCAGATTTATGAGCTTCGTAAGGAGACTACCCTGCTCAAGTAGGAAGTAGCGGACTTGGAATTACAGATTCAGGTATCTGATCTCACTCATGCCTCAGAGGCCGATGCTCTATGTCGCTCCCACCAAATGACACCTGAGTCAAGAGGGGTACAGACACGAACGGTCGGCGAAAGGAGAGAGAACACACAAGGGTGAACTCAAGAGAAAAGAGTCGCCAACTAGGCATTTTTATCCCGGAGGAAAGGTAATGCTGCATAGACCTAAGAAAAGATATGGATAAGACGGTTGCGAACCAGAGAGACTGAGAAAGGGGGTTGGTTACAACCTGGGAAGGTATTAGCACCCAGATTGTCCGCCGTACTCGACGGGATCCACGCTTAAAAGATTTGTGTTTTAAAGGGGTAGTGTCAGTGCTGTTTTGTGTATCAAAGCTGGAAAGAATGCAAGTGTCAGTGTAAAAGAAATGTGAAGTGTATAAGAGAAGTGTCAGTGTAAGAATAAGAATGTGAAGCTCAAGACTATGAGGCTTAAAGAAAGATGCTGGAAGGAGGGGGAATATACAGAGACTTTTGTTTGATAACTGTTAAGTTATGCCTACGTATCCTCTCGTGCAATGAGGAAGTCAGAACACCGTAGTTCGACCCAAAGAGACTGAAAGATAAATTGGATGATGAACTGCTTACTTGTCTATGCTCAAGCGTATGACCTGTCTGGCTCAGGTGCAAACTGTCTTGCATTAGACGGAAGAAGCAAGTTCTCGGTTGTGAGTGAAGAGGATGAGAAAAGAATCCCGGAGGAGACGATTATTGTTTGTTTTTGTGTTTTCAATCTTTTATTGCTTTTGGATTTGTCATAAGTTAATGAGCTTAAGCCTAAACCAAAGGTTAGTAAACTCACCACATCCTCCCTCTGATTAGGGGTAATGAGAATACCTTAAGTGTGAAGTCAGCATCTCACACTCAATCACCATGATGTAGGATTAAGATCATTAACCTACTTATGATTATTTAGATGTTTTGGTTGTTTTTGTTTAGTGTTAAGTAATGAGTTTAAGCCATAATCAAGGATTTAATGGACTCATTACACCATCCTAATAGAAGGATAATAGATGAGAACATTTAAGCTGAGAAAGATACCTCAACTTAATCCATGATTAGGGATTAACCTCATGACGAAACAAAGCCTTTATTAAAGTGGATTTTAGTTAATGATAAGATGAAGAAGTGATTTTTATGGTTTGTAAGACAACTTGAGGGGGACTTGTCCATTAACACTAGGGTTAGTCCTTCTTAACTAATTAAGGAAGAATTAGGACCCTAATGCAAGGCCCAAGTTACAAGTTTGATGTCTTGATGATTATTAGGTGGATTGATTAAAGGAATTAAACACATTAAGGGTTTAACACTTAGGATTAAAGTTATACACTCCATCATAATAGAAGGATGCAGGCATAAGCTTAATCACAAAGCCTTAAAGCCTTTAGGGTTTAGCCCTTGATTA
Organism: Lathyrus aphaca; assembly: GCA_963966055.1. NCBI lineage: Eukaryota > Viridiplantae > Streptophyta > Magnoliopsida > Fabales > Fabaceae > Lathyrus > Lathyrus aphaca. The sequence continues at coordinate 11,994,210 of OZ014524.1, read as the reverse complement.
TGAGATGAGAAGAGAAGACTCAAAGATGACACAAAGGTAAAAACTAAATGGGGGACTAATCAAACCCTAGTTGTGATCATGCTTGGGTTTTCCTAGGGTTAATGAGGTTTGCAAGAAGATCTTCAGAGAAACCACCAGGAAGGAAGCAGATGAAAGGAGCAAGAGGCAAAGAGAAGCAAAACAACTTGCTTCACTTAAGAAGACAAGTTGCTTGAAGAAAGAAAGTAAGAGATGAACATGAATGAACAAGCCCACTCTAAAACACATACAAAATGCAGTAAAGATGCAAGAGAGATGAAAAGAGATTGTGAGAAGTGAAGGCAAATTCACTTCTCAAACAACTTACCACCTGAAATGTTAGCATAAGAAAATGAAATGCAATGCAAATGAGGTGCAATGTCATGATGTAAACCAAAACCAGGAGCATAAGTATGATGTTAATGATACTAAGAGTTGATACAAACATGAGGCAAGGCATGAGAATGATCAAATAAACATAAGGATGCAAATGAGACATGCTTTGAACCATGAACATACATGAAAAGTTATGAAATGCAATGAACATACAACATGGCAATGATCAAACGTGATTCTAATATGTCCTAAGATGTATTATGAATCAAGTGAATGCACAAAATGTCATGGAAAGTCAATGGATGCAAGCAAATGAGAAATGGATGCAAAGGAAGGCACAAATTAGGGGTACATGCATCATACAAAACAAAAATCCAAAACCAGAAGCAAATGACATGATAAAAATTTGAAAATGCAATCAAAGATACCCTAAACCTATACAAGCTCACTGCCCAAAGGAGAGGATCCAACTCTTAACCTATTGCAAGTTATGAATTTCCTAAGATTACTAGGGTTTTAGGGGTACCTCATCAAGAAAAATGCTAAACAAATTGAAAATGCAAGATCAATTCAAATCAATTTTACCCTATAAACTACATGCTATGCAAGATGCAATGCCAAAAGAATCATCATCCAACTCTCAATGGTTAGGCAGAAAGGAATTTTTGAAGTTTGAAACAACATATTGCCTAAAAATGAAATTAAATCCAATGAAAATGATCAAAAGGTATCAAGAACAAAAAAGAAATTTGGTTTGAGAGTTGGACAATGTTTCTAAATGTTTTTAAATGCTATGTGAATTTTTTGAGATTTTTAAATACCTAAATGTATTTTTTTATTAATTAATCTTCATTAACTAATTAAAAATAAACATTTAAATGATTTAAAAATAATTTTCAATGCAAAAAATAAAATAAAAATTATTTTCAGGTTGAGAAAAATATTTGAAACAAAAATGCAAAGGGAAATATTTTTAGGATTTTTCTAACTATTTCAAAATAAATGTGAAAGATAAATGAATAAAAAATGAAATAAAAAGAAATTAAATGGAAAGTATGCAGGATCTAAGGCTGAGATTCAAAGTCAGGGGTCAAGGGTTGACTGTGCGCGCTAATGGGTGGTCCAGATTACTTCTGGCTAATTAATTTTGATTAAACTAATTAATTGAAGATTAGGGTTTAATGACTGATCCTGGCCATCCAAAACGCGCGGGAGTCAATGGAGGTCAACTGAATCCAAGGTCCAAATTCAAAGTTGGGTAATTAATGAGATTAGGGCTTAATGACCCTCAGGCGACCGGAACAGTGTTCCGGTCGTCTTCTCCGACGATCCAAAAACCTAGCTTCTTCTACAGCTCACCATTCATCAAATTCCTTTCACCAAAATGATCTCCTAATCATTCTAAACCTAAACCCCCACTTAGAATCCATTTATTTTACCTCACAAGCATGAATCGAAGAAAATTGTAAAACACAGGCAAACTTTCAGAACAACATGAAATGGTCATTTCTTGCTCATTTTCAATTCTAAACACATCTAGAGGATCAGTGCAACATGTAGATTCATTTTGTAACAAGAAAATGAAGTTCTGAGAAAAACGTTCTTAGGTTATACCTGAGCTGGATACCTTCGAAAGTGGGCTTTCAGAGCTTCCCTCTTGTGCAAATGGTCTCCTTTGAACCTCCTGAGGCCAATGGAGTGCTTGAATGGGGTTGAAAGTGGCTGGTTTGAGAGGTTCAGTTCTGATATGGCAGGAAATGAGGTTCTTGTGTGTTGTGTTTCAGACCATTGTGAGGGGTGGGATTTGTTTTGTGTGTTGTGTGTGGTTGATTGGTGAAGGAATTATTGAGGTTTGATGGCTGTGTTGAGTGATTCGAAGAGGGAAAGGTTTTGACAGATTTTGTTGGATGCTGCAATGTGGGAGGATTCAGCTTGTGTATGGTGTGTTTTTGGATTGCTTGTTGTCCACATATCATGCTCTGGTTGGGCAGAGAGTTGGTGTGTCACTGTGGGATTGGTATGGGGTTTTTGCAAAAAAGTCAAGTCTAGGTGTACTTGAAGTATGGGCCAATGGTAGGCCAAGGACAAAGGGGTGTCCTGCGCAGCAAGGAATGAGGAGAGCCATGGGATCAGTCTTGAAGCCAATTAACAAGTGGATTAGGGTTTGTATGATGTTTTGCAACTTTGTTCAATTTTGGCCCTTTTGAAGTTTCTTGATCCATAAGTCATGAAAATAGGCAAACCTTTGGTGCATTCTGAATTTTAGGCCTTGGTTTATGTTTGTACAAAGATTAGAAGTTCATTTGAAAGCACAATTTGTCTTGGCAAGTGGTTTTGCAACTTTGCCTCTTTGGTACATAACTTGAAATTATGTGATTTTTCCCAACTTTGACAAGCCATAAATTTTGATCCAAAATGAATTAGAATGAGTTCTTGTACTTTTTGAAAAGGGAATGATCCATTCTACAACTTTCATGACCAAAGTTTTCCCATTTGAAGCATTTTTGAATCAAAAAGAAAGGGTTGAAAAAGTTTCCCAAAATGGCAAGTTTCCATTATAAGTCATTTTCCCAAAAAGGCAACTTTGCAAATGGCTTGAAATTATTCAATCTTGTAAACTTCTAACATCTTCTATGATCAAATAAAGATCATACACATTCAAAATGATGAAGAACACCCTTTGGTTGGGTCATTGGGGGCCTCAGATGCCCTGATTTTGCACTGACTTGCTCAAGAAGTCAACTCTTGATTAGATGCCTTCCTCAAGGAGTTTCTTCATGAAAATTGATATGCATGATCCTTATAACATATAGAGACCAATAGAAACAAGAATGACCAAAAAATTTGGAGTTATGGCCTCTGAAACCAAAACCCTAATTCTAGGTCATCTGTGCAGTTAAACTTGGCTCTCCTTCCATGCCATTCTCAGTTCTTGTGATTCTTTGACCTTCTTGACTTGGTGAGGATATGACATGATGTTTGAACACACATGGACCCCTTTGAAGTGATTGATGACCTTTGGAGTGGCTCAAATGGCTCAGGGATGGCTCATATCACAAACCCTAGATGCAGATGACTTTGAATCAATGCAGTGAAGCAAATATGCAATATGAGGTGCTATGATTGACTTTATGCATATGAAAAGATCACAAGCCATGGTGTGAATGAGTGAGGGCAAATTTGGGGTGTTTACAACTGCCCCTATTCAAGCATGAGTTAGCTGTGTAGAATGTAAGCAACGTCTTAACAAGCAAACAAGATAACTTGTGGTTGAATACCAAAGACAGTCCAAAATTTGCACTCACAGAATGAAGAAGAAAAGGGATATAGATTGTAAAGGAAAATAAAGTATGATTATAAAGTGCGGGCGACGGAGGACGACCGTCGAGCAGAGGACGACTGCTGGGGAGGGAGCAATGACGGGGACGACCGACATGCTGTGAAAATGCAGGAAATAAAGCAATGACGGGGACGGCCGACAAGCTGGGGATGTAAGAGATTATGATGGGGACGGCCATCAAGTAAAGATATAAGACTCTCTGGGGATTATAGGTAAATGAAATAAATGATGAGGTACGGTCATCAAAGGTGAAGGACGATCACCTAGCAGGGGACGGCTGCTCTGTTGGGGATAAGATGAGGGGTGGTCATCTAAGGTGAAGGACGATCACCTGGCAAGGTACGGTTGCCAAAAGTATCACGACATAGGACGAATGTCGGATAACAAGGTCGACGATGGGGACGGCCATCGGATAAGCATGATGAAGGACGATCATCAAGAGGTGAAGGACGATCACCTAGCAGGGTACGGCTGCTCTTAGAGTTTATCATGACATATGATGAATGTCAGATAACAGAATCGACGATGGGAACGGCCATCGGATAAAATGATGAAGGAAGATCATCAAAGGTGAAGGACGATCACCTAGCAGGGGACGGCTGCTGAAAATATCACGACATAGGACGGATGTCGGACAAGAAGGGGTTCTAATGAATAGACACTCCACTGGGGGTTGATGAAGAACGATCATCGAAAAGGTGAAGGATGATCACCTGGCAGGGTACGGCTGCCGCAAAGGTATCATGACATAGGACGAATGTCAGATAGAAAGGAAATAGTTTAACAAACTTTGTTGGGGACTTCGCTGGGGAAAAGTAAACACGGACGAGTGTCTACATCCAAGGAATGAGAGGTATAAGTGTTTGACACGATGTATAAACTAAAGATGTGGACGAGCATCCTTAAGACTACGATACGGACGAGTATCGATAGAAACAAGTGCTGACGTATGTTCAGAGATGATGATACAGACAAGTATCAACTGGTTAACGGAGAACATGGACGAGTGTTGATTCCGAGGGGACTCTTCCGGGGGATAATAGACGCAGACGAGTGTCTAAATTCTAAAAGAGGTAAAAGTATCTGACGCTGTGTATGGATTAAAGATGCGGACGAGCATCCTTAAGACTACGATACGGACGGGTATCGGTAGAAACAAACGCTTGACGCATGTTCAGAGATGATGATACGGACGAGTATCAACTGGTTAACAAAGAACACGGACGAGTGTTGAATCTGAGGGGATATAAGTGGTGTATACAAGATACGGACGAGTATCTGTATGAGTGAAAAGTATGAGTAACAAGTACGAGTGGTGCATAGATGAGTGTTTAACTTGCTGGGGAGAGCGACATGGACGGGTGTCAAGAAAGAGAAAAGTGTAATATAAACAAGTATTTGATTTACAAAGTGTTCGGGTAACTAGGCTGGGGAAAGTGACACGGACGGGTGTCAAGAAAGTTGTATATATATATATATATGTATTTGTGAGTGCAAAGGGGATGCTTTGGCTTTTTACTAGGGATATGACACGGACGGGTGTCAGGAAGTATCTGTATTCGTAAGAGAAATGTTTGGGCTCTCTGCCGGGGAATTTTGGGGAGTATTTGTATATTGTTGATGGTAATCTAGTATTTACAAGTGTTTGATTCAGAACATGACTTATGATTATGCAATATGTTTGATTCTTGCCGTAATGCTCCGTATTAGACGGAATGCTACGCTCTGTGGGGAGAATATGATGCGAATGCTATGATTATGCAAAAGATACCGATCCGGGATCTGGATCCCGTTGCTGCGAAGATCTCTGGCTGATCTGCTTGAAATGGATATCCCAGCTGGGGATGAGATCATTGGTAGATCTGACACATGTGACTCTGCTTGGGGGTATAGGTCACTGATAGACCTGTCTTGGTGATGAGGGACCCAGCTGGGGTTTGTAGAAGCTTCCTTCACTCTGTTGTGATTTCTTCGCGCGTTGCTTTTCCGGATAGAGGTTGAAACTCTGTGGGGAGATGGTTCCCTGGTTGGCACTTGGCTGAGGAGGAAATGACAAATGGCAACTCAGCTGGGGAGAAAACACCTTCGGTGCTAAGATTGAGCAGATAATGATTTGTCAGCTTGCTGGGGTGAAGCTTTCATGCCCCATGTTGTGCTTTGAATACCTGCAATCCTGAAAAGACAGAGAAACGCACAAGTAATCTCGAGGTATCCCTTACCGGATTCCATCATAAGAGTTTAGACACTCCCGGGAGTGAGTATATTTCCTGCAAGCACGTATTTTTAGAAGAGAAGCATCTGTATTTATGCAATCAGTATCTTAAAGACATCGGACATTCTTGCAAATGAAAATAAAGTGTACGAGACGAAACATGACTGAAAATCTGGTTTTATTAATTCGTGTGCCCTGAATTGGCAAGATACAGTCAAAGAAACAAATCCCCTAAAATGAGGAGATTGTTACAAATTGAGAAACAAAAGATGTTGGCAATGTTGACGACGCTTCAAGGAGCCTCCCTTTGCTATGACTTGTATGACATTTGACGTTCTTCTCGTCTTGCTTTCTGAAGAAGGTTGATTCTGAACGAAACTTGAACCTTTCGAAGCTTAACAAGTTGTAAGTGATACAGACGAATTCAGAATACAGTGTTCGCTTATTCCCTTATTTTGCATGGATCGCCCTTTCGGGTTTTCAATCCATCGGGATACCCATTTTTGCCTAAGTTGTCCAATGCGGCTTTTCAACTCAGCGGGTGTACATTTTTATGCATTTCCCTTATTTTTGCCCGAGTCTTTTATTCTGTTTTTGACTCGCCGGGATGCCCTATTTTTGCCTGGACTTACATTCTGTTTTTATGTCCAGCGGGTCATTTTATGCGAAGTATTTTTTAACTGCATCTGAATTCACAGGGGACAGGAAGTCTTCACCATCCATAGTACTGAGCATCAGTGCTCCACCAGAGAAAACTTTCTTTACTACGAACGGCCCTTCATAGTTCGGAGTCTACTTGCCCCTGTGGTCTGTATGAGGAGGAAGGAGTCTTTTCAGCACAAGATCTCCTACTTGGTACTCTCGGAGTCTGACTTTCTGATCGAAGGCTTTCTTCATTCTTTTCTGATATAGCTGCCCATGACAAATTGCAGCCAATCTCTTTTCTTCAATCAGACTCAGTTGTTCGTATCGGGACCGGACCCATTCTGCTTCATTCAGCTTAACATCCATCAGCACTCGCAAGGAGGGTAATTCAACTTCAACAGGTAGGACTGCCTCCATACCATACACAAGTTGATACGGCGTTGCCCCAGTGGACGTTCTGATTGACGTACGGTACCCATGCAAGGCAAATGGTAGCATTTCATGCCAGTCTTTGTAGGCGACCACCATCTTCTGCACAATCTTCTTGATATTCTTGTTAGCTGCCTCAACAGCGCCGTTCATCTTTGGCCTGTAAGGAGAAGAATTGTGGTGTTGGATCTTGAAGTCCCGGCACAGCTCTGCCATCATTTTGTTGTTTAAGTTGGAACCATTATCAGTAATGATTCGCTCGGGCACTCCATACCGACAGATGATGTCCCTCTTCAGAAATCGGGCTACCACCTGCCTTGTAACATTTGCATAAGAAGCTGCTTCGACCCACTTGGTAAAATAGTCAATGGCTACCAGGATGAATCTGTGGCCATTTGAAGCAGTCGGTTCAATCTTGCCAATCATATCAATGCCCCACATGGCAAAGGTCCAGGGTGAAGACATCACATTCAGAGGATTCGGAGGCACATGCACCTTATCCGCATAAATCTGGCATTTATGGCACTTCCTGGCATAAGCACAACAGTCTGCGTCCATTGTGATCCAGTAATAACCTGATCTTAGCAACTTTTTAGCCATAGCATGCCCTCCTGCATGGGTACCAAAGGATCCTTCGTGCACTTCGTGCATCAACAAGTCTGCTTTTGTTCTATCAACGCACCAGAGAAGTACCATATCAAAGTTTCTCTTATACAGGGAACCGTCAGTATTCAAGAAGAAACTACCAGCTAGCCTTCTTAAAGTCTTCTTATCATTGGAAGATGCCCCAGGTGGGTATGTTTGATCCTCCAAGAAGCATTTGATATCATGGAACCAAGGCTTATCATCTTTGACAGCGTCTGCTGCAAATACATATGCTGGTCTGTCAAGTCTGGACACTGAAATCCGAGGCACAAAGTTGGCAGCTTGAACTTTGATCATTTATGAAATGGTAGCCAGAGCATCTGCAAACTGATTCTTGTCTCGAGGGATGTACTCAAGCTTGACCGTTGTGAAGAAAGTCAATAACCTTCTTGTATAATCCCTATAAGGTATCAGATGATCCTGGTGGGTGTACCATTTGCCATTGGTTTGATTAATTACCAGAGCTGAATCTCCGAACACAGTCAAAGTCTTGATCCTGAGGTCAATGGCTTCCTCAAGACCCATAATACAAGCTTCGTATTCAGCTTCGTTGTTAGTGCAGTTGAAAGTGAGTTTTGCCGAGAAAGGCATGTGAACCCCCTTAGGTGTAATGAGTACTGCACCAACACCACGACCATTCATATTAACAGCCCTATCAAACATCATAGTCCATTCTTCTTCTGGGTCAGGCCCTTCAGTGTGAACGGGCTCTTCATGATCTTTTGCTTTTATGAACATGATGTCTTCATCAGGGAAGTCAAATCTCATGGGCTGGTAATCGTCAATGGGTTGCTCAGCAAGATAATCAGACAATACACTGCCTTTGATGGCTTTCTGAGATGTGTACTGAATGTCATATTATGTGAGGATCATTTTCCATCTTGCAACCCGTCCGGTAAGTGCTGGCTTCTCAAAAATGTACTTAACTGGATCCATCTTCGAGATCAACAAGGTAGTGTGGGTCAACATATACTGCCTTAGTCGGCGAGCAGCCCACGCTAAAGCACAACAAGTTTTCTCGAGCAGTGAATAACGTTGTTCACAGTCGGTAAAATTTTTGCTTAGGTAGTATATTGCATACTCTTTTCGACCAAACTCGTCATGTTGGCCCAGCACACACCCCATTGACTCTTCTAATACTGTCAAATACATGATTAGAGGTCTTCCTTCAACTGGAGGCATAAGGATTTGAGGCTCTTGTAAGTATTCCTTGATCTTGTCAAAAACCCTCTGGCAGTCTTCGTTCCAACTGACCGTTTGTTCTTTTCTTAACAGCTTGAACAAGGGTTCACAGGTTGCAGTAAGGTGAGATATGAACCGTGAAATGTAGTTCAATCTACCTAGGAACCCTCGAACCTCTTTTTCCGTCTTCGGTGCAGGCATTTCTTGAATGGCTATAACTTTATCAGGGTCAACTTCAATCCCTTTCTCACTCACAATAAATCCCAGCAGCTTACCGGATCGTACCCCAAATGTGCACTTGTTGGGGTTCAACTTCAGTTGGTATTTCCTCAGACGCTTGAATAACTTCAACAGATTCACCAGCTGGTCTTCTTCTGTGAGGGACTTGGCAATCATGTCATCCACATAGCATTCAATTTCTTTATGGATCATGTCGTGGAATAATGTTACCATAGCCCGTTGATAAGTTGCACCAGCATTCTTCAGTCCGAATGGCATCACCTTATAACAGAACGTGCCCCAAGGTGTGATGAAAGTTGTCTTCTCCATGTCTTCAGGTGACATCTTGATCTGATTATATCCTGAAAATCCGTCCATGAAGGAGAACACCGAGAACTGAGCCGTATTATCAACCAATACATCAATGTGAGGTAATGGGAAATCATCTTTCGGGCTGGCTCTGTTCAGATCCCGGTAGTCCACACACATTCTCACTTTGCCGTCTTTCTTAGGTACAGGTACAATATTAGCGACCCACGGCGGATAGCTAGTTACAGCAAGGAAACCGGCGTCCCACTGCTTTTGTACCTCTTCTTTAATCTTCATTGCCATATCTGGGCGAGTACGGCGCAGCTTCTGTTTTACTGGCGGGCAGTCTTCTTTTAAAGGCAGCTTGTGCATGACAATATCGGTGTCCAACCCGGGCATATCCTGATAAGACCAAGCAAACACATCCACATACTCTCGAAGCATATCAATCAGTTGCTCTTTCACTTAGTCTTGTAGGCAGGCCCCGATCTTAACCTCTTTCACGTCTTCTTCCGTACCAAGATTAACCGTTTCAACCTCCTCCTGATGAGGGGTGATAACCTTTTCTTCTTGCCTTAACAACCTGGCTAGCTCTTCAGGTAGCTCATAATCTTCTTCAACCCCTTCATCAGCTTGATTGATTGGATTGTCAAAGTCATACGAAGCCATAGCAGTGTTGTTGTCGGTGCAGTCTGGAGGGCACTTTCTGCAAGGGTTTAGATTGTTCATTTTAGTGATTGATTTTAATCTTGTTTAGAAAAAGTGAAATAAAGTTTTCATTTTGGAAAACATTGCCATTTTATTTTTGTACAAAAAGAAAAATGAAAAACAGTGAGCGGAAAAGAAAAAGACTCATTTGCAAAAGATGTCCGATATTCATTGATTGATCTGTTTGCACAAAATTACAAGATGGCCCGATTACAAAATGAGTCTTGTCATCTTAGGCAAGATGCAAGACTTGATGCATGCTTAAAAATACAGGAAATAATAATTACTCTGCAGGAGTAACCCTTATAATTTCCTGGGAAGACCAGTTTGAGATATGGCTCCCCGGGGTCCTTGGACGTATCCAGCTCTCCAGGTTGCGCTCATCTTCCGACTCGTCTTCCAAGTTGTTCACAACATCCGGGGTGAGCATCCCCCCGCTGACAAAGTTGGGCTTCTTGGCAGCCTCTGATTGATCTTGTTGAGTCGGTTTGTAACCCAACCCAAATCTGTCCTCCTTCTTCTCCACGGGCAGCAGCTTGCCCCAGCCTTGGGCAGTCCCCTCTTCAACAACCTTCCTGGCTTGCTGATAAGACGTCATGGAGGTTCCCAGCACATCAGATGCCTCATTTATGTTCAGGGCCTCAAATCCCTGGCTCATGGTTTCATGGATCTCTCCGTCCATCTCAATGTATTTGTACGTAGCCAGATGGCTAACAAAGATGTCCTCCTCCCCACAGATGGTGATGATCTGGCCTTCCCACTCGAATTTCAGCTTCTGGTGAAGGGTAGACGTAACAGCGCCAGCGGCATGAATCCAGAGTCTACCCAACAAACAGCTGTAGGCCGGCTGAATGTCCATCACATAGAAGGTACTTTTGAAAGTTTGCGGGCCAATCATCACTGGGAGATCAATCTCTCCAAGCACTGATCTCTTAGAGCCATCAAATGCTCTCACCACCAAATTACTTGGACGTAATGCCAAGCCATCATACTCTAGCTTCACCAAGGCTTTATTTGGTAGAACATTGAGTGAAGACCCAGTGTCCACCAGTACATGGGATAAAATAGCACCCTTGCATTCTAGAGTGATGTGTAAAGCCTTGTTATGGTTACGTCCCTCAGTTGTTAAGTCAGCATTGGTGAAACCCAGTCCGTGACTGGTGTTGACATTTGCCACCACAGTTTCTAGCTGATTAACGGTAATCTCCTCTGGAACGTATGCTGCGTGCAAGACCTTCAATAATGCATTCCTGTGAGCTTCAGAACACATCAATAGGGATAATATGGAGATTTTTGAGGGAGTTTGGTGAAGCTGATCCACCACTTTGTAATCACTTCTCTTTATAATCCTCATAAACTCGTCTACATCTTGTTCAAAAGATGTCTTCTGAGTTTCCTTGATTATTGGTTCTTCAGATATTACACTCTTTCCCTTTGCTTTGGCAGCAGCTTCAGCTTCAGCATTAGGTCTTGGCAATTATGAGGCAAAAAGGCGTCCGCTTCTGGTGAAGCCTCCGCCTCCCCCAACATTATCAATCCGTGGAGAAGAAGTTGAAGAGTCCAAAGTGATTTTCTCCCCATTGCAGTAGAGGTCAGAGCCATAATGCCAAGGTATGGCATTACTGCTTTCATACGGAACTGGTCCAGGCACCGTGATGGTAACTGGACTGACTGCTGTAGAGGAAGGTACTGAAATGGTGTGCGGATCGTAGTAAATGGTGACCGGTAATCTGGCAGGAGGTGCCACTGTTTGTTGTTGAAAGTTGTTGTCTGGAGGAACATCTGATGGCTCATAATAAATGGTGACTGCTGAGACATCTTTGTTAATTTCTGTTGGCGTTGTAGAAGATTCTGCTGAATAGATGGATGCTGATGTTGTAGAAGAAATGGTCGTTGACATCTGATTTGTTGAAGTGATAGATGAAGCCATTGTTGATGATATTGCCGAATCGGCTGGAATGATTGTTGTTGCAGTTGTAGAAGAGTCAGGAATTGTTGTCAAAGGAATTGCTGGATTTGTAGGCGCCGTTGTTGAGATCTGAAGTATACCACTTTTGATAAGACTATCTATGCCGCTTCTCAAATTATCACACCCGTTGACCGAAATGTTGCAATACCCACAACCGAGCTCACACCCGGGTGTAACACGGTGGGAGAACTGACTTTAGTTATGTTGCGGATAGCAAGAGTCGCCACCGACTTTTATTTTATCCAAAGGAAAGGCATAAAAGAACAGGAAAGACCTTATAAAAGATTTTTGGGTTCGGGGGGTAGGTTATGTAAAGGGAAGGTGTTAGCACCCTTTACATCCATGGTTATCCATTGGCTCTTAGTTACTTAGCTCACTTTGAATTGTTCTTGAAAAGGTGAAGTATGTGAATAGAAATTTTCATAAGAGTTTGATAATGATCCATGTACGGATGCGTAAAAAACTTGTGTTTGAAAATTGTTTGAAATTGTGAAATGTTTGAAATTGTTTTGAAGTAGTGAGCCAGTAACTATGAGGAACCTACCCTAAAGTTTAAGTCTTTCCGTTCTTTATCCTTTAAATGGTAAGACTATCCCTATTATTAAGGAATAGGTAGTCATTACCTTGGATGTAAGGGACAAATGAGGGTCATCTGTTTAATGAAGGCAACTGTGGGGTGTATTAAGCATTTAGGAGGGACTATCATCATTATTCGAAAGGGACAAGATCTTTTATGAAGGCAACCATTTAAGGGACTTGATGACTTTTCTTTTAAGGGACTTTGCTTTATACACCCCACTTGACCTTATGATTAGGCAACATTGAGAGGTGGCCCTAGAAAGTGAGATGGCGATTAAAAATCGACTTACGTGTGTGAGTGTTTAATTTACATTTATCTTATAACTTAAATGACCTAAATTCAATTTTTAAATATAATACATGTTTACACTCCCTATTTTACTAACCATAGCATGAAAATTAAATAATTGAAATATTTACAAAAATTTACATCCAGGAGCGGTTACAATAATTATAATAAACAATTAAAATAAATAGCAAATAAATAAATATAAATAATAAGCAAAAATAAATAAATAGGCAATAATAAACATAATAGGGGTTAGTAAAAAATAAATAAGGTTAGTGAAATAATAATAATAAGCATAATTAGAAAATAAATGGATTAGTAATAATATGGTTAGTAATAATAACAATAATTATAATAAATGGAATTAGCAAAAATGTTATAAGAACATAATGAAAATAATAAACAAAAGATTAAATTTTTAATATAGACAATTATAAAAAAAAAACAAGAGGAAATATAAACAATTAAATAATTATTATAATATTTTAATTTATGTACAAATTACTAAATTATTTTTAAACATATTATAATTACAAAATTTAATTATTATAGATTTAATTATTTCTAAACACATATTAAAAATTATTTATATATATAATTTAGGTTATAAACAAATTAGAAAAAATATTTACATATTATATGGAGAAAATAAGTTATAATTATATTAAAGATTATATCATATTTACAAAATTTTATATTAAATATTATATTTACAAAAAAATTAATTATATTAAGTAAATATGTACATAATAATTATATTTAAAAAATAAAATTGGAAAAGAATAAAATTAGGTTTTTAATAGTTATTTAGAAAAGATAAATTAGGGTTTCTAAAATTAGAGTTTTGCTTAGAAAATATTTTTAGAGTTTATAATTTAATATACAAAAATTAATATACATACATTATAATTACATAATAAAAGAAATAATTTTTGAATTAAGAAAATAAGATTTTAGAATATTAGAAACTATTAAACATGTATTTAATTATTTAATTACATATATGTTTATTAATGAAATCTAAATCAATTAAACAAATTAAAAATAAAAATACAACAAAACATACCTGGCTGGGTTTTGAACCCAGGTCACCAGGTTTACCAGCAACAAGCCACACCACTAGGCCAGGGTACGCGCAGGCAGCAAGGAAGTGAGTTCCATTAGTTTTGTTCTTTGTCACAAAAAATCCAGGAAAATAAAAGAAACAAAAGGCCTGGGGGAGGATTGAACCCAGGACCTCTCAGCCAAACGCATGTGCACATTACCAACCAAGCTAGATGAGCGAACCTGTTAGTTATCCCACAACAATTCATAATATATAATACTCAATGCATAAATGAGAAAAAACCAAAATTATTTGCCACGGCCAGGATTCGATCCCCTGCCCTTTGCTTCAAATGTCTAAGACCAAGCAGCCAACCACTGGGACAAGCACGCGCTTGTGATAACAAACCAGTAATAAAACATAATATTTTTAAACTATAATTTGAATTTCCAGAACGCGCCAAACTGCTTCTTCTTCAACCTCAGGACCTGCAATTTTACCTGCGAATCTTGCTTCCATTTTTCCTACGATTTCTAAACTGCAGCAAAACCTACGAATTTCAAACTATCATCATACAGTACAATTTTATCAAATTGGGAACACTTTTAGATTCCTTGCAACCTGCACAGTCCAATTTTATCAACCAAATTCATTTATAACGCATGAATCAAATAATCCTAATTTGAAGGTCCAAACCCTAATATGGCATCTCACGGATTCCTCATGGTTTCTTTGGTTTCTTTGCCCAGAAACGTTCTACATATCATCACAAACAATATTAAACAAACAAAATTCATGGAAAAGCAACACATTATTGAAATCGAAAAAAATTATTTCCAAGAACAAAATGAACTCGGGTTGTTCAATACAGCATGGCATTGATGCATATGAGTGATGATTTTGCTTCAAGAATGTCCAAGGAACATTGCTATGTTCTTATTTTACCTTAAAACACCTTGTATGAAGGAATCCGAATGTGAGGTTTTGAATGGTTTTTTGATTTTGTGAACTTACTTTTGGAGGCAGAGAATTCGTTCCTTTGTGATTGGGTTGTGTTTAGTACTTATAGGTGATTGATTTTAGGTCAAAAAATTGATTGATCATGTGAAGAATTTGATATGAAAAGATCCACATTGATCATGCCTTAAAAATCAAATCTTCATGTGTGAATGCTTGCTATTTTTGGCCAAATCTCATTATTTCTTTCCTTTTCAATTCAAATCAATATTTAAGACTTTCTAGAAGCTTAATCTCAACCAAATCTTACATTTTTATATTTTATTCTTATTTAAAATGATTTTTAATGAATTAAATCAAAATAAATAAAAATAAAATAATAAAAATTCTGATTTTTAATGGTTTGGGTCGTGCATGAAGTTGTTGTATGGATTGGGTCATCATTTGGCAAGCCCATTTGGAAGAAATTGGTTTTAGACCTCCTTTTTCATCATAAACCAACTCAAAATTTCCCAACTTTGCAAGGGCACATATCCTTCAATTTTAAAGCTATGAGGGTGTTCTTGGACATTTTGGAAAGCTTGAAGAGTCCTCTAACCAACCCCACTAGTTTCATGTCCATATCATTTACCAATCTCAAGTTATGCCCTTTTGAAGTTGTTGACTTTTTGTTGACTTTCAAAAGGACCTATAATGTCTTAGCTCATACCTTCCAAATGAAGCATTTTTGGGCTTGGCTTGTGAGACACAAAGTTGTAGAGAATTAAATTTCCTTCAAAATGAGCTTTGGATGGAGACTTGGTGATGAAGCATGTGAAAGTTATGGCTGGTCAAAGTTCAGTTGACTTTTACTGAGGAAACCCTAATTTAGAAACTCCTGATTCTTGATGATCTGGAATCTCCTTGATGAATCATGATCAACCCTTGATCAAATGATGAATTTTACTTCATATACTTGATGTTGGAAAAAAATCATGAAGTTTGACTTTGGTTTGACCACAGTTGACCTCAGTTTGACTTTTTAACTACTTTGACTGATTTTGACTTATCTGATCATCTGACTGAGCAAACTTTTGAGAAAAGTCTTGAAACTTGACATGGGGGTTCTTAAACACATATAAGATGTTATGAAGCTCACTTGAAGTCTTGGAAGTCCATTTAGCCTGATTAAAGTCAAAACCCTAGTTTTGGATGCACTGCTTAGGAGGTGCATTGTCTGAGGGAATTGTCAACTCTCCTGACCAATTGTGAACTTTGTGAACCTTGTGAACCATCATAAGATGTCTTGTGAACCTCATGGGAGGTCTTGTGAACCTTGTGAACCTTGTGAACCTCATAAAGTGACTTGTAGACCTCATGAACCTCAGGAAGGTTTTGTAAGCATTGTGAATCTTGTGAACCTTCATGAAGTGATTTGTAGACTTCATGAACCTCATGAAAGGTTTTGAAAGCATTGGGAAGCTTTGTGAACCTTGTGAACCTTCTTAGCACACAAATTCTTGTATTGTGAGGGCAAATTTTGGGGTGCAACAGCTGCCCATGTTCAATTTTCTGAAACCTGAGGGGTTAGATTGGTATATTTGCCAGTCGTGACCTGGAAGGTTGAAGGGGATTGAACACAAAAGCCCAAAAATTTGCACTCACCAGTGCATAGAGTGATATTGATGGTTGGTTGTATATGCTTGAGTGGGCTTAAATATGCCACTTGGAAGAACTGGAGATGGGCTTAGAGATGCCATCTAAAGAACTGGATGTGATGATAGCTTTGTGTTGATACTGGATCTCAGTACTAGGTCTTCGTATAGGCCGTCTCTGAATCGCTTATAATTTGAATTTGTTGAATAGACCAGTAGAAATAAATCTTTCGTGACGATTATCTCTTCTGTAAATATCTTGGATTAGGGAATAGATCTTTTTACAGACCGTTTGCCTACTCTCCAAGGTCAAAAGAACGTCAGGATTTGTTCTTCTGAAAAATATCTTGAACCAGGGAATGGATCTTTGTATAGACCTTTTTCTTGCTATTCAAGGGCCAATAGATTAAATCTTCTGAAAATATCTTGAACCAGGGAATGGATCTTTGTACAGACCGTTTGCCTGCTATTCAAAACCAGATAGATGAAATCTTCTGGAAATATCCTGGATTAGGGAATGGATCTTTGTACAGACCGTTTGCCTACTCTCCGAGGACAAAAGAGTGTCAGAAAATATCCTGGATTAGGGAATGGATCTTTTTACAGACCGTTTGCCTACTCTCCAAGGTCAAAAGAACGTCAGGATTTGTTCTTCTGAAAAATATCTTGAACCAGGGAATGGATCTTTGTATAGACCGTTTTCCTGCTATTCAAGGGCCAATAGATTAAATCTTCTGAAAATATCTTGAACCAGGGAATGGATCTTTGTACAGACCGTTTGCCTGCTATTCAAAACCAGATAGATGAAATCTTCTGGAAATATCCTGGATTAGGGAATGGATCTTTGTACAGACCGTTTGCCTACTCTCCGAGGACAAAAGAGTGTCAGGATCAAGTCTCCTGAAAATATCCTGGATTAGGGAATGGATCTTTGTACAGACCGTTTGCCTACTCTCCGAGGAAATAGATTAAATCTTCTGAAAATATCTTGAACCAGGGAATGGATCTTTGTACAGATCGTTTGCCTGCTATTCAAGACCAGATAGATGAAATCTTCTGGAAATATCCTGGATTAGGGAATGGATCTTCTTACAGACCGTTTGCCTACTCTCCGAGGACATCTTGAGTGATGTATGGATCATCTCTGACCCGTTGTTAATTGTTGATATTGTTTTATCTGCATATAACTATCCTGCAAGGAGAATGTTAGTTTATGCAATATGTATGCATGCATAGTATGATGCACCTAAGTAAATGTATTATGTATCTACGGATATGCATGTTATGGTATGATGTAAATGATGTATGTAGGATATGATGCTGCCTGAAACGCCTGGATATCTTCGTATAACAACTGCTGGCCAGGGAAAATAAATCTCGATTCGTTGTTGAAGAATATGAGGAACTCGTTCCCGTCTTGTTTGATAATATATTATACATAACCTTCCGCATGCTAGGGATGGCAAGGTATATGTAACCCCCTGTATGCTGGGGATAGCAAGGTACATATAACCTCCTGTCTTCGTTTGATAGTAGGGTAGATATAACATCCCGTCTTCATTCGTCGTACCCTTATTGGAAAGTAAATTCCCGTATATCCGTATGAGGATAAAAGAGATGGATATAAATTCCAGGGGAGATGTGACTTTATGAAGATGGACTTGCCCTACTGAGAGTTTGTAGCTATTTTTGTTAGAGATGAACCGGCGAAGCTTCGTTGAAATCCTTCCCTCGTTCGTCCTTAATAAATACTATTACTGCATTTTCATGCATTTCTGGTAAACATCAATCATATTAAGCAGACATGCATTTATTGTAAACATCAATCATATTCAAAAGCATACATACATTCAAACACAACCAATGGACGTTTCGCTTATGTAAATAGGGTAAAAGTAAATCTGGATTCAAAAGATGGAATTTATTTATATCAAAGAGTGACCCATACATGGGTAAGTACAAGGAAACATAAATCCTAGTAAGAGGACTTTGTCATAAAGTTTTTATAAAACAAAGAGAGTCAGCTATGTGGGAAATAATCCTATTGAGTTTCAATTCTATTATTGCCATTATCTTCAAGTATCTCATCTTCTGCTGTTGAGACGGAAATGATTGGATTGAGCTTTATCTGTTCGAACTTGAGTAAGTATCACAACTGGTTGCAGTTTCATGGGTGATCCAAACGAGACATAGTCATACGCTTTAATCCCTAACTTTTGCCTGGATTGCCCTTTCAGGTTTTCAATCCACCGGGATACCCTTTTTTGCCCAAGCCGCCTTTTCAGGTTTTCGACTTGCCGGGTGTACATATTTTATATATATCCCTAATTTTTGCCCAAACCCTTTTGGTTTGCCGGGATGCCCTTATTTTTGCCTAGGCCTGTCAACCTAGCGGGTCTCTTTTTATGCGTAGTATTTTTTAATTATGTCTGCGTTTACGGGCTGTGGGAAGTCTTCACCATCCATTGTAGTGAGTATCATAGCACCTCCTGAAAACACTGTCTTGACTACAAATGGTCCTTCATATGTTGGAGTCCACTTGCCCCTAGGATCACCCTGTGGTAATATGATACGTTTGATTACCAAGTCACCAGCCTGATATACCTTTGGCTTAACCTTCTTATTAAAAGCTTTGATCATTCGTTTCTGGTACATCTGGCCATGACAAACCGCTGCTAGCCTCTTCTCATCAATCAAATTGATCTGGTCAAGTCGAGTCTGAATCCACTCATCTTCATCCAAGCCTGCATCCTTCATAATTCTTAAGGAGGGAATCTGAACTTCAATGGGCAAAACTGCTTCCATACCATAGACTAAGGAGAATGGAGTTGCCCCTGTTGAAGTACGTATTGTGGTACGATAACCATGAAGAGCAAAT
This sequence comes from Lathyrus aphaca, assembly GCA_963966055.1. NCBI lineage: Eukaryota > Viridiplantae > Streptophyta > Magnoliopsida > Fabales > Fabaceae > Lathyrus > Lathyrus aphaca. The sequence goes on along the minus strand of OZ014524.1, from coordinate 11,974,816 downwards.
GGTAACATCTCATGCCAATCCTTATAAGTAACAGTCATCTCCTGTACAATCTTCTTAATGTTCTTATTAGCAGCTTCAACTGCCCCATTCATCTTTGGACGATACGGAGAAGAGTTGTGGTGCTTAATCTTGAACTGCGTGCAGAGATCAGTAATCATAGTGTTGTTCAGATTAGAGCCATTGTCAGTGATAATCCTTTCAGGGATGCCATACCTACATATGAGATTATTCTTAATGAATCGAGCCACAACATTCTTGGTAACAGATGCAAATGAAGCTGCCTCCACCCACTTCGTGAAGTAATCAATAGCAACCAGGATGAAACGATGCCCATTAGAAGCAGTCGGCTTGATCTCACCAATCATATCAATGCCCCACATGGCAAAGGGCCAAGGAGCAGTCAGCACATTCAATGGTGATGGAGGTACATGGACTTTATCAGCATAAATTTGACACTCGTGACATGTTCTGGAGTGTTGATAGCAATCAGCTTCCATGGTAGACCAATAGTAACCTGCTCTCAATATTTTCTTTGCCATGGTATGATCACTGGAATGAGTGCCAAAGATCCCATCATGCATATCTTCCATAATCTCAATTGCTTCCTTCTTATCCACACAACGAAGCAAAGTTGAATTATGATTGCGCTTGTACAAAATCCCATTACTCAGAAAGAACTTAGCAGCAAACTTCCTCAGAAACTTCCTATCTTTGACAGATGCCCCTTCAGGGAACTCCTGAGCTTCAAGATATCTTTTTACTTCATAGAACCAGGGCTTCTCTTCTGCCCCTTCCGTGTCAATCTCATTGCAGTATGCAGGCTTTTCAAATCTATCAATAGTAATCTTGGGAGCTTCATCATCCCAGCTGATCTCAAACATGGATGCCATGGTGGTTAATGCATCTGCCAACTGATTCTCTCTTCGTGGAATATGTCCAAAGGTAACTTCTTTGAAATGTGGGATCAAAGACAACACATGCTCTCTGTAAGGAATGAGGTTATCATGCTTGGTGTCCCAATCTCCTTTAATCTGACTTACTACCAGGGCTGAATCTCCATACACATCAAGGAACTGAATCTTCATATCAATAGCAGTTTTAATACCCAGGATACATGCCTCATACTCAGCCATATTATTGGTACAATAGAAACAAAGTCTGGCAGTAATCGGGGTATGACAACCTTCAGGGGAACTAATCACAACACCAATACCATTACCAAGTGCATTAGAGGCACCATAAAAAACCATAGTCCATCGGGATCCTTGTTCAGGTCCGTCATATTGTCCAGGTTCTTTGGTAATAATCATAATATCTTCATCAGGGAACTCAAAACTCATTGACTGGTAATCATCCACTGCTTGATGAGCCAAATGATCAGCAACAACACTTCCCTTAATGGCCTTCTGAGTAGTATACTGTATGTCATATTCTGTCAAGATCATTTGCCATCTTGCAATTCTTCCGGAGAGAGCAGGTTTCTCAAATATGTACTTGATTGGATCCATCTTTGAAATCAATAAGGTAGTATGGGTCAACATATACTGTCTTAGTCGGCGAGCAGCCCACGCCAAAGCGCAGCAAGTTTTCTCGAGCAGTGAGTATCTTGTTTCACAGTCGGTAAACTTTTTGCTAAGGTAGTATATTGCTTGCTCTTTTCGACCAGACTCGTCATGTTGCCCCAATACACACCCCATTGAGTTGTCTAACACTGTTAAGTACATAATCAAGGGCCTTCCATCAACTGGTGGCATCAAAATTGGTGGTTCCAGCAGATATCTCTTGATTTCATCAAAGGCAGTCTGGCACTCATCATTCCATTCCATCACCTGATCTTTCTTCAACAACTTGAAGATTGGCTCACAGATGGCAGTTAATTGGGAAATAAATCTTGCAATGTAATTCAATCGTCCCAAGAAACCTCTAACTTCCTTCTCAGTACGGGGAGCTGGCATCTCTCGTATAGCTTTCACTTTTGCAGGATCTACTTCAATATCTTTTCCACTGACAATGAAACCCAGGAGTTTACCAGACCTAACTCCAAAAGTACACTTGTTTGGATTCAATCTTAGCTTGTATTTCTTCAACCTCTCAAACAATTTATGCAAATGATCAAGATGCTGCTCTTCATTCTGGGACCTGGCTATCATATCATCCACATATACCTCTATTTCATGATGAATCATATCATGAAACAAAACCACCATAGCACGCTGATATGTTGCCCCTGCATTCTTCAAACCAAATGGCATCACCTTATAACAAAAAGTGCCCCACTGTGTAACAAATGTTGTCTTCTCCATATCTTCAGGAGCCATCTTGATTTGATTGTAACTAGAGAAACCATCCATAAAAGAGAATACCTTATGCTGAGCAGTGTTGTCTACCAGAACATCAATATGAGGAAGCGGAAAGTCATCTTTGGGGCTAGCCTTGTTCAAATCCCTGTAGTCTACACACATACGTACCTTACCATCTTTCTTAGGAACTGGTACCACATTTGCAACCCACTGAGGATAAGAAGTCACAGCTAAGAACCCTGCATCAAACTGTTTCATTACCTCTGCTTTGATCTTTTCTGACATCTCAGGACGCATACGACGAACCTTCTGTTTCTTTGGACGACAATCTTCTTTTACAGGTAGACGGTGAACCACAATGTTTGTATCTAACCCTGGCATATCTTCATAAGACCAAGCAAAGATCTCTACATAGTCACGTAACATCTGAATCAACCTGCTCTTGACATTGTCCTCTAAATCAGCCCCTATCTTGACTTCTTTCCTGTTTTCTTCAGTTCCCAGATTCACAACTTCGACTGGCTCTTCATGTGGCTGTATAGCTTTCTCTTCTTGTTGTAACAACCTAGCAAGCTCTACAGGTACTTCACAATCGTCCTCATTTCCGTCTTCAGTTTGATAGATCGGATTCTCGAAATTATAATTGGCAATAGTAGAACTGTTATCAACAGGATCCAGAGTGGATGGGGATCTGCATTTTAGTGATGTGGGTGTGTGTAAGAGCACATAGCTGATAAAGCAAAAGTAAAAGAAAAGAAAGACAAAGAACACAATATTTACTAAAACGAAACGTCCACTGATGTTATTGAATGAAGTATGCAAATGAAATGACAGCCCGTAACAAGCACACCATTGTGCCCCGGGTAAGGCACAAGGCTTAAGAGTTTAATTGTTTAAGAAATTACAAACTTAAAAGCAACAACACAGTAATAGTATTTACTCCTGACTAAAGGAGATAGGGATAACATCTTCAGCTTTCCAATTATTGAGTCCAGCACCCACAGTAGGAAAAATCCAAGCATCCAAGTTGTAGTCTTCCTCATAGTCATCCACAGCATTGATCTGATCTTTCATAACCCCTTGATTGGTGATACGAACAACACGAGCACGACGAACAGCCTTATGGGACTCTGCAGTGAAACCCAAACCAAATTTGTCAGACTTGTATGGGATATCAGGAAGCTGACCCCAAATAGTACAACCACCTTCATCCACCACAGCTCTAGCATCTTTAAGGGAGGCCATTGTTGGAGGTACTCTGGTGACCACAGGAACTTTCTTGACAACAGGAGGAGCTACATAATCATTAACAACCCAGGGAACCACTTCAAATGTCTGACACAGAGTCTCAATGTATTCACCTTCCATTTCCAGATACTTGAAAGTATTCACATGGCTGACAAAGTATTCTTCTTCTCCATAGACGGTAACAACCCTTCCTTCCACCGGATATCTTAGCTTCTGGTGTAATGTAGAGGTTACAGCACCTGCCTCATGGATCCAGGGACGACCAAGCAGACAAGAGTATGAAGGACGAATATCCATCACATAGAATGCAGCAGTAAAGACCTGGGAGCCAACTTTGATTGGAAGATCAATTTCCCCATGCACTACTCTTCTAGAACCATCAAAAGCCTTCACCACAATATTGCTGGGCTTCAGCACAGCATCTTCAGGACTCAGCTTGTTCAGGACTTCCTTGGGCAACACATTCAGAGAGGAACCATTGTCTATCAATACATGTGACAGGGTAGTGCCCCTGCATTCAATTGAGATATGCAAGGCCCTGTTATGATCCCTCTTGGCAGGGGTCAAATCGGCATCAGAAAATCCTAACCCATTGTCATAGGTCAGATGGGCAACACAATTCTCAAACTGGTCAACAGAAATGGCATTGGGTACATGAGCAGTCTTCAGAAACTTGATCAAAGCATTGGCATGAGCCTCAGAGCACAATAACAAGGACAACATAGAAATCTTTGAAGGAGTATGCCCCAACTGATCAACAATGTCATAATCACTCTTGCGAATGATTTTCAATACTTCTTCCATCTGCTTAGCAAGATCATCAGCAGCTGGCACATCAGTAGATACTGGTTCAATAACAGGGCCTTTGCCCCTAGCATCAGTGGTGGAAGTAGCAGCAGGAGTAGCTGCATTCTTGGAAGTAATTGGAGGTGAGAAGACTCTTCCACTACGTGTGATCTTACTAGATCCAGCAATATTGTCAACATCAACAGGTACATCAGCTAAGGGCTTTTGCTTAACACCATGGATGTAAACATCAGATCCATAATGCCAAGGCACAGCTTTGTCAGACGTATACGGAATAGGGCCAGGAGTGGTAATGACCATGGGAGCAACAACTTTCACAGGACCTTCAGCAGTAATTTTGATTGGACCCTGATGAGTGATTTTGATAGGGCCTTTGGAGGTGATTCTCACCGGTACTTTGTCAACCATGTCAACCTCTTCAACCTTCCTACCTTGAGTAATATGATCCACCATACTTTCTACAGACGATGGAGTCCTCTCAAACACTATAGTATACTTATCCATGAGACGCTGAATTCCATCTCTCAATCTCCAGCAACTATCCGGCTTATAGGTACAATACAAACAATCTTCACGACAACCTGGAAAGAGCCCAGCCTGTACTAACTTTTTCTTGATAACAGACAATGGTGTGGTCAACTCCGCAACTGAATGGATATGCAGATCTTCCTCAATGGCATTGACAGTCTTCTCGTGGTTTGGCATTGGAGCAGTAATCACATTTGGAGTACCCGGAGGATCAAACTCAATCTCTCCAGCGTCAATCATATCTTGAATTTTGTTCTTCAAGACCCAGCAGTTATTAGTATCATGTCCCTGACAGTTTGAATGATATGCACACCGTGCATTGGGATTGTACCTAGGAGAGGTAACATTGGGATTCTGAGGAGCCTCTTTCAAAGTAATAAGTTCAGCCTTTAACAAGTGTTGCAATGCCTGAGCCATTGACATGTTGATCTTCGTGAACTGCCTTCTAGCCCTCTGTTGGTTGCCCTGTGGCTGCTCTGTTGTTGCAGGAGTTGGATTTGAAATATGAACTGCACTAACAGACTGATGCCTTCTGTTACGATCAGGCTGACCATAAACAACATTGGATTCTTTCTTCCCAGTAGGAGGCTTCTTTGCAGCACCTGATGAGGAAGTACCCACTTGGATCTTACCATTCTTTATACCATTTTCTACTCGCTCTCCTGTCATTATCAACTCAGTGAAGCCAGATGATGAGCTTCCAATGAGATGACTGTAAAACGGACCATTCAGCGTGCACATGAACATATCAACCAATTCCCTGTCAGTTAAAGGGGGTTGAACTCTTCCAGCTAAATCTCTCCACTTCTGAGCATACTCTTTAAAACTTTCTTTGGCACCCATAGACATGCTCTGAAGCTGCATGCGAGTGGGGGCTAAGTCAGCATTGTATTGATACTGCTTATAGAAAGCTTCAGCAAGATCATTCCAGTCCCTGATGTTGACACTCTCCAATTGGTAATACCACTCCAATTGAGCTCCAGATAAACTCTCTTGGAAAAAATGGATCCACAACTTCTTGTCAGCAGTGTGAGGTTGAATTCTTCTGACATAAGACCTCAAATGCAGCTTGGGACAAGAGACCCCATCATAAACAACAAAGGTAGGGACCTTGAAACCAATGGGTATGACTACCCCAGATATCAGACTCAAATCCTCGAAATCCAGCCCAGAAGACTTCTGCAATTCCATAGCATCCATTCTATCCACCAGCATCTTGAATTTGTCTTCATTAGGATCATGGTAGTAATTAGCCTCAGAATCAGAGTCCCCCATAGTGTGGTGGAGACTGCCTACCTCTTTCTCAGATTCTTCAGACTCATAATCTTCAACTGGCTCTTTGGTCTTGGCAAGACCTTTGAACCTTCTTCCCATGTTGATCAAACCAGCTGACCTTCTAGTCTTCTTAGTCTTCTTGGCCAGCAGTGCCTTCAATTCATCCTGCCCCTTGGACAGGTTCAAGATCAGCTCTTGGAACTGTGCATTTTGTGCCTGGAGGTCCTTAACTGATTGTTCAAGAGCCATTGCTGAAATAAACAGCGAGAAGATGAGAAACCTGTGCGCAATTATAAACCTGTGATGAAATGATATGTGAATGCATATGCGATGTTTTCAAGGACCGCAGGATTTAAATTTGCTTAAACAAACACGAAGGTAACTTTTTATTAGTAATAAATTTGTTTTGCCTTTTAGGCTTACAAAAAAAAAATGAAATGAGTACAAAAGATGGGGTTTTAAGTCTCCTATGGACGTTTCCTCTTTGTGTTGAGGTATGAGTTGAGGTTCCGTTCCTCATGAAGTTGCTTTGTTAGTTCTAGGACTCTTTCTTGGCTCGCTTTGTAATGAGCCTCGAAAGTATCCCTTTGCTCCTTCAGTTGGATCCATGATCTCTGCAAGTCTTCCATATTAGTAGGCATGTCTGGGTGAAGGATGGTATAAGCTGTGTCTCCTTCAGCAACAGGTTCCATGGTAACTGGTAGGACGGCAGGATATGGCATCATGAGAGTCTGAGCACGAGATCGCACCCATCTGAGATAAGCTTCCATAGGAATAGTGTACTTAGGCTCCAGTGTCTTGCTGTCAACCCTGTTTACTTTTCCCCATGCTCGTATGAATCTCTGGCGGTAACCTTGAAGATCGTTGTCGTAATCAAACACAATGCCCTGAATCATCATGTCATGTGGACCATCACTTCGAGCGTAACCAAACTGTCGTAAAGCTAGAGAGGGGTTGTAGGTGATGCCTCCTCTTATGCCTAGAAGTGGCACATTAGGAAACTCCCCACAACGGTCAATGATAGTGACATTCTCCATAGATCTGGAGCACCAATGGATATCTGAGTGCGAGAGTGACATGATCCTTTTGGACCACCTGAACCCTTGCTCATTCTTCATTACTGAGCGAGGAAGGTGAGAAATAAACCACCTAGAAAGCAAAGGTATGCAACACATCAAAGTTCCTCTTGCCCTTGTAGTACGGGTGTGAAGAGAATGCAGGATGTCTCCAAGCAATGTAGGCACTGGATTGTGACTCAGGAAAATGTTGATTGCATGAACATCTATGAACTGATCTGGATTGGGGAACAATACTAAGCCATAAATCAGCAAGGCTAAGATCTCCTCAAAAGCATCATAGCTCATGGCCTTCAAGAACATTTGAGCTTTATCCATTAATACTTTAGCAAGAATACCCTTGACTCCGCTTCTCGTTTCTAGAACAATGTCAGACTTCTTCAGATGTAGAGCTGCAGCAATAACCTCTGGTTTGAGCTCCTTCTCCAAGCCTGTGAAGGGTCTTTGATCAAGAACAGGTATGCCCAGAAGTTTAGAGAACTCCTCCATGGTTGGAACCAGCTGATAGTCAGGGAATGTAAAGCAATGGTGCTTAGGGTCAAAGAACTGAAACAGGACACTCATCATGTCTTCATTGAACCCTGAAGTGACTAGATCCAATAGGTGACCATGTCTCTTGATGAACTGGGAATGATCAGACACTTGAGAAACCAACTCTTTAAGCTTGGCAGGTATTCCCACAAAGTTGATCCTGATGGTGTTTCTACGAGCAGAAGCCATGACCTGCAACAAAGAACAAAGATAAATCCTTTGGTCCTTGAAATGGTTAGTGAAAATGCTATGCTTATGATGCATGATGATGCTATGATGTTATGCTCAATCACAGACATGTGGCACACACAAACAAGTCACACCATAGCCCTAGGTTTAAAGGCTTGCATGAGATTCAAAGGTAAGTACCCTCCCCTGAAGTTAGATGGTTCATCCTGTCCTACAAAAGTAACCAGGTTCTAAGGGATCTCAATATCATTGATCCTTCACAAGGGTGGTTGTTCAGTAGGCAACTTACTTGCCAACCAAAACCCTCCAAGTTTAGGATCTCAATGAGTGTAGTATCGAGTATCAACCAACTTCAGTCTTCACCAAAGCCGGCTATCTCACTACTTTCTAAAGGCCAAGATGGGATAACTGGGGTTCTAAAAATTAGTTAGTGCATTGACAACATATGGCAGCCTCATATTATCCTCAACTTGACTTAAGGAACATCAGCACCAACCAAGAAGTCACACTAACTATGGCCACCAGATCAACCATATCGATATACGTCGTACAGTTTCCTTGGTCTATTGCCATTTACCTAAGGTACACTAGATCCGGGTTAGGATCTTTCACACATAAGAGCCCAACAAGTAAAGTAAAGCAAACAAGGCAAACAAATTTAAAGTGATCTAATTCCTAAGGGTACCCCTCTTAAATTTAAATCCCCAGCAGAGTCGCCAGTTCTGTAACACGGTGGGAGAACTGACTTTAGTTATGTTGCGGATAGCAAGAGTCGCCACCGACTTTTATTTTATCCAAAGGAAAGGCATAAAAGAACAGGAAAGACCTTATAAAAGATTTTTGGGTTCGGGGGGTAGGTTATGTAAAGGGAAGGTGTTAGCACCCTTTACATCCATGGTTATCCATGGGCTCTTAGTTACTTAGCTCACTTTGAATTGTTCTTGAAAAGGTGAAGTATGTGAATAGAAATTTTCATAAGAGTTTGATAATGATCCATGTACGGATGCGTAAAAAACTTGTGTTTGAAAATTGTTTGAAATTGTGAAATGTTTGAAATTGTTTTGAAGTAGTGAGCCAGTAACTATGAGGAACCTACCCTAAAGTTTAAGTCTTTCCGTTCTTTATCCTTTAAATGGTAAGACTATCCCTATTATTAAGGAATAGGTAGTCATTACCTTGGATGTAAGGGACAAATGAGGGTCATCTGTTTAATGAAGGCAACTGTGGGGTGTATTAAGCATTTAGGAGGGACTATCATCATTATTCGAAAGGGACAAGATCTTTTATGAAGGCAACCATTTAAGGGACTTGATGACTTTTCTTTTAAGGGACTTTGCTTTATACACCCCACTTGACCTTATGATTAGGCAACATTGAGAGGTGGCCCTAGAAAGTGAGATGGCGATTAAAAATCGACTTACGTGTGTGAGTGTTTAATTTACATTTATCTTATAACTTAAATGACCTAAATTCAATTTTTAAATATAATACATGTTTACACTCCCTATTTTACTAACCATAGCATGAAAATTAAATAATTGAAATATTTACAAAAATTTACATCAAGGAGCGGTTACAATAATTATAATAAACAATTAAAATAAATAGCAAATAAATAAATATAAATAATAAGCAAAAATAAATAAATAGGCAATAATAAACATAATAGGGGTTAGTAAAAAATAAATAAGGTTAGTGAAATAATAATAATAAGCATAATTAGAAAATAAATGGATTAGTAATAATATGGTTAGTAATAATAACAATAATTATAATAAATGGAATTAGCAAAAATGTTATAAGAACATAATGAAAATAATAAACAAAAGATTAAATTTTTAATATAGACAATTATAAAAAAAAAACAAGAGGAAATATAAACAATTAAATAATTATTATAATATTTTAATTTATGTACAAATTACTAAATTATTTTTAAACATATTATAATTACAAAATTTAATTATTATAGATTTAATTATTTCTAAACACATATTAAAAATTATTTATATATATAATTTAGGTTATAAACAAATTAGAAAAAATATTTACATATTATATGGAGAAAATAAGTTATAATTATATTAAAGATTATATCATATTTACAAAATTTTATATTAAATATTATATTTACAAAAAAATTAATTATATTAAGTAAATATGTACATAATAATTATATTTAAAAAATAAAATTGGAAAAGAATAAAATTAGGTTTTTAATAGTTATTTAGAAAAGATAAATTAGGGTTTCTAAAATTAGAGTTTTGTTTAGAAAATATTTTTAGAGTTTATAATTTAATATACAAAAATTAATATACATACATTATAATTACATAATAAAAGAAATAATTTTTGAATTAAGAAAATAAGATTTTAGAATATTAGAAACTATTAAACATGTATTTAATTATTTAATTACATATATGTTTATTAATGAAATCTAAATCAATTAAACAAATTAAAAATAAAAATACAACAAAACATACCTGGCTGGGTTTTGAACCCAAGTCACCAGGTTTACCAGCAACAAGCCACACCACTAGGCCAGGGTACGCGCAGGCAGCAAGGAAGTGAGTTCCATTAGTTTTGTTCTTTGTCACAAAAAATCCAGGAAAATAAAAGAAACAAAAGGCCTGGGGGAGGATTGAACCCAGGACCTCTCAGCCAAACGCATGTGCACATTACCAACCAAGCTAGATGAGCGAACCTGTTAGTTATCCCACAACAATTCATAATATATAATACTCAATGCATAAATGAGAAAAAACCAAAATTATTTGCCACGGCCAGGATTCAATCCCCTGCCCTTTGCTTCAAATGTCTAAGACCAAGCAGCCAACCACTGGGACAAGCACGCGCTTGTGATAACAAACCAGTAATAAAACATAATATTTTTAAACTATAATTTGAATTTCCAGAACGCGCCAAACTGCTTCTTCTTCAACCTCAGGACCTGCAATTTTACCTGCGAATCTTGCTTCCATTTTTCCTGCGATTTCTAAACTGCAGCAAAACCTACGAATTTCAAACTATCATCATACAGTACAATTTTATCAAATTGGGAACACTTTTAGATTCCTTGCAACCTGCACAGTCCAATTTTATCAACCAAATTCATTTATAACGCATGAATCAAATAATCCTAATTTGAAGGTCCAAACCCTAATATGGCATCTCACAGATTCCTCATGGTTTCTTTGGTTTCTTTGCCCAGAAACGTTCTACATATCATCACAAACAATATTAAACAAACAAAATTCATGGAAAAGCAACACATTATTGAAATCGAAAAAAATTATTTCCAAGAACAAAATGAACTCGGGTTGTTCAATACAGCATGGCATTGATGCATATGAGTGATGATTTTGCTTCAAGAATGTCCAAGGAACATTGCTATGTTCTTATTTTACCTTAAAACACCTTGTATGAAGGAATCCGAATGTGAGGTTTTGAATGGTTTTTTGATTTTGTGAACTTACTTTTGGAGGCAGAGAATTCGTTCCTTTGTGATTGGGTTGTGTTTAGTACTTATAGGTGATTGATTTTAGGTCAAAAAATTGATTGATCATGTGAAGAATTTGATATGAAAAGATCCATATTGATCATGCCTTAAAAATCAAATATTCATGTGTGAATGCTTGCTATTTTTGGCCAAATCTCATTATTTCTTTCCTTTTCAATTCAAATCAATATTTAAGACTTTCTAGAAGCTTAATCTCAACCAAATCTTACATTTTTATATTTTATTCTTATTTAAAATGATTTTTAATGAATTAAATCAAAATAAATAAAAATAAAATAATAAAAATTCTGATTTTTAATGGTTTGGGTCGTGCATGAAGTTGTTGTATGGATTGGGTCATCATTTGGCAAGCCCATTTGGAAGAAATTGGTTTTAGACCTCCTTTTTCATCATAAACCAACTCAAAATTTCCCAACTTTGCAAGGGCACATATCCTTCAATTTTAAATCTATGAGGGTGTTCTTGGACATTTTGGAAAGCTTGAAGAGTCCTCTAACCAACCCCACTGGTTTCATGTCCATATCATTTACCAATCTCATGTTATGCCCTTTTGAAGTTGTTGACTTTTTGTTGACTTTCAAAAGGACCTATAATGTCTTAGCTCATACCTTCCAAATGAAGCATTTTTGGGCTTGGCTTGTGAGACACAAAGTTGTAGAGAATTCAATTTCCTTCAAAATGAGCTTTGGATGGAGACTTGGTGATGAAGCATGTGAAAGTTATGGCTGGTCAAAGTTCAGTTGACTTTTACTGAGGAAACCCTAATTTAGAAACTCCTGATTCTTGATGATCTGGAATCTCCTTGATGAATCATGATCAACCCTTGATCAAATGATGAATTTTACTTCATATACTTGATGTTGGCAAAAAATCATGAAGTTTGACTTTGGTTTGACCACAGTTGACCTCAGTTTGACTTTTTAACTACTTTGACTGATTTTGACTTATCTGATCATCTGACTGAGCAAACTTTTGAGAAAAGTCTTGAAACTTGACATGGGGGTTCTTAAACACATATAAGATGTTATGAAGCTCACTTGAAGTCTTGGAAGTCCATTTAGCCTGATTAAAGTCAAAACCCTAGTTTTGGATGCACTGCTTAGGAGGTGCATTGTCTGAGGGAATTGTCAACTCTCCTGACCAATTGTGAACTTTGTGAACCTTGTGAACCATCATAAGATGTCTTGTGAACCTCATGGGAGGTCTTGTGAACCTTGTGAACCTTGTGAACCTCATAAAGTGACTTGTAGACCTCATGAACCTCAGGAAGGTTTTGTAAGCATTGTGAATCTTGTGAACCTTGTGAACCTTCATGAAGTGATTTGTAGACTTCATGAACCTCATGAAAGGTTTTGAAAGCATTGGGAAGCTTTGTGAACCTTGTGAACCTTCTTAGCACACAAAGTCTTGTATTGTGATGGCAAATTTTGGGGTGCAACACCGGGGAACATCTGACATTCTAGGAGTTGAGCTTTAATTTCGACCAGAGGTGTCCGAATCTGTCCAACACCGGTGATTAAGAAAGATTGCTTGTCTTCCTCAATGGCATTAATTCTTGGTCCTCCATGATTGGGCATGGGATTCTTGGTGACACTTGGAGGCGGTGCGAAGTTGAGGGCTTTGGAATCCACCAGATCTTGTACTTTCATTTGTAGAGCCCTGCATTTCTCCGTATTGTGGCCAGGTGCATTGGAATGGAAAGCACATATGGCGTTGACATCATAATTTCTTAGAAGATTAGAGGGATCTGGTGGTGCCAATGTCCTTAATTCAACCAAGTTGAGTTTCAGGAGTTGTGGCAATAAGGCAGCATAAGGCATAGGGATAGGGTCAATCACCCTATTTGCCTGTGATGGTCTCTGCTGAAAAGGTCTTTGCTGTTGATTGTTGTTATTGTTGTTGAAGGTCCTTTGTGGCGGATACGGAACTTGCTGTTGATAATGGGGTTGTTGTGGTTGTTGGTATGCTGGTTGCTGAGGAATCAGAGCTGGAATAGTGACAGCTGCTACTGATCTGTGGACATACTGAGGTCTGCCCCTGTTGGCATGAATGGAATTTGTCTCACCAGTCCTTCTAGGTCCTACAAAAGGTTTCCTGGAGTTCCCAGACGAACTTGCACCATTATCAGAAATCTTACCCATCTTCAATAGGCTTTCAATTCTTTCCCCGGCTATTACTACGTCTGCGAAGCTGGTGGAAGAAAAGGCAGCTAGCCTATCAATATATGTCCCTTGCAGGGTATTCATAAACATGTCGGCCATTTCTCTTTCCGACATGGGTGGCTGGACAGCAGCAGCAATCTGTCTCCACCTCTGGGCGTATTCCCTGAAGCTTTCTCTGGAGGACTGAGACATTCCCATCAAAAGGGTCCTGTTAGGAGCCATGTCCAGATTGTATTGGTACTGCCTAATGAAGGCCTCAGCTAGGTCCTTCCAGCATCTGATAGTAGCTCTGGTCAGGTGTGAATACCACTCTCTTGAAGTCCCAGTCAAACTGTCTTTAAAGTAAAACATCCACAGTTTTTCATCCATGGTGTATGCTTTAAGTCTTCCCAGGAAGGACTGTAAGTGAGTTCGTGGGCAGGAAGTTCCATTGTATTTTTCGAAGCACGGGGGCTTAAACTTGTGGGGAATTCTCACTCCATCCACTAACCCCATATCCATTACATCAAAACCCAGGGAATTTTGAGACTCTAGATATCTCAATTTCTCAGCAATTTCATCAAGCCTCCTATCATATACTTCATCACCAGCTCCCATGACAGTGAATTGCTCCTCTTGGGGGTCTTCTTGCAAGATCCTCCCCCCAGTAGTATTTCCTAGCACATTACCCGGGATGTTGACTTCCGGATGTAGATGGGGCCCAAATACTGGTGGATTAACATGAGGCTGACCCCTTTCATTGTTACTTGTTCCTCCAGTTCCCAGATGGGGCTCTTCCGGGGTTTGTCTTTCTACCAATGCCCTCAACCTTTCTTGACTTTGGGCCAAGCCATTCATTACTTCCATGAATTGGGTCATTTGGTTTCTCATCTCCAGCCTTTCATTAGCCATCTGAGTTCTGGCCTCTGTCAGATCTTGCTGTACTTGATCCATTTGGATACCAGGAAGATTGTTGCGAGTAGGATATCGGTGCGGACGGTTGAGAGGGAACACCCGACGGCGAGCAATAATTCCTGAACCACAACAGAGTTAGTAACAAACAAAACAAAAACCTACAAAACAAAACAAAAGTTAGTATGCAATGCAGTATGCTTATTTGTTTCCAAGGTATCCGACTTGGTACTTGGTTTTGACCTTTCCAGATCCTGAGGAAGATGCTTTGATGTTGCTTGAGAGGAAGAAAAGCAAAGGGAACAAACTAAACAAATATATTACAAATGGTGCATAATACATAGTTTGTTTTTTACAACACATGCCCCTGAGGGATCAAAATACAACATAAAAGAAAAAGTACATCAAATGAAAGCAACAACAAACAAAAAGTCAGACATCAAGTCCAAACTCATCCTCCTTAACCTCCTTCAAAAGTGCTTCAGTTACAGGACCAGCCGGATGCTCTGTAATATTTCTGATAAGAAGGTTTCTGGTGGTAATAGCAGTGGTCAGTTTCTTGTGCCTGTCTTGGTCCCTTGATCTCTTCACACCAGCCCTAAGCTTCAATTATGAAATCTCCTTCTGGGCTGCCAGCAAAGCTTCCTGTTGTTTCTTTTCATTGGCCTCCAACTGCTCAATCCTGGCCTGAGTTCTCTTATCTTATTGAGTATGAGCTTCGGTGATCCTGACCCACCTAGCCTAACTTTCTTGCAGATAGAGATCAGTCCTAGCCTTCTGGAACTGGGCCTCTTTACAGGCATTCTTCAAAATTTGCTCCCCAACTCTTGATTTCTTGATGTAGTCCTCTGCTTTCTCAATCTTGGCTAGATGCTCCACCTTAAGCTTTTCCAACATCTCAATGTCTAGACGACCATCACTCCTCTCCCAGAGGGTCTTCTTCAGAGCTTGAGCCAGATTCTCATTTCTTTCCTTCAGCTTCTCCAATTCTTCCAGACTGACAGTGGCTGGAGGTGGCACTGTGGATGGTCCAGGTGCATCCTCAATGGTGAAAGGCATCCCATAAATCTGAGCCCTAGCATGAGACCAATCATAATACTGAGCTGAAGCCACATTGTTGCACCTCCCCAGGATGGCTATCCCTTTGGTCTGGATGTTGTCCCAAGCCCAGGATGCTTGTCTGACAACAGCTAGATTAGGCCTTATCTCACAATACAGGGTTTCAGCCAAGTCTTGCACTCTTGGAGGGTGGACCAGTGCATAGTCCAATTGTCTTTTAAACAGCAAAGGATTATAGTTGATGCAACCCTTCACTCCTACTAGAGGTACATTGGGATACTGCCCACAACTAGTTATTATATCCCTTCCTTTGGTGCTCTGAGTGCACCATCTGATATCATCTGAAGTCAAAGCAATAAGTCTCTTAGCCCAATTCTTCTGTTGGTGAGGATTCAGTAAGGCATCAGTCTTAGGTAAGTGTTTAAGCAGCCAAGTGTGAAATAGAGGAGCACAGCATCTCGCCAACTTCCCTCTTTGCTTCTCATTTCTTTGGTGAACAGAATAATAGAAATCTCCCAGCAATGTGGGCACTGGGTTTCTCAGAAGGAAAAGATGAATGGCATTCTTGCTGACAAACTTGGGTTCATCTACAAATAGTATAACCCCATATATACTGAGGGCTAACAATGCACAAACTGCCCTCCATTCTCCCAAGGAGGCCTTCAGGATGGCCTGAGAAGTCAGAAAGTCCAAGTGCAAACCAGGGATCCCAGCCTTTGTTGTCATGTTCTGCTCAATCAAAATAGGTTCCAGGTACAGTGCTTTTGCCACTTCTCCATTGCTGGGAGAAGTCACTCAGGGTTGAAGGGGACACCACCCCTGACAGGTACTCCAGTCAATGATGAGAATTCCTCCAGCAGAGGTCCTAACTGAAAGTTCTGGAAAGTGAAGCATCTCAAAGGAGGGTCATAGAACTGTAGGCAAGTGTGGATCAAACTCCTCTGAGAAGGGTCCAGGTCCATAACCATGTCAAGGATGTCTCCATAATGTTCTCTGAATAATGGGATGTGGTCTGGAGTGATGAGTGTCTGGACTTGTCTGATGCCAGCCAGCACAAGCTCAAAGAAATGGTATGAAATGTTGCTCTTCTTGGGTGCCATGACTGCTGATGAAGAGCTGAAAACAAGTGCTGATGATGAAGACTGATACTGGAGATGAACCACTGATAGGCTGAAGCTGGTGGTGAAAGTAGCTGAAGCAGACAACTGATGCAGATAGCTGAAGCAGATACTAATGAGACAGAGGTCTATGCAGATGAAGGGGTCAAAACCAAGCCAGAGGTAATATGGATACCCTGAAAAACAAATAAACAAATGTTAAATGATGTAATGATGATGTATGCAAATGATATGCAAGGGTTTGTGATCAAGCTGGATCTGATAATCTGTCTTGATATAAGTCCATGTATGTTCAAGAAGTCCAGATGGAGGTTCAGAAATCCCGTAACCAAGGTGGGGGACTCAAATAAAGAGTCACATGTCCAGGGTTAAATCACAAGAACTGTCCAAAGTGGGGTACTCTTAAACCAAAACAAAGTATCAGGGTATGGTGTGGCCAAGGGTACCTGCAAACCTGTAAACAACCCAACCCCCTCACTGGTAGTGTTCTAAAACAAGGATCCTCAGACTTGGATCAGTTATGAGAAGTGTAAACACTTCTAACCCGGAGGTACAGTGTTTACAATAACCATAAGAGATCCTCCTCTAATTCACCTCAGTTTTTGAAGGTCATAGTAAAGGTCATCCAGACTTAGCAGGCTTCCCAGATAGCCCTAGCACTACAGGAGATCTGTAGCACAGAGTTCTCAAGAAGAAACCCACATCTGAACCGTGTTTCATATTCCCGCACCAGACCGAAATGGAATGGGAAAGAACATGAACCACTCTAGCCTAGGTGTCACTCAGGTCCCAGGTATAGGACCTTAAACTCTCATGAGAACCCCACCCACCAAAACAAGAAACCAGATCCAGCCAGATGACAATATGACAGTATGATATATATAAGTTGTAAAGAAAGCAATAAATAACTGTACATAAAGCAAAAATAAAGCAAATATATAAACACAATTAGCACATAACACCCCAGTAAACACAAATCAAACAAGCGCTAGGATGAACCTACAAAAAGAACCAGAAGCCCTGGTTACAGTATAAGCTTCCCCAGCAGAGTCGCCAAGCTGTCACTCCCACCAAATGACACCTGAGTCAAGAGGGGTACAGACGCGAACGGTCGGCGAAAGGAGAGAGAACACACAAGGGTGAACTCAAGAGAAAAGAGTCACCAGCTAGGCATTTTTATCCCGGAGGAAAGGTAATGCTGCATAGACCTAAGAAAAGATATGGATAAGATGGTTGCGAACCAGAGAGATTGAGAAAGGGGGTTGGTTACAACCTGGGAAGGTATTAGCACCCAGATTGTCCGCCGTACTCGACGGGATCCACGCTTAAAAGATTTGTGTTTTAAAGGGGTAGTGTCAGTGTTGTTTTGTGTATCAAAGCTGGAAAGAATGCAAGTGTCAGTGTAAAAGAAATGTGAAGTGTATAAGAGAAGTGTCAGTGTAAGAATAAGAATGTGAAGCTCAAGACTATGAGGCTTAAAGAAAGATGCTGGAAGGAGGGGGAATATACAGAGACTTTTGTTCGATAACTGTTAAGCTATGCCTATGTATCCTCTCGTGCAATGAGGAAGTCAGAACACCGTAGTTCGACCCAAGGAGACTGAAAGATAAATTGGCTGATGAACTGCTTACTTGTCTATGCTCAAGCGTATGACCTGTCTGGCTCAGGTGCAAACTGTCTTGCATTAGACGGAAGAAGAAAGTTCTCGGTTGTGAGTGAAGAGGATGAGAAAAGAATCCCGGAGGAGACGATTATTGTTTGTTTTTGTGTTTTCAATCTTTTATTGCTTTTGGATTTGTCATAAGTTAATGAGCTTAAGCCTAAACCAAAGGTTAGTAAACTCACCACATCCTCCCTCTGATTAGGGGTAATGAGAATACCTTAAGTGTGAAGTCAGCATCTCACACTTAACCACCATGATGTAGGATTAAGATCATTAACCTACTTATGATTATTTAGATGTTTTTGTTGTTTTTGTTTAGTGTTAAGTAATGAGTTTAAGCCATAATCAAGGATTTAATGGACTCATTACACCATCCTAATAGAAGGATAATAGATGAGAACATTTAAGCTGAGAAAGATACCTCAACTTAATCCATGATTAGGGATTAACCTCATGACAAAACAAAGCCTTTATTAAAGTGGATTTTAGTTAATGATAAGATGAAGAAGTGATTTTTATGGTTTGTAAGACAACTTGAGGGGGACTTGTCCATTAACACTAGGGTTAGTCCTTCTTAACCAATTAAGGAAGAATTAGGACCCTAATGCAAGGCCCAAGTTACAAGTTTGATGTCTTGATGATTATTAGGTGGATTGATTAAAGGAATTAAACACATTAAGGGTTTAACACTTAGGATTAAAGTTATACACTCCATCCTAATAGAAGGATGCAAGCATAAGCTTAATCACAAAGCCTTAAAGCCTTTAGGGTTTAGCCCTTGATTATGAGATGAGAAGAGAAGACTCAAAGATGACACAAAGGTAAAAACTAAATGGGGGACTAATCAAACCCTAGTTGTGATCATGCTTGGGTTTTCCTAGGGTTAATGAGGTTTGCAAGAAGATCTTCAGAGAAACCACCAGGAAGGAAGCAGATGAAAGGAGCAAGAGGCAAAGAGAAGCAAAACAACTTGCTTCACTTAAGAAGACAAGTTGCTTGAAGAAAGAAAGTAAGAGATGAACATGAATGAACAAGCCCACTCTAAAACACATACAAAATGCAGCAAAGATGCAAGAGAGATGAAAAGAGATTTTGAGAAGTGAAGGCAAATTCACTTCTCAAACAACTTACCACCTGAAATGTTAGCATAAGAAAATGAAATGCAATGCAAATGAGGTGCAATGTCATGATGTAAACCAAAACCAGGAGCATAAGTATGATGTTAATGATACTAAGAGTTGATACAAACATGAGGCAAGGCATGAGAATGATCAAATAAACATAAGGATGCAAATGAGACATGCTTTGAACCATGAACATACATGAAAAGTTATGAAATGCAATGAACATACAACATGGCAAATGAAAGATGCAATGATCAAACGTGATTCTAATATGTCCTAAGATGTATTATGAATCAAGTGAATGCACAAAATGTCATGGCAAGTCAATGGATGCAAGCAAATGATAAATGGATGCAAAGGAAGGCACAAATTAGGGTTACGTGCATCATACAAAACAAAAATCCAAAACCAGAAGCAAATGACATGATAAAAATTTGAAAATGCAATCAAAGATACCCTAAACCTATACAAGCTCACTGCCCAAAGGAGAGGATCCAACTCTTAACCTATTGCAAGTTATGAATTTCCTAAGATTACTAGGGTTTTAAGGGTACCTCATCAAGAAAAATGCTAAACAAATTGAAAATGCAAGATCAATTCAAATCAATTTTACCCTATAAACTACATGCTATGCAAGATGCAATGCCAAAAGAATCATCATCCAACTCTCAATGGTTAGGCAGAAAGGAATTTTTGAAGTTTGAAACAACATATTGCCTAAAAATGAAATTAAATCCAATGAAAATGATCAAAAGGTATCAAGAACAAAAAAGAAATTTGGTTTGAGAGTTGGACAATGTTTCTAAATGTTTTTAAATGCTATGTGAATTTTTTGAGATTTTTAAATACCTAAATGTATTTTTTTATTAATTAATCTTCATTAACTAATTAAAAATAAACATTTAAATGATTTAAAAATAATTTTCAATGCACAAAATAAAATAAAAATTATTTTCAGGTTGAGAAAAATATTTGAAACAAAAATGCAAAGGGAAATATTTTTAGGATTTTTCTAACTATTTCAAAATAAATGTGAAAGATAAATGAATAAAAAATGAAATAAAAAGAAATTAAATGGAAAGTATGCAGGATCTAAGGCTGAGATTCAAAGTCAGGGGTCAAGGGTTGACTGTGCGCGCTAATGGGTGGTCCAGATTGCTTCTGGCTAATTAATTTTGATTAAACTAATTAATTGAAGATTAGGGTTTAATGACTGATCCTGGCCATCCAAAACTCGCGGGAGTCTATGGAGGTCAACTGAATCCAAGGTCCAAATTCAAAGTTGGGTAATTAATGAGATTAGGGCTTAATGACCCTCAGGCGACCGGAACAGTGTTCCGGTCGTCTTCTCCGACGATCCAAAAACCTAGCTTCTTCTACAGCTCACCATTCATCAAATTCCTTTCACCAAAATGATCTCCTAATCATTCTAAACCTAAACCCCCACTTAGAATCCATTTATTTTACCTCACAAGCATGAATCGAAGAAAATTGTAAAACACGGGCAAACTTTCAGAACAACATGAAATGGTCATTTCTTGCTCATTTTCAATTCTAAACACATCTAGAGGATCAGTGCAACATGTAGATTCATTTTGTAACAAGAAAATGAAGTTCTGAGAAAAACGTTCTTAGGTTATACCTGAGCTGGATACCTTCGAAAGTGGGCTTTCAGAGCTTCCCTCTTGTGCAAATGGTCTCCTTTGAACCTCCTGAGGCCAATGGAGTGCTTGAATGGGGTTGAAAGTGGCTGGTTTGAGAGGTTCAGTTCTAATATGGCAGGAAATGAGGTTCTTGTGTGTTGTGTTTCAGACCATTGTGAGGGGTGGGATTTGTTTTGTGTGTTGTGTGTGGTTGATTGGTGAAGGAATTATTGAGGTTTGATGGCTGTGTTGAGTGATTCGAAGAGGGAAAGGTTTTGACAGATTTTGTTGGATGCTGCAATGTGGGAGGATTCAGCTTGTGTATGGTGTGTTTTTGGATTGCTTGTTGTCCACATATCATGCTCTGGTTGGGCAGAGAGTTGGTGTGTCACTGTGGGATTGGTATGGGGTTTTTGCAAAAAAGTCAAGTCTAGGTGTACTTGAAGTATGGGCCAATGGTAGGCCAAGGACAAAGGGGTGTCCTGCGCAGCAAGGAATGAGGAGAGCCATGGGATCAGTCTTGAAGCCAATTAACAAGTGGATTAGGGTTTGTATGATGTTTTGCAACTTTGTTCAATTTTGGCCCTTTTGAAGTTTCTTGATCCATAAGTCATGAAAATAGGCAAACCTTTGGTGCATTCTGAATTTTAGGCCTTGGTTTATGTTTGTACAAAGATTAGAAGTTCATTTGAAAGCACAATTTGTCTTGGCAAGTGGTTTTGCAACTTTGCCTCTTTGGTACATAACTTGAAATTAGGTGATTTTTCCCAACTTTGACAAGCCATAACTTTTGATCCAAAATGAATTAGAATGAGTTCTTGTACTTTTTGAAAAGGGAATGATCCATTCTACAACTTTCATGACCAAAGTTTTCCCATTTGAAGCATTTTTGAATAAAAAAGAAAGGGTTGAAAAAGTTTCCCAAAATGGCAAGTTTCCATTACAAGTCATTTTCCCAAAAAGGCAACTTTGCAAATGGCTTGAAATTCTTCAATCTTGTAAACTTCTAACATCTTCTATGATCAAATAAAGATCATACACATTCAAAGTGATGAAGAACACCCTTTGGTTGGGTCATTGGGGGCCTCAGATGCCCTGATTTTGCACTGACTTGCTCAAGAAGTCAACTCTTGATTAGATGCCTTCCTCAAGGAGTTTCTTCATGAAAATTGATATACATGATCCTTATAACATATAGAGACCAATAGAAACAAGAATGACCAAAAAATTTGGAGTTATGGCCTCTGAAACCAAAACCCTAATTCTAGGTCATCTGTGCAGTTAAACCTGACTCTGCTTCCATGCCATTCTCAGTTCTTGTGATTCTTTGACCTTCTTGACTTGGTGAGGATATGACATGATGTTTGAACACACATGGACCCCTTTGAAGTGATTGATTACCTTTGGAGTGGCTCAAATGGCTCAGGGATGGCTCAGATCACAAACCCTAGATGCAGATGACTTTGAATCAATGCAATGAAGCAAATATGCAATATGAGGTGCTATGATTGACTTTATGCATATGAAAAGATCACAAGCCATGGTGTGAATGAGTGAGGGCAAATTTGGGGTGTTTACACTCTATATCAGGAGATTGAAGAGCTTCGGAGGGAGATAGCTGAGATTCGTGGATCAAACCAGGAAGAGAAGCCTACCACATGATTCGTTTTACACTGACGTTATTACCCTAGTATTTGATTTCTTTTTCATGCTTTATTTTATTTCTCGCATCTCCAGACATATCTTACATTATTGCATCTATTACATTTTCTTTTTTCATGTACTTTGAGTTTATCTTATATATATATATATATATATATATATATATATATATATATATATATATATATATATATATATATATATATTATTTCGTGCACTAATGTCATTTTTTCTCTTTTCTTTTTATTTTATTTTATTTTTGTCGGGCAAAGAAAAAATATATATAAAGACAAAAATATATTCATTTTTGTCTTCATAAAAAAATATGCAAGCCTCATGCCTTGGAAGAGAGAAGAAAACGCTATCCGGACCCCCCGAAGACCGAAGGTGCGAGAGGGCCCAAAAGAGGATTTGAAAATCCAAGGCCCAGCAGGATTTTTCCTTGTGGCGGGCGCCACACCGTCCTTCTTCATATACGGGGCTGATTCCCCATTTCCTCCATTTTTACACCTTCCAACTTCAAAAACCCATTTTTACAACTTCCGAAAACCCCATTGAACCCCATTAAAGCTCCCCCTTTCCAAAATATTCACCATCTATAAAACCTATCCAAAATCCATTTTCATTTTCATCCACCACAAACCATAAAAATCAAACCTTTATCATTTCTCTCATAAACCATTTTTTCCACTTTTTCACTTCTCAAGGAGCAACAACAATGGAGTTCAATGGATTTCTTCTTCGCGATGGAAGACCGGGTGATAGGCAAAGGAAAATTATTCAAAGGCTTCAGAAACGAGAAATTCTCTCGACTAGGTACGTCGATGATAACTGTCTGTATGCTTTGGGTCTGTATCATAGTGTTTTTCATTTATTAGATTTTTTAGGCTTGCATAATATTTTTGTTAACCAGGAACCTACCTATGAGAGGCTGACAGTTGAGTTTTTAAGTTCATTGATATACACTGTCAGTCCTAACACTGCTAGCACAGTCGGTACTGTTAATTTTAGACTGTTTGGAATTGAATACGAATACAGTACCGACGAACTAACAGGCTTGTTAGGAATCCCTCATAGGGAAGGTGCGATTTGTGAGGCACCTTTGGATGCGGAATGGTCGGCCGAGGTATTTTCCTTCTGGCAGAGGCTGTCAAGTACTTCAATAAATTCTTTTGAAGGAATACTTGTGTCGACCATCCATAACCTGGCCATAAGAGTTTTCAGATATCTTTTGGCATGTACTATTTTTGGCCGGGAGAGTCCAAATAAGGTAAACGCTAGAGAACTCCTATTTTTGCAAGGATGCCTCACTAGTACCCATATCAATCCGGTCCCGTTTATGCTTGCACACATGGCTTTACTTACTAGTAAAACAAGACCGATTGTTTTTGGAGGACTTGTTACGTCTATTGCTCGGGCTCTTGACCTGAACAATGAGATAGCTACACTTGAACCACTACCTCCTCGCACAATTAATTTAAAATTTCTAAAAGACATGAAATTATGCCGAACAAGGAGAAAAGGTGGTTATGAGTTGATGGTTCATGGGGTAGCTATCCCATCTGTTGCTTTACCTTGCAGTAGACGTACCGATGTACATAATGAAAGGAACTGGACCTATGATCTGAATGCTCCACCTGTTTTGGGTCCACTTCCTCCTAATATTCCTGATGGGGAGGCACATGACACTGATGAAGAATATGATCGGAGAGAGCAGTCTCCCATACCTCACATGTCCCCCCATCGTCCTTCACAGTCACACACCGCACCATCTTCCTCTAACCCTGTTGCAGGTACTGCTCCTAGATTCTATGTCACTGAGGAGATGTGGCATGATATGACGGCTAGAGAGGAAAAGCGAGACAACCTTCTCTCTACTATTTCACAACAAATGACGGACAACATGAGCTTCATGCAACAATCGCGATCGGTTTCGGATCGTGCTTACAGCAACGTTTGCCGTACCTTGAACGATATCACATCAGAGCAGGCCCGTCAGCAAGAAGTCAACCGCCGGCACTACCAGCTTATGGAGGCCACTCAGGGTTCCATCCTAGGTAACCTTCGAGAGATCCGGGGTGCCCAGGCTGCCTTATCGGCACGACTTGATCGGAGGGACCAGCAGCACAGTAGATCCCGTCGTTCCAGACCATCACAGCAGGACGACGAGGGCACCAGTGCTCCTCCGCAGTAGTTTTTCAGGTTACCCTCCTTATCTTATTTCGAAACATTGGGGACAATGTTCGATTTAAGTGTGGGAGAGGATTTTATTGCTTTCTGTCATTTTCCTTTTTAGTTATTTATTTGCTTTCCGTTATTTCCCTTTTCCAGTAAGTTATTTAGTTTAATTTTCTTAGATAATGCATGAGTCTGACGAGTCACCAGTATAGTGTATTTTTAGTACATCCTCATTTTTTCCCATTTCCTTAGCCTTACCAAAAAAAAAATTAAAAAAGAAAACAATGTTGTTTCACATGTTTTTTGGGCTTTGAGACAGGTTTAGATTAGGATGTGGTGACTTAGGTCAACTTTTTGAAACATCAGTACCATTTTAGCACCATAGACCTCTTGAATATATGAATCACTCCTAAATCCCACACCATGGCCTTTATTATCATTCAAAAAATTTTTTCCTAAGTAGTTTATTCTAGCAGTCAGCCCCGGCCTAAGCATGCTCTACGTGGGGGGCCGATGAACATAAGTGAATGATCCAGTGCTAATAAAAAAAAAGGCAAACTCTGGGATAGGTGACCCTCACAAAGTCATCTAAACCGAAAAAAGAGAAGAAAAAATTTTTGCCACAAAAAAGAAAAAAATTGCAGTCACCTATTGTAAGTTGGTTCAGAGGTATCTGGCACTGAACTTGGTAGGGCGGATTACGATCCGATCCCCCGCAACTACAATTAGGTCAAATAAAACAGGTTTACACATGCTTATGTGCCAGAAACCTTATGTTATGGATCAGAATCATTAACCGGTCACTCTACTATGAAGCATGTATGGATAACGGGCTTAATGTGATTGCGCCTAAATGAAAAGGACCCAAAAAGATGAGAAGATAGGCCTAGGTATTGTGGGATGACATGGGGTGGTTAATATAGGATTGAAGTTTGTGTTTGTGTTATTATGGTACCCTTGGTTCACTTAGTTAGTACCTGTCAATGCATCCTGACTTGAACTTAGAAGCCCTTTAGCCCAAATCATGCGTCGACACCATTTTTCTTCTTAAGCTTTAATGTTTGCTTGAGGACAAGCAAAGGTCTAAGTGTGGGAGAATTTGATAACACTAAAATTCACCGTATTTCTGACTCCTATTTCGCATGCATTCTTAGCTTTTATTGTTATTTTGTTATGTTATTACTTTATTTTTCTTTGTTTTCAGGATTTCTATGTAATCGGGGCCTAAATCGAGAAAAGGAGCGAAAAAGGAGTGGAAACGGACGAAAACCAAAAAATTCAGCGTTTTAAATTTACGGCATCCACCATGGCGGGCGCCATGGGGTCTGCCATGATGTGGCCACGTCTCAAGACCACTCCACAACTGCCAAGACCCACGATCCCCACTCTCTCATCCCACATTAGTCTCATGGCGAGCGCCATGGCCTTGTGGCGGGCGCCACAAGGCAAAAACTTTTCCAAAGTGGAGGGGGCATCCTGGTCTTTTCCTGCTTTTTGTTTTTCTATAAATAGGACCTTAGATTTTCGTTTTCAATCATCCAAACTTAGAATCTCTTAGGCATATATCAGTTTTAAAGCAGTTATCATTCCACATCGGGGTGTTACTGCAATCGAGTGATCGAGTCTGTATACGTCTGTGTGATCGAGTTTTGGAGCACTCTGGGAGGAAGTTAATCCTGCCGCCATTTTAATTCCAGTTCGTATTTTATTTTTCCGCATTGCTTTACTTTCATTTATTTTCCGCATTGTTTTACTTTATTTATTTCCCGCACTCGCTTTACTTTATTTATTTCTCGCACTCGCACTACTTTCGTTTATTTTCTGCACTCGCTTTAAATACCTTTATTTCTCGCACTCGCACTACTTTTATTTACTTTCCGCACTCGCACTACTTTTATTTACTTTCCGCACTCGCACTAAATTACTTTTATGAAAAATTATAAAAAGAACTTTTACTTTACCATGTCTAACTAAATCTATAAAGGTTAGAATGTAAGGATCGTAATTGAACCAGTAATCCGTACAATTGTTCGTGGAAACACTTAAGGGTTATTTTATCTTTCAATTTAAGTAATTGTTTTTAACTATTTCAAAAACAGCCAAAAGCGCTTTGTCTAGTTCATTAGGAGTTTTTAGATTAAAAAGAAGAGATTTTAAAACGATTTTCGGACGCGTTAAGAAGTTTAGAGTCTGGTTCGTGAGAACCTCTTTTTGCTAAGAAATCCAGGTTAAAGTACTTTTCAACTTAGTTAAGATACTATATTTCTTAAAAATAGGTTTACTACTCTAACGCAGTACGCACCTTTTTATCCGTGACAATAGGAGGGGTTGATTAGAGAGTACAACTCGGTTCTGAATATGCGAAAGCGACAGTTCCTGTTAAATTAGTTCTTTTCAAAGTAGAAAACATTGCCCATAAGTAGTTCTATTAACAAGTACTGGACTATTAATTGATTACGTGAATTACATTCGAGCCTGTCTTTATTAATTGTTTAAAATTACCATTTTATTTACCATTGCACTCTCCTTAAAACCTTTATATTCAGTTGCCTTAGATACACACCATAACAACAGGTACGATAGATTGACACTTGGTCTCTGTGGATTCGACAATCTTTTATATTACTCTGACGTGTTCGTACACTTGCGAAAAACATGCATCAATTTGCATGATGTGTTCTATGTTTCGCAACTTCGTAAGTATGTTCTGGATCCGTCACATGTTATTCCTATGGACGAGGTTGAGGTAAGAGATAACCTTATAGTGGAAGCTTTGTCGGTTGGGATTTTGGACCGTGAAATCAAGAAGCTAAGAGGCAATGATATTGCGCTTGTGAAAGTGGCGTGGGGAGGCGCTGCGGAAGGAAATATGACTTGGGAAACGAAGAGTGGGATGCGCGAGTCGTATCCGGAGTTGTTTGAATCAGGTAATATTTTCGAGGACGAAAATTTCTAAAGTGGGGGAGAGTTGTAACGCCCTGATTCGATAATTCCCATTTTGTTGGAGTCTTTTATTTTAATTGAGTAATTATTATTTTGTTTGTGAAATTAATATGATGATATGATATGTGATGAATTAATGTGATATATTGGTGTAATATGTGATTTTTACCGTTTTATAAATTTCCGGGTAAAATTGGATAAGATGGTATTTTAGACTTTTATTAATTAGTGATAAGTTAGAATCAGTAGAATTGGTATTTTTGTGAGAGAAATGATATTTGGTTGGAGAGAGTAGAAAATAGAAAGAAAATATAAGAGAGTGAGAAAGAGTATAAGTTGGTAAGAAGAGAAAGAAAAGGTAGAAAGAAAAAGAGAAGAAAGAAAAAGGAGAGAAGAGAAAAGAAGAGAAAAGAGGGAAAGTTGGAAAAGCTTCAAGATTGCTCCAAGAAATCGAAATAATCGGGTAAGAGTGATAAGCATTGTTATCTTAATATTGTGTATGATTATGTATGTGTTTTATTGGTTGAGTTTTGGTTTTGATGGAAGTTTAGAGAAGATGAATAGTTAGGGTTTGAGAGAAAATGTGAGAAATTGGTAGATTAATCGGTTGGAAATCGTTATAGCCGAAGTATGATAGCTAGAATATGTTATTGATTATGTTTGTTGAGTTTTGGAGGAGTTTTGGGGGCATCTTGATGGACTGTTACGCTGCTGAGAATTCTGGAAATCACAGTGGTCACTCAGCAAAAGTTCCAGGGCGATTTTCGCTCAGCAAGAAAGGGGGCACTCAGCGAGCTTGTAGGTTTTTGAGGGGTTATGTGTTTTAATCCGTAGCTTTAGTTTCGGGTATCCGTTTTTAGTGATCCTTATATCGATTCGAAGCTAGAAACGTGTAGAAACCAATGATGCTAAGAAAAGTAATTTTTAGCCGACTTTTACCCGACTTTTCCGATAAACGTAATTATGTTAATTATGGAATTGTGGGTTTGATTGTTGTGTTGTGGCCGTTTGGCAAGTAGATACATTGCTTGAATTAAATGCAAATGTATGCTAATTGAACGAGATGAATGCATAACTATATTATGAATATATATGCATTTTCAAGAATTTTGTGTGTCATTTTGCATGTAAGTATAATGTATGCATTCTTGTATTGTGGGATTCTTTGTGAATCCGTTGTAGTATCATGTGCTCATGTGGAGTGTGAGCGATGGCTACAACAAGATTGTGTGCCCATGTGGGGTGTGAGCGATCGGATTGTGTGCCCGTGTGGGGTGTGAGCAATCCAGAAACATCGTGTGCCCGTGTGGGGTGTGAGTGATGGGTGATTTATTCACATTGATTGTGTGCCCGTGTGGGGTGTGAGCAATCGGATTGTGTGCCCGTTTGAGGAGTGAGCAATCCATAAACACTGTGTGCCCATGTGGGGTGTGAGCAATGGGGAACATCGTGTGCCCAACGGGGAGTTACTTTAGGTAACAAGCGATGATTCCATTTGGTTCCTGAGTGAACCTGCTGAAATGTTGAGTCGGTACCGCATTGCATCTGCATAGAGTCGTGTGTCGGTCTCTATGAGTTGCATTTTATCATTTTAATTATGATATGCAGAAATAAACATGAATGTGTAAATTTTTATTTGAAGTATTATGGAGATGATAGTATGTGATGAAACATACTTGATTGTATATATGCATGTTTGATATGTATATGTATGTGGTTTATACATTTTTAATGTATATGTGTGATTAAACATAGCTAGACGTATGTTTATGCGGAACGAATTGAATTGAGGAGTAAACATAAATAATACGAGTTATGTGAATTAGTGAATTGGTGCATGATGAACATGCTTGATTAGTGTATGTACACGTTGCAAAGTGTATGGGTGATGAGATATGAATTGTGGTGAGAATATGCTTTATGTGCATTTTATATGTTGAGATATATAATTATATGCAATATTATTATGATAATGTTTCTCACCCTTCTGCTGTTTTATGATTCTCTATGAGGCTTTGTGATAACGATAAATCGTATCGTTTTATTACTATGTTTCAATGCCGTTTTATCGCACATTTATCGTATTAACACCCGATTCTTCGAGTTTTCTATGTCATTTTGCAGGTATAACAATTATAGAGCTAAATCATGAGCCAAAGGTGAAATGAACAAAAACAAGCATGAAAAGAAGAAGAAGAAAGGAATTCTGCAAATGCTGCATAATTTGTAACAGCCACGATCGTCACCAAGCTGTCACGACCGTGACGCGCTAACTGGACCACTCACGATCGTTACCAAGCTGTCACGACCGTGACGCGCCTTAAATGAAGAAAATGACCGTGACGCCTTTGTCACGAACGTGACAAAGTGTCGCTCCCACCAAATGACGCCCAGTCAGAAGGGGTGCAGACGCGAACGGTCGGCGAAAAGAGAAATGAATAGAGCCGCCAACTAGGCATTTTTATCCCGAAGGAAAGGTAATGCTGCATAAACCTAGAAAGGAATGGATAAGACGGTCGCGAATCAGAGAAACTGAGAAAGGGGGTTGGTTACAACCTGGGAAGGTATTAGCACCCAGATTGTCCGCCGTACTCGATGGGATCCACGCTTAAAAGATTTGTGTTTTAAAGGGGTAGTGTCAGTGCAATTTGTGTATCAAAGCTGGAAAAGAATGCAAGTGTCAGTGTAAAAGAAATGTGAAGTGAAATATGTGAAGTGTCAGTGCAAGAACAGAGTGAGATGCTCAAGACTATGAGGCTTAAAGAATAATGCTGGAAGGAGGGGGAATATACAGAGACTTTTGTTCGATAACTGTTAAGTTATGCCTACGTATCCTCTCGTGCAATGAGGAAGTCAGAACACCGTAGTTCGACTCAAAGAGACTGAAAGATAAATTGACTTGTGAACTGCTTACTTGTCTATGCTCAAGTGTATGACCTGTCTGGCTCAGGTGCAAACTGTCTTGCATTAGACGGAAGAAGCAAGTTCTCGCTTGTGAGTGAATGAGGTGAGAAAATAATCCCGGAGGAGACGATTATTGTTTGTTTTTGGGTTTTCAATCTTTTATTGCTTTTTGTTTTTCATAGGGAAATGAGCTTAAGCCTAAATCAAAGGGTCAGTAAACTCATCACATCCTCCCTCTGATTAGGGGTAATGAGTATACCTTAAGTATGAAGTAAGCACCTCACACTTAATCACCATGATGCAGGATTAAGATCATTAACCTACTTGTGATTGTTTAGATGTCTTTAGTGTTTTTGTTTAGTGTCAAGTAATGAGTTTAAGCCATAATCAAGGATTTAATGGACTCATTACACCATCCTAATAGAAGGATAATAGATGAGAACATTTAAGCTGAGGAAGGCTCCTCAACTTAATCCATGATTAGGGATTAACCTCATGACAAAACAAAGCCTTTATTAAATGGATTTTAAGTTAATGGTAAGATGAAGGAGTGGATTTTATGGTTTGTAAGACAACTTGAGGGGGACTTGTCCATTAACACTAGGGTTAGTCCTTCTTAACCAATTAAGGAAGAATTAGAACCCTAATGCAAGGTCCAAGTTACAAGCTTGGTGTCTTAGTGATTATTAAGTGGATTGATTAAAGGATGTAAACACATTAAGGGTTTAACACTTAAGATTAAAGTTATACACTCCATCCTAATAGAAGGATGCAGGCATAAACTTAATCACAAAGCCTTAAAACCTTTAGGGTTTAGTCCTTGATTATGAGGTGAGAAGAGAAGACTCAAAGAAAACTCAAAGGAAAGAGATTAAGGGGGACTAATCAATCCTAAAATGTTATCATGCTTGGAAGTCCTAGAGTTTGTGAGGCTTAAGAGGAGAAATCTTCAAGGAGGCCACCAAGGAGAAGCAAGATAGAAAAAAGGGATGAGATGAGAAGAGAAAAGGGGGAAGAGAGGCACAAGTGAGCAAGCTCACTCAAAGACAAGTAAAAATGCAGCAAGGATGTAAAATGATAAAGTGAGAAGAGGCAAGAGGTGAAGGCAAATTCACCTCCTAAACAAACTTACCATTATCCTGAAAAGTTAGTACAAGATACATAAAGGAAGAAATGAGATGAAACAATGCATATGGATGGGAAAAGGCCAAAGTCAGAAACATACACATGATGAAAATGATGTCAAGAGGTGGTGCAAAGTCATACAAGATTCATATATGTGAGCATACAAGAGAATGGATGCATATGGAGCATGCCTTGGGCCATAGAAGTTCATGAAAGTTTATGGAATGATATGAATGCATAACATGGCAAATGAAAGATGCAATGATCAAACATGATTCTAATATGTCCTAAGATGTCTTATGAATCATGGGGATGCACAAAATGTCATGGCAAGTTCTTAAATGCAAGCAAATGGAAGATGGATGCAAAGGAAGGCACAAATTAGGGTTTATGAACAACATGCATCACAAAATTCAAAATCAGAAGCAAATGACAAGATAAAAAAATTGAAAATGGGATCAAAGGAACCCTAACCCTACACAAGTTCACTGCCCAAAGGAGGAGACCTAAATCTAAACCTAATGGAAGTTATGATTTTTCTAAGTCAACTAGGGTTTCAAGGTGCCTCAAAAGGAAAAATGCAAAACAAATTGAAAATGAAAGATAAATGCAAACCAATATTACCCTAGAAACTACATGCTATGAAGGATGCAATGCAAGAATAACCATCATCAAACTCCTCATGGTTAGGCAGAATGAATTTTTCTAAGTTTGAACAAAAACATTGCCTTTAAATGAATTTAATTCCAATGAAAAAGGTCAAAATAGGTCAAGAACCAAAAAGAAATTTGTTTTGAGAGTTTGATAATGTTTCTAAATGTTTTAAAATGCAATGAGAATTTTTTGGTGATTTTTAAATACCTAAATGCATTTTTAATTAATTAATTTTCATTAACTAATTAAAAATAAACATTTAAATGATTTAAAAATTATTTTTAATGCAAAAAAAAGGTAAAAATATTTTTGGGTTCTGAAAATTAATGAAATGCTTGACAAAAATTTTCAGAATTTTTAAATGTTTTTTACTATTTTTAATAATTCGTAGAAGTTAAATATAAAATAAATGAAATAAAAATGAAATTGTGAAGAAGTCAACAGATCTAGAGGCTCACATTCAAATGGATTTGGAGGGAGTTGACCCGCGCCAGATCCTAGGGCTATTATTCAAACTGACTGGATTTAAGTTAAACTTAATTAATTAAATCTAATTATAGGATTAGGGTTTTAATGAGGGATCTGGACCACTCATTCGCGCGCGGGTCAACCCAAGTCAACGGGATCTATGGCTCACATTCAAACTGAGCCCTAATCACAATTAATGCACTAATGACCTTCAGGTGGCCGGAAATGACCTCCGGTCATCTTCTCCGGCCACACCTCCCCTGAGATTTTGCTATCTCTCTCCCCAAGCTTCTAAAACTTAATTTTTCTGCCCAGAATCCAACCCCATACATCACTCAACAAGAATCACTCACTAGAACAAATTTATTTCACATATTCAAGCTGAATCGAAGCAAATTAGTTCTAGGTCAAAAAAATTTCAGAGAGCTCATACATGCTTAATCCTTGACTATTTTCAAAACCAAACACATCAGCGTTATCAGTGAATCATGGAGAATCAATTAGTAACTTAAAAACACGTTTCTGGAAAAAATGTTCTTGAGCTCACCTGAACTGGAGCTTTGATCTTTGGAACTTTCTGGCTGCTTCTTTGGTCCAAGATGCCTCTAATGAACCCCCTAAGAAGTTTGCAATGCTTGTTTGGAATTTCTTATGGCTGGTTTAAGAGATTGATGGAGTTCTGTTCAGAAGGGGTGGAAAATCGTGTTTCTGCTTGGGGTGGTTTCAGGGTCAAATGAGGATTGGGAAATGATCAGAGGATCATGGTGAGTAGTTTTGTGAAGTTTGTTTTGATGTTTGAAGCCTGTGTCTTGAGATTCGAAGCAAAATGCATAAGAGGAGAGTTTGGAGGATGCTGACTTGTGAGAGGTTTCAGCTTCCAAGATTATGTGAAATGTGATCCATGAGGCATGTATGTGAAGTTGTGATTGGTCAGAGAGTTGTTGCTGGCCTAGCTTGATTGGTATGGTTCAACTTGCATAAAGTCAACTTTTGTGTAAGAGGAGGTATGGGCTGGTTCAGTCATGGTACAAGGGCATGGCTTGGATCAGCATGCTTCAAGGAGGTCCATGGAAATCATTTTTGGCAGCTGGCACAAGTGGATGAGAAGCTTTGATCCATTTTGCAATTTTGGGGAAGTTTGGCCCCTTTTGAAATTTGTGAAGTTCATGGCATGAAACTTGGAGATTCTTTGGTGCATTCTGCAATTTAGGTCATGGTTTATGTTTGTGTAATGCATAGAAGTCCATTTGAAGTTACATTTTGCCTTGGCATGAGGTTTTGCAACTTTCCCTCTTTGGTACAAAAGTGGAAATTAAGTGATTTTGCCCAACTTTGACAAGCCATAACTTTTGATCCAAAATGAATTAGAATGAGTTCTTGTACTTTTTGAAAATGGGAGGATCAACAACTTTCATGACCAAAGTTTTCTCATTTGAAGCATTTTTGAATCAAAAAGAAGAGGTTGAAAAACTTTCCCAAAATGGCAAGTTTGCATTATAAGTCACTTTCCCAAAAAGGCAACTTTGCAAATGGCTTGAAATTCTTCAATTTTGTGAACTTCTAACATCTTCTATGATCAAATAAAGATCATACACATTCAAAATTATGGAGAACAACCTTTGGTTGGGTCATTGGGGGCCTCAGATGCCCTGATTTTGCACTGACTTGCTCAAGAAGTCATCCCTTGATCAGATGCCTTCCCCATTGAATTTCTTCATGAAAATTGATATGCATGATCCTTATAACATATAGAGACCAATAGAAACAAGAATGACCAAAAAACTTGGAGTTATGGCCTCTGAAACCAAAACCCTAATTTTAGGTCATCTGTGCAGTTAAACCTGGCTCTGCTTCCATGCCTTTCTCAGTTCTTGTGATTCTTTGACTTCATTGATCTTGTGAGGATATAATATGATGCTTGAACATACCTGGACCCCTTTGAAGTGATTGATGACCTTTGGAGTGGCTCAAATGGCTTAGGGATGGCTCAGTTCACAAACCCTAGATGCAGATGGCTTTGAAACAATGCAATGAAGCAAAAATGCAATATGAGATGCTATGATTGAACTTATGCACATGAAAAGATCACAAGCCATGGTGTGAATGGGTGGGGGAAAATTTGGGGTGTTTACAGCTGCCCCTATTCAAACATGAGTTAGCTGTGCAGGATGTAAGCAACGGCTTAACAGGCAAACAAGATAACTTGTGGTTGAATACCAAAGACAGTCCAAAGTTTGCACTCACTGAATGAAGAAGAAAAGGGATATAGATTGTAAAAGGAAGTAAAGTATGTTTATAAAGTGCGGGCGACGGAGGACGACCGTCAAGCAGAGGACGACTGCTGGGGATGAAGCAATGACGGGGACGACCGACATGCTTGGGGAAAAAACGCGGGAAATAAAGCAATGACGGGGACGACCGACAAGCTGGGGATATAAGAGATTGTGATGGGGACGGCCATTAGGTAAAGCTACAAGACTCTCTGGGGATTATAGGTAAATGAATGATGGGGACGACCATCAAGTTCAAAGCATAAATGAAATAAATGATGAGGTACGGTCATCAAAGGTGAAGGACGATCACCTAGCAGGGGACGACTGCTCTGTTGGGGATAAGATGAGGGACGGTCATCTAAGGTGAAGGACGATCACCTGGCAGGGTACGGCTGCCGAAAATATCACGACATAGGACGAATGTCGGATAGAAAAGGCCGACGATGGGAACGGCCATCGGATAAGCATGATGAAGGACGATCATCAAGAGGTGAAGGACGATCACCTAGCAGGGGACGGCTGCTCTGGGGTTTTATCATGACATAGGACGAATGTCAGATAACAAGATCAACGATGGGGACGGCCATCGGATAAAGCGATGAAGGACGATCATCAAGAAGGTGAAGGACGATCACCTAGCAGGGGACAGCTGCTAAAAATATCACGACATAGGACGAATGTCGAATAGGGAGGGGTTCTAGTGGATAGAGACTCCTCCGGGAATGATGAAGGACGATCATCAAAAAGGTGAAGGACGATCACCTGGCAGGGTACGGCTGCCGGAAATATCACGACATAGGACGAATGTTAGATAGGAAGGGGCTCTAATGAATAGAGACTCCACTGGGAATGATGAAGGACGATCATCAAAAAGGTGAAGGACGATCACCTGGCAGGGTACGACTGCTGAAAGGTATCATGACATAGGACGAATGTCAGATAGAAGAGAAGTTTTGCTGGGGACTTCGCCGGGGAAAAGTAGACACAGACGAGTGCCTAAATTCAAGAAGATACAAGTGTTTGACACGGTGTATAGATTAAAGATGCGGACGAGCATCCTTAAGACTATGATACAGACGAGTATCAGTAGAAACAAACGTTTGACGCATGTTCAGAGATGACGATACGGACGAGTACCAACTGGTTAACAATGAACACAGACGAGTGTTGATCCTGAGGGGACTCTTCTGGGGAATAATAGACACAGACGAGTGTCTAAATTCTAGAAAGAGGTAGAAGTATCCGACATCGTGTATGGATTAAAAACGCGGACAAGCATCCTTAAGACTCTGATACAGACGAGTATCGGTAGAAACAAACGCTTGACGCATGTTCAGAGATGATGATACGAACGAGTACCAACTGGTTAACAAAGAACACGGACGAGTATTGATTCTGAGGGGATTTAAGTGGTATATACAAGATACAGACGAGTATCTGTATAAGTAAACATGAGTGAGACACAAACGAATGTTCAACTTGCTAGGGAGAGCATGACACGGACGAGTGTCGGAAAAAGTATATTATAAACAAGTATTTGATTTTCAATCATTGCTTAAGCAACTATGCTGGGGGGTGACATGGACGAGTGTCAAGGAAGTTGTATATGTATCTGTGTGTTATGAGTGCAAAGGGGACGCTTTGGCTTTCTGCTGGGGATATGACACAGACGAGTGTCAAGAAGCATCTGTAATATAAGTATCTGTTTGGGCGACTTTTCTGGGGAATGATGACACGGACGAGTGCCGAAAGGAGCATGTAGCTGTGTTTGTGAGTGTAATGCTTTACCATTCTGCCGGGGAGTTCGGGAAGCATTTTGTATTCTGCTGATGTGGTACTGCTGGTATTTACAAGTGTTCGACACATGGCTTATGATTATGCAATATGTTTGATTTTTGCCATAATGCTCCGTATTAGAAGGAATGCTACGCTCTGGGGAAAATATGATGCGAATGCTATGATTATGCAAAGATATCGATCCGGGATCCGGATCCCGATGCTGTGGAGATCTCCGGTTGATCTGCTTGAAGTGGGTATCCCAGTTGGGGATGAGATCATTGGTAGATCTGACATATATGGCTCTGCATGGGGAAATAGATCACTGATAGACCTATCTTGGTAATGAGGGACCCAACTGGGGTTTGTAGAAGCTTTCTTTACTCTGTTGTGAGATCTTCAGGCGTTGCTCTTCCGGATAGAGGCTGAAACTGTGCGGGGAGATAGTTCCCTGTCTAGCACTCGGCTGGGGAAGAAGAAAGATCACCGAAAGATCTTCCTAGAGATTTCTGTGGGGATCTTGTTGAGGATGATACTTGACAACTCAGCTGGGGATATGGACACCTTCTGGTGCTGCTCTTTGAAAGAAATATTGGAGGAGTGATGCCTGGAAGCTCTGGTGGGGAGAAAGCATCTCTGGTGCTGTTTGGAAGGTGTGCTGAGGAAATAATGATTTGGCATCTTACTGGGGAGAAGCCTTCATGCCCCATGTTGCGCTTTGGATACCTGCAATCCTGTAAGGACAAAGAAACGCACAAGTACCCCGAGGTATCCCTTACTGGGTTCCATCATAGGAGTTTAGACACTCTCGGGAGTAAGTATCTTTCCTGCAGGCACGCATTTTAGGAAAGACGCATCTGTATTTATGCGATCAGTATATTAATGACATCGGACATTTTGCAAATAAAAGAGTTCGAGACAGTGTGTGACCGAAAATCTGATTTTATTAATTTATGTGCCCTGGATTGGCAAGATACAGTCATAGAAACAAATCCCCTAAAATGAGGAGATTATTACAAATTGAGAAACAAAAGATGCTGGCAATGCCGACGACGCTTCAAGGAGCTTCCCTTTTGCTATGACTCGTATGATATTGACGTTCTTCTCATCTTGCTTTCTGAAGAAGGCTGATTCTGATCAACGCTTGAACCTTTCGAAGCTTACCATGTTGTAAGTGATACAGACGAATTCAGAATGCAGTTGTTCGCTTATTCCCTTATTTTGCGTGGATCGCCCTTTCGGGTTTTCAATCCACCGAGATACCCATTTTTGCCTGAGTCGTCCAATGCGGCTTTTCAACTCAGCGGGTGTACATTTTTATTTATTTTCCCTTATTTTTGCCCGAGTCTTTTATTCTGTTTTTGACACGCCAGGATGCCCTATTTTTGCCTGGACTTACATTCTGTTTTTATGTCCAGCGGGTCATTTTTATGCGAAATATTTTTTAACTGCATCTGAATTCACAGGGGACAGGAAGTCTTCACCGTCCATAGTACTGAGCATCAGTGCTCCACCAGAGAAAACTTTCTTTACTATAAACGGACCATCATAATTCGGAGTCCACTTGCCCATGTGATCTGTATGAGGAGGGAGGAGTCTTTTCAGCACAAGATCTCCTACTTGGTATTCCCGGAGCTTGACTTTCTGATCGAAGGCTTTCTTCATTCTTTTCTGATATAGCTGCCCATGACATATTGCAGCTAATCTCTTTTCTTCAATCAGATTCAGTTGTTCGTATCGGGATCGGACCCACTCTGCTTCATTCAGCTTAACATCCATCAGTACCCTCAAGGAAGGTAACTCAACTTCAACAGGTAGGACTGCCACCATACCATACACGAGATGATACGGCGTTGCCCCAGTGGATGTTCTGATTGACGTACGGTACCCATGCAAGGCAAATGGTAGCATTTCATGCCAGTCTTTATAGGTGACCACCATTTTCTGCACAATCTTCTTGATATTCTTGTTAGCTGCCTCAACAGCGCCATTCATCTTTGGCCTGTAAGGAGAAGAATTGTGGTGTTGGATCTTGAAGTCCCGGCACAGCTCGGCCATCATTTTATTGTTCAAGTTGGAACCATTATCAGTAATGATTCGCTTGGGCACTCCATACCGACATATGATGTCTCTCTTTAGAAATCGGGCTACTACTTGTCTTGTAACATTTGCATATGAAGCTGCTTCAACCCACTTGGTAAAATAATCAATGGCAACCAGAATGAATTTGTGGCCATTTGAAGCAGTCGGTTCAATCTTGCCAATCATATCAATGCCCCACATGGCAAAGGGCCAAGGTGAAGACATTACATTCAAAGGATTCGGAGGCACATGCACTTTATCCGCATAAATCTGGCATTTATGACACTTTCTGGCATACGCACAACAGTCGGCATCCATTGTGATCCAGTAATAGCCTGATCTTAGCAACTTCTTAGCCATAGCATGCCCCCCAGCATGGGTACCAAAAGATCCTTCGTGCACCTCGTGCATTAACAAGTCCGCTTCTGTCTTATCAACACATCTGAGGAGTACCATATCAAAGTTTCTCTTGTACAAAGAGCCATCAGCATTCAGGAAGAAACTACCAGCTAGCCTTCTTAATGTCTTCTTATCATTGGAAGATGCCCCAGATGGGTATGTTTGATCCTCCAAGAAGCATTTGATATCATGGAACCACGGCTTATCATCTTTAACAACATCTGCTGAGAACACATATGCTGGTCTGTCAAGTTTGGATACTGAGATCCGAGGCACAAAGTTGGCAGCTTGAACTTTGATCATGGATGAAATGGTAGCCAGGGCATCTGCGAACTGATTTTCATCTCGGGGGATATACTCAAGCTTGACTGTTGTGAAGAAAGTCAATAACCTCCTTGTATAATCCCGATAAGGTATCAGATGATCTTGGTGCGTGTACCATTTTCCGTTGGTCTGATTGATTACCAGAGCTGAATCTCCGAATACAGCCAAAGTCTTGATCCTGAGGTCAATAGCTTCCTCAAGACCCATAATACAAGCTTCGTATTCAGCTTCGTTGTTAGTGCAGTTGAAGGTGAGTTTTGTCGAGAAAAGCATGTGAACTCCCTTGGGTGTAATGAGTACTGCACCAACACCACGACCATTCATATTAATAGCCCCATCAAACATCATAGTCCATTCTTCTTCCGGGTCAGGCCCTTCAGTGTGAACAGGCTCTTCATGATCTTTTGCTTTTATGAACATGATGTCTTCATCAGGGAAGTCAAATCTCATAGGCTGGTAATCATCAATGGGTTGCTCAGCAAGATAATCAGACAATACACTGCCTTTGATGGCTTTTTGAGATGTGTACTAAATGTCATATTCTGTGAGGATCATTTGCCATCTCGCAACCCGTCCGGTAAGTGTTGGCTTCTCAAAAATGTACTTAACTGGGTCCATCTTTGAGATCAATAAGGTAGTGTGGGTCAACATATACTGCCTTAGTCGGCGAGCAGCCCACGCTAAAGCACATCAAGTTTTCTCGAGCAGTGAATAACGTTGTTCACAGTCGGTAAACTTTTTGCTTAGGTAGTATATTGCATACTCTTTTCGACCAGACTCGTCATGCTGGCCCAGCACACACCCCATTGACTCTTCTAATACTGTCAAGTACATGATTAGAGGTCTTCCTTCAACTGGAGGCATAAGGATTGGAGGCTCTTGTAAGTATTCCTTGATTTTGTCAAAAGCCCTCTGGCAGTCTTCATTCCACCTGACCGTTTGTTCTTTTCTTAACAACTTGAACAAAGGCTCACAGGTTGCTGTAAGGTGAGATATGAACCTTGAAATGTAGTTCAATCTACCCAGAAAACCCCGAACTTATTTTTCAGACTTCGGTGCAGGCATTTCTTGAATGGCTTTGACTTTATCAGGGTCAACTTCAATCCCTTTTTCACTTACAATAAATCCCAGCAGCTTACCAGATCGCACCCCGAATGTGCACTTGTTGGGGTTTAACTTCAGTTGATACTTCCTCAGACGCTTGAATAACTTCAACAAATTCACCAGGTGGTCTTCCTCAGTGAGGGACTTGGAAATCATGTCATCCACATAACATTCAATTTCTTTGTGGATCATGTCATAGAATAATGTTACCATAGCCCGTTGATAAGTGGCGCCAGCATTCTTCAGTCCGAATGGCATCACTTTATAACAGAATGTGCCCCAGGGTGTGATGAAAGTTGTCTTCTCCATGTCTTCAGGTGACATTTTGATATGATTGTATCCTGAAAATCCATCCATGAAGGAGAACACCGAGAACTGAGCCGTATTATCAACCAATACATCAATGTGAGGTAAAGGGAAGTCATCTTTCGGGCTGGCTCTGTTCAGGTCCCGGTAATCCACACACATCCTCACCTTGCCGTCTTTCTTAGGCACAGGTACAATATTAGCAACCCATGGCGGATAGCTAGTCACAGCAAGGAAACCGGCGTCCCACTGCTTTTGTACCTCTTCTTTTATCTTCATTGCCATATCCGGGCGAGTACGGCGCAAATTCTGTTTTACCGGTGGACAATCTTCTTTCAAAGGCAGCTTGTGCATGACAATATCGGTGTCCAACCCCGGCATATCTTGGTAAGACCAAGCAAAAACATCCACATACTCCCGAAGCATGTCAATCAGTTTCTCTTTCACTGAATCTTGTAAGCAGGCCCTGATCTTAACTTCTTTTACGTCTTCTTCCATACCAAGATTAACCGTTTCAATCTCCTCCTGATGAGGAGTGATAACCTTCTCCTCCTACCTTAATAACCTAGCTAGCTCTTCAGGTAGCTCATAATCTTCTTCAACCCCTTCATCAGCTTGATTGATTGGATTGTCAAAGTCATACGAAGTCATAGCAGTGTTGTTGTCGGTGCAATCTGGAGGGCACTTTCTGCAAGGGTTTAGATTGGTTTATTTTAGTGATCAATTTTAATCTTGTTTAGAAAAAAGTGAAAAATGAAGTTATTTATTTTGAAAACATTGCCATTTTATTGTTTTGTACAAAAGTGAAAAATGAAAAGACAGTGAGTGAAAAAGAGACTCGTTTGCAAAAGATGTCCGATATTCATTGATTAATCCAATTGAACAAAATTACAAGATGGCCCGATTACAAAATGAGTCTTGACATCTTGGGCAAGATGCAAGACTTTGATGCATGCTTTAAAATACAGGAAATAATAATTACTCTGCAGGAGTAACCCTTATAATTTCCTGGGAAGACCAGTTAAGGACTTGGCTCCCCGGGATCCTTGGACGTATCCAGCTCTCCAGGTTGTGGTCGCTTTCCTCCTCGTCTTCCAAGTTGTTCATAGCATCCGGGGTGAGCATTCCCCCGCTGACAAAATTGGGCTCTTTGGCAGCCTCTGATTGATCTTGTTGAGTTGGTCTGTAACCCAACCCAAATATGTCTTCTTTCTTCTCCACGGGCAGCAGCTTGCCCCAGCCTTGGGCAGTACCTTCCTCAACAACCTTTTGGGCTTGCTGATATGATGTGATGGAGGTCCCAAGCACAACAGATGTTTCATTAATATTCAGGGCCTCAAACCCCTGGCTCATGGTTTCATGGATCTCCCCGTCCATTTCTATATACTTGTACGTAGCCAGATGGCTAACAAAGATGTCCTCTTCCCCACAGATGGTGATGATCTGGCCTTCCCACTCGAATTTCAGCTTCTGGTGAAGGGTAGACGTAACAGCGCCAGCAGCGTGGATCCAGGGTCTACCCAACAAACAGCTGTAGGCCGGCTGAATGTCCATCACATAGAAGGTAGTTTTAAAAGTCTGCGGGCCAATCATCACAGGCAGATCAATCTCTCCAAGCACTGATCTTTTAGAGCCATCAAATGCTCTCACTACCAAATTACTCGGTCGCAATGCCAAGCCATCATACTCCAGCTTCACTAAGGCTTTCTTTGGTAGAACATTGAGTGACGACCTAGTGTCCACCAGTACATGAGATAGAACAGCACCCTTGCACTCCAGGGTGGTATGTAAAGCCTTGTTGTGGTTACGTCCCTCTGTTGTTAAGTCAGCATTGGTGAAGCCTAGTCCATGGCTGGTATTGACATTTGCCACCACAGTTTCTAGCTGGTTAACAGTGATCTCCTCCGGCACGTAAGCTGTGTGCAGGACTTTCAATAATGCATTCCTGTGAGCTTCAGAACACATCAACAGGGATAATATGGAGATTTTTGAGGGAGTTTGGTGAAGCTGATCCACCACCTTGTAATCACTTCTTTTTATGATTCTCATGAACTCGTCTACATCTTGTTCAAAAGATGTCTTCTGAGTTTCTTTAATAATTGGCTCTTCAGATATCACACTCTTTCCTTTTGCTTTGGAAGCAGCTTCTGCTTCCGCATTAGGTCTTTGTGTTTGTGAGGCAAAAAGGCGTCCGCTTCTGGTGAAGCCTCCGCCTCCCCCAACATTATCAACTTGTGGAGAAGAGGTTGATGAATCCAGAGTGATTTTCTCCCCGTTGCAGTAGAGATCAGAGCCATAATGCCAAGGTATGGCATTGCTTCTTTCATAAGGAACAGGTCCAGGTACCGTAAAGGTAACTGGACTGACTGCTGCAGAGGAGGGTACTGTAATGGTGTGTGGATCGTAGTAAATTGTGACTGGTGGCCTGGCAGGAGGTGCCACTGTTTGTTGTTGAAAATTGTCGTTTGGAGGAACATTTGATGGATCATAGTAGATTGTAACTGCGGAGACATCTTCATTAATTTCTGTTGGCGTTGTAGAAGATTCTGCTAAAAAAGTGGATGCTGATGTTGTAGAAGAAATGGTTGTTGAAATCTGACTTGTTGAAGTGATGGACGGAGCCATTGCTGATGATATTGATGAGTCGGTAGGAATGATTGTTGCTGCTGTTGTAGAAGAATCAGGAATTGCTGTCAAAGGAATTGCTGGATTTGTAGGCGCCATTGTTGAGATCTGAAGGATACCATCCTTGATAAGACCATCTATGCCGCTTCTCAAATTATCACACCCGTTGACTGCAATGTTGCAATACCCACAACCGAGCTCACACCCGGGGAACACCTGGCACTCTAGAAGCTGAGCTTTAATTTCGACCAGAGGTGTTCGAATTTTTGCAACACTGGTGATCAGAGTAGATGGTTTGTCTTCCTCAATGGCATTAATCCTCGGCCCACCATGATTAGGCATAGGATTTCTGTTGACATTCGGAGGCGGTGCGAAGTTGAGGGCTTTAGAATCCACCAGATCTTGAACTTTCATTTGCAAAGCCCTGCATTTTTCCGTATTGTGACCAGGTGCATTGGAGTGGAAAGCACACCTGGCGTTGACATCATAATTATTTGGGAGATTGGAGGGATCTGGAGGTGCCAATGTCCTTAACTCAACCAAGTTAAGCTTCAGGAGTTGTGGCAATAAGGCAGCATAAGGCATAGGGATAGGGTCAATCACCCTGTTTGCCTGTGATGGTCTTTGTTGGAAGGGTCTTTATTGTTGATTGCTATTGTTGTTGTTGTAGGTTCTCTGTTGCGGATACTGAACTTGTTGTTGATAATGTGGTTGTTGTGGTTGTTGATATGCTGGTTGCTGAGGAATTGGAGCTAGAATAGTGACAGCTGCTACTGATCTGTGAACATACTGAGGTCTGCCCCTGCTGGCATGAATGGCATTTGTCTCACCAGTCCTTCGGGGTCCC
This sequence comes from Lathyrus aphaca, assembly GCA_963966055.1. Lineage (NCBI taxonomy): Eukaryota > Viridiplantae > Streptophyta > Magnoliopsida > Fabales > Fabaceae > Lathyrus > Lathyrus aphaca. The sequence goes on along the minus strand of OZ014524.1, from coordinate 11,930,009 downwards.
GCAAAAGGCTTCCTGGGATTACCGGATGAACTTGCACCATTATCAGAAATTTTGCCCATTTTAATAGACTTTCAATTCTTTCACCGGCTATAACTACATCAGCAAAACTGGTGGAAGAAAAGGCAGCCAGCCTATCAATATATGTTCCTTGCAAGGTATTCATGAACATGTCGGCCATTTCTCTTTCCGACATGGGTGGCTGGACAGCAGCAGCAAGCTGTCTCCACCTTTGGGCATATTCCCTGAAGCTTTCTCTGGAGGATTGAGACATTCCCATTAGAAGGGTCCTGTTAGGAGCCATGTCCAGATTGTATTGGTACTGCCTGATGAAGGCTTCGGCTAAGTCCTTCCAGCATCTGATGGTAGCCCTGGTCAAGTGTGAATACCACTTTCTTGAAACCCCGGTCAAACTGTCTTCAAAATAGAACATCCACAGCTTTTCATCCATGGTATATGCTTTAAGTCTCCCCAGAAAAGACTGCAGGTGAGTTCGTGGATAGGAGGTTCCATTGTATTTCTCAAACCACGGGGGTTTGAACTTGTGGGGAATTCTCACCCCATCCACCAACCCCATATCCATTACATCGAAGCCCAGGGAGTTTTGAGACTCCAAAGATCTCAACTTCTCAGCAATTTCATCAAACCTCCTATCATAGACTTCGTCTCCAGCTCCCATGACAGTAAACTGCTCTTCTTGGGGATCTTCTTGCAAGATTCTCCCTCCAGCAGTATTTCCTTGCACATTTCCTTGGATGTGGACTTCCGGATCTAGATGAGGTCCAAATACTGGTGGATTAACATGAGGCTGACCCCTCTCATTGTTGCTAGTTCCTCCAGTGCCAGGATGAGGTTCCTCGGGAGTTTGTCTTTCTACCAATGCCCTTAACCTTTCCTGACTCTGGGCCAAGCCAGTCATCACAGTCATGAATTGGGCCATTTGGTTTCTCATCTCCACTCTTTCATTAGCCATCTGGGTCCTGACCTCAGTCAGGTCTTGCTGTACTTGCTCCATTAGAATACCCGGAAAGTTGTTGCGAGTAGGATACCGGTGTGCACGGTTGACAGGGAACACTCTTCTGCGAGCAATATTTCCTGAACCACAATAGAGTTAGAAACAAACAAAATAAAAACAAAACCTACAAAACAAAACAAAAGTTAGTATGCAATGCAGTATGCTTATTTGTTTTCCAAGGTATCCGGCCTGGTTCTTGGTTTTGACCTTTCCAGACCTCGAGGAAGATGCTCTGATGTTGTTGAGAAATATAAAACCCAAATGGAAACAAACTAAAATATATTACAAATGATGAATAATACATAGTCTGTTTTGCAACACAAGCCCATGGAGGGTCAAAATACAACAAAAAGGAAAAGTACATCAAATAAAAACAACAACAAGCAAAAAGTCAGACATCCAGCCCAAACTCATCCTCCTTGACCTCCTTCAGGAGTGCCTCAGTCACTGGACCGGATGGATACTCTGTAATGGTCCTGATGAGGAGGTTCCTGGTGGCAATAGCAGTGGTCAGCTTCTTGTGCCTGTCCTGATCTTTTGATCTCTTCAATCCAGCTCTGAGCTTCAATTCTGAAATCTCCCTCTGGGCTGCCAACAAAGCTTCCTGCTGCTTCTTTTCATTGGCCTCTAACTGCTCAATCTTGGCTTGAGTTCTCTAATCTTCTTGAGTACGGGCTTCAGTGATCCTGACCCACCTAGCCTGACTTTCTTGCAGATAGAGCTCAGTCCTAGCCTTCTGAAGCTTGGCCTCTTTACAGGCATTCTTCAATATTTGTTCCCCAGCTCTTGCTTTTCTGATGTAGTCCTCTGTTTTCTCAATCTTGGCCAGATGCTCCACCCTAAGCTTCTCCAATTCAATGTCCAGACGACCATCACTCCTTTCCCAAAGGGTCTTCTTCAAGGCCTGAGACAGATTCTCATTCCTTTCCTTCAGTTTCTCAAATTCTTCCAGGCTGAAAGTGGCTGCTGGCTGTACTGTAGAGGGTCCAGGTGTCTCTTCCAAGGTGAAAGGCATTCCAGTAATCTGAGCTCTAGCATGGGACCAGCCATAGTACTGAGCTGAAGCAACATTATTACACCTCCCAAGAATAGCCATCCCTTTTGTCTGGATGTTGTCCCAAGCCCAGGATGCTTGTCTGACAACAGCTGAATTTGGCTTCACTTCACAATACAGGGTCTCAGCTAAATCTTGCACTCTAGGAGGGTGAACCAAAGCATAGCCCAGTTGTCTCTTAAACAGCAAAGGATTGTAGTTGATGCAACCCTTTACTCCTATCAGAGGTACATTTGGGTATTGCCCACAGCTGGTGATAATGTCTTTGCCTTTGGTGCTCTGGGTGCACCATCTGATATCATCTAAAGTCAAAGCAATGAGCCTCTTGGCCCAATTCTTCTGTTGGTGAGGGTTCAAGAAGTCATCTGATTTGGGTAGGTGTCTGAGTAGCCAGGTGTGAAACAAAGGAGCACAACATCTCACTAGCTTCCCCCTTTGTTTCTGATTCCTTTGATGGATGGAGTAGTAGAAATCTCCCAGCAATGTGGGTACTGGGTTCTTCAGAAGAAAAAGATGAATGGCATTCTTGCTGATAAATTTGGGCTCATCTGCAAACAATATAACGCCATATATGCTGAGGGCTAACAATGCACAGACTGCCCTCCATTCTCCCAATGAGGCCTTCAGGATGGCCTGAGAAATCAAGAAATCCAAGTGAAGACCAGGGATTCCAGCTTTTGTTGTCATGCTTTGCTCAATCAAGGCAGGCTCTAGGTATAGTGCTTTTGCTACTTCTGCATTGCTGGGAGAAGTCATCTCTGGGTTGAAAGGGACTCCACCCCTGACAGGTACTCCAATCAATGATGAAAACTCCTCTAGCAGAGGTCCCAACTGAAAATCTGGAAATGTGAAGCATCTCAAAGGAGGGTCATAAAACTGTAGGCAGGTGTGGATCATGCTTCTCTGAGAAGGGTCTAGGTCCATAACCATATCCAGGATACCTCCATAGTGTTCTCTAAACAATGGGATGTGGTCTGGTGTGATGAGTGACTGGACCTGCCTGATGCCAGTCAACACAGGCTCAAAGAAATGATAGGAAATGTTACTCTTCCTGGGAGTAGTCATGAATGCTGCTGAAGATGATGCAGATAGGTGCTGATGAAGATCAAGACTAATACTGGAGATGAATCACTGATAGGCTGGTGCTGGTGATGATGAAGACAACTGAAGCAGACAACTGATGAAGACAACTGAAGTAGAGGTCTATGCAGAAGAAGGGGTCAAAGCCAAGCCAGATATAATGTGGATACCCTGAAAAACAAATAAACAAATGTTAAATGATGCAATGATGATGTATGCAAATGATATGCAAGGGTTTGTGATCAAGCTGGATCTGATTATCAGTCTTGATATAAAGCCCATGTATGTTCACGGAGTCCAGATGGAGGTTCAGAAATCCAGTAACCAGGGTGGGGGACTCAAATAAAGAGTCACATATCCAGGGTTAAATCACAAGAACTGTCCAAAACGAGGTACTCTTAATCAAAACAAATAACAGGGTATGATGTGGCCAAGGGTACCTGCAAACCTGTAAACAGCCCAACCCCCTCACAGGCAATGTTCTAAAACAAGGATCCTCAAACTTGGATTAGTTATGAGAAGTGTAAACACTTCTAACCCGGAGGTACAGTGTTTACAATAACCATAAAAGATCCTCCTCTAATTCACCTCAGTTTCTGAAGGTCATAATAAAGGTCATCCAGACTTAGCAGGCTTCCCAGATAGCCCTAGCACTACAGGAAATCTGTAGCATAGAGTTCTCAAGAAGAAACCCATATCTGAACCGTGTTTCATATTCCCGCACCAGACCGAAATGGAATGGGAAAGAACATGAACCACTCTAGCCTAGGTGTCACTCAGGTCTCAGGTATAGGACCTTAAACTCTCAATGGAACCCCACCCATCAAAACAGCAAACCAGATCCAATAATGATAATGACAGTATGAAAAATGTAAAACTGTAAAGAAAGCAATAAATAAAGTTGTACATAAAGCAGTAAATAAAGCAAACATATAAACACAATTAGCACATAACACCCCAGTAAACACAAATCAAACAAGCGCTAGGAGGAACCCACAAAAAGAACCAGAAGCCCTGGTTACAGTATAAGGATCCCCAGCAGAGTCGCCAAGCTGTCGCTCCCACCAAATGACGCCCAGTCAGAAGGGGTGCAGACACGAACGGTCGGCGAAAAGAGAAATGAATAGAGTCGCCAGCTAGGAATTTTTATCCCGAAGGAAAGGTAATGCTGCATAAACCTAGAAAGGAATGGATAAGACGGTCGCGAATCAGAGAAACTGAGAAAGGGGGTTGGTTACAACCTGGGAAGGTATTAGCACCCAGATTGTCCGCCGTACTCGACGGGATCCACGCTTAAAAGATTTGTGTTTTAAAGGGGTAGTGTCAGTGCAATTTGTGTATCAAAGCTGGAAAAGAATGAAAGTGTCAGTGTAAAAGAAATGTGAAGTGAAATATGTGAAGTGCCAGTGCAAGAACAGAGTGAGATGCTCAAGACTATGAGGCTTAAAGAATAATGCTGGAAGGAGGGGGAATATACAGAGACTTTTGTTCGATAACTGTTAAGTTATGCCTACGTATCCTCTCGTGCAATGAGGAAGTCAGAACACCGTAGTTCGACTCAAAGAGACTGAAATATAAATTGACTTGTGAACTACTTACTTGTCTATGCTCAAGTGTATGACCTGTCTGGCTCAGGTGCAAACTGTCTTGCATTAGACGGAAGAAGCAAGTTCTCGCTTGTGAGTGAATGAGGTGAGAAAAGAATCCCGGAGGAGACGATTATTGTTTGTTTTTGGGTTTTCAATCTTTTATTGCTTTTTGTTTGTCATAGGGAAATGAGCTTAAGCCTAAATCAAAGGGTCAGTAAACTCATCACATCCTCCCTCTGATTAGGGGTAATGAGTATACCTTAAGTATGAAGTAAGCACCTCACACTTAATCACCGTGATGCAGGATTAAGATCATTAACCTACTTGTGATTGTTTAGATGTCTTTGGTGTTTTTGTTTAGTGTCAAGTAATGAGTTTAAGCCATAATCAAGGATTTAATGGACTCATTACACCATCCTAATAGAAGGATAATAGATGAGAACATTTAAGCTGAGGAAGGCTCCTCAACTTAATCCATGATTAGGGATTAACCTCATGACAAAACAAAGCCTTTATTAAATGGATTTTAAGTTAATGGTAAGATGAAGGTGTGGATTTTATGGTTTGTAAGACAACTTGAGGGGGACTTGTCCATTAACACTAGGGTTAGTCCTTCTTAACCAATTAAGGAAGAATTAGAACCCTAATGCAAGGCCCAAGTTACAAGCTTGGTGTCTTAGTGATTATTAAGTGGATTGATTAAAGGATGTAAACACATTAAGGGTTTAACACTTAAGATTAAAGTTATACACTCCATCCTAATAGAAGGATGCAGGCATAAACTTAATCACAAAGCCTTAAAACCTTTGGGGTTTAGTCCTTGATTATGAGGTGAGAAGAGAAGACTCAAAGAAAACTCAAAGGAAAGAGATTAAGGGGGACTAATCAATCCTAAAATGTTATCATGCTTGGAAGTCCTAGGGTTTGTGAGGCTTAAGAGGAGAAATCTTCAAGGAAGCCACCAAGGAGAAGCAAGATAGAAAAAAGGGATGAGATGAGAAGAGAAAAGGGGGAAGAGAGGCACAAGTGAGCAAGCTCACTCAAAGACAAGTAAAAATGCAGCAAGGATGTAAAATGATAAAGTGAGAAGAGGCAAGAGGTGAAGGCAAATTCACCTCCTAAACAAACTTACCATTATCCTGAAAAGTTAGTACAAGATACATAAAGGAAGAAATGAGATGAAACAATGCATGTGGATGGGCAAAGGCCAAAGTCAGAAACATACACATGATGCAAATGATGTCAAGAGGTGGTGCAAAGTCATACAAGATGCATATATGTGAGCATACAAGAGAATGGATGCATATGGAGCATGCCTTGGGCCATAGAAGTTCATGAAAGTTTATGGAATGATATGAATGCATAACATGGCAAATGAAAGATGCAATGATCAAACATGATTCTAATATGTCCTAAGATGTCTTATGAATCATGGGGATGCACAAAATGTCATGGCAAGTTCTTAAATGCAAGCAAATGGAAGATGGATGCAAAGGAAGGCACAAATTAGGGTTTATGAACAACATGCATCACAAAATTCAAAATCAGAAGCAAATGACAAGATAAAAAAATTGAAAATGGGATCAAAGGAACCCTAACCCTACACAAGTTCACTGCCCAAAGGAGGAGACCTAAATCTAAACCTAATGGAAGTTATGATTTTTCTAAGTCAACTAGGGTTTCAAGGTGCCTCAAAAGGAAAAATGCAAAACAAATTGAAAATGAAAGATAAATGCAAACCAATTTTACCCTAGAAACTACATGCTATGAAGGATGCAATGCAAGAAGAACCATCATCAAACTCCTCATGGTTAGGCAGAATGAATTTTTCTAAGTTTGAACAAAAACATTGCCTTTAAATGAATTTAATTCCAATGAAAAAGGTCAAAATAGGTCAAGAACCAAAAAGAAATTTGTTTTGAGAGTTTGATAATGTTTCTAAATGTTTTAAAATGCAATGTGAATTTTTTGGTGATTTTTAAATACCTAAATGCATTTTTAATTAATTAATTTTCATTAACTAATTAAAAATAAACATTTAAATTATTTAAAAATGATTTTTAATGCAAAAAAAAAGGTAAAAATATTTTTGGGTTCTGAAAATTAATGAAATGCTTGACAAAAATTTTCAGAATTTTTAAATGTTTTTTACTATTTTTAATAATTCGTAGAAGTTAAATATAAAATAAATGAAATAAAAATGAAATTGTGAAGAAGTCAACAGATCCAGAGGCTCACATTCAAATGGATTTGGAGGGAGTTGACCCGCGCCAGATCCTAGGGCTATTATTCAAAATGACTCGATTTAAGTTAAACTTAATTAATTAAATCTAATTATAGGATTAGGGTTTTAATGAGGGATCTGGACCACTCATTCGCGCGCGGGTCAACCCAAGTCAACAGGATCTATGGCTCACATTCAAACTGAGCCCTAATCACAATTAATGCACTAATGACCTTCAGGTGGCCGGAAATGACCTCCGGTCATCTTCTCCGGCCACACCTCCCCTGAAATTTTGCTATCTCTCTCCCCAAGCTTCTAAAACTTAATTTTTCTGCCCAGAATCCAACCCCATACATCACTCAACAAGAATCACTCACTAGAACAAATTTATTTCACATATTCAAGCTGAATCGAAGCAAATTAGTTCTAGGTCAAAAAAATTTCAGAGAGCTCATACATGCTTAATCCTTGACTATTTTCAAAACCAAACACATCAGTGTTATCAGTGAATCATGGAGAATCAATTAGTAACTTAAAAACACGTTTCTGGAAAAAATGTTCTTGAGCTCACCTGAACTGGAGCTTTGATCTTTGGAACTTTCTGGCTACTTCTTTGGTCCAAGATGCCTCTAATGACCCCCCTGAGAAGTTTGCAATGCTTGTTTGGAATTTCTTATGGCTGGTTTAAGAGATTGATGAAGTTCTGTTCAGAAGGGGTGGAAAATCGTGTTTCTTCTTGGGGTGGTTTTAGGGTCAAATGAGGATTGGGAAATGATCAGAGGATCATGGTGAGTAGTTTTGTGAAGTTTGTTTTGATGTTTGAAGCCTGTGTCTTGAGATTCGAAGCAAAATGCATAAGAGGAGAGTTTGGAGGATGCTGACTTGTGGGAGGTTTCAGCTTCCAAGATTATGTGAAATGTGATCCATGAGGCATGTATGTGAAGCTGTGATTGGTCAGAGAGTTGTTGTTGGCCTAGCTTGATTGGTATGGTTCAACTTGCATAAAGTCAACTTTTGTGTAAGAGGAGGTATGGGCTGGTTCAGTCATGGTACAAGGGCATGGCTTGGATCAGCATGCTTCAAGGAGGTCCATGGAAATCATTTTTGGCAGCTGGCACAAGTGGATGAGAAGCTTTGATCCATTTTGCAATTTTGGGGAAGTTTGGCCCCTTTTGAAATTTGTGAAGTTCATGGCATGAAACTTGGAGATTCTTTGGTGCATTCTGCAAATTAGGTCATGTTTTATGTTTGTGTAATGCATAGAAGTCCATTTGAAGTTACATTTTGCCTTGGCATGAGGTTTTGCAACTTTCCCTCTTTGGTACAAAAGTGGAAATTAAGTGATTTTTCCCAACTTTGACAAGCCATAACTTTTGATCCAAAATGAATTAGAATGCGTTCTTATACTTTTTGAAAATGGGAGGATCCATTCTACAACTTTCATGACCAAAGTTTTCTCATTTGAAGCATTTTTGAATCAAAAAGAAGAGGTTGAAAAACTTTCCCAAAATGGCAAGTTTGCATTATAAGTCACTTTCCCAAAAAGGCAACTTTGCAAATGGCTTGAAATTCTTCAATTTTGTGAACTTCTAACATCTTCTATGATCAAATAAAGATCATACACATTCAAAATGATGGAGAACAACCTTTGGTTGGGTCATTGGGAGCCTCAGATGCCCTGATTTTGCACTGACTTGCTCAAGAAGTCATCCCTTGATCAGATGCCTTCCCCATTGAATTTCTTCATGAAAATTGATATGCATGATCCTCATAACATATAGAGACCAATAGAAACAAGAATGACCAAAAAACTTGGAGTTATGGCCTCTGAAACCAAAACCCTAATTTTAGGTCATCTGTGCAGTTAAACCTGGCTCTGCTTCCATGCCTTTCTCAGTTCTTGTGATTCTTTGACTTCATTGATCTTGTGAGGATATAATATGATGCTTGAACATACCTGGACCCCTTTGAAGTGATTGATGACCTTTGGAGTGGCTCAAATGGCTTAGGGATGGCTCAGTTCACAAACCCTAGATGCAGATGGCTTTGAAACAATGCAATGAAGCAAAAATGCAATATGAGATGCTGTGATTGAACTTATGCACATGAAAAGATCACAAGCCATGGTGTGAATGGGTGAGGGCAAATTTGGGGTGTTTACACAAAGGGAAAATAGGTTTACTTGGAATGAATTGGTCATGAAACGTGCAACGTGAAGTCAAAAGTGTTCCTATTATTCCGCAGACTCAATAACACATTTTCTCCTGGATTCTCTCTTCAACAACGAAGCCCACACATGGATTTCAACTGCCAAGCCCAAATTATGTTTTCTATAAATAGCTTGATTACAAAGTAGAAACTACAGAGTTTGATTTTAATATTTTTCGCAGAAGCTCTGCCGTATTTTTGTTGCACCCTATTTTATTATTTTTCCAGCAATTGCTCCTGTTCTTGTTTTAATTTCTATATCCCAACCAAATCAAATAACAATTTTCAACATTAGGAAATTGTTATTATTTATTTTCTTTCAAGCCTTCAGAATTTCGTTTAAATTTTATTTTCGATTCCGGTTCGCACTCCGAGCTTGCCAGACTGTGGAAGAAGGAGTTTTACAATTTTTATTATTCAGGTTTTTAATAATTTCGCATTTATACTAATTTAATTATTTATGTTAAGAATTTATTTTTATTATTTTATAATGCATATTTTAATTTATGTTCATCTGTTTCTGCATCTGTCTGGTACAACAAATATGAGTAGCTAATTAAATTAGGCGGTATGTAATTAAAATACACTAAATCGGTAAAATCGAATCTAGGCTAAAACAATTAAGAACTTAAAATTCTGGCTGTGACTTTTTATTATAAAAATTAATCTTTTTGTTACGAGAGTAAGGAAAGTGTAATAGGTTAGGTCGAGACCACGAGAGTGTGAGATTTTAACCAGATAGCTAAAGTTAGGCATTTAATTTAAATACAGCGAGAGAGCTTTAAAATGAATTAGACTTATTAAGTTTCCAAAAATTATCTTCTAAACACTTATGGGCTAGCGAGAGCAGGCATAGGCCTTTAGGAGTAAGATCTGAGATAAGACCACGAGAGTGTGAGTTAAAGATATTTAAACTGATAACCTCTACATAATATATTAAGTGAACCATCCTTATAAGCTTAGGTTAGATTGACCCGCCTAGGTTAACATAATTACATACCGACCGCCTTCTCATTATTTTATTAAACTAAATTTAATTCTCGTTCTAATCCTTAAAACCAAATCGTGACAACCATCCACCTTAGCTAAACTAGTAAACCCTCTAGCACTAAGTGATCATAAAGTCCCTGTGGGATCGACAATCTTTTATATTACTTCGATAGGTTGTGCGCTTGCAGTTAAGATACCGCTAGATACATAACGCGTCTTCGCGTCCCATCAAGTTTTTGGCGCCGTTGCCGGGGACCTTAATTTAGTTACTAGTGCACTATTAGAGTAGCATTGTCTAGACTAAGGTAACAACTATTTCTTTTCTTAATCTAATTTCCCGAGTGTATGCCAAGTACTCGCTCTCAAGGCGAAGACTTGCAACCTCCAGTTCCAGAATCAGAACGCTTCTTACACGTAAGAAGACGAATATTCGACTACGAACGAAATTATAACATTCCAGATCTTCAAACTGATCCACCGAAACCGGTCGGAACATCAAAGGACGCAGAGATGGCTGAAGAACCGAATCATCCACTCAAATATTACGCTAGTCCTTCGCAAGCTGAGCCGTATTCCAGCATTGCCGCACCGGATATCAACCGAAACGATTTCGAATTGAAACCTTCGCTGATATCAACCATGCAACAAAATCAATTCGCCGGAAATCATACCGAGGATCCGAACCTTCATCTTTCGATATTTGTGCAGTACGCAGATACTGTAAAAGCTAATGGAGTTACCCAAGAAGCTATTAGATTACGTCTTTTTCCTTTTTCACTTCGAGACAGAGCGAGAGCCTGGCTTCAGTCTCTACCCTCGAATTCAGTAACTACGTGGGAGGAACTAAAGAGAGTCTTCTTGACAAGATATTTCCCACCTAGCAAGACAGCTATGCTAAGAGCTCAAATCAACGGATTTAAGCAAAAGGAAAACGAGTCACTTTTCGAAGCTTGGGAACGCTATAAAGATATGATGAGACTTTGTCCACATCAAGGATTAGTAGAATGGATGGTCATCCATACCTTCTACAATGGACTCTTGTACAATACAAGAATGACAATTGACGCTGCCGCAGGCGGTGCACTAATGGACAAAGAATATAATGATGCTTATGCACTTATCGAGAGTATGGCTCAAAACCATTACCAATGGGGAAGCGAGAGAGTCGCAATTGAGAAACCAACAAAAGGAGGTATGTACGAAGTGAGTAGTATGGACCAAGTCAATGCAAAGTTTGACCAACTAAACCAAAAGATCGACAACTTGGCCATAACACCAACAGCCACCGTGGCTGCGGTAACACCTAATTGTGAGTTATATGGAGTTCCAGGACATGTTGTCCCTGATTGTCAACTATTAGCAGGAATTCCCACAGATCAAGTGAATTATGCTCAAGGAAACCCATACTCAAACACATACAACCCAGGTTGGAAGAATCATCTGAACTTCTCCTATAAGAACAACAATACTTTATACGCACCAGGTCAAGCACCAGCTACACCACCAGGATATCAAAAGACTGCTCCTAATGTTCCTAGAAAATCGAACCTTGAGTTGATGATGGAGAACTTCATAGCCACCCAATCTCAAACGAACAAGGATTTCTTAAACCAAAACATACACACTAGTGAGCAGATTAAGCAATTAGTGAGCAAGGTAGATGCGTTAGCTACACATAACAAAATGCTTGAAACTCAAATTTCACAAGTAGCTCAACAACAAGCACCTACCGCTGCACCAGTTGGAGTATTTCCTGGACAACCTCAACCTAATCCTAAAGGACAGGCCAATGTTATGATATTAAGAAGTGGCAAGGAACTTGACGGACCTACCGATCCAAGACTTAACAATCCAGCCATGTACCAAAAACCGGATAAACCGACTGAAATGGTGAATGAACCAGAAGAAAAGGAAGATAATAATCAAGAGGTAGTGGAGAAAGAAAAGCATTATGTGCCTCCACCACCTTATAAACCACCAATTCCGTACCCTCAGAGATTAACCAATTCTAAGACGATGGGCCAGTTTAAGAAATTTATGGAACTTCTGAAACAGTTGAATATTACTATTCCGTTTACAGAAGCTATCACTCAAATGCCCTCGTATGCTAAGTTTCTAAAAGAAATCTTATCCAATAAGAAAAAGATAGAGGATAACGGAACCGTTACACTTACTGCTGAGTGTAGCGCAATAATTCAGAATAATATGCCTCCTAAGCTGAAAGATCCAGGAAGTTTCTCTATACCCTGTGTAATAGGAAAATTCGTCATTGACAAAACTCTATGCGATTTAGGAGCCAGTATCAGTGTTATGCCCTTAACAATTTGCAAAAGGCTAGACATGGGAGACCTAAGACCAACTAAAATGTCTGTTCAACTAGCCGATCTCTCTATTAAATATCCTGTAGGCATACTAGAAAACGTCCCAGTACGTATAGGACAATTCTATATTCCTACTGATTTTATAATCATGGACATCTCTGAAGACTCCACTACACCTATCATACTAGGAAGACCATTCTTAGCTACCACCGGAGCAATTATAGACGTAAAGAAAGGAAAGCTAACCTTTGAAGTAGGTGAAGAGAAAGTTGAATTTATTTTAACACAATTCTTACAATCACCAGCTATAGAGGATACATGCTATTTATTGGATGTAATTGACGAATGTTTAAGAGAAATGGAAATGAAAGAAACTACCTATTCTGAAATTATGAAAATTCAAATCCCTCCGATTTTCGAAGATGACAATTGGCGTGAACCATATCAGGATGATAGTCTAAGCGAAAGTTTATCACTTACACCAGATCCCATGCCAAGTAAGAATAAACCTACATTAGAGTTAAAAACTTTACCTAAGAACCTAAGATACGAATTCTTAGACACTGAATGTACAAGACCAGTTATAATCAATTCCAGTTTAGGAACAATTGAAACAAAGAAACTTTTAGATGTCTTAAAGAAATATCCAACTGCATTAGGATATAACATATCTGATCTCAAAGGAATATGCCCTTCAATCTGTATGCATCGTATTCTGCTAGAAGAAGATTGCAAAACCTCCAGAGAATCTCAAAGAAGAATTAACCCAATCCTTAGCACTGTAGTAAAGGAAGAAGTTAAGAAACTACTAGACGCTGGAATAATATATCCAATCTCTGATAGTAAATGGGTTAGTCCAGTACATGTGGTACCAAAGAAAGGAGGTATCACCGTTGTGAAAAACGCTAAAGGCGAATTGATATCACAAAGAGTAGTGACCGGACATAGAGTGTGCATCGATTATCGTAAACTAAACAAAGCCACTCGAAAAGATCATTTCCCACTACCTTTTATAGATCAAATGTTAGAACGATTAGCCAAGCACTCGTATTTCTGTTATCTTGATGGTTACTCAGGATTTTTCCAAATCCCTATCCACCCAAATGATCAAGAGAAGACTACATTCACATGCCCTTATGGAACATTCGCTTATAGACGAATGCCCTTTGGATTATGCAACGCTCCTGCAACCTTTCAAAGATGTATGATGTCAATCTTCGCAGATTTCATAGACAACATCATGGAAGTGTTCATGGACGACTTCTCTGTATGCGGGAAAAGTTTTGAAGGATGTCTATCAAATTTAGAAATGGTGTTAGAAAGATGTGTAAAAGTAAACCTCGTGCTTAACTGGGAGAAATGTCATTTCATGGTCAGAGAAGGAATCGTACTAGGACACGTTATATCTGACAAGGGAATTGAAGTTGATAAAGCTAAGATATAAGTCATAAAAGATCTTCAACCCCCTAAGACCGTTCGAGAAATACGAAGCTTTTTAGGACACGACGGTTTCTACCGATGATTCATCAAAGATTTCTCGAAAATCACTAAACCTCTTACCGGTTTATTAATGAAAGACGCTGAGTTCATATTCAATAAAGATTGTCTTAAAGCATTCGAAACTCTAAAAACATCCCTCATCACCGCACCAATCATGCAACCCCCTGACTGGAGATTACCTTTCGAAATCATGTGCGATGCGAGTGACTATGTTGTAGGCGCAGTTCTAGGACAGAGGAAGGACAAGAAACTTCACGCAATTTACTATGCCAGTAGAACCTTAGATTCTGCTCAGATGAACTACGCCACTACTGAAAAAAATTGTTAGCAGTTGTCTTTGCGCTTGACAAATTCCGTTCCTACCTAGTGGGAGCGAAAATAATCGTCTACACAGACCACGCTGCTATCAGATATCTATTAACTAAGAAAGATGCTAAACCAAGACTCTTAAGATGGATTTTACTCTTACAAGAGTTTGATCTTGAAATAAAAGATAAGAAAGGTACTGAAAACGTCGTAGCGGACCATTTATCTAGAATAGAAGGTATTAAACCCGAACAAGTGCCGATCAACGACGATTTTCCGTATGAACAGCTGATAGCACAAATAGGAAGCAACCCAGTTCAGTTAGATATAGATGAACCAGAACCCGTGGAAACAATCCAAACAACCGTAGGACTGCCATGGTACGCTGACATTGTCAACTACTTAGCTGCAGGAGCTCTTCCACCTGATTTAACCTATCAGCAGAAAAAGAAATTCTTTCACAATCTCAAACATTACTATTGGGATGAACCATTATTGTTCAAAAGAGGACCCGACGGAATCTTTCGTCGATGTATTCCCGAAGAAGAAATAGAAGATGTCATTGATCATTGTCATTCATCTCCTTATGGTGGACATGCAAGCACTTCCAAGACTTGTGCAAAAATCTTACAAGCTGGCCTATTCTGGCCTAATTTATGGAAAGATGTCCACATCGCTGTTATAAATTGCGATCGGTGTCAACGCACCGGTAATATTTCAAGAAGAGATGAAATGCCTCAAAGAGGAATATTAGAAGTAGAAGTCTTTGACGTCTGGGGAATAGATTTCATGGGACCATTCCCATCATCTTTCGGTAATAATTACATACTCGTAGTTGTCGATTATGTTTCAAAATGGATTGAGGCTATAGCTTCTCCTACAAATGACACACGAGTAGTAATTAAGCTTTTCAAGAATATAATCTTTCCAAGATTTGGTGTGCCTAGACTTGTCATAAGTGACGGTGGCTCGCACTTCATTTCGAAAATCTTTGACAAATTACTATCTAAGTATGGAGTCAGACATCGTGTAGCAACACCATATCATCCACAAACAAATGGACAGGTCGAAGTCTCAAATAGAGAAATTAAACAAATCTTAGAAAAGACTGTCGCCATATCTAGGAAAGATTGGTCATCTAAACTTAATGAAGCTTTATGGGCTTATAGGACAGCCTACAAGACACCCATAGGAACTACACCTTTCAAATTAGTGTATGGAAAATCTTGTCATCTCCCGGTAGAACTAGAACACAAAGCATATTGGGAGATTAAAACTCTCAATATAAACTATAATGTCGCAGGAGAAAAGTGAATCCTCGACATTAACGAATTAGAAGACTTAAGGTTAGATGCTTATGAGAATGCTAAGATATATAAAGAAAGAACTAAGCGATGGCACGATAAACGCCTATCTAGGAAAGAATTTAGTGTGGGAGACGTTGTACTCCTCTTTAATTCAAGACTTAGGCTCTTTCCTGGAAAACTGAAATCTAGATGGTCAGGACCCTTTGAAATAACTAAAGTGTTCCCGAGCGGAGCAGTAGAAATTAAGGGTAGAAATAGTGAACCGTTCACAGTAAACGGACAACGATTAAAACATTACCATAAAGTTGAAAATAGAGATTATGCAAATAGTCTAAGGCTTTTAGAGTTGTCCACTAATTTCCCTGATTAATCTACCCCTAAGCGTTACGTCAGGCTTATGACGATAAAAACAGCGCTTAGTGGGAGGCAACCCATTTTTATCATTTTAATCAATTTATCATTTTATCATTTTTATCATTTTATTGTTTTGTTGTTTTATTTCATTATTATCATTATTGATTTTATTTATGCATTTATTTTCTTATTTTCTTTATTTTAATTTTTATTTTCTAAATCACTTTTACAGATTTTCTAAAGTCTTTTCCACTTTCCTTCTCCCCCTGATTTGTTTCCTCCACATTTACACTAACTATGGCTAACCAACCGAGAAACATTATGGAAACCAAATTTAGAGGTAGGAACCAAAGAATGAAATTTGAAGAGTTATCACAGAGACCAATGGATTTGAATCTGTACCCAGATGATCTGACTATGGAAACTTTAGGTATACATGATAGCATCTATTACCTGTTTAACCAACTTGGATGGGAGAATGCTCTCATAAAACAAAAGTTTGTGACTTACCGCGAGCTCACCCTTGAGTTCTTAAGCTCCTTAGTTTACTTACCCGAGCGCGGTTTTGGATTCAGGAAAGGATTTATCAGTTTCCGACTATTCGGAATAGAATATGACTTTAACCATAAAGAACTAGCTGACTTATTAGGATTCCCTAGTGGACCCTTTGCTTTTACTACCACATAGGTAGAATTGATGGACATTGAGCTGGACTTCTTTTGGGGAACCTTAACCGGAAATTACCATCCTGAGCCGAATAACATGAACAATGATGAAATACATAACCCTGCTATCCGCTATTTCCATAAGATCCTTGCCCATACCTTCTTTGGAAAGGAAGAAAACCTCACTGGAGTATCTAAAGATGAGATATTCATTATGTCCTGTCTGACCAATGGACAACCAGTTAATGGTGTGCCTTTCATGATGCAAACCTTCACCCGAATTCAAGAAGAACCTGATCTACCCATATTGGTAGGAGGCCTGGTCACCATGATTACTGATGCCTTAGGACTAAGATACCAATTACACAAGTGTAACCGTTTAGGTACCATCCGTCCTATGAATCTGAACTTTTGCTTTAACCGCCAAATCATAAGAAACTTAGGACAACCACCTTACGAGTACCTGATCAGAAATGAAGTAGTAACCCTGTTCACATTACCGAACCATGCTAGAGTCAGTGTTCACAATAAACATAATTGGCTTTATGAGCTTACCCCTCCTGACTATCCATCCACTCTCGAAACACCACAATCTTACAAAATAAGGGATGACATAATGACTGATGTAGAAAGTGACCCTGAGACACCTCCTGGTTACCATGACATTGACCACACTGATGAAGTGATTGAAACCCCTGAAGTAAATCAAGTAGGATATGCTGACAACTTAAAGAAAATTATGAATACTCTTGAAGTTTACCAAGCCGATATTAATGTTGTTAAGGATGAGGTTAAAAGCATGCGATTGGACGTTATAGGTTTAACTGACATAACATGTGAACAATTCTACCATTTAAACTCCGCACTTGAAGATTTGAAGAAGCAACTTTGAAAATGCTGTAGTGATTTAATTTATTTTACTTCTCGCTTTTGTTTCTAGTTAGTTTTAACATTTTGCAAACATTTTCGTACCTTATTTTTATTAATGTAATTTTCCTTCCATTATATCAAAAGCAAAGTACTTCTAGTTTTGCCACTTTCTATTTTAATCAATTTCTATGCTTTCCATTACTTACTGTTATATTTAAATTGCTTGATATTTTATGAATTCTCGTGTGATGTAATTACTGCTAATTTATGTTGATCCAATATTATATATATTGTTTGTGTTGAAATTAAATGAGAAGTGATAAAGAAAAAAATTGCATTGAACGAAGTGAGATAATGCATTCTGTGAAATATTTTAAGTTTTAGAGCCATCACGGTCGTCACTCATCACTCACGATCGTGACAAGCTAATTAGCGCGTCACGACCGTAAGACATCCCTCACGACCGTGACCACCCCGTTATACGAATTCTGAGAAACAGAATCGTTCACCTTCGCAGAACCCACTCTCCATTTTCAAACCTCCCATTATCTCCTCATTTTCCCGTAACCTCCCATAAACCTCAATCAATTCCATTAACCCAATAAACCTCTCCATTTATTCAAAACCTCTCACATTCACTCATTTCACTATAATCCGAACAAAATTCTTCACATTTTTCATTTTCTCACAAAAACTCAAAAACTATCATCTCTCATTTTCGTACTTGCATGCAATGGAGAATATCCAATTCAGAGATGGTGACCAAGGAGAAACACAAAGACAAAAGTTTATCAGGTTTCAGAACCGTGGCGTCCAACCCGCTCGGTATGTCGACATTGACTGCTTGAGGGAGTTAGGACTGCTCAACGGCGTGAAGCTCCTACTTAGGCATGTTGGTTTGTGGCACTTGTGCAGTCAACCACAGCCGACATTCGAAATCCTCACCTTGGAATTTCTGAGTTCGTTTCAGTATGTTACACCTCCTGGTTCAACAAGTCAACTCACTGGCATTGCAAAGTTCAGAATGCTCGGACGAGAGTTCAAAATCACACAAACAAGGATCGCCGAACTGTTAGGTTTCGATCACGGCGATGATGCTCATCTCCGCGTGCCGGACACCTTCAGCGAAACTGCTTTCACCTTGTGGCATGACATCACCAACACTCGTGCTACTGCCTTTCAGAGTCTGAATGCTACCCACATCCATAACCCGGCGATTCGGTATTTCCATCGCATCATCTACAATACTATTTTCGCAAGAGAGAGCAATCACAAGCTTAACTCCAAGGAGCTCTTGTTCTTGCACTGTGCCTTAAATAAGGAGCGCATCAATGCTACCCCGTTCCTTTTATCCCATATCCAGTCTGTAGCGCATCAAGGCGCAACCCCCTTCTACATTGGCGGGATTGTTACCACCCTTGCCATTCAGCTGGAGCTTGGTGACCAGATTATTCATTTGCCTCGCAGAGCCGCAGAGTTGCTTACAAAGAACTATTGCAGGTCCGCCCATTTGATATCTCAGAGAGAGGATGGCAGGTTCAACCCTGTTATCCAAGGCACCGTTTATCATCACATCACCTTGCCTTGCCGTGACCGCATCGATCCGTCCAACCGAGCCAATTGGCTATTTGCTTTACCAGATGCTGCAGGCCACGTCCCCATTATTGATGAGCAAACTGATGCACCAGTGGACGAGATGCAGGATACCATGGATGATGCTGAGCCAGTACAGGACATCCCTGAGTCCTCCACCAGACAGCCACTTGTACCAGACATCACACTTGAAGACGTCCTCCGTGCCATTCATCAGCAGAATCAGATGAATGCCGCACTCGAGCGAAGGCAAAAAGAGCAATATGACGCACTACTTTCAGTTGTTTCCAGTAACCAGAGGACGACAGATGAAAAGCTTGGAGATATTTTTAGCGAGCTAAAGGCCTTGCGTATTGATATCATTGCTTTCACCACCACCGGCTCTGATCCAAAAGCGACTCCGACCAGACGCTCTCGCACCAGAAGCCGAGGCCGTGGTCGTCAGCAGCCTTAGTTTATGTTTATGTTTTAGTTTTTCGCATTTCTGATTTTTGTATTGTATTTTCCCCGCTATTATATCACAACATTGAGGACAATGTCTGATATAGTGTGGGAGAGATACCTTTCCTTTTTCCGCATTTCCCTTTCCGCATTTTCCATTTCGTTGTATTTCCCTTTCCGTATTTCAATTAAACAAAGTAATATTTGTGCTATTTCTTCAGTTTCGAATTTTCCCCGTTTATTTAGCCATACCGAAAATTTTTGTTTTATCTTCGCATTACCCGACTTACCTATGAAATCGTAGTTAGGAAGCTGAGAAAGATCCAACAAGATCAATACAGTCTTGACACCTTAGACTTCCTACTTAAGCATTCCGTTCCGATAATTGTTACGACTACACCTTAAGTTTCAGTTCTAAAGTAACCCCTAGTAGTTTATACTAGCAGTCAGCACCGTCTGAACACAAACCACGTGGGGAGCCGATGAACATAAGTGTTTGATGCCTAATCTATAATGATCCTTCATATCTCGATGCCAATAAAAAGAAATTGCACCAAAGTACACGGTCGCATATAAGAAACGAGAAATATGAGAAGGAGTCCATTGCGGGTTGGTTCAGAGGTACCTGGTTCTGAACTTGGTAGGGCGTGCTACGGCTCGATCCCCCACAACCTCCGATTCGGATAATATATATAGGGTTGCCACATTCGTGTACCAGACCCCGTGCTTATAAAGGATCAAAGTCACTAACCGGCTACTCCACTACGTGCGTGCTAAGGCAAAGGGCTTAATGTGATTGCGCTAGAATCAAACCAGGTGAAATAAGATCGAAAGACTCTAGGTAGAATCACAACGCAATTACCGAATGTTTCGTTTAACGGGAAGTCGACGACTTAGCTTGTTGCTTGTGTCATTAGTGTATCGTTAGTGTTTTATTCTAGTACCGGTTTATCTAGCAAAACGATTCCTCGTATGGTTTGTTATGTGTATGCGTCGATGGAAACTTGTCCGATCATTTTTCAACCGACTATTTGCTTGAGGACAAGCAAAGGTTTAAGTTTGGGGAAGTTTGATAACGAGAAATCGTATCGTTTTATTACTATGTTTCAATGTCGTTTTATCGCACATTTATCGTATTAACACCCGATTCTTCGAGTTTTCTATGTCATTTTGCAGGTATAACAATTATAGAGCTAAATCATGAGCCAAAGGTGAAATGAACAAAAACAAGCATGAAAAGAAGAAGAAGAAAGGAATTCTGCAAATGTTGCATAATTTGTAACAGCCACGATCGTCACCAAGCTGTCACGACCGTGACACGCTAACTGGACCACTCACGATCGTTACCAAGCTGTTACGACCGTGACGCGCCTTAAATGAAGAAAATGACCGTGACGCCTTTGTCACGAACGTGACAAAGGGAAAATAGGTTTACTTGGAATGGATTGGTCATGAAACGTGCAACGTGAAGTCAAAAGTGTTCCGATTATTCCGCAGACTCAGTAACACATTTTCTCCTGGATTCTCTCTTCAACAACGAAGCCCACGCATGGATTTCAACTGCCAAGCCCAAATTATGTTTTCTATAAATAGCTTGATTACAAAGTAGAAACTACAGAGTTTGATTTTAATATTTTTCGTGGAAGCTCTGCCGTATTTTTGTTGCAACCTATTTTATTATTTTTCCAGCAATTGCTCTTGTTCTTGTTTTAATTTCTATATCCCAACCAAATCAAATAACAATTTCCAACATTAGGAAATTGTTATTATTTATTTTCTTTCAAGCCTTCAGAATTTCGTTTAAATTTTATTTTCGATTCCGGTTCGCACTCCGAGCTTGCCAGACTGTGGAAGAAGGAGTTTTACAATTTTTATTATTCAGGTTTTTAATAATTTCGCATTTATATTAATTTAATTATTTATGTTAAGAATTTATTTTTATTATTTTATAATGCATATTTTAATTTATGTTCATCTGTTTCTGCATCTGTCTGGTACAACAAATATGAGTAACTAATTAAATTAGGCGGTATGTAATTAAAATACACTAAATCGGTAAAATCGAATCTAGGCTAAAACAATTAAGAACTTAAAATTCTGGCTGTAAATTTTTATTATAAAAATTAATCTTTTTGTTACGAGAGTAAGGAAAGTGTAATAGGTTAGGTCGAGACCACGAGAGTGTGAGATTTTAACCAGATAGCTAAAGTTAGGCATTTAATTTAAATACAGCGAGAGCGCTTTAAAATGAATTAGACTTATTAAGTTTCCAAAAATTATCTTCTAAACACTTATGGGCTAGCGAGAGCAGGCATAGGCCTTTAGGAGTAAGATCTGAGATAAGACCACGAGAGTGTGAGTTAAAGATATTTAAACTGATAACCTCTACATAATATATTAAGTGAACCATCCTTATAAGCTTAGGTTAGATTGACCCGCCTAGGTTAACATAATTACATACCGACCGCCTTCTCATTATTTTATTAAACTAAATTTAATTCTCGTTCTAATCCTTAAAACCAAATCGTGACAACCATCCACCTTAGCTAAACTAGTAAACCCTCTAGCACTAAGTGATCATAAAGTCCCTGTGGGATCGACAATCTTTTATATTACTTCGATAGGTTGTGCGTTTGCAGTTAAGATACCGCTAGACACATAAAGCGTCTTCGCGTCCCATCACTTTGCAGAGTAGGTTGTTGGATGATATTTTTGTGAAGTTCGTCTTCATCTTTTGGTCGGTCGGCTCTGATATGTAGCACCGGGTAGCTAGGATTGGCTAGATGCCTTTTTGTGAATACATTTGTATATGTATTTTGATGTGAAATGTTTTATGTAAACATGGAAGTATTTTGGTGATTCAAACTTGCAGATATATTTATGATAAGTATATAAGTTTGAAATTTTTATGTTTTGTTTCCGTTGTTTAATACATTGACGAATACGGGTGTAAGGATGAAATCCTTGTGTATGTAAGTTACCCCGTTTGTTGCATATCTTTATTGAGCAGGTGTTGTATGCTTTTAATTTCAAGTATAATGTGGCATTGCTCTTTTATACCGTTTTTCAAATATACTCTGATGAATTTTGAATATGTGCCTAGGTGATTTGATTGCTTATTTGGGGTATAGAAAGGGGGTGTTACACCAAGGCCTCTAGCTTCTGGTAGTCCTCCAATGGCATAGTTGCAGGAGGTGGAACTGGTGCAGAGAAAGGGATTAAGGACACCTAAGCTTTCTCTCTTATCCAGGCTTTGAATTCGGGGAACATCTGGTTGTTTCTTTTACCCAAGCATGTTGTTCCTTTCCTTCTGATCAATTTCTAGGAGCCTACGATTCCTGACCAACAAGAGATTATCCTTTGTCGAGAAATAGAAAGTCTGGTATAACTCTAATTCATCGGGGACCTATTTGAGAGCGTACCCTAACTGTCTTCTTAGGAGAATGGGGTTGTAATTGATACCCCCTAACACTCCTAACAAAGGCACGTTGAGATAGTTTCTGCAACTAACGGTGAAGCTTTTCCCTTTCATCCTTAAAGTAAACCATCTAATGTCTCTGGAAGACATCGCTCTCAGCTTCTGAGCCCAAACAACATTAGGATCAGTGAATACCTCAGTGGTAGGTAGGTGCCTCATGAACCATCTATAAAAGAGAGGAGCACAACACTTACCCAAGTCACCCCGTCTTTTCTCGTTCTTGTAATGCACTGAATAATAGAGATCACCCAAGAGAGTGGGCACCTGATTCTTCAGTACAAACAAATGAATGGCATTCATGTCCACGAATTTCTCCATATATGCGAACAAGATGATCCCGTAGATAGACAAAGCCAAAATAACACAAACTGAATCCCACCTATCAGCTACAGCCAGTTCTCCAACTCTTCTAACCAGAAACTCTAGGGAGAAACCAAGCACCCCTGCTTTGGTAGCAGTCAGATTGTCAGAAACTTCAGATGAGCTCAAATAAAGAGCTTTGGCGATGTCAGAATGAATCAGTCTGGTCATGTCTGAGTTGAAGGGAATCTGATCTTTAAGAGGCACCCCCAAAATCTCATAATACTCTTCAAGTAGAGGGCCTAACTGAAAGTCGTGAAAGGTGAAGCATCTGAGCCGTGGGTCATAGTACTGCAATAAAGTACAAATGACGCTCCTTTGATAACTATCCAAATCAACTACCAAATCCAGAATATCACCATATTTCTCCTTGAAGTATCCCAGCTGACCTGGGGTAGTAAGAGACACCATCTGGTTGATCAGATCCACTTTGGTATCAAAGAATTTGTAGTGCACAGTTCTATTTTTGACGTCTTCCATCCTGAAGTAGAAGTATGACCGAGACCTGGGAGTAGTATGAACCATAAGAATGAAAAAGAACACAATGATTAATGATGTCATGATGCTTATACAATGCAAGGCATGTGATCGATGACGTGTCTGTGGCATGTCAAGCATATAATCACGTGTCTATGCAGGGTCACAACATCATAATAACAATTCCTTTGAACAGGAATCCAAGATCTCAGAACCAAGGAACCAAAGAAACAGATCACAATACTGAACAATACCGACAAAGTGGGTATATTGGAAGTTTTTGGGTTCCTGCAAACCTGTAAACCCCTCCCATCTCACAGGTGTGTTACTCGAGTTAACATCACGGACTCTCAAATTCGAGCAACAATAATACGTTCACCATTTCCGAGAAATGGCTCATGACCAAATCAGGGAATCAGTTTGGCATTATGTACTACTCAGGGAGGTCTCAGCTGAGTCTAAGGAAACAAACATTCCTCATAAGTCCCCAACTTCAAGCACTAAATCGAGAAACAATAGTACATTCATCCCGAAGGGTACAATACTACCATCATACAAATAATTTTCCTTAACTCGATTCCTATGAGAGAACCAGGCAATCCTATGCGAGTTCCGAGTGGGCCCTCAGATGCGAGTGGGTTTGCCAACAAATGTGGTCTGCCACTGTCATCACTGGAGAGGGATGTTTCCATTAAGGTCCTCGAAGATCGGTCACCAGATGCACATAACTATCGAGTTCGTACCCTGAAGTGGGGAAAAACCCCACATAGAATAGTTCCAAGACAGTCGTAATCTGGGTGTGGAATACATCACCACTCATCATGTAACCATGCGAGTACAATGTCCGTCCATGCTAATCCTATGGTGCACTCAAGCCGGGTAGTTGGCTTATCTCACAGTAACTCCTATCCCACAGAAAAAAATGCAAACCAGTACAGTCTAGTATATATGATGCATGGAAAATAAATACTGAAAGCGGTAAATAAATGTTGTAAAGTGAACTGTAAATAAAACAGTAAATAAACACACCAGCACACAGGTAAACACCCCATGAAACAAAAACAAACAGGTGCTAGGATTGACTCTCAAAGGGGAAACCATAGATTCTAGGTTCGATCCCCAGCAGAGTCGCCAGCTGTCGCTCCCGGGATTTTCATCCTAGTATAGACGCTAAAGTGGCGCGGAAAAGTCAGAGTCGCCAGCCAGGCATTATTAGAACGTTCGTGTTTTGAATTTGTTTGTAGAACATTCTCATACTAAGACTTGTTCATCGTGGTAGATTCCTTACAACTTGCCCCGAAACAGGACATGCATAAGTAACCCACGACAAAGTCTCGTGTCGTACGAGAACATTCGACCTTTATAAGGTGTTTTTGTTATTTTTTCCTTGAGATGAGAAAGAAAGACTTAAGTTTCAAAAGGACAAACTAGGGGGACTAAGACACAACCCTAAATTGTTTATTCAATGGAGGTCCTAATGGTTAGTGTGGATTTCTATCCTAATGAGAAAAGGAAAAGAAAAAGGAGAACTAGAATACAACTTACTTCTTAGTGAAGTTAAGTTGATTCTAAAGGGGATTAACATGAAGTTGTGAAACTGTGCAAAGAAAATGTTAAAGCATACACACTTTGAAAGCATGAAAAATGTAAAAGAGAATAAGGCTTGTGAACTTACCTCCACCTCCCTGCAAAATAAGGGTTAGCATGATAAACATGATAAGAAAAGAGGTAAACAATTACCAAATAAATCCTAAGGGATCTAGGACCTAAACTAGACTTAATCCTTAATTTAAGGGACCTGAAAATAATGCAAAGCAAAATATCCAGCAGCCTATTATAACTCCTAAATGCACAAACAACAATGAAATGCAATGCAAAGTACAAACATCTTTCTACAGCCCACGATCAGCATGCCAAACAGGCGTAAAAAGTGAGAAAATGCAACAATCAGCATGCATTTTACAACTACTGCATGAAAACACAGCTATGAAACGCAAAGGCAAATTTGGTTTATTTTCATTTTTTATGCACAAAACCAATGGCAAATGCACAATTAACATATAACATGATCAAGTGGAATCAAAACACATGATTAAAGGAACATGATTATTTTTAATGAGTGATTATGAAAAAATGCACCAAATGACAAATATGCATTCAAGTATTGGCATATAAGCATAATGAAAATGGATTATGATCATGCATCAACATAGATCAACAAAAATGACATGTCACTTGATGCAAAAAATCAGAATTGGATTAACATGAGTTGTGTAATTAAAGATGCAAACAAAATGCAAAAATGTGCATACTCATGGTTATGTGAAATGACACATACAATATGCAATGCAATTATGGATCATGAAAATGAAACTGAAACTGAATGTGAACAGATATGAGCATGCTAAATCAAAGGTTTGAACATGGCAACAACTATTCACAAATCAATTTATGCACTTATGAACAAATAAGCACAAAATATGCAAAAGGTAACAGAAACATGTCGAAACGACTCAAAATGATGGAATGAAGTACCAAAAATAGTCTTAAAAATCCCCTAAATTCATGATTTATCACTACATGAATAATCAAGATACAATGCAATGTAAACATGGAGTGAAACAAAATATTTTTCAAGTTTTGAACAGCGTTAACCGGTTAACGCTATAGGTTAACCGGTCAACGCCTTCAATTTTTCAAATCCAGAGGCGTGTTTTTAATGTGTTAACCGGTTAACCAAATGCGTTAACCGGTTAACGCTGAACATAATGGTGAAAAAAGTGAAGAAATACGCACTTATGATCATGAACCTACTTCTAAGAACCCCTAACATATACACGAACACGTTAACACAGATTTTCACTTAACTAGGGTTCTCTAACACCTATTAGGACCTAGATTAAGCTACAATTCTAGCTTCTAACAATTGAAATGCACAAATCGCAATCAAAACGTAATTGAACGGTAAAACCCAAACACAATCAATGAAACGTTGAAGAATGTCATTACGACGAGATGAAGAGAATAAGTTAAGCGCGAAGCGGTATCAAATTACCAACCTACAAAGCGGATGATTGCTTTGGTGAGTGTTGCGGTGTGAATCGAAACGAAAGTGAAGAAGAAAACCGAAGATCCGTGAACGCACAAAATTGTAGAAGCATACTTCAAGCTCTTTGTTTTGATGACGTCAACATTATCCAAGCTCATTCCAGATTGCAAAAAGTCGAGATGACAACAAACGATCAAGACCATGGCTATGCATCATCAATGGAATGTTTCCGATCAATTCAAGATTTTGTGCTACACTTTCAAGACTTGTCTCAAGGCTTAGGTATATCAATAATTAACTCTTAAATATGATATACAAGTGTTCAACATTATCTTCATAATTTTATTGCATGTGCATAGTTTTTGAAAATGAAATTGGAACTGGTTAAACACTTTTAACATAAATATTTTTCTGAATTTTAACAGTGTTAACCGGTTAACCATATGGGTTAACCGGTTAACGGCAACAATTTTCAAATTCTGTGGTAACGTTCATATGCATTAACCGATTAACCTATTTGGTTAACCGGTTAACACTGAAGAAAGTTTGAAAAATTGTTTCTTTTTAAATTCAAATATTTTGTTAAAGTTACACCTCTTCATGATTTTCTTTCATAAGATTTTATACCTTTTCAAAAGAATTTGTTTTCAAATTTTCATACCTTTTTGAATAGGTGTTTCATCTATTATAAATTCTAACATTTTCAAATTCATAAACAACCTCCTAGAAAAATTTCAAATATTTTCATACAATCAAATTCACTTTATTCAAATTATCTTCATCTTTCAAAAGTGTTCATAAGTTCATAATTTTCATATTTTATCTTGAACACTTGTGTGGAATATTTATAGTGAATTCTTGATTATAGGAGAAGATCAATTTTATTGATATCATTTCATTGTACTCTCACTCAAACAATATTATAGAAAGTGTCTTTCTATTTTGTGACTTGTGTTCCAAGGATTGTTTGGACATAAGGGTAAGTGTGGCAAGAGGATTGTTCTTGCACACTTGTTTGTATAGTTTTGTTAGAAAGTAGGTCTCGCCATTGAAGGTGTGATAGGTTGTATTGTTCTAAAGAAAACTAGTGGAAATCTCTTTCGGTTTGGAAAGGGGACTGGATGTGTAAACACCCCAAATTTGCCCTCACCCATTCACACCATGGCTTGTGATCATTCTCATATGCATAAACACAATCATAACATCTCATGTCTCATTTTTGATTCATTGCATAGATTCAAAGTCATCTGCACCTAGAGTTTGTGATCTAAGCAATCCCAAAGCCTCTTGAGCCACTCCAAAGGTCACCAATCAATTAAAAGGGGTCTACATGTGTGCAAGCATCATAGTACATCCTCACAAAGTCAAAAATGCAAAGGAATCACAAGAACTAGGGTTTGAGTGGATGCAGAGCCAGGCTGGACTGCACAGTTGACCTAAAATTAGGGTTTTGGTTTCAGAGGCCATAACCCCAAATTTTTTGGTCGTTCTTGTTTCCATTGATCTCTATATGGTATAGGGAGTATGCATATCAATTTTCATGAAGAAATTCCATGGGGAAGTCATCTGATCAAGGGTTGACTTTTCAGACAAGTCAGTGTAAAATCAGGGCATCTGAGGCCCCCAGTGACCCAACCAATGGGTGATCTTCATCATTTTAAGTGTATATGATCTTTATTTGATCATGGAAGAAGGTTGAAGTTCATAAAAATCAAGAATTTAGGGTTTTTGCAAGTGTTGACTTTTTGGGCATAGTTGACTTTTCAAGAATGCTTCATTTTAGGTCATTTTTCAAGCCTTGATTCTTGATCCAAAAATGCTTCAAATGGAAAAACTTTGGTCATGAAAGTTGTAGATCTCATTTTTCCCTTTTCAAAAAGTACAAGAACATGATCAAATTCTTCTTGGATCAAAAGTTATGGTGTGACAAAGTTGGCAAAAATCATTGATTTTCAAGGAATGCTTCAAATGTGAATTTTGCAAAATCATGAACCAAAGCCAATTGCAACTTCTAATTCATTTCCAACCAGTATGCAAACATTCTACAAGTCACAAAATTCAGAATGGACTAGGCATTGCTCATGTTTCATGGCTTTTGGGACAAGATCTTTCCATGTGAACCATAAAGCAACAACTTGCAAAATCTTCATGATCACTTCCTACAACTTGCTGCATTGGTTACTGCACTTTGCTAGCCTCTCACCTCATCTTGCTGCACCAGAACCATGCCTTGTACTAGCTATAGATCAAGCCATACTTTCCTTACACAAAATTTGACTTTTTGCAAAAGCAAACTTACCTATCACTGCAGGCCATGTCACATCATCCAGCCAATGGGATTAGTTTATACTTTTCATTTGCAAGCCATTCCATACATCTAGCAAGGCTGAAACACTTCACACCAGGACATTCACAAAACACACCCCAGCTGCATTTTGCTTCAAAACTCTCTGCCTAACACACAAACATCCAAACCATTTCCACACTTCAACTCACCATACTTCATAGACCTGAAACCACCAAGAGCCAGGCCTGAAACAAGCAAGAACACCCCATTGCCATTTCTCACCTCAACTGGCAGTTTCATTCGAATCTCTCTCCCCAGTACACAAACACCCAAACAAACACCACAGACTTTCTCTATTCATTGTCCTGATCACAAAGAACCATTCACAATGACCTGAAACTGCCTGAAACTCCATTGCCATTTTCAACTGAGTGGAAGCAGAAGCTGTCTAAACTCATCAACCAGCCAACATAAATTCCTCTCGAGCATTCAAACATCATCTGGGGATCAAGTGGAGTGGATTGCACAAGGAGAAGTGGCCAGAAAGTCATCAGAGTGAAAGCTTCGAATCTCAGGTAGCTTGAAAAATATTTTTCCAGAAATCATTTCTCTTGTTCTAAACTTGCTCTTTGTGCCTTCCTGATCATGAATATGCTTTCAGTTGTTGAAATGGTGATGAAATGAACATTTAATTGCTCTCTGAAACTTGCGTGCCCTAGTTCTTATTTTCTTCGATTCAGCTTAGTTAGGAAGTATAAATTTGTTTTGAGAGAGGGTTTTGATTCGTGAGTGGTTGGAGATCATTTCCCAATTCTTAGATTTCATTTTAGTTAGCTTTTTGGGGTTTTGGGGATTTTTCAGGGGAGATGCTGGCCGGAGAAGACGACCGGAAGTCTTCTCTGGCAGCCTGAAAGTGATTATGCCCTAATCTCAGTAATTAAGACCATTTGAATTTGGACCATTGGATGCGTTGACTGGTTGACTCCCCGCGCGAATGGAAGGCTCAGATGCATCCAATTAGCCCTAATCCACGTGTTTAGTATAATTAATCCATAATTTAATTAATTAAGTCAGAAACAACCTGGACCCTTGGATGACGCGCGTGGTCAACAGATTCAAATCCAGACCCAATCCTGGCCCTCCATTCTGATTACTTCTCCTTTTATTTAATTTTAAATTCATTTTCTTTTCATTTTATTTGCATAATTTATTAAAAATAGCAAAAATGTCTTAAAAATTATGAAACTTTTTCTTAAAAGTTTTATTAATTTTTAAGACCCAAAAATATTTTTATTTTATTTTTTATCATTAAAAAAGTATTTTTAAATATTTAAAAGATTATTTTTAATTGATTAATGGAAATTAATTAATTAAAAATACTTTTAGGTATTTAAAAATCACCAAAAAATTCATGAAATGTTCTAAGACATTTAGAAACATTGTCCAACCTTCAAACCAAATTTCTTTTTTGATCTTGATGCATTTTGAGAATTTTCCATTGAATTAAATCATTTTTGGTGCATTATTTTGATCATAAGTTCAAAAATTCATTTCTGCCTATCTAAGAGGAGTTGGACATTGATTCTTCTTGCATTGTTTTGTGTTTAGCATGTAGTTTCTAGGATTAAAAGGCCATGATTTGTTCCTTCATTTTCAATTTTCTTGGCATTTCTTTTGTTTAGGAACCCTAAAAACCCTAATAACTTAGAAAAATCATAACTTGAGATTGGTTAAGAGTTGAGAGCCCCCCTTTGGACATTGGTTTAGTATAGGTTTAGGTTTTCTTTGGGTGGCATTTTCCATTTTTTTTATATTAGGTTTTGCTTCTGTTTTTGGTTTTTGTTTGTTGTTTGATCCATAAACCCTAATTTGGGCTTTCATTTGCATCCTTCTTGCATTCTCTTGCATAACATGACTTGCCATGGCATTCCAAGCATCCATTTGATTCATTTGATATCATAAGACATATAGAAAGCATGTTTGATCATTGCATCACATATTTTCCATCTTGTATGCCATGTATGCTTCATAACTTTTCATGTATGTCCATGCTTCTAACTTGCCTCATATGCATTCATAAACTTGCATGAACATTTCCATGTGCTGCCTCATGTTTGTAGCATCTCATAACATCATTTGCATCATGTGCATGCTTCTGGTTTTGTTTCTCATCATGTCATCTCATCCCATTTTGCATTACATTGCATTTCTTTTCTAACATTTCAGGTGGTAAGTAAATTTGAGAGGTGAATTTGCCTTCACTTCTCATAACTTTTCTTTTCATCCCTCTTGCATCCATTGCTGCATTTTTGTTTGTGTTTGAGCTTGCTCTTTCTTCTTCCTCCCACTTTCTCTCTTCAAGTGACTTGACTTCTTGAATGAAGCAAGTTGCTCTGCTTCTCTTGATCCTTTCATCTGCTTCCTGGTGGTTCCATTGAAGATTGTTCTTGTAAACCTCACAAACCTTAGGAACAACCAAGCATGACAATGATTAGGGTTTTGATTAGTCCCCCTTCTTAGTTTTACCTTTGTGTCTCTTTGAGTCTTCTCTTCTCATCTCATAATCAGGGACTAAACCCTAAAGGCTTTAAGGCTTTGTGATTAAGCTTATGCCTGCATCCTTCTCTTAGGATGGAGTGTATAACTTTAATCCTAAGTGTTAGACCCTTAATGTGTTTAACTCCTTTAATCAATCCATCTTAATAATCACCAAGACACCACACTTGTAACTTGGGCCTTGCATTAGGGTTCTAATTCTTTCCTTAATTGGTTAAGAAGGACTAACCCTAGTATTAATGGACAAGTCCCCCTCAAGTTGTCTTACAAATCATAAAATCCACTTCATCATCATATCATTAAATAAAATCCACTTAATCAAAGGCTTGTTTTGTCATGAGTTTAATCCCTAATCATGGATTAAGTTGAGGAGCTTTCCTCAGCTTAAACATTCTCATCTATTATCCTTCTATTAGGATGGTGTAATGAGTCTGTTTAATCCTTGATTATGGCTTAACCTCATTACTCAACACTAAACAAAAACACCAAAAACATCTAAATAATCACAAGTAGGTTAATGATCTTAATCCTACACCAAAGGTGTTTAAGTGTGAGAAGCTGACTTCGCACTTAAGGTATTCTCATTACCCCTAATCAGAGAGAAGATGTGATGAGTTTACTAAATCCATTGGTTTAGACTTAAGCTCATTAACTTATGACAAAATCCAAAAACAATAAAAGACTGAAAACACAAAAAACAAACAATGATCGTCTCCTCCGGGATTCTTTTCTCATCATCTTCACTCACAAACGAGAACTTGCTTCTTCCGTCTAACGCAAGACAGTTCGCACCTGGACCAGACAGGTCATACACTTGAGCATTGACAAGCAAGCAGTTCATAAGTCAATTCATCTTTCAGTCTCTTTGGGTCGAACTACGGTGTTCTGACTTCCTCATTGCACGAGAGGATACGTAGGCATAACTTAACAGTTATCGAACAAAAGTCTCTGTATATTCCCCCTCCTTCTAGCTTTATTCTTTAGCCTCATAATCTTGAGCAAATTCATTCTCATCCTTACACTGACACATCATTATACACTTCACTTCTTACACTGACACCTGTACACCTTTTCCAGCTCTCCTTATACACAAATTGCACTGACACTACCCCTTTAAAACACAAATCTTTTGAGCGTGGATCCCGTCGAGTACGACGGACAATCTGGGTGCTAATACCTTCCCAGGTTGTAACCAACCCCCTTTCTCAGTCTCTCTGGTTCGCAAACCGTCTTATCCATCTTTTTCTAGGTCTATGCAGCATTGCCTTTCCTCTGGGATAAAAATGCCTAGCTGGCGACTCTATTCATTCTCCAGTGAGTTCACGGCTGTGTGTTCTCACTGTCCCCTTCGCCGACGGTTCGCGTCTGTACCCCTTTTGACCCGGTGTCATCTGGCGGGAGCGACAGCTTGGCGACTCTGCTGGGGATAATATACTGCAACCAGGGCTTCTGGTTCTTTTTGTGGGTTCCTCCTAGCGCTTGTTTGATTTGTGTTTACTGGGGTGTTATGTGCTATTTGTGTTTGTATATTTGTTTTTGCTTTATGTACAGTTGCTTTACTGCTTTCTTTATTGCTTTTGTATATATCATACTGTCATACTGCTGGTTGGATCTGGTTTTTGCTCTGGTGGGTGGGGTTCTATTGAGAGTTAAGGTCCTATACCTGGGACCTGAGTGACACCTAGGCTAGAGTGAATCATATTCTTTCCCATTCCATCTCGGTCTGGTGCAGGAATATGAAACACGGTTCAGACATGGGTTTCTTCTTGAGGACTCTGTGTTGCAGATTTCCTGCAATGCTAGGGCTATCTGGGAAGCCTGCTAAGTCTGGATGACCTTTTAGTATTGACCTTCAGAAACTGAGGTGAATTAGAGGAGGAACTTTTATGGTTATTGTAAACACTGTACCTCCGGGTTAGAAGTGTTTACACTTCTCATAACTGATCTGAGTCTGAGGATCCTTGTTTTAGAACACCACCTGTGAGGGGGTTGGGCTGTTTACAGGTTTGCAGGTACCTTGACCTCAGAATACCCTGTTACTTTGTTTGTTAAGATTACTTCATTATGGGACAGTTCTTGTGATTCTACAACCCTGGACATGTGACTCTTTATTTGAGTCCCCCACCTTGGTTACTGGACTTATGAACCTCCATCTGGATTTCTTGAACATACATGGACCTATATCAAGGCAGTTGATCAGATCCAGCTCAGTCACAAACCCTTGCATATCATTGGCATACATAATCATTGCATCATATTGACATTTGCTTATTTGTGTTTCAGGGTATCCATCTTCATTTGGTTTTGGTTTTGACCCCATCTTCAGTACTGACCTATCTTCATCAGCATTTGCTTCAGTTATCTACTTCAGTTATCTGCACCAGCCAACCAGTGGCTCATTCTTCAGTGTTATCATCAGCACCTGTCTCTACTCATCTTCAGCATCATGGCTCCTAAAAAGAGTAACATCACCTACCACTTCTTCCAGCCAGAGCTATCTGACATCAGGAGGATTCAGACCCTGATCACTCCAGATCACATACCATTGTTCAGGGAACATTATGGAGACATACTTGATTTGGTTATGGATCTGGACCCATCACAGAGAAGCCTGATCCACACTTGCATTCAGTTTTATGATCCCCCACTGAGATGTTTCACTTTTCAAGACTTTCAGTTGGGCCCTTTATTGGAAGAGTACTCATCATTGGTTGGTATGCCTATCAGGGGTGGAATCCCTTTCAACCCTGAGATGGTCTTTCCTGGTAATGGAGAAATAGCCAAGGCTTTGCATCTGGAACCTTTCCTGATTGAGCAGCATATGACTTCTAAAGCTGGAATCCCTGGCTTCCATCTGGATTTCTTGATATCTCAAACTACCCTGAAAGCTTCGTTAGGAGAGTGGAAAGTTGTCTGTGCCTTGTTGGCTTTGAGTATATATGGAATTGTATTGTTTGCAGATGAGCCTCGATTCATTAGCAAAAATGCAATCCATCTGTTCATCCTGAAGAACCCAGTGCCCACTTTATTGGGGGATCTCTACTATTCAGTGCATCAGAGGAATGAAAAGCAGAGGGGAAGATTAGTGAGGTGTTGTGCTCCATTATTTCATACTTGGCTTCTCAAGCATCTACCCAGGACAGATGCATTTCTAAATCCTCATCAGCAGAGCAACTGGGCCAAGAGACTCACTGCCCTAACTTCAGCAGATATCAGATGGTGTACTCAAAGCACCAAAGGCAGGGATATCATCACCAGCTGTGGGCATTTTCCCAATGTGCCACTAATAGGAGTTAAGGGTAGTATTAATTACAACCCTTTGCTGTTCAAAAGACAACTGGGCTATGCACTGGTCCGCACTCCTAAGGCACAGGACTTGGTTGAGACTCTTTATTGTGAGAACAAGCTTAATCTGGCTATTGTGAGGCAGACAGCCTGGGCCTGGGACAATGTGCAGACTAAGGGGATAACCATTTTGGGGAAGTGCAACAATGTGGCATCAGCACAGTATTATGAATGGTCCCGTGCCAGGGCTCAATTCTCTGGGATGCCCTTTACCATAGAAGACATGCCTGAATCATCTTCAGCACCACCCCCTGCCACTATCAGTTTGGAGGAGTTTGAGAGCTTGAAGGAAAGAAATGAGAAGTTAACCCAGGCTTTGCAGAAGACCCTCCGGGAGAGGAGTGATGGTATGAGGGAGATTGAGAGGTTAGAGAAGTTGAGAGTGGAGCATCTGGTTAAGATTGAGAAGTCTGGGGATTATATCAAAAAGTCTAAGGCTGGAGAGCAAATTCTGAAGAATGCTTGCAAGGAAGCCCAGTTCCAAAGAGCAAGGACAGACTTGTACCTAAAGGAAAGTCAGGCCCGGTGGGTCAGGATCACCGAGGCTCGTACCCTGGAGGACAAGAGAGTTCAAGACAGGATAGAGCAACTGGAAGCTGGTGCAAAAGAGCAGCAGGAAGCCCTGGCAGCAGCCCAGAGGGAGATATCAGAGCTAAAGATCAAAGCAGGGGTGAAGAGGTCAAAGGACCAAACTCAGCACAAGAAGCTAGCAGCAGCTATTACCACCCGGAATCTCCTCATCAGGAATCTCACGGAGCGTCCAGCTGATCCTGTGACCGAAGCACTTCTCAAGGAAGTTCGTGAGGATGAGTTTGGTCTTGGTGTTTGACCATTTGTTTGTTGTTGCTTTCATTCCATGTACTTTTATTTTCCTGTAATGTATTTTGACCCCTCAGAGGGCTTGTATTTGTAAAACAAACTATGTACCATTTGCTTTTGTAATATATGTATTAGTTTGTTCCATCCGAGTTTCACTTCGAAAGCAACATCAACAGCATCTTCAAGGGTCTGGAAGGGTCAAAACTGAATGCCAAGCCGGATACCTTGAGAACAAATAAGCATAATTGCATTGCATGCTAACCCTTTTGTTTGTTTTGTAGGTTTTTGTTTTATTGCCACTAACTCTGTTGTGATGCTCAGGAACTATTGCTCGGCGCCGGGTATTTCCCCTCAACCGTCCGCACCGTTATCCAACCCGTAACAACCTTCCGGGCATTCAAATGGATCAGGTACAGCAGGACCTTGCAGAGGTCAGGACTCAAATGGCAAACGAAAGATTGGAAATGAGAACACAGATAGCTCAGTTTATGGAAGTAATGAACAACATGGCTCAGAGCCAGGAAAGATTGAGGGCCATGGTGGAAAGGCAAAACCAAGAAGATCCACATATAGGGACTGCCGGCACCAGCAACAATGAGAGGGTCCAACCTCATGTCAATCCCCCTGTATTTGGACCACACCTCCATCCTGGGGTCAACATCCCTGCAAATGTTCAAGGGACTGCCACTGCAGCCAGGGTACTTCAAGAAGACCCCCAGGAGGACCAGTTTACAGTAATGGGTGCTGGGGAAGAAGCTTATGATAGAAGGCTGGATGAGATAGCTGAGAAATTAAGATCCTTAGAATCCCAAAATTCTTTGGGTTTCGACGTCATGGACATGGGTTTGGTAGACGGGGTCAGGATCCCCCATAAATTCAAGCCTCCTTGTTTTGAAAAATACGACGGGACTTCATGCCCCCGGACTCACTTACAGTCATTTCTGGGAAGGCTGAAGGCCTATACAATGGATGAGAAGCTCTGGATGTTCTATTTCGAGGATAGCTTGACTGGAGCGTCAAGAGAATGGTACTCTCACTTGACAAGGGCAACTATTAGATGCTGGAAGGACCTGGCAGAGGCCTTCATCAGACAGTATCAGTATAACTTAGACATGGCACCCAACAGGACCCTCCTAATGGGAATGTCACAGTCTTCAAGGGAGAGTTTCCGAGAATATGCCCAGAGATGGAGGCAATTGGCTGCTGCTGTTCAGCCACCTATGTCTGAACGGGAAATGGCAGATATGTTCATGAACACCCTTCAGGGAACTTATATTGACAGGCTGGCTGCCTTCTCTTCCACTAGCTTTGCGGATGTTGTCATAGCTGGGGAGAGAATTGAAAGCCTATTGAAGATGGGTAAGATATCTGACAACGGAGCAAGCTCGTCCAGTAGTACAAGAAAGCCTTTTGCGGGCCCGAGAAGAACTGGCGAGACCAATGCCATCCACACCAACAGGGACAGGCCCCAATATGTTCAAAGGTCAATAGCAGCAGTCACCATTCCTGCTCCGGCTCATCCTCTACCGGTCTATCAACCTTCGCAGCAAAACTATCAACAACAACCTCAGTACCATCAGCAAAATCAGTATCCTCCAAGGAATTACAACAACGGTCAACAAAGGCCATTTCAGCAGAGGCCATCTCAAGCTAATAGGGTGATTGATCCAATCCCTATGCCATATGCTACCTTGCTGCCACAACTTCTGAAACTCAACCTGGTTGAGCTAAGGACGCTGGCACCTCCAGATCCCAACAATCTACCCAGGAACTATGACTCCAACGCTAGGTGTGCCTTCCATTCAAACGCACCTGGCCACAGTACAGAAAAGTGCAGAGCTCTGCATATGAAGGTACAAGACCTGGTAGATTCCAAGGCTCTGAATTTCGCACCACCACCCAATGTAAATAAGAACCCGATGCCGAATCACGGTGGTCCTAGAATTAACGCTATTGAAGAAGACAAGCCGTCTTATTTAATAACCAGTGTAAGACAGATCAGGACACCGTTGGTGGAAATCAAGGCTCAGCTCTTGGAATGTCAAATGTTCCCGGGGTGTGAGTTGGGTTGTGCTTACTGCAATATCTCGGTAAATGGGTGCGATAATTTGAGGAATGGCATAGATGGTCTTATTCAGAGCGGCCAACTCCAGATCACCACATCATTTCCAACAAGTCCAACAATCTCATCAGCAACGGTTTCAGAACCTCCTACAACTGCAGCAACCATTGTTCCTGACAATTCTTCGGTTTCATCAACAAGTACTTCATCTGTCATTTCAACTGATCAGTTTTCAACAAATTTTTCTTCTACAACTCCAGCACCACTCCATTTTGAAACTCCTACAACAACAACATCCATCCTTCCACCAATGTCTCCTACAACACCAGCAACAAATCATGAAGATGTCTCAACCGTCACAATATTTTATGATCCCGAAAGCAACTCTGCCTACAACTCAGAAAGTGCTGCTCCCACTAGAGCACCAGTCACGATTTATTATGATCCACAAGCAATCACAATCCCTTCAGCAGCATCAATCAGTCCAGTCACTGTCACGGTGCCTGGACCAGTACCATATGAAAGCAATAGGGCCATCCCTTGGCACTATGGCTCTGACGTGTACTGCGAAGGAAAAAGAATCACTCTTGATACATCAACACCTGCACCACAGATAGATAATGTGGGAGGAGGCGGAGGCTTCACCCGAAGCGGACGTCTCTTCGCTCCACCAATGCAAAGACCTACTGCCGAAGCAGAAGCTGCTGCCAAGGCAAAAGGAAAGAGCCCGGTGCAGGAAGATCAAGCTGTCAAAGAAGCTTTGAAAACACCCTTCGATCAAGAGGTTGATGAGTTCATGCGAATCATCAAGAAGAGTGATTATAAAGTAGTGGATCAGCTTCATCAGACGCCTTCCAAGATCTCAATCCTATCATTGCTTATGTGCTCCGAGGCCCACCGGAATGCACTACTCAAAGTCTTGCACGCGGCTTACGTGCCTGAAGAGATCACTGTCAATCAGCTGGAAGCTGTAGTTGGAAATGTCACTGCTAGCAATGGGCTAGGGTTCACCAATACTGGCTTGACAGCGGATGGCCGCAACCACAACAAAGCCTTGCACATAACCATGGAATGCAAAGGAGCAGTCCTTTCTCATGTGCTGGTAGACACAGGGTCGTCCCTTAATGTCTTACCAAAGAAGGCTCTGGTGAAGTTAGAATATGATGAATTGGCATTGAGACCCAGCAACCTGGTGGTAAGAGCCTTTGACGGTTCAAAGAGATCGGTTCTGGGAGAGATTGAGCTACCTGTGACAATTGGCCCACAGACCTTTAAAACTATCTTTTATGTGATGGACATTCAGCCCGCCTACAGCTGTTTGTTGGGTAGACCTTGGATTCACGCCGCCGGCGCAATAACGTCTACCCTTCACCAAAAGTTAAAATTTGAGTGGGAAGGCCAAGTTGTTACAATCTGTGGAGAGGAGGATATATTTGTTAGCCATCTGGCTACTTATAAGTACATTGAGATGGATGGGGAGATCCATGAAACAATGAGCCAAGGGTTTGAAGCCTTGAATGTCAACGAAGCCTCTGATGTATCTGGAATCTCTATGTCATCTTACCAACAAGCCCGGAAGGTTGTTGAGGAAGGAACTGCCCTAGGCTGGGGCAGGGTTTTAGCTGTGGAGGAGAAGAAAGACAAATTTGGGTTGGGTTACAGACCAACTCAACATCAAGCAAAGGCTGCTGAGAAGCCCGGTTTTGTTAGTGGGGGGATGCTTACCCCCGATGCTATCAATTGTCTGGAAGACGAGCTGGAAGAAGAACGCAACCTGGAAAGCTGGATTCGTCCAAAGATCCCGGGGAGCAGTGTCTCGAACTGGTCTTCCCAGGAAATTATAAGAGTTACTCATGCAGAGTAATTATTATTTCCTGTATTTTTATAAGCATGCATCAAAGTCTTGCATCTTGCCCAAGATGACAAGACTCATTTTGTAATCGGGCCATCTGTACTTTTTGTGCAAACAAGATTAAATCAATGAAATATCAGACATCTTTTTGCAAATGAGTCTTCTTTTCTGCTCACTGTTTTTCCATTTTTCTTTTTTGTACAAAAATAAATGGCGGTGTTTTCAAAATGATAACTTTATTTCACTTTTCCTAAGCAAGATTAAAATCAATCACTAAAATGAACAAACTGAACCCTTGCAGAGAGTGCCTTCCAGACAGCACCGACAACAGCACGGCTACGACTTCGTATGACTTTGACAATCCAATCAATCGAGCTGATGAAGGGGTTGATGAAGAATATGAGCTTCCTGAAGAGCTAGCCAGGTTGTTAAGACAAGAGGAAAAGGTTATTACTCCTCACCAGGAGGAGGTTGAAGTGATTAATCTTGGTACGGATGAAGACGTGAAAGAAGTTAAAATCGGGGCCTGCCTGCAAGACTCAGTAAAGAGACAACTGATTGATCTGCTTCGAGAATATGTGGACGTGTTTGCTTGGTCGTATCAAGATATGCCAGGGTTGGACACCGACATTGTCACGCACAGGCTGCCTTTGAGAGAAGAATGCCCGCCAGTTAAACAGAAACTACGCCGTACTCGTCCAGACATGGCAATGAAAATCAAGGAAGAGGTACAAAAGCAATGGGACGCCGGGTTCCTTGTTGTAACTAGCTATCCACCGTGGGTTGCTAACATAGTACCTGTGCCTAAGAAAGACGGCAAAGTAAGGATGTGTGTTGACTACCGGGATCTGAA
This sequence comes from Lathyrus aphaca, assembly GCA_963966055.1. Lineage (NCBI taxonomy): Eukaryota > Viridiplantae > Streptophyta > Magnoliopsida > Fabales > Fabaceae > Lathyrus > Lathyrus aphaca. The sequence continues at coordinate 11,889,357 of OZ014524.1, read as the reverse complement.
CAGAGCTAGCCCGAAAGATGATTTCCCATTACCTCACATTGACGTATTGGTTGATAATACGGCTCAGTTCTCGGTATTCTCCTTCATGGATGGATTTTCAGGATACAATCAGATTAAGATGTCACCTGAAGACATGGAGAAGACAACCTTCATCACACCCTGGGGCACGTTCTGTTACAAAGTAATGCCATTCGGATTGAAGAATGCAGGTGCGACGTATCAACGGGCTATGGTAACATTATTCCACGATATGATTCATAAGGAGATAGAATGTTATGTGGATGACATGATTGCCAAGTCCCTTACAGAGGAAGATCACCTGGTAAATCTGCTCAAATTGTTCAAGCGTCTGAGGAAGTACCAACTAAAGCTGAACCCCAACAAGTGCACATTCGGGGTGCGATCCGGTAAGCTGCTAGGATTTATTGTAAGTGAGAAAGGGATTGAAGTTGACCCTGATAAAGTCAAAGCCATTCAAGAGATGCCTGCGCCGAGGACGGAGAAAGAAGTTCGAGGGTTCTTAGGTCGATTGAACTACATTTCACGGTTCATATCCCACCTTACAGCAACTTGTGAACCCTTGTTCAAGCTGTTAAGGAAAGAACAGACGGTCAGGTGGAATGAAGACTGCCAAAGAGCTTTTGACAAGATCAAAGAATATCTGCAAGAACCTCCAATCCTTATGCCTCCAGTTGAAGGAAGACCTCTGATAATGTACTTGACAGTATTAGAAGAGTCGATGGGGTGTGTGCTGGGCCAGCATGACGAGTCTGGTCGAAAAGAGTATGCAATATACTACCTAAGCAAAAAGTTTACCGACTGTGAACAACGTTATTCACTGCTCGAGAAAACTTGTTGTGCTTTAGCGTGGGCTGCTCGCCGACTGAGACAGTATATGTTGACCCACACTACTTTGTTGATCTCAAAGATGGACCCAGTTAAGTACATATTTGAGAAGCCAGCTCTTACCGGACGGGTTGCAAGATGGCAGATGATCCTTACAGAATATGACATCCAATACACATCTCAAAAAGCCATCAAGGGCAGTGTGTTGTCTGAATATCTTGCTGAGCAACCCATTGATGATTACCAGCCTATGAGATTTGACTTCCCGGATGAAGACATCATGTTCATAAAAGCAAAAGATCACGAAGAGCCTATTCACACTGAAGGGCCTGACCCGGAAGAAGAATGGACTATGATGTTTGATGGGGCTATTAATCTGAATGGTCGTGGTGTTGGTGCAGTACTCATTACACCTAAGGGAGTTCACATGCCTTTCTCGGCAAAACTCACCTTCAACTGCACTAACAATGAAGCTGAATACGAAGCTTGCATTATGGGTCTTGAGGAAGCCATTGACCTCAGAATCAAGACATTGACTGTATTCGGAGATTCAGCTCTGGTAGTCAATCAAACCAACGGAAAATGGTACACCCACCAGGATCATCTGATACCTTACAGGGATTATACAAGGAGTTTATTGACTTTCTTCACAACAGTCAAGCTTGAGTATATCCCTCGGGACGAGAATCAGTTTGCAGATGCTCTGGCTACCATTTCGTCCATGATCAAAGTTCAGACTGCCAACTTTGTACCTCAGATTTCAGTGTCCAGGCTTGACAGACCAGCATATGTGTTCGCAGCAGATGTTGTTAAAGACGATAAGCCTTGGTTCCATGACATTAAGTGCTTCTTGGAGGATCAAACATACCCACCTGGGGCATCTTCCAATGATAAGAAGACTTTGAGAAGGCTTGCTGGTAGTTTCTTTCTGAATACTGATGGGTCTTTATACAAGAGGAACTTTGATATGGTACTCCTCAGATGTGTTGATAAGACGGAAGCAGGTTTATTGATGCATGAAGTGCACGAAGGCTCTTTTGGTACCCATGCCGGAGGGCATGCCATGGCTAAAAAGTTGCTAAGATCAGGCTATTACTGGATCACAATGGATGCAGACTGTTGTGCTTACGCCAGAAAATGTCATAAATGCCAGATCTACGCAGATAAAATGCATGTACCTCCAAATCCTTTGAACATAATGTCCTCACCCTGGCCCTTTGCTATGTGGGGCATTGACATGATCGGCAAGATTGAGCCAACTGCTTCAAATGGCCACAGATTCATCCTGGTCGCCATTGACTATTTCACCAAGTGGGTTGAAGCAGCCTCATATGCAAACGTTACAAGACAAGTGGTAGCCAGATTTCTGAAGAGAGATATCATCTGTCGGTACGGAGTGCCCGAGCGAATCATTACTGATAATGGTTCCAATCTAAACAACAAAATGATGGCAGAGCTGTGCCGGGACTTCAAGATCCAACATCACAATTCTTCTCCTTACAGGCCAAAGATGAATGGCGCTGTTGAGGCAGCAAATAAGAATATCAAGAAGATTGTGCAGAAGATGGTAGTCACCTACAAAGACTGGCATGAAATGCTACCGTTTGCCTTGCATGGGTACCGCACGTCAATCAGGACATCCACTGGGGCAACACCGTATCAGCTTGTGTATGGTATGGAAGCAGTCCTACCTGTTGAAGTTGAATTACCCTCCCTACGGGTACTAATGGACGTTAAACTGAGTGAAGCAGAATGGGTTCGGGCCCGGTACGAACAATTGAGTCTGATTGAAGAGAAAAGATTGGCTGCAATCTGTCATGGGCAGTTGTATCAGAAGAGAATGAAGAAAGCCTTCGATCAGAAAGTCAGGCACCGAGAGTACCAAGTAGGAGATCTTGTGCTGAAGAGAATCCTCCCTCCTCATACAGACCACAGGGGCAAGTGGACTCCGAATTATGAAGGACCATTTGTAGTAAAGAAAGTTTTCTCTGGTGGAGCACTCATGCTCAGCACCATGGATGGCGAAGATTTCCCGTCCCCTGTGAATTCAGATGCAGTTAAAAAATACTTCGCATAAAAAGACCCGCTGGACATAAAAACAGAATGTAAGTCCAGGCAAAAAAATAGGGCATCCCGGCGAGTCAAAAACAGAATAAAAAGACTCGGGCAAAAATAAGGGAAATAAATGAAAAATGTACACCCGCTGAGTTGAAAAGCCGCATTGGACATCTCAGGCAAAAATGGGTATCCCGATGGATTGAAAACCCGAAAGGGCGATCCATGCAAAACAAGGGAATAAGCGAACAACTGCATTCTGAATTCGTCTGTATTGTCAGCAACTTGGTAAGCTTCGAATGGATCAAGCTTCAATCAGAATCAACATTCTTCAGAAAGCAAGACGAGAAGAAAGTCAAAAGTCATACGAGTCATAGCAGAAGAGGAAGCTCCTCAAAGCGTCGTCAGCATCGCCAGCACTCTGTTTCTCAATTTGTAACAATCTCCTCATTTCAGGAGATATGTTTCTTTGACTGTATCTTGCCAATTCAGGGCATATGAATTAATAAAATCGGATTTTTTCAGTCATGTTTCGTCTTGTACATTTTTATTTGCAAAGAATGTCTGATGTCTCTAAAAAAACTAATCGCATGAGTACAGATGCTTTTCTCTAAAAAAATAAAAACATGCTTACAGGAAGTGTACTTACTCTCAAGAATGTCTAACTCCTATGACGGAATCCGGTAAGGGATACCTCGGGACCATTTGCGCGTTTCGTTATCTTTGCAGGAGTGCAGGTATCCAGGGCACAGCTTAGGGTATGAAAGCTTCACTCTCAACGAGCTGGCAGATCATTATCAACTCGGTCTATCTTCCACGAGGCACTAGAAGGAGCCCATTTCCCCAGCGAAGTTGCCAAATCAATACTCGCTCAGTCTTAGCACCTGAGTTGCTTCTTCCCCAGCTGAGTTGCTTCTCATTACTTTCTCCAGCTGAGTTGTCACCCATTACTTATCCCCATCAGAGTTGTCAGGCATCACGGAAGACGCCCATATCCCCGGCTGAGTCAGGATCCTCTTCAACAGAATCCCCGGGGAGGCCTCTCAATGATCTCTTTTTCTCCCCAGCCGAGTTGCCATCTTGCCCTCAGCCGGAGCACAAAAGTCAGGGAATTATCTCCCCACAGAGTTCCAGCCTCTATCCAGAAGAGCAGCGCATGAAGATCACGACAGAGTGAAGAAAGCTTCTACAAACCCCAGCTGGGACCCGTGTTACAAGGATATGTCAATCAGTGACCTAGATCCCCAAGCAGATACATCTCAACGAACCTACTAATGATTTCATTCCCAGCTGGGATGTCTACTTCAAACAGATCGATCGAAGATCTTCGCAGCAGCGGGACCCGGATCCCGGTTTTGATATCTTTGCACAATCATAGCATTCGCATCATATTCGCCCCCAAAGCGCAGCATTCCGTTCTAACACGGAGCATTGCGGCAAAAATCAAACATATAGCATAATCATGAGCCATGATGTTGAATCGAACACTTGTGAATAATAACCATTCATCAGAATACAGAATACTTCCCCCAAAATCCCCCAGAGTCCCCAGCAAAAGCAGTTGCATCACAAATCACAAACGCCAGTATATACTCATGTTGTGACACCCGTCCGTGTCATCACTCCCCAATCAGGTCGCCTGAACACTCTTTACAAACAAAATCACCCGTATTACAGATACTTCCTGACACCCGTCCGTGTCACATCCCCAGCAGAAAGCCAAAGACATCCCCTTTGCACTCACATATACTTATATACACTTTCTTGACACACGTCCGTGTCATATCCCCAGCGCAGTCACCTAGATCTGGTATATCAGATACTTGTTTATATTACACTCTTCTCCTTTTTGACACTCGTCCGTGTCGCTCTCCCCAGCAGTTAAACACCCATCTATACACCACTCACACTTATACAGGTACTCGTCCGTACCTTGTATACACCATTCATACCCCCACAGATTCAACAATAATCCTTGTTCTTTGTTAACCAGTTGGTACTCGTCCGTACCATCATCTCAGAACAGTGCGTCTAATGTTTGTTTCTACATGATACTCGTCCGTATCATAGTCTTAAGGATGCTCGTCCGCATCTTTAATCCATACACTGTGTCAAACACTTATGTCTTCTTGAATATAGACACTCGTCCGTGTCTACTATTCCCCAGAAGAGTCCCTTCAGATGCAACACTCGTCCGTGTTCTTTGTTAACCAGATGGTACCCGTCCGTATCATCATCTCTGAACACGTGTCAGTATTTGTTTCTACATGATACTCGTCCGTATCATAGTCTTAGGGATGCTCGTCCGCATCCTTGATCTATACACAGCATCTAAACACTTATACTTTCCTTTCTTGGTTGTGAGCGCTCGTCCGTGTTCACTATATCCCCAGTAGATCACCAACAAAGCGTTTTCCTTTTATCTGACACTCGTCCTGTGTTATGATAATCCTGAGAGCAGCCGTACCCTGTTGAGTGGTCGTCCTCCACTTCTTGATGGTCGTCCTCCATCATGCTCATCCGATGGCCGTCCCCATCGTTGTTTTTAGCAGCCGTCCCCTGCTAGGTGGTCGTCCTCCACCTTTTGATGATCGTCCTTCATCATTTTATCTAATGGCCGTCCCCATTGTTGATTCTGGTTATCTGACATTCGTCCTATGTCATGATAAACCTCGAGAGCAGCCGTCCCCTGCTAGGTGGTCGTCCTCCACCTCTTGATGGTCGTCCTCCATCATGCTCATCCGATGGCCGTCCCCATCGTTGACCTTTTATCCGGCATTCGTCCTATGTCGCGATACTTTCGGCAGCCGTACCCTGCCAGGTGGTCGTCCTCCACCTAAGATGACCGTCCCTCATCTTAACCCCAACAGAGCAGCCGTCCCCTGCTAGGTGATCGTCCTTCACTTTTGAGGACCGTACCTCATAATCTGTTTATTTCATTTATTCTTTAACCCGATGGCCGTCCCCGTCGTGGTCCCTTTTCTTTTTAGCCCGATGGCCGTCCCCATCGTTGGTTACTTTACTTTGTGAACTTGATGGTCGTCCCCATCATAATTCTTTTTATCCCCAGCATGTCGGCCGTCCCCGTCATTGCTTTATTTTCCGCACTTTCCCAGCATGTCGGCCGTCCCCGTCATTGCTATTCCCCCAGCAGTCGTCCTCTGCTCGACGGTCGTCCTCCGTTGCCTACACTTTACAATATACTTTATTTTCTCTTACAATCTATATCCCTTTTCTTCTTCATTCTGTGAGTGCAAATTTTGGACTGTCTTTGGTATTCAACCACAAGTTATCTTGTTTGCCTGTTAAGCCGTTGCTTACAACCTGCACAGCTAACTCATGTTTGAATAGGGGCAGCTGTAAACACCCCAAATTTGCCCTCACCCATTCACACCATGGCTTGTGATCATTCTCATATGCATAAACACAATCATAACATCTCATGTCTCATTTTTGATTCATTGCATAGATTCAAAGTCATCTGCACCTAGAGTTTGTGATCTAAGCAATCCCAAAGCCTCTTGAGCCACTCCAAAGGTCACCAATCAATTCAAAGGGGTCTACATGTGTGCAAGCATCATAGTACATCCTCACAAAGTCAAAAATGAAAAGGAATCACAAGAACTAGGGTTTGAGTGGATGCAGAGCCAGGCTGGACTGCACAGTTGACCTAAAATTAGGGTTTTGGTTTCAGAGGCCATAACCCCAAATTTTTTGGTCGTTCTTGTTTCCATTGATCTCTATATGGTATAGGGAGTATGCATATCAATTTTCATGAAGAAATTCCATGGGGAAGTCATCTGATCAAGGGTTGACTTTTCAGACAAGTCAGTGTAAAATCAGGGCATCTGAGGCCCCCAGTGACCCAACCAATGGGTGATCTTCATCATTTTAAGTGTATATGATCTTTATTTGATCATGGAAGAAGGTTGAAGTTCATAAAAATCAAGAATTTAGGGTTTTTGCAAGTGTTGACTTTTTGGGCATAGTTGACTTTTCAAGAATGCTTCATTTTAGGTCATTTTTCAAGCCTTGATTCTTGATCCAAAAATGCTTCAAATGGAAAAACTTTGGTCATGAAAGTTGTAGATCTCATTTTTCCATTTTCAAAAAGTACAAGAACATGATCAAATTCTTCTTGGATCAAAAGTTATGGTGTGACAAAGTTGGCAAAAATCATTGATTTTCAAGGAATGCTTCAAATGTGAATTTTGCAAAATCATGAACCAAAGCCAATTGCAACTTCTAATTCATTTCCAACCAGTATGCAAACATTCTACAAGTCACAAAATTCAGAATGGACTAGGCATTGCTCATGTTTCATGGCTTTTGGGACAAGATCTTTCCATGTGAACCATAAAGCAACAACTTGCAAAATCTTCATGATCACTTCCTACAACTTGCTGCATTGGTTACTGCACTTTGCTAGCCTCTCACCTCATCTTGCTGCACCAGAACCATGCCTTGTACTAGCTATAGATCAAGCCATACTTTCCTTACACAAAATTTGACTTTTTGCAAAAGCAAACTTACCTATCACTGCAGGCCATGTCACATCATCCAGCCAATGGGATTAGTTTATACTTTTCATTTGCAAGCCATTCCATACATCTAGCAAGGCTGAAACACTTCACACCAGGACATTCACAAAACACACCCCAGCTGCATTTTGCTTCAAAACTCTCTGCCTAACACACAAACATCCAAACCATTTCCACACTTCAACTCACCATACTTCATAGACCTGAAACCACCAAGAGCCAGGCCTGAAACAAGCAAGAACACCCCATTGCCATTTCTCACCTCAACTGGCAGTTTCATTCGAATCTCTCTCCCCAGTACACAAACACCCAAACAAACACCACAGACTTTCTCTATTCATTGTCCTGATCACAAAGAACCATTCACAATGACCTGAAACTGCCTGAAACTCCATTGCCATTTTCAACTGAGTGGAAGCAGAAGCTGTCTAAACTCATCAACCAGCCAACATAAATTCCTCTCGAGCATTCAAACATCATCTGGGGATCAAGTGGAGTGGATTGCACAAGGAGAAGTGGCCAGAAAGTCATCAGAGTGAAAGCTTCGAATCTCAGGTAGCTTGAAAAATATTTTTCCAGAAATCATTTCTCTTGTTCTAAACTTGCTCTTTGTGCCTTCCTGATCATGAATATGCTTTCAGTTGTTGAAATGGTGATGAAATGAACATTTAATTGCTCTCTGAAACTTGCGTGCCCTAGTTCTTATTTTCTTCGATTCAGCTTAGTTAGGAAGTATAAATTTGTTTTGAGAGAGGGTTTTGATTCGTGAGTGGTTGGAGATCATTTCCCAATTCTTAGATTTCATTTTAGTTAGCTTTTTGGGGTTTTGGGGATTTTTCAGGGGAGATGCTGGCCGGAGAAGACGACCGGAAGTCTTCTCCGGCAGCCTGAAAGTGATTATGCCCTAATCTCAGTAATTAAGACCATTTGAATTTGGACCATTGGATGCGTTGACTGGTTGACTCCCCGCGCGAATGGAAGGCTCAGATGCATCCAATTAGCCTTAATCCACGTGTTTAGTATAATTAATCCATAATTTAATTAATTAAGTCAGAAACAACCTGGACCCTTGGATGACGCGCGTGGTCAACAGATTCAAATCCAGACCCAATCCTGGCCCTCCATTCTGATTACTTCTCCTTTTATTTAATTTTAAATTCATTTTCTTTTCATTTTATTTGCATAATTTATTAAAAATAGCAAAAATGTCTTAAAAATTATGAAACTTTTTCTTAAAAGTTTTATTAATTTTTAAGACCCAAAAATATTTTTATTTTATTTTTTATCATTAAAAAAGTATTTTTAAATATTTAAAAGATTATTTTTAATTGATTAATGGAAATTAATTAATTAAAAATACTTTTAGGTATTTAAAAATCACCAAAAAATTCATGAAATGTTCTAAGACATTTAGAAACATTGTCCAACCTTCAAACCAAATTTCTTTTTTGATCTTGATGCATTTTGAGAATTTTCCATTGAATTAAATCATTTTTGGTGCATTATTTTGATCATAAGTTCAAAAATTCATTTCTGCCTATCTAAGAGGAGTTGGACATTGATTCTTCTTGCATTGTTTTGTGTTTAGCATGTAGTTTCTAGGATTAAAAGGCCATGATTTGTTCCTTCATTTTCAATTTGCTTGGCATTTCTTTTGTTTAGGAACCCTAAAAACCCTAATAACTTAGAAAAATCATAACTTGAGATTGGTTAAGAGTTGAGAGCCCCCCTTTGGACATTGGTTTAGTATAGGTTTAGGTTTTCTTTGGGTGGCATTTTCCATTTTTTTTATATTAGGTTTTGCTTCTGTTTTTGGTTTTTGTTTGTTGTTTGATCCATAAACCCTAATTTGGGCTTTCATTTGCATCCTTCTTGCATTCTCTTGCATAACATGACTTGCCATGGCATTCCAAGCATCCATTTGATTCATTTGATATCATAAGACATATAGAAAGCATGTTTGATCATTGCATCACATATTTTCCATCTTGTATGCCATGTATGCTTCATAACTTTTCATGTATGTCCATGCTTCTAACTTGCCTCATATGCATTCATAAACTTGCATGAACATTTCCATGTGCTGCCTCATGTTTGTAGCATCTCATAACATCATTTGCATCATGTGCATGCTTCTGGTTTTGTTTCTCATCATGTCATCTCATCCCATTTTGCATTACATTGCATTTCTTTTCTAACATTTCAGGTGGTAAGTAAATTTGAGAGGTGAATTTGCCTTCACTTCTCATAACTTTTCTTTTCATCCCTCTTGCATCCATTGCTGCATTTTTGTTTGTGTTTGAGCTTGCTCTTTCTTCTTCCTCCCACTTTCTCTCTTCAAGTGACTTGACTTCTTGAATGAAGCAAGTTGCTCTGCTTCTCTTGATCCTTTCATCTGCTTCCTGGTGGTTCCATTGAAGATTGTTCTTGTAAACCTCACAAACCTTAGGAACAACCAAGCATGACAATGATTAGGGTTTTGATTAGTCCCCCTTCTTAGTTTTACCTTTGTGTCTCTTTGAGTCTTCTCTTCTCATCTCATAATCAGGGACTAAACCCTAAAGGCTTTAAGGCTTTGTGATTAAGCTTATGCCTGCATCCTTCTCTTAGGATGGAGTGTATAACTTTAATCCTAAGTGTTAGACCCTTAATGTGTTTAACTCCTTTAATCAATCCATCTTAATAATCACCAAGACACCACACTTGTAACTTGGGCCTTGCATTAGGGTTCTAATTCTTTCCTTAATTGGTTAAGAAGGACTAACCCTAGTATTAATGGACAAGTCCCCCTCAAGTTGTCTTACAAATCATAAAATCCACTTCATCATCATATCATTAAATAAAATCCACTTAATCAAAGGCTTGTTTTGTCATGAGTTTAATCCCTAATCATGGATTAAGTTGAGGAGCTTTCCTCAGCTTAAACATTCTCATCTATTATCCTTCTATTAGGATGGTGTAATGAGTCTGTTTAATCCTTGATTATGGCTTAACCTCATTACTCAACACTAAACAAAAACACCAAAAACATCTAAATAATCACAAGTAGGTTAATGATCTTAATCCTACACCAAAGGTGTTTAAGTGTGAGAAGCTGACTTCGCACTTAAGGTATTCTCATTACCCCTAATCAGAGGGAAGATGTGATGAGTTTACTAAATCCATTGGTTTAGACTTAAGCTCATTAACTTATGACAAAATCCAAAAACAATAAAAGACTGAAAACACAAAAAACAAACAATGATCGTCTCCTCCGGGATTCTTTTCTCATCATCTTCACTCACAAACGAGAACTTGCTTCTTCCGTCTAACGCAAGACAGTTCGCACCTGGACCAGACAGGTCATACACTTGAGCATTGACAAGCAAGCAGTTCATAAGTCAATTCATCTTTCAGTCTCTTTGGGTCGAACTACGGTGTTCTGACTTCCTCATTGCACGAGAGGATACGTAGGCATAACTTAACAGTTATCGAACAAAAGTCTCTGTATATTCCCCCTCCTTCTAGCTTTATTCTTTAGCCTCATAATCTTGAGCAAATTCATTCTCATCCTTACACTGACACATCATTATACACTTCACTTCTTACACTGACACCTGTACACCTTTTCCAGCTCTCCTTATACACAAATTGCACTGACACTACCCCTTTAAAACACAAATCTTTTGAGCGTGGATCCCGTCGAGTACGACGGACAATCTGGGTGCTAATACCTTCCCAGGTTGTAACCAACCCCCTTTCTCAGTCTCTCTGGTTCGCAAACCGTCTTATCCATCTTTTTCTAGGTCTATGCAGCATTGCCTTTCCTCTGGGATAAAAATGCCTAGCTGGCGACTCTATTCATTCTCCAGTGAGTTCACGGCTGTGTGTTCTCACTGTCCCCTTCGCCGACGGTTCGCGTCTGTACCCCTTTTGACCCGGTGTCATCTGGCGGGAGCGACAGGATGTACCTTCGGATTGTGAAGGGAACCAGGATAAACCTCCGTGTGTTCTTTACTTTTCTGCTTTACAATTTTTGTTCTTTAACCGTAAAAGCAAAATCCATCCATCTAAGAAAAAGAATCGAGAAAATTTTGATAACACCTAATTCACCCCCCCCCCCTCTTAGGCGCATTCTGATTCTACAATTGGCATCAGAGCAGGTTTAGGTAACCTGTTCCTACAAGATCCTATATGGCTTCCGCAAACTCGAATCCCGTTTTCAAAGATGGTGGAAGTAGCAACAAGCCTCCGCTCTACTCCGGCGAATACTTCGATTTCTGGAAAATCAGAATGAGGGCACATCTTGAAGCCCAAGGAGAAGGCATATGGGAAGCAATTGAAGAAGGTCCGCATAATCCTGTCAATGTAATCAACGGTGTTGGAACGGCGAAGTTGAAGAATATGTATGATGAAGATGATAAAAGAAAGATCCTAAATGAGAAGAAAGCAATCAACATACTTCAAAGTGCTCTTAGTATGGACGAATTTTTCCGTGTATCACAATGCAAATCGGCGAAGGAGATTTGGGATACTTTGGTAGAAACACATGAAGGAACAACAGAAGTTAAAAGATCAAGGCTTAACACGTTAAGTCAAGAATACGAAATGTTCCGCATGCAGCCCGGAGAATCTATTGTGGCTTTACAAAAAAGATTTGTTCATCTAACCAACCATTTGATTGCACTCGGAAAGACCTTCACCAATGACGATCTTAACTTGAAAGTTCTAAGGTCTTTGACAAGGGAATGGCAACCGAAGGTGACCGCAATTTCGGAGAAGAAGAGTCTCTCAACAATGACATCCGCATCTCTATTCGACAAACTTCAAGAGCACGAATTGGAACTTGGAAGGCTCGAGAAACATGAAAGTCAAGAGAAAAAGTCCAAAGGAATTGCTTTGAAAATTGACACGAAGGATGACAAAGATGACGAGATCTCCGAAGATGAGAACTTCATGCTTCTTGTTAAGAAGCTTGGTAAGTTTTTTAATAAAAATAATAATTCTTCTTTTCCTAAAAAGAATAAACATTTCAGGAAGAAGGATGCATCCACATCGAATCAAGAAGTTACATGCTATGAATGTGGAAAGCAAGGTCACATAAAACCGGATTGTCCAAGACTTGCGAAGAAAGGAGGATTCAAAGGCAAGAAGGACTTCAAGAATAAAAAGGCTTATGTCGCGTGGGATGACAATGAAGTTAGTTCCTCATCGGAATCGGAAAGCGACGAATGTGCAAATATGGCGTTAATGGCGTCACATCACTCCGATGAAGAAAATGACGAGGTATGCTTGAAAACAACTTCTACACAATGGTATCTCGATAGCGGTTGTTCAAAGCATATGACGGGCGACATCAACAAATTTTCAAGTCTAACATTTAAGGCCAAAGGATACGTTACTTACGGTGATGATAATAAAGGAAGAATTCTTGGAGTTGGAACCATTGGTGCATCTCCTCATACAATCATCGAAGACGTCCTTTATGTAGAAGGCCTTAAACACAACCTTCTTAGCATAAGTCAATTGTGTGACAAAGGGTTCCGAATCAACTTCACAAAGGAGGAATGTTTGATAGAACACGAAGTCACTCATGAACTCTTGCTAAAAGGTAAACGATTTAATAACATTTTTATGATCTCTTTTGATGACTCTTCTTTGAAGGTGAAGTGCTTAATGGCAAACAACAACGATGCATGGCTTTGGCATAAGAGGATTGCTCACATTCACATGGAGCATTTGAATAAATTATTAAAGCATGATCTAGTTGTTGGTCTTCCAAAGATGAAGTTTATCAAGGATAAGCTTTGTGACGCATGTCAAAAGGGGAAGCAAACCAAAACATCCTTCAAGACCAAGAAAGTGATATCTACTACAAGACCACTCCAATTGTTACATATGGATCTTTTCGGTCCATCTAGAACAAAAAGCTTCGGAGGTAACGTTTTTGTACTAGTTATTGTTGATGATTTCTCTAGATATACTTGGACTTTCTTTTTAGTGCAGAAAAGTGATGCCTTTAAAGCATTCAAGAAGTATGCCAAGAAAATTCAAAATGAGAAGTCACTCTCAATTGTTTCCATAAGAAGCGACCATGGTGGCAAGTTTCAAAATTCATCATTTGAAGATTTTTGTGAAGAGCATGGAATCTCTCACAACTTTTCCGCACCTAGGACTCCTCAACAAAACGGTGTCGTAGAAAGGGAGAATAGGGCACTAGTGGAACTTGCAAGGACAATGCTTAGCGACTCGAATCTTCCTAAATATTTTTGGGCGGATGCAGTTAGCACGGCTTGTTTTATAAGTAACCGTGTCAATATTCGACCTATTCTCAAGAAGACCCTTTATGAGTTGTTAAAGGGAAGGAAACCCAACATATCTTTCTTCCATATTTTATGATGCAAATGCTTCGTTCTCAACAACGGTAAGGACAACCTTGGTAAGTTTGATGAGAAATCCGATGAAGGTATTTTTCTTGGATATTCTCTATCAAGTAAAGCTTTTAGAATTTTCAATAAACATACTCTTACCATTGAAGAATCCATACATGTTTCGTTTGATGAGACTAACCCCTCGAAAGAGGATAATATTATTGTGGATGATGATGATGATGTAGATCTATCACAAAAGGAGATATCAAAAGAACAAGCAATATCACAAGAAGAGAAGTTACCAACCATTGAAGAACATCAAGATCTTCCAAAAGAATGGAGAACTCATAGAGATCACCCGATAGATAAAGTGATTGGTGATATTAGCCAAGGCGTTGCAACTCGACTCAATCTCAAGGATGCTTGCCTCAACATGGCGTTCGTGTCTCAAATTGAACCAACAAAAATCGATGAAGCCTTAGGCGACAATCAATGGATAATAGCTATGTAAGAAGAACTCAACCAATTCGAAAGGAACCAAGTTTGGACTCTTGTACCAAGACCGGACAACAAGCATATCATAGGCACAATATGGGTGTTCAAGAACAAACTTGACGAGAATGGGATCATAGTTCGTAACAAAGCACGATTGGTCACACAAGGCTACAACCAAGAAGAAGGAATCGACTTTGATGAAACATTCGCTCCGGTAGCAAGGTTAGAAGCAATTAGATTATTACTTGCTTACGCTTGTTCTATGAATTTTCAGTTGTACCAGATGGATGTCAAAAGCGCTTTCCTAAACGGTTACATCAATGAAGAAGTCTACGTCAAACAACCTCCCGGTTTTGAAGACTTCAAGAATCCATCTCATGTCTACAAGTTGAAGAAGGCTCTTTATGGCTTAAAGCAAGCACCAAGGGCTTGGTATGATCGCCTTAGCAACTTCCTATGTGAGAAAGGTTTTACTAAAGGAAAGGTTGACAAGACTTTGTTCATCAAGAATCTTAAGGGTAACACCTTACTTGTTCAAGTCTATGTCGACGACATCATCTTCGGTTCAACAAACAAAGATCTTTGCGAAGAATTCTCTCTTATGATGCAAGGCGAATTCGAGATGTCCATGATGGGAAAGATGAACTACTTTCTTGGATTACAAATCAAGCAAACAAAGGATGGCATCTTCATCAACCAATCCAAGTATTGCAAGGAATTATTGAAAAGATTTGATATGGACAATTGCAAAGAGATGTCTACTCCAATGGGATCCGGAACGTATGTTAATCAAGATCTTTCCGGCACTTCAATAGATATTACAAAGTATCGAGGTATGATCGGTTCACTCTTATATTTGACGGCGAGCCGTCCTGACATTATGTTTAGTGTTTGTTTGTGTGCCCGCTTTCAAGCTAATCCGAAGGAATCGCATCTCACTGCCGTGAAGAGGATCATGAAGTATCTCAAAGGAACGACGCACGTCGGACTATGGTATCCTAAAGGTAGTACTTGTTCTTTAATTGGTTATTCTGACGCTGATTATGCAGGATGTAAGACCGATAGAAAGAGTACAAGTGGTACTTGTCACATTCTCGGGAATGCTCTAGTGTCGTGGGCATGCAAGAAGCAAGCATGCGTTGCACTTAGCACGGCCGAAGCGGAGTACATTGCAGCAGGAAGTTGCTGTGCTCAAATCTTGTGGCTTAAGCAAAAACTTCTCGATTTCGGTATAGATCTCGGTCGTATCCCTCTCCGGTGTGACAACACAAGTGCCATCAATATCACGAAGAACCCGGTCATGCATTCAAGAACAAAGCACATTGATATCCGGCACCACTTCCTTCGAGATCATGTTCTAAATGGAGATGTCGATGTTACATTCGTGGATACACACAATCAACTCGCCGACATATTCACAAAACCATTGGCTAAAGAGCAATTTTACAAGATTCGATGAGAACTTGGTATTCTCAATGAAGGTGACATCTAACTTTTACTTTAAAAATTGCTTATTGTATGTCTTTATTGCTTTTTATGTATGTTTGTTCACTTTTTAATCATAAAAGGCTAGCACTCCCATTTTGCCGTTTTTCGTTTTTCTCACTTTCGTATACCCGAAAATAATCGGTTTCAAAAATTTTTTTGATCAAAAGTTGCGTTTTGATGAGTGCTAACACTTTATGAAAAAAAAATTGTGAAAAATTATTATTTTTAGGCTAAAACATGTTGCTGGATTTTTCAAAAAATTCAAATTTTTTAACCGTTAACCGGTTAACCTATTACGTTAACCGGTTAACACATCCCAAACTTGGATTTCCAACGCAGGTTTCAGCTTCTGTCTGTTTAAATTGTTTTTTGTTTTATTTGTTTTACTATGTTTTATTATATTATTTTAGTACACATATTGCATGTCTTGTTGTTTTTATTATTTTCGTTTAAAAATTCTGTTATAAGTCCTACGTTTGTTAGGCAATTTTGATTTCGTTTCGGTTATGTTTTCGTACTCTTCTCCGTTTTTAATCCAATTATGTTTTGCTATGTGTCGCTCCCACCTGATGACACGGGGCCAAGAGGGGTACAGACGCGAAAGATCGGCGAAAGGAGAGAGAACACACAAGGGTGAACTCAAGAGAAAAGAGTCGCCAGCTAGGCATTTTTATCCCGGAGGAAAGGTAATGCTGCATAAACCTAGAAAGATATGGATAAGACGGTTGCGAACCAGAGAAACTGAGAAAGGGGGTTGGTTACAACCTGGGAAGGTATTAGCACCCAGATTGTCCGCCGTACTCGACGGGATCCACGCTTAAAAGATTTGTTTTAAAGGGGTAGTGTCAGTGCAATCTGTGTATCAAAGCTGGAAAGAATGCAAGTGTCAGTGCTATAAGAAAGTGAAGTGAAATATGATAAGTGTCAGTGTAAGAGATGAATGAAGCTCAAGACTATGAGGCTTAAAGAATAAGACTGGAAGAGGGGGAATATACAGAGACTTTTGTTCGATAACTGTTAAGTTATGCCTACGTATCCTCTGGTGCAATGAGGAAGTCAGAACACCGTAGTTTGACCCAAAGAGACTGAAAGATAAATTGACTTGTGAACTGCTTGCTTGTCTATGCTCAAGTGTATGACCTGTCTGGCTCAGGTGCAAACTGTCTTGCATTAGACGGAAGAAGCGAGTTCTCGTTTGTGAGTGAATGAGGTGAGAAAAGAATCCCGGAGGAAACGATTATTGTTTGTTTTTGAGTTTTCAATCTTTTATTGCTTTTTGGTATTTGTCATAAGTTAATGAGTTTAAGCCTAAACCAAGGATTAGTAAACTCATCACATCTTCCCTCTGATTAGGGGTAATGAGAATACCTTAAGTGTGAAGTCAGCATCTCACACTTAATCACCATGGTGTAGGATTAAGATCATTAACCTACTTGTGATTATTTAGATGTTTTTGTTGTTTTTGTTTAGTGTTAAGTAATGAGTTTAAGCCATAATCAGGGATTTAATGGACTCATTACACTATCCTAATAGAAGGATAATAGATGAGAACATTTAAGCTGAGAAAGACACCTCAACTTAATCCATGATTAGGGATTAACTTCATGACAAAACAAAGCCTTTATTAGATGGATTTTAGTTAATGATAAGATGAAGAAGTGATTTTTATGGTTTGTAAGACAACTTGAGGGAGACTTATCCATTAACACTAGGGTTAGTCCTTCTTAACCAATTAAGGAAGAATTAGAACCCTAATGCAAGGCCCAAGTTACAAGCTTGATGTCTTGATGATTATTTTAGGTGAATTGATTAAAGGATTTAAACACATTAAGGGATTAACACTTAGGATTAAAGTTATACACTCCATCCTAATAGAAGGATGCAGGCATAAGCTTAATCACAAAGCCTTAAGACCTTTAGGGTTTAGTCCTTGATTATGAGATGAGAAGAGAAGACTCAAAGATGACACAAAGGTAAAAACTAATGGGGGGACTAATCAAACCCTAATTATTATCATGCTTGGTCATTCCTAGGGTTAATGAGGCTTAAGAGAGAAAGATCTTCAGAGAAACCACCAGGAAGGAAGCAGATGAAAGGAGGAAGAAGCAGAGAGAAGCAAAACAACTTGCTTCACTTAAGAAGACAAATTGCCTGAAGAAAGAAAGTGGGGAAGAGCATGAATGAGCAAGCTCACTCAAATACACAAGATAAAATTCAGCAATGATGCTTAAAAGAGATGAAGAGAGATTGTGAGAAGTGAAGGCAAATTCACTTCCCAAAACAAACTTACCACCTGAAAAGTTAGCAAGAGAAATGCAATGCAATGCAAATGAGATGAATTGCTATGATGCAAACCAAAGTCAGAAGCATTTACATGATGCTAATGATACTAAGAAATGATACAAACATGAGGCAATACATGGGGATGATCATACAAGGGCATGGATGCAAATGAAGCATGCTTTGAACCATGAATGTACATGAAAAGTTATGAAATGCAATGGACATATAACATGGCAAATTAAAGATGTAATGATCAAACATGATTCTAATATGTCCTAAGATGTATTATGAATCATATGTATGCACAAAATGTCATGGTAAGTCATTGGATGCAAGCAAATGAAGGATGGATGCCAAAGAAAGCACAAATTAGGGTTTATGATCAACACACAAAGCAAAATTCAAAATCAGAAGCATATGTCATGATAAAAAATTGAAAATGCAATCAAAGATACCCTAAACCTATACAAGCTCACTGCCCAAAGGAGAGGATCTAACTCTTAACCTAGTGAAAGTTATGAATTTCCTAAGATTACTAGGGTTTTAAGGTACCTCATCAAGAAAAATGCCAAACAAATTGAAAATGTAAGATCAATTCAAACCAATTTTATCCTATAAACTACATGCCATGAAGAATGCAATGCAAGAAGAGACAACATCAAACTCTCAAAGGCTGGGCAGAAAGGATTTTTCAAAGCTTGCACCAAAATATTGCCTCAAAATGAATTTTATTCCATTGAAAATGATCAAAAGGCATCAAGAACAAAAAAAGAAATTTGGTTTGAGAGTTGGATAATGTTTCTAAATGTTCCTAAATGCAATGTGAATTTTCTGGTGATTTTTAAATACCTAAATGCATTTTTAATTAATTAATTTTCATTAACTAATTAAAAATAAACATTTAAATGATTTAAAAATAATTTTTAATGCAAAAAAAGGAAATATAAATATTTTTGTGTTCTGAAAATTCATGAAACCTTTGACAAAAAATTTCATAATTTTTACATGATTTTAGCTATTTTTTAAAATTCGTACAAATAAATGCAAAACAAATGAAAATAAAATGAAATAAAATTAAATAAAGTGAAAAGTATGCACATCCAGAGGCTGAGATTCAAACTGGGAGAAGGAGGAAAGACTGCGCGCGTCATCCAACGGCTGTAATTCAAACTGACCCAATTAACATAAAAACCTAATTAATTAGACTAATGACGTGGATTAGGGCTTAAGTGATGGATCTGAGTCATTCGTTTGCGCGCGGGTCAATGCAAGTCAACTGGATCTATGGCCTATATTCAAACCAAGCCCTAATTGTAATTAAAGACTTAATGACATTCAGGTCACCGGAGAAGAGCTCCGGTCGTCTTCTCCGGTGACATCCCTCCCTGAAATTTTCAATCTCACTCTCTAGGTCATTTCTGGAGCTCTAAAGCTCCAGATCACTTCCCCCACCTTCCTAAGCTCATCCCTGCCCTCAAATGGAATTTATTTCTCACCACCAACAAGATTCGAAGCAAGGTTCAAAAATGGCAGAAGTTTCAGACAAGCCATACACACTCATTTCTTCATCATTTTCAAAAATAAAAAGTTCATTGAACTCAGGGGATCAAACTTAACCATTTAGTAACTTAAAACAAAGCTTCTGGAAAATGAATTTCAGTGGCTACCTGAGTTGAAGCTTTCAATTCAGGAGCTTTTTGACCAGTTCCTTGCTTCCAATCAACTCTACTGACCTCCCTCAAGTGTTTGCAAAGCTTGTTTGGAGTTTATTTTGGCTGGTTTGTGAGATTGATGGAGTTCTGTTCAGAGAGGGGGGGAATCGTGTTTTAGTTTCAGGGGGTTTCAAGGCAAGGTGAAGGGTCAGGGATGATCAGTGGAGTGTTTTGAGATGGATGGTGGAAGAAATTTGAGGAATGGGTGGCTGAGTTAAGGGATTCGATAGAAAATGCAAGATGGAGGATTTTTGTGAACTATGGCCTATGAGAGAGATCAGGCTTGTGTGTGGTATGCTTTGAGTTGCTTTTTGTCCACTTATCACATTGTGATAGGTCTGTGGAGTTGGTGTGGCCTATGCTGATTGGTATGGGCCATTTTGCATAAAGTCCAAGTTAGGTGTACTTGAGGTATGGGCAAGTGTGAGGTTGTGATAGGGGCATGGTTTGGCTCAGCTGAGATCATGGAGTTCTTGTGGATCAGATTTTGTGAGCTGTAACAAGTAGAGGCATGGCTACATGAGTTCTTGCAAGTTGGTACATCTTTGGCCCCTTTGTGATTACTTGAAGCATAAGTCATGAAAATGGACAAATCTTTGGTGCATTCTGATCTTTAGGCATTGGTTTATGTTTGTGAGAAGGTTAGAAGTCACTTCGAGGTCACAATTTGTCTTGGCAAGGGGTTTTGCAACTTTACCTCTTTGGTGCAAAACTTGAAATTATGTGATTTTCCTCAACTTTGACAAGCCATATCTTTTGATCCAAAATGAATTAGGACAAGTTCTTGTACTTTTTGAAAAGGGAATGATCCATTCTACAACTTTCATGACCAAAGTTTCCTCATTTTAAGCTTTTTTGAATCAAAAAGAGAGGGTTGGAAAAGTTTCCCAAAATGGCAAGTTTTCATTACAAGTCACTTTCCCAAAAAGGAAACTTTGCAAATGGCTTGAAATTCTTCAATTTTGTGAACTTCTAACATCTTCTATGATCAAATAAAGATCATACACATTCAAAATGATGATGAACACCCTTTGTTTGGGTCATTGGGGGCCTCAGATGCCCTGATTTTGCACTGACTTGCTCAAGAAGTCAACTCTTGATTAGATGTCTTCCCCATGGAATTTCTTCATGAAAATTGATATGCATGATCCTCATATCATATAGAGACCAATAGAAACAAAAATGACCAAAAAATTTGGAGTTATGGCTTTTGAAACCAAAACCCTAATTCTAGGTCATCTGTGCAGTTAAACCTGGCTCTGCTTCCATGCCTTTCTCAGTTCTTGTGATTCTTTGACTTTCTTGACTTTGTGGGGATATAATATGATGCTTGAGCACACATGGACCCCTTTGAAGTGATTGATGACCCTTGGAGTGGCTCAGATAGCCCTTGGATTGCTCAGATCACAAACCCTAGATGCAGATGACTTAGAAACAATGCAGTGAAACAAAAATGTGATATGAGATGATATGATTGAACTTATGCATATGAAAAGATCACAAGCCATGGTGAAATGGGTGAGGGCAAATTTGGGGTGTTTACAGCTGCCCCTATTCAAGCATGAGTTAGCTGTGCAGGATGTAAGCAACGGCTTAACAGACGAACAAGATAACTTGCGGTTGAATTCCAAAGACAGTCCAAAATTTGCACTCACGGAATGAAGAAGAAAAGGGATATAGATTGTAAAAGAAAAATAAAGTGTAATTATAAAGTGCGGGCGACGGAGGACGATCGTCGAGCAGAGGACGACTGCTGGGGATAAAGCAATGACGGGGACGGCCGACATGCTGGGGATATAAGAGAATATGATGGGGACGGCCATCAAGTTCAGCTATAAGACTCTCTAGGGATTATAGGTGAAGTGAACGATGGGGACGACCATCAGGTTCAAGGTATGAATGAAATAAATGATGAGGTACGGTCATCAAAGGTGAAGGACGATCACCTAGCAGGGGACGGCTGCTCTGTCGGGGATAAGATGAGGGACGGTCATCTAAGGTGAAGGACGATCACCTGGCAGGGTACGGCTGCCGAAAGTATCACGACATAGGACGAATGTCGGATAAAACGGGGTCGACGATGGGGACGGCCATCGGATAAGCATGATGAAGGACGATCATCAAGAGGTGAAGGACGATCACCTAGCAGGGTACGGCTGCTCTCAGAGTTTATCATGACATAGGACGAATGTCAAATAACAAGATCAACGATGGGGACGGCCATCGAATAAAATGATGAAGGACGATCATCAGGAGGTGAAGGGCGATCACCTAGCAGGGGACGACTGCTAAAAATATCACGACATAGGACGAATGTCGGGTAAGAAGGGGTTCTAATGAATAGAGACTCCACTGGGGGTGATGAAGGACGATCATCAAAAAAAGTGAAGGACGATCACCTGGCAGGGTACGGCTGCTGGAAGGTATCATGACATAGGACGAATGTCAGATAGAAGAGAAGTTTTGCTGGGGACTTCGCTGGGGAATAGTAAACACGGACGAGTGTCTACATTCAAGAAGATATAAGTGTTTGACACGGTGTATAGATTAAAGATGCGGACGAGCATCCCTAAGGCTATGATACGAACGAGTATCGATAGAAACAAATGCCGACACATGTTCAGAGATGATGATACGGAACATGGACGAGTGTTGATTCTGAGGGGACTCTTCTGGGGAATAATAGACACAGACGAGTGTCTAATAAAAAGTATCTGACATTGTGTAGGGATTAAAGATGCGGACGAGCATCCTTAAGACTACGATACGGACGAGTATCGATAGAAACCAACACTGACGCGTGTTCAGAGATGATGATACAGACGAGTACCAACTGGTTAACACAGAACACGGACGAGTTTCGAATCTGAGGGGATTTAAGTGGTATATACAAGATACGGACGAGTATCTGTATGAGTAAAAAGTATGAGTGACAAGTATGAGTAAGACACGGACGAGTGTCTATCTTGCTGGGGAGAGTGCGACACGGACGAGTGTCGGAAAAAGTGTATTATATATGATTTGCAAAGTGTTTAGGTATCTATGTTGGGGAGGGTGACACAGAAGGGCGTCAAGGAATTTGTATATATGTATCTGTGAGTGAAAAGGGGACGCTTTGGCTTTCTACTGGGGATATGACACGGACGGGTGCCGAAGGGAGTGTATTTGTATTTGTGAGCGTAAAGGGAATGCTTTGGCTCTCTGCCGGGGAATTTGGGAAGTATTCTGTATATTGTTGATGAATGGTTGGTATTTACAGGTGTTCAGTTCGACACATGGCTTATGATTTATGCAATATGTTTGATTTTTGCCGTAATACTCCGTATTAGACGGAATGCTATGCTCTGTGGTGAAAATATGATGCGGATGCTATGATTATGCAAAGGTAGCGCTCCGGAACTCGGATCCCGCTGCTGTGAAGATCTCTGACTGATCTGCTCGAAGTGGACACCCCAGCCGGGGGTAAGATCATTGGTAGATCTGATAAGATGATCCTGCTTGGGGAAGTAGATCACTAATAGATCTATCTCGGTAATGAGGGACCCAACTGGGGTTTGTAGAAGCTTTCGTCGCTCTGTTGTGAGATCTTCAGACATTGCTCTTCTGTATAGAGGTTGAAACTCTGTGGGGAGATGGTCCCTTGTCTTTGCACTTGTCTGAGAAGGAGTGATGACTGGAAGCTCGGTTGGGGAAGAAGAAAGATCACTGAAATATCTTCCTATAGGTTCCCGTAGGGATCCTGCTGAGGATGATACTTGACAACTCAGCTGGGGAGAGAACACCTCCGGTGCTAACCTGGAAGACGGACTGAGTAGATAATGATTTGACAGCTTGCAGGGGAGAAGCTTTCATGCCTCATGTCGCGCTTTGAACACCTGCAATCCTGCATGACAAAGGAACGTACAAGTATCCCTAGGTATCCCTTACTGGATTCCATCATAGGAGTTTAGACACTCCTGGGAGTAAGTATATTTCCTGTAAGCACGTTTTTAGAAAGGGAACATCTGTATTTATGCAACCAACAAATTAATGACATCGGACATTTTTGCAAACGAAAATAAAATATACGAGACGAGACATGGCTGAAAATCTGATTTTATTAATTTGTGCCCTGAATTGGCAAGATACAGTCATATAAACAAATCCCCTGAAATGAGGAGATTGTTAGAAATTGAGAAACAAAAAGGTGTTGGCAATGTTGATGACTCTTCAAGGAGTTTCCCTTTTGTTATGACTCGTATGACATTGACGTTCTTCTCGTCTTGCTTTCTAAAGAAGGATGATTCTGAAAGGAGCTTGATCCTTCCAAAGCTTACCAAATTGTAAGTGATACAGACGAATTCAGAATGCAGTTGTCCGCTTATTCCCTTATTTTGCGTGGATCGCCCTTCCGGGTTTTCAATCCACCGGGATACCCATTTTTACCTGAGTTGTCCAATGCGGCTTTTCAACTCAGCGGGTGTACACACATTTTTTTTTATTTTCCCTTATTTTTGCCCGAGTCTTTTATTCTGTTTTTGACTCGCCGGGATTCCCTATTTTTGCCTGGACTTACATTCTGTTTTTATGTCCAGCGGGTCGTTTTATGCGAAGTATTTTTTAACTGCATCTGAATTCACAGGGGACAGGAAGTCTTCACCATCCATAGTACTGAGCATCAGTGCTCCACCGGAGAAAACTTTCTTTACTACGAATGGCCCTTCATAATTCGGGGTCCACTTGCCCCTGTGGTCTGTATGAGGAGGGAGGAGTCTTTTCAGCACAACATCTCCTACTTGGTACTCTCGGAGCCTGACTTTCTGATCGAAGGCTTTCTTCATTCTCTTCTGATACAGCTGCCCGTGACAAATTGCAGCCAACCTCTTCTCTTCAATCAGATTCAGTTGTTCGTATCGGGACCGGACCCATTCTGCTTCGTTCAGCTTAACATCCATTAGTACCTGTAGGGAGGGTAATTCAACTTCAACAGGTAGGACTGCCTCCATACCATACACAAGTTGATACAGTGTTGCCCCAGTGGATGTTCTGATTGACGTACGGTACCCATGTAAGGCAAATGGTAGCATTTCATGCCAGTCTTTATAGGTGACTACCATCTTCTGCACAATCTTCTTGATATTCTTGTTAGCTGCCTCAACAGCGCCATTCATCTTTGGCCTGTAAGGAGAAGAATTGTGGTGTTGGATCTTGAAGTCCCGACACAGCTCTGCTATCATTTTGTTGTTCAAGTTGGAACCATTGTCAGTAATGATTCGCTCGGGCACTCCATATCGGCAGATGATGTCTCTCTTTAGAAATCGGGCTACCACTTGTCTTGTAACATTTGCATAGGAAGCTGCTTCAACCCATTTGGTAAAATAGTCAATGGCTACCAGGATGAATCTGTGACCATTTGAAGCAGTCGGTTCAATCTTGCCAATCATGTCAATGCCCCACATGGCAAAGGGCCAGGGTGAAGACATCACATTCAAAGGGTTGGGAGGCACATGCACCTTATCCGTATAAATCTGGCATTTATGGCATCTTCTGGCATAGGCACAACAGTCAGCATCCATTGTGATCCAGTAATAACCTGATCTTAACAACTTTTTAGCCATTGCATGCCCTCCTGCATGGGTACCAAAGGATCCTTCGTGCACTTCGTGCATCAACAAACCTGCTTCCGTCTTATCAACGCATCTGAGAAGTACCATATCAAAGTTTCTCTTGTACAGGGAACCGTCAGTATTCAGGAAGAAACTTCCAGCTAGCCTTCTTAATGTCTTATTATCATTGGAAGATGCCCCAGGTGGGTATGTTTGATCCTCCAAGAAGCACTTAATGTCATGGAACCAAGGCTTGTCATCTTTTACAACATCTGCTGCAAATACATATGCTGGTCTATCAAGTCTGGACACTGTAATCCGAGGTACGAAGTTGGCAGCTTGAACTTTGATCATGGATGAAATGGTAGCCAGAGCATCTGCGAACTGATTCTCATCTCGAGGGATATACTCAAGCTTGACCGTTGTGAAGAAAGTCAATACCTCCTTGTGTAGTCCCGGTAAGGTATCAGATGATCTTGATGAGTGTACCATTTGTCGTTAGTTTGATTAACTACCAGAGCTGAATCTCCGAATACAGTCAAAGTTTTGATCCTGCGGTCAATGGCTTCCTCGAGACCCATAATACAAGCTTCGTAGTCAGCTTCGTTGTTAGTGCAGTTAAAGGTGAGCTTTTCCTAGAAAGGCATGTGAACTCCCTTAGGTGTAATGAGTATTGCACCAACACCACGACCATTCATGTTAACAGCCCCATCAAACATCATAGTCCATTCTTCTTCTGGGTCAGGCCCTTCAGTGTGAACAGGCTCTTCATGATCTTTTGCTTTTATGAACATGATGTCTTCATCAGGGAAGTCAAACCTCATAGGCTGGTAATCATCAATAGGTTGCTCAGCAATATAATCAGACAATACACTGCCCTTGATGGCTTTTTGAGATGTGTACTGAATGTCATATTCTGTGAGGATCATTTGCCATCTTGCAACCCGTCCGGTAAGTGTTGGCTTCTCAAAAATGTACTTAACTGGGTCCATCTTTGATATCAACAAGGTAGTGTGGGTCAACATATACTGTCTTAGTCGGCGAGCAGCCCACGCTAAAGCACAACAAGTTTTCTCGAGCAGTGAATAACGTTGTTCACAGTCGGTAAACTTTTTGCTTAGGTAGTAAATTGCATACTCTTTTCGACCAGACTCGTCATGCTGGCCCAGCACACACCCCATTGACTCTTCTAATACTGTCAAGTACATTATCAGAGGTCTTCCTTCAACTGGAGGCATAAGGATCGGAGGCTCTTGTAAGTATTCCTTGATTTTATCAAAAGCCCTCTGGCAGTCTTCATTCCACCTGACCGTTTGTTCTTTTCTTAACAGCTTGAACAAAGGTTCACAGGTTGCTGTAAGGTGAGATATGAACCTTGAAATGTAGTTCAATCTACCTAGAAACCCCCGAACTTCTTTCTCAGACTTTGGCGCAGGCATTTCCTGAATGGCTTTAACTTTATCAGGGTCAACTTCAATCCCTTTTTCACTTACAATAAATCCCAGCAGCTTACCGGATCGCACCCCGAATGTGCATTTGTTGGGGTTCAACTTCAGTTGGTACTTCCTCAGACACTTGAATAACTTCAACAGATTCACCAGGTGGTCTTCTTCTGTAAGGGACTTGGCAATCATGTCATCCACATAACACTCGATTTCTTTATGGATCATGTCGTGGAATAATGTCACCATAGCCCGTTGATAAGTTGCACGAGCATTCTTCAGTCCGAATGGCATCACCTTATAACAGAACGTGCCCCAGGGTGTGATGAAAGTTGTCTTCTCCATGTCTTCAGGTGACATTTTGATCTGATTGTATCCTGAAAATCCGTCCATGAAGGAGAATACCGAGAATTGAGCCGTATTATCTACCAATACATCAATGTGAGGTAAAGGGAAATCATCTTTCAGGTTGGCTCTGTTCAGGTCCCGGTAGTCTACACACATTCTCACCTTGCCATCTTTCTTAGGCACAGGTACAATATTGGCAACCCACGGCGGATAGCTAGTCACATCAAGGAAACTGGCGTCCCACTGCTTTTGTACCTCTTCTTTTATCTTCATTGCCATATCTGGGCGAGTACGGCGCAACTTCTGTTTTACTGGCGGGCAGTCTTCTTTCAAAGGCAGCTTGTGCATGACAATATCGGTGTCCAACCCTGGCATATCCTGATAAGACCAAGCAAAAACATCCACATACTCCCGAAGCATATCAATCAGTTGCTCTTTCACTGAATCTCGTAGGCAGGCCCCGATTTTAACTTCTTTCACGTCTTCTTCCGTACCAAGATTAACCGTTTCGACCTCTTCCTGATGAGGAGTGATAACCTTCTCTTCTTGCCTTAACAACCTGGCTAGCTCTTCAGGAAGCTCATAATCTTCTTCAACCCCTTCATCAGCTTGATTGATTGGATTGTCAAAGTCATACGAAGCCATAGCAGTGTTGTTGTCGGTGCAATCTGAAAGGCATTCTCTGCAAGGGTTTAGATTGTTCATTTTAGTGATCAATTTTAATTTTGTTTTAGAAAAAGTGAAATGAAGTTATCATTTTGGAAAACATTGCCATTTTATTTTTGTACAAAAAGAAAAATGAAAAACAGTGAGCGGAAAAGAAAAAGACTCGTTTGCAAAAGATGTCCGATATTCATTGATTAATCCATTTGCACAAAATTACAAGATGGCCCGATTACAAAATGAGTCTTGACATCTTGGGCAAGATGCAAGACTTGATGCATGCTTAAAAATACAGGAAATAATAATTACTCTGCAGGAGTAACCCTTATAATTTCCTGGGAAGACCAGTTAAGGACTTGGCTCCCCGGGGTCCTTGGACGTATCCAGCTCTCCAGGTTGCGGTCGCTTTCTTCCTCGTCTTCCAAGTTGTTCACAGCATCCGGGGTGAGCATTCCCCCGCTGACAAAATTGGGATTTTTTGCAGCCTCTGACTGATCTTGTTGAGTTGGTCTGTAACCCAACCCAAATCTGTCTTCTTTCTTCTCCACGGGCAGCAGCTTGCCCTAGCCTTGGGCAGTACCCTCTTCAACAACCTTCCGGGCTTGCTGATAAGACGTTATGGAGGTTCCCAGTACAGCAGATGCTTCATTAATGTTCAGGGCCTCGAACCCCTGGCTCATAGTTTCATGGATTTCTCCGTCCATCTCAATGTACTTGTACGTAGCCAGATGGCTAACAAAGATGTCTTCTTCCCCACAGATAGTGATGATCTGGCCTTCCCACTCGAATTTCAGCTTCTGGTGAAGGGTAGACGTAACAGCGCCAGCGGCATGGATCCAGGGTCTACCCAACAAACAGCTGTAGGCCGGCTGAATGTCCATCACATAGAAGGTAATTTTGAAAGTTTGTGGGCCAATCATCACAGGCAGATCAATCTCTCCAAGCACTGACCTTTTGGAGCCATCAAATGCTCTCACCACCAAATTACTTGGACGTAATGCCAAGCCATCATACTCCAGCTTCACCAAGGCTTTCTTTGGTAGAACATTGAGCGAGGACCCAGTGTCCACCAATACATGAGATAGAACAGCACCCTTGCATTCCAAGGTGATATGTAAAGCCTTGTTGTGGTTACGTCCCTCAGTTGTTAAGTCAGCATTGGTGAAGCCCAGTCCATGACTGGTATTGACATTTGCCACCACAGTTTCTAGCTGATTAACGGTAATCTCCTCTGGCACATATGCTGCGTGCAAGACTTTCAACAATGCATTCCTGTGAGCTTCAGAACACATCAACAGGGATAATATGGAGATCTTTGAGGGAGTTTGGTGAAGCTGATCCACCACCTTGTAATCACTTTTCTTTATGATTCTCATAAACTCGTCTACATCTTGCTCAAAAGATGTCTTCTGAGTTTCTTTGATAATTGGCTCTTCAAGTATCACACTCTTTCCTTTTTCTTTGGCAGCAGCTTCTGCTTCAGCATTTGGTCTCTGTGTTTGTGAGGCAAAAAGGCGTCCGCTTCTGGTGAAGCCTCCGCCTCCCCCAACATTATCAATTTGTGGAGAAGAGGTTGAAGAATCCAAAGTGATTGTCTCCCCATTATAGTAGAGGTCAGAGCCATAATGCCAAGGTATGGCATTACTACTTTCATAAGGAACTGGTCCAGGCACCGTGATGGTAACTGGACTGACTGCTGCAGAGGAGGGTACCGTAATGGTGTGCGGATCATAGTAAATCGTAACTGGTGATCTGGCAGGAAGTGCCACTGCTTGTTGTTGGAAATTGTTGTTTGGAGGAACATCTAATGGATCATAGTAAATGGTGACTGTTGAGACATCTTTGTTGATTTCTGTTGGCGTTGTAGAAGATTCTGCTGGTAAAAGGGATGTTGATGTTGTAGAAGAAACGGTTGTTGACATTTGATTTGTCGAAGTGATGGATGGAACCACTGTTGACGATATTGATGAATCGGTTGGAATGATTGTTGCTGCTGTTGTAGAAGAATCATGAATTGTTGTCAAAGGAATTGCTGGATTTGTAGGCGCCGTTGTTGAGATCTGAAGGATACCATCCTTGATAAGACTATCTATGCCACTTCTCAAGTTATCACACCCGTTGACTGCAATGTTGCAATACCCACAACCGAGCTCACACCCGGGGAACACCTGGAACTCTAGAAGCTGAGCTTTAATTTCGACCAGAGGTGTTCGAATTTGTGCAACACTGGTGATCAAAGTAGACGGTTTATCTTCCTCGATGGCATTAATCCTTGGCCCACCATGGTTAGGCATAGGATTTCTGTTGACATTTGGAGGAGGTGCAAAGTTGAGGGCTTTAGAATCCACCAGATCTTGAACTTTCATTTGCAAAGCCCTGCATTTCTCAGTATTGTGGCCAAGTGCATTGGAATGGAAAGCACACCTGGCGTTGACATCATAATTATTTGGGAGATTAGAGGGATCTGGTGGCGCCAATGTCCTTAACTCAACCAGGTTAAGTTTCAGGAGTTGTGGCAATAAGGCAGCATAAGGCATAGGAATAGGGTCAATCACCCTGTTTGCCTGTGATGGTCTTTGCTGGAAGGGTCTTTGCTGTTGATTGCTATTGTTGTTGTTGTAGGTCCTTTGTGGCGGATACTGAACTTGATGTTGATAATGGGGTTGTTGTGGTTGTTGATATGCTGGTTATTGAGGAATCGGAGCTGGAATAGTGACAGCTGCTACTGATCTGTGGACATACTGAGGTCTGCCCCTGTTGGCATGGATGGCATTAGTCTCCCCGGTCCTTCGAGGTCCTACAAAAGGCTTCCTGGGATTACTGGACGAACTTGCACCATTATCAGAAATTTTGCCCATTTTAAGCAGACTTTCAATTCTTTCACCGGCTATAACTACGTCTGCGAAGCTAGTAGAAGAAAAGGCAGCCAGCCTATCAATATATGTTCCTTGCAGAGTATTCATAAATATGTCGGCCATTTCTCTTTCCGACATGGGTGGTTGGACAGCAGCAGCAAGCTGTCTCCACCTCTGGGCATACTCCCTGAAGCTTTCTCTGGAGGATTGAGACATTCCCATCAAGAGGGTCCTGTCTGATGAAGGCCTCAGCTAGGTCCTTCCAACATCTGATAGTAGCTCTGGTCAAGTGTGAATACCACTCCCTTGAAGCCCCAGTCAAACTGTCTTCAAAATAGAACATCCACAGTTTTTCATCCATGGTATATGCTTTAAGTCTCCCCAGAAAGGACTGCAGGTGAGTTCGTGGACAGGAGGTTCCATTGTATTTTTCGAAGCACGGAGGTTTGAACTTGTGGGGAATTCTTACTCCATCCACTAACCCCATATCCATTACATCAAAACCCAGGGAGTTTTGAGACTCCAGAGATCTCAACTTCTCAGCAATTTCATCAAACCTCCTATCATAGACTTCCTCTCCAGCTCCCATGACAGTAAATTGCTCCTCTTGGGGGTCTTCTTGTAAGATCCTCCCCCCAGTAGTATTTCCTTGCACATTAGCCGGGATGTTGACTTCCGGATCTAGATGAGGTCCAAATACAGGTGGGTTAACATGAGGCTGACCTCTCTCATTGTTGCTTGTTCCCCCAGTTCCCAGATGGGGTTCTTCGGGAGTTTGCCTTTCTACCAATGCCCTCAACCTTTCTTGACTTTGGGCCAAGCCAGTCATTACTTCCATGAATTGAGTCATTTGGTTTCTCATCTCCATCCTTTCATTAGCCATCTGAGTTCTGACCTCTGTCAGGTCTTGCTGTACTTGCTCCATTATAATACCCGGAAGGTTGTTGCGAGTAGGATACCGGTGTGCACGATTGACAGGGAAGACTCTTCTGCGAGCAATATTTCCTGAAACACAACAGAGTTAGAAACAAACAAAATAGTAACAAAACCTACAAAACAAAACAAAAGTTAGTATGCAATGCAGTATGCCTATTTATTTTCCAAGGTATCCGGCTTGGTGCTTGGTTTTGACCTTTCCAGACCCCGAGGAAGATGCTTTGATGTTGCTTGAGAGAAAGAAATCCAATGAAACAAACTGACAAATATATTACAAATGGTGCATAATACATATTTTGTTTTTTACAACACATGCCCCTGAAGGGTCAAAATACAACATAAAAGAAAAGATACATCAAATGAAAGCAGCAACAAACAAAAGTCAAACATCAAGTCCAAACTCATCCTCCTTAACCTCCTTCAGAAGTGCCTCAGTCACTGGACCAGCTGGATGCTCTGTAATAGTCCTGATGAGGAGGTTCCTAGTTGCAATAGCAGTGGTCAGCTTCTTGTGTCTGTCTTGGTCCTTTGACCTCTTCAAACCAGCTCTAAGCTTTAATTCTGAAATTTCCTTCTGGGCTGCCAGCAGAGCTTCCTGTTGCTTCTTTTCATTGGCCTCTAACTGCTTAATCCTGGCTTGAGTTCTCTTATCTTCTTGGGTACGAGCTTCAGTGATCCTGACCCACCTAGCTTGACTTTCTTGCAGATAGAGATCAGTCCTAGCCTTCTGAAGCTTGGCCTCCTTACAGGCATTCTTCAATATTTGCTCCCCAGCTCTTGATTTCTTGATGTAGTCCTCTGTTTTCTCAATCTTGGCCAGATGCTCCACCCTAAGCTTCTCCAACCTCTCAATGTCCAAACGACCATCACTCCTCTCCTAGAGGGTCTTCTTCAGAGCTTGAGACAGATTTTCATTCCTTTCCTTCAGTTTCTCAAATTCCTCCAGGCTGACAGTGGCTGCTGACTGTACTGTGGATGGTCCAGGTGTGTCCTCAATGGTAAAGGGCATTCTAGTGATCTGAGCTCTAGCATGGGACCATTCATAGTACTGGGCTGAAGCAACATTATTGCACCTTCCAAGAATAACTATCCCCTTTGTCTGGATATTGTCCCAAGCGCAGGATGCTTGCCTGACAACAGCTAGATTAGGCTTTATCTCACAATACAGGGTCTCAGCTAGATCTTGCATTCTAGGAGGGTGGACCAAAGCATAGCCCAATTGTCTCTTAAATAGCAAAGGATTGTAATTGATGCAACCCTTTACTCCTATTAGAGGTACATTTGGGTATTGCCCACAGCTAGTGATGATATCTTTGCCTTTGGTGCTCTGGGTGCACCATCTGATGTCATCTGAAGTCAAAGCAATAAGTCTCTTAGCCCAATTCTTTTGTTGGTGAGGATTCAGGAAGGCATCAGTCTTAGGTAAGTGTTTGAGCAGCCAAGTGTGAAATAGAGGAGCACAGCATCTCACCAACTTTCCTCTCTGTTTTTCATTCCTCTGATGAATGGAATAATAGAAATCTCCCAGCAAGGTGGGTACTGGGTTCCTCAGAAGGAAAAGATGAATGGCATTCTTGCTAATAAACCTGGGCTCATCTGCAAACAGTATAACCCCATATATACTGAGGGCTAACAATGCACAAACTGCCCTCCATTCTCCCAAGGAGGCCTTCAGGATGGCCTGAGAAATCAAGAAGTCTAAGTGTAAACCAGGGATCCCAGCCCTTGTTGTCATGTTCTGCTCAATCAAGATAGGCTCTAGGTACAGTGCTTTTGCCACTTCTCCATTGCTGGGAGAAGTCATCTCTGGGTTGAAGGGGACACCACCCCTGACAGGTACTCCAATCAATGATGAAAACTCCTCCAGCAGAGGTCCTAGCTGAAAGTCTGGGAATGTGAAGCATCTCAAAGGAGGGTCATAAAACTGTAGGCAGGTGTGGATCATACTCCTCTGAGAAGGGTCCAGGTCCATAACCATATCAAGGATACCTCCATAATGCTCTCTGAATAATGGGATGTGGTCTGGAGTGATAAGTGCCTGGACCTGCCTGATACCAGTCAACACAGGCTCAAAGAAATGGTATGAAAAGTTGCTCTTCCTGGGGGCAGACATGAGTGCTGATGAAGAGCTGAAGACAAGTTCTGATGAAGACCAAGATCAATACTGGAGATGAGCCACTGATAGGCTAGTGCTGGTGAGGGTGAAGGTAGCTGAAACAGATAACTGATGAAACAGAGGTCTCTGCAGATGAAGGGGTCAAAACCAAGCCAAATATGATGTGGATACCCTGAAAAACAAATAAACAAATGTTAAATGATGCAATGATGATGTGTGCAAATGATATGCAAAGGGTTTGTGATCAGGCTGGATCTGAATATCTGTCTTGATATAAAGTCCATGTATGTTCAAGAAGTCCAGATGAAGGTTCAGAAATCCAGTAACCAAGGTGGGGGACTCAAATAAAGAGTCACATGTCCAGGGTTTAATCACAAGAACTGTCCAAAATGGAGTACTCTTAAACCAAACAAGTAACAGGGTATGATGTGGCCAAAGGTACCTGCAAACCTGTAAACAGCCCAACCCCCTTACAGGTGATGTTCTAAAACAAGGATCCTCAGACTTGGATCAGTTATGAGAAGTGTAAACACTTCTAAACCAGAAGTACAATGTTTACAATAACCATAAAAGATCCTCCTCTAATTCACCTCAGTTTCTGAAGGTTATAATAAAGGTCATCCAGACTTAGCAGGCTTCCCAGATAGCCCTAGCACTTACAGGAAATCTGTAGCACAGAGTTCTCAAGAAGAAACCCATATCTGAACCGTGTTTCATATTCCCGCACCAGACCGAAATGGAATGGGAAAGAACATGAACCACTCTAGCCTAGGTGTCACTCAGGTCCCAGGTATAGGACCTTAAACTCTCAATAGAACCCCACCCACCAAGACAGAAAACCAGATCCAGCAATGATAATGACAGTATGAAAAATGAAAAACTGTAAAGAAAGTAATAAATAAAGTTGTACATAAAGCAATAAATAAAGAAATTATATAAACACAATTAGCACATAACACCCCAGTAAACACAAATCAAACAAGCGCTAGGAGGAACCCACAAAAAGAACCAGAAGCCCTGGTTACAGTATAAGGATCCCCAGCAGAGTCGCCAAGCTGTCGCTCCCACCTGATGACACGGGGCCAAGAGGGGTACAGACGCGAACGATCGGCGAAAGGAGAGAGAACACACAAGGGTGAACTCAAGAGAAAAGAGTCGCCAGCTAGGCATTTTTATCCCGGAGGAAAGGTAATGCTGCATAAACCTAGAAAGATATGGATAAGACGGTTGCGAACCAGAGAAACTGAGAAAGGGGGTTGGTTACAACCTGGGAAGGTATTAGCACCCAGATTTTCCGCCGTACTCGACGGGATCCAAGCTTAAAAGATTTATTTTAAAGGGGTAGTGTCAGTACAATCTGTGTATCAAAGCTGGAAAGAATGCAAGTGTCAGTGTTATAAGAAAGTGAAGTGAAATATGATAAGTGTCAGTGTAAGAGATGAATGAAGCTCAAGACTATGAGGCTTAAAGAATAAGACTGGAAGAGGGGGAATATACAGAGACTTTTGTTTGATAACTGTTAAGTTATGCCTACGTATCCTCTGGTGCAATGAGGAAGTCAGAACACCGTAGTTCGACCCAAAGAGACTGAAAGATAAATTGACTTGTGAACTGCTTGCTTGTCTATGCTCAAGTGTATGACCTGTCTGGCTCAGGTGCAAACTGTCTTGCATTAGACGGAAGAAGCGAGTTCTCGTTTGTGAGTGAATGAGGTGAGAAAAGAATCCCAGAGGAGACGATTATTGTTTGTTTTTGAGTTTTCAATCTATTATTGATTTTTGGTATTTGTCATAAGTTAATGAGTTTAAGCCTAAACCAAGGATTAGTAAACTCATCACATCTTCCCTCTGATTAGGGGTAATGAGAATACCTTAAGTGTGAAGTCAGCATCTCACACTTAATCACCATGGTGTAGGATTAAGATCATTAACCTACTTGTGATTATTTAGATGTTTTTGTTGTTTTTGTTTAGTGTTAAGTAATGAGTTTAAGCCATAATCAGGGATTTAATGGACTCATTACACCATCCTAATAGAAGGATAATAGATGAGAACATTTAAGCTGAGAAAGACACCTCAACTTAATCCATGATTAGGGATTAACTTCATGACAAAACAAAGCCTTTATTAGATAGATTTTAGTTAATGATAAGATGAAGAAGTGATTTTTATGGTTTGTAAGACAACTTGAGGGGGACTTGTCCATTAACACTAGGGTTAGTCCTTCTTAACCAATTAAGGAAGAATTAGAACCCTAATGCAAGGCCCAAGTTACAAGCTTGATGTCTTGATGATTATTTTAGGTGAATTGATTAAAGGATTTAAACACATTAAGGGCTTAACACTTAGGATTAAAGTTATACACTCCATCCTAATAGAAGGATGCAGGCATAAGCTTAATCACAAAGCCTTAAGACCTTTAGCGTTTAGTCCTTGATTATGAGATGAGAAGAGAAGACTCAAAGATGACACAAAGGTAAAAACTAATGGGGGGACTAATCAAACCCTAATTATTATCATGCTTGGTCATTCCTAGGGTTAATGAGGCTTAAGAGAGAAAGATCTTCAGAGAAACCACCAGGAAGGAAGCAGATGAAAGGAGGAAGAAGCAGAGAGAAGCAAAACAACTTGCTTCACTTAAGAAGACAAGTTGCCTGAAGAAAGAAAGTGGGGAAGAGCATGAATGAGCAAGCTCACTCAAAT
The DNA here is from genome assembly GCA_963966055.1 of Lathyrus aphaca. Lineage (NCBI taxonomy): Eukaryota > Viridiplantae > Streptophyta > Magnoliopsida > Fabales > Fabaceae > Lathyrus > Lathyrus aphaca. Next base: position 11,852,940 of record OZ014524.1, on the reverse strand, counting down.
ACACAAGATAAAATGCAGCAATGATACTTAAAAGAGATGAAGAGAGATTGTGAGAAGTGAAGGCAAATTCACTTCCCAAAACAAACTTACCACCTGAAAAGTTAGCAAGAGAAATGCAATGCAATGCAAATGAGATGAATTGCTATGATGAAAACCAAAGTCAGAAGCATTTACATGATGCTAATGATACTAAGAAATGATACAAACATGAGGCAAGACATGGGGATGATCATACAAGGGCATGGATGCAAATGAAGCATGCTTTGAACCATGAATGTACATGAAAAGTTATGAAATGCAATGGACATATAACATGGCAAATGAAAGATGTAATGATCAAACATGATTCTAATATGTCCTAAGATGTATTATGAATCATATGTATGCACAAAATGTCATGGTAAGTCATTGGATGCAAGCAAATGAAGGATGGATGCCAAAGAAAGCACAAATTAGGGTTTATGATCAACACACAAAGCAAAATTCAAAATCAGAAGCATATGTCATGATAAAAAATTGAAAATGCAATCAAAGATACCCTAAACCCATACAAGCTCACTGTCCAAAGGAGAGGATCTAACTCTTAACCTAGTGAATGTTATGAATTTCCTAAGATTACTAGGGTTTTAAGGTACCTCATCAAGAAAAATGCCAAACAAATTGAAAATGTAAGATCAATTCAAACCAATTTTATCCTATAAACTACATGCCATGAAGAATGCAATGCAAGAAGAGACAACATCAAACTCTCAAAGGCTGGGCAGAAAGGATTTTTCAAAGCTTGCACCAAAATATTGCCTCAAAATGAATTTTATTCCATTGAAAATGATCAAAAGGCATCAAGAACAAAAAAAGAAATTTGGTTTGAGAGTTGGATAATGTTTCTAAATGTTCCTAAATGCAATGTGAATTTTCTGGTGATTTTTAAATACCCAAATGCATTTTTAATTAATTAATTTTCATTAACTAATTAAAAATAAACATTTAAATGATTTAAAAATAATTTTTAATGCAAAAAAAAGGAAATATAAATATTTTTGTGTTCTGAAAATTCATGAAACCTTTGACAAAAAATTTCATAATTTTTACATGATTTTAGCTATTTTTTAAAATTCGTACAAATAAATGCAAAACAAATGAAAATAAAATGAAATAAAATTAAATAAAGTGAAAAGTATGCACATCCAGAGGCTGAGATTCAAACTGGGAGAAGGAGGGAAGACTGCGCGCGTCATCCAACGGCTGTAATTCAAACTGACCCAATTAACATAAAAACCTAATTAATTAGACTAATGACGTGGATTAAGGCTTAAGTGATGGATCTGAGTCATTCGTTTGCGCGCGGGTCAATGCAAGTCAACTGGATCTATGGCCTATATTCAAACCAAGCCCTAATTGTAATTAAAGACTTAATGACATTCAGGTCACCGGAGAAGAGCTCCGGTCGTCTTCTCCGGTGACATCCCTCCCTGAAATTTTCAATCTCACTCTCTAGGTCATTTCTGGAGCTCTAAAGCTCCAGATCACTTCCTCTCACCTTCCTAAGCTCATCCCTGCCCTCAAATGGAATTTATTTCTCACCACCAACAAGATTCGAAGCAAGGTTCAAAAATGGCAGAAGTTTCAGACAAGCCATACACACTCATTTCTTCATCATTTTCAAAAATAAAAAGTTCATTGAACTCAGGGGATCAAACTTAACCATTTAGTAACTTAAAACAAAGCTTCTGGAAAATGAATTTCAGTGGCTACCTGAGTTGAAGCTTTCAATTCAGGAGCTTTTTGACCAGTTCCTTGCTTCCAATCAACTCTACTGACCTCCCTCAAGTGTTTGCAAAGCTTGTTTGGAGTTTATTTTGGCTGGTTTGTGAGATTGATGGAGTTCTGTTCAGAGAGGGGGGAATCGTGTTTTAGTTTCAGGGGGTTTCAAGGCAAGGTGAAGGGTCAGGGATGATCAGTGGAGTGTTTTGAGATGGATGGTGGAAGAAATTTGAGGAATGGGTGGCTGAGTTAAGGGATTCGATAGAAAATGCAAGATGGAGGATTTTTGTGAACTATGGCCTATGAGAGAGATCAGGCTTGTGTGTGGTATGCTTTGAGTTGCTTTTTGTCCACTTATCACATTGTGATAGGTCTGTGGAGTTGGTGTGGCCTATGCTGATTGGTATGGGCCATTTTGCATAAAGTCCAAGTTAGGTGTACTTGAGGTATGGGCAAGTGTGAGGTTGTGATAGGGTCATGGTTTGGCTCAGCTGAGATCATGGAGTTCTTGTGGATCAGATTTTGTGAGCTGTAACAAGTAGAGGCATGGCTACATGAGTTCTTGCAAGTTGGTACATCTTTGGCCCCTTTGTGATTACTTGAAGCATAAGTCATGAAAATGGACAAATCTTTGGTGCATTCTGATCTTTAGGCATTGGTTTATGTTTGTGCGAAGGTTAGAAGTCACTTTGAGGTCACAATTTGTCTTGGCAAGGGGTTTTGCAACTTTACCTCTTTGGTGCAAAACTTGAAATTATGTGATTTTCCTCAACTTTGACAAGCCATGTCTTTTGATCCAAAATGAATTAGGACAAGTTCTTGTACTTTTTGAAAAGGGAATGATCCATTCTACAACTTTCATGACCAAAGTTTCCTCATTTGAAGCTTTTTTGAATCAAAAAGAGAGGGTTGAAATAGTTTCCCAAAATGGCAAGTTTTCATTACAAGTCACTTTCCCAAAAAGGCAACTTTGCAAATGGCTTGAAATTCTTCAATTTTGTGAACTTCTAACATCTTCTATGATCAAATAAAGATCATACACATTCAAAATGATGATGAACACCCTTTGGTTGGGTCATTGGGGGCCTCAGATGCCCTGATTTTGCACTGACTTGCTCAAGAAGTCAACTCTTGATTAGATGCCTTCCCCATGGAATTTCTTCATGAAAATTGATATGCATGATCCTCATATCATATAGAGACCAATAGAAACAAAAATGACCAAAAAATTTGGAGTTATGGCTTTTGAAACCAAAACCCTAATTCTAGGTCATCTGTGCAGTTAAACCTGGCTCTGCTTCCATGCCTTTCTCAGTTCTTGTGATTCTTTGACTTTCTTGACTTTGTGGGGATATAATATGATGCTTGAGCACACATGGACCCCTTTGAAGTGATTGATGACCCTTGGAGTGGCTCAGATAGCCCTTGGATTGCTCAGATCACAAACTCTAGATGCAGATGACTTAGAAACAATGCAGTGAAACAAAAATGTGATATGAGATGATATGATTGAACTTATGCATATGAAAAGATCACAAGCCATGGTGAAATGGGTGAGGGCAAATTTGGGGTGTTTACACTATGTGTATGTGTTCATATATGCTTTCATAATCCGTTGCATCATGCTGAAATTTTATGTTGTATTTTTCATATCTATGCTTGATCCTCTCTTCCTTTTTGCTAATGACAAAGGGGGAGAAGAGCTTTGGTTTCTAATATCTCTCTGTGCAGAATTTTGCCTCTGTTTTAGATAGGGGGAGCTGCTGATCATAGGGGGAGAAGCAAGTCTAGAACATGATTGATCGATCAAAGCTTGTACGCATTTTCGCTCGGTTGTCATCATCAAAAAGGGGGAGAATGTAGAAGCATACTTCAAGCTCTTTGTTTTGATGACGTCAACATTATCCAAGCTCATTCCAGATTGCAAAAAGTCTAGATGACAACAAACGATCAATACCATGGCTATGCATCATCAATGGAATGTTTCCGATCAATTCAAGATTTTGTGCTACACTTTCAAGACTTGTCTCAAGGCTTAGGTATATCAATAATTAACTCTTAAATATGATATACAAGTGTTCAACATTATCTTCATAATTTTATTGCATGTGCATAGTTTTTGAAAATGAAATTGGAACTGGTTTAACACTTTTAACAGAAATATTTTTTTGAATTTTAACAGTGTTAACCGGTTAACCATATGGGTTAACCGGTTAACGACAACAATTTTCAAATTCTGTGGTAACATTCATAGGCGTTAACCGATTAACCTATTTGGTTAACCGGTTAACACTGAAGAAAGTTTGAAAAATTGTTTCTTTTTAAATTCAAATATTTTGTTAAAGTTACACCTCTTCATGATTTTCTTTCATAAGATTTTATACCTTTTCAAAAGAATTTGTTTTCAAATTTTCATACCTTTTTGAATAGGTGTTTCATCTATTATAAATTCTAACATTTTCAAATTCATAAACAACCTCCTAGAAAAATTTCAAATATTTTCATACAATCAAATTCACTTTATTCAAATTATCTTCATCTTTCAAAAGTGTTCATAAGTTCATAATTTTCATATTTTATCTTGAACACTTGTGTGGATAGGAGAAGATCAATTTTATTGATATCATTTCATTGTACTCTCACTCAAACAATATTATAGAAAGTGTCTTTCTATTTTGTGACTTGTGTTCCAAGGATTGTTTGGACATAAGGGTAAGTGTGGCAAGAGGATTGTTCTTGCACACTTATTTGTATAGTTTTGTTAGAAAGTAGGCCCCACCATTGAAGGTGTGATAGGTTGTACTGTTCTAAAGAAAACTAGTGGAAATCTCTTTCGGTTTGGAAAGGGGACTGGATGTGCCTTCGGATTGTGAAGGGAACCAGGATAAACCTCCGTGTGTTCTTTACTTTTCTGCTTTACAATTTTTGTTCTTTAACCGTAAAAGCAAAATCCATCCATCTAAGAAAAAGAATCGAGAAAATTTTGATAACACCTAATTCACCCCCCCCCCCCTCTTAGGCGCATTCTGATTCTACAAAAATAAATGCGGTTGATGATGCTTCTTGATGAACACTTGATTAATCACTTCTAATAAGCTCAAAACCATCCAAAAACAGAATTGTTTCTTCAAATAAGCTCCACAATTGATGATTGATGAAGGTCTAGCTTCAAGTTCTTCAAATCTCAATGAAAAATTTGAAGAACTTCCATGGAGAAGCTCTTGTGATTTTGGAAATGGTGGAGAATTGAGAGAGAAATGAGATTTCGAAATTTGAAAATAGTGAAAAATGAGGTTTTAACCCTTTGCTTTGGAATGATTTAGATTTATATAGAGGGTAGGTGAGGATCTAGGTTTGGGTATGAACTTTGCTTGGGTATTAGGTTAGGTTTGGAGTTAGGTTAGGAGGTAGTTGAAGTTCTATAATATTCCTTGGAATATGCTAGAAGAGTCTAGAAGGTGGTAGAAAACTCTAAGGTAAAATGAAATGTGAAAATAAGGTGAAAAATTTGAAGAGAAAAGGAAATGGAGGGAAAGGGAAACAAACTGATTTTTGAAATATCTTTCCCATTTTCGTGCCTGTTAACCGGTTAACCATATGCGTTAACCGGTTAACAGAAGGAAAATTTGTTTTCTTCTTCTCTTTGGTGGGTTAACTTGGAAATGACTTGAATTATTTGTGTGCATCATTTTTCTTCTCTTGAGCTCCAATACTTGACAAGCCTTGCTCGGTCACATGCCTCATGCACATGAAAATGATCATGATTTATTTTATTTTTATTATTTTTTGAATGCCATGCGATGCTTAGATGATCATGCGGGATGATGAAGCATAAACTACTCGAGGTTGACAATAAATTAAGAGGGCAAATTTTATGGTATTACAATAACATTGTCATTTTTATTGTTTCAGAGTTTCAATAATGCTTCATAACCACAAATATTGGGGCTACTGGAGCTGGAGCAACAATTGGAGGTGCTACTGGTGCTGCTATAGGTTCTACTCAAACACAACTAATTGTGATTGAGAAAAATGATGTTTCTAATTTTGTAAGATAATGACTATTTTGCATAATTATTTCTACTTTTTTATACTTAATTTATATTATACTAATTTTGTTTTTATTTATTTTCCCTCAGTTTGAAATCATTTTGATATTTTGGGGTCATATATGACTTGTACATCTTGGCACAACACATAATTATATTTTGTAAACCTTTTTTGGGAGGTCAAATTTTCTGTGATGAATCTTGGCACTCACTCAAGCTTCAATGAAATTAGGTAAGGTTTAATTACTATATATCAGTTTTAATTTCACATTCATTATACTTATAGTATATTCAAATTCATTTCAGATTAAGATGTTTTGCTTGTTGGAATTTGGCATTTTGTATTCAAATTTTTAGCTTGCTTACTATGAGACTGTTCATTTGTCAAAGAGGTACTTTATTTTATAACAAAACTGATTTGTCCATGTGGTTGTGAATAGATGATTTATCAAAACTGACTTAATTCATTTTCATGTAGTTTTAAAATATTGTTTCATTTAATTTCCATGTAGTTGTGAATTGAAAGCCACAAAACTCTATAACAGTAAGTAACGGTTCCAAGCAACATTAAATTTCCATGTAGTTGTGATTGAGGTACTTGTTATCATTAAATATTGTTTCATTTAATTTCCATGTAGTTGTGAAATGATGATTTATCAAGAATGGAACCTTATAATTTTCCCATGCTCTTTCCTCTTTATAGGGTCAAGCTCTAGAATGGGCATTACTGAATTGAACCATGGGAAAATGAATGCTCAATAGATTTAATTGGTGTACAAACAGTAGGTTCCGTTGATATCAAGGTATTTATTTCCATTATTAAACAATCAATTGAAATAAGAATGAAAAGAATGTTATGTCAAAAACCACTGCATCAATATTCTGGTTGTTCCTTTATTTCTGGTTGTACTTTGCAAAAATCAGTGTTATTGTTATTTGTAACGCCCCGATTCAATTTTCCCAATTTTTGTGGAGTCTTTTATTTTATTTGTATGATAATTGTTCTATTTGTGAAATTATCATGATGATATTTTATGTTGAGGAATTAATGTGATATGTTGGTGTGATATGTGATTTTACCGTTTTGTAAATTTTCGGGTAAAATTGGTTTGGAGGGTATTTTAGGTATTTGTTAATTAGTGATAAGTTAGAAATTAGTAAAATTGGTATTTTTGTGAGAGAATTATATTTGGTTGGAAAGAAATAGAAAGAATAGAGTTAAGTGTAGAAATAGGAAGGAAAGAATAAGAATAGTTAGTAAGAATAGAAAAGAGAGAAAAGAATATAAGAGAGTGAGAAAGAGTGAAATAGAAAGCTGGAAAAGAAGAGAAAGAAAAAGAGAAGAAATAAAAGGAGAGAAGAGAAAAAGAAGAGAAAAGAGGGAAAGTTGGAAAACCTTCAAGATTGCTCATAGGAATCGGTATAATCGGGTAAGGGTGATAAGCATTATTATCTTAATATTGTGTATGATTATGTATGTGTTTGATTGGTTGAGTTTTGGTTTTGATGGAAGTTTAGAGAAGATGAATAGTTAGGGTTTGAGAGAAAATGTGAGAAATTGGTAGATTAATCGGTTAGAAATCGTTATAATCGAAGTATGATGTTAAATATATGTTGTTGATCATGTTTATGGAAGTATTTTGGAGTTTTGGGATGCTTAGAATTGATTGTTACGCAACTGGAAATTCTGGAAATCGCAGTAGTCGCTCAGCGAGCTACCCCTCGTTCAGCGAAAGTTCCAGGGTGATTCTCGCTCAGCGAGCCTGTAGGTTTTGAGGGGTTATGTGTTTTAATCCGTAGCTTTAGTTTCGGGTATCCGTTTTTAGTGATCCTTATATCGATTCGAAGCTAGAAACGTGTAGAAACCAATGACGCGAAGAAATGAAATGTTTAGCCGACTTTCACCTGACTTTTTCGATAAAACGTAAATGAATTAATTATGGAATTGTGGGTTTGATTGTTGTGTTGTGGCCGTTTGGCAAGTAGATACTTTGCTCTAATTAAATGTGAATGTATGCTAATTGTATGAGATGAATGCATAACTATATTGTGAATATGTATGCATTTTCAAGAATGTTGTGTGTCATTTTGCATGTAAGTATAATGTATGCATTCTTGTATTGTGGGATTCTTTTTGAATCCGTTGTAGCATCGTGTGCTTATGTGGAGTGTGAACGATGACTACAACAAGATCGTGTGCCCATGTGGGGTGTGAGCGATCGGATTGTGTGCCCGTGTGCTATGTGAGCAATCCATAAATATCGTGTGCCCGTGTGGGGTGTGAGCGATGGGTGATTTATTCACATTGATTGTCTGCCCGTGTGAGGTGTGAGCAATCGGATTGTGTGCCCGTGTGAGGTGTGAGCAATCCATAAACATTGTGTGCCCATATGGGGTGTGAGCAATGGGGAACATCGTGTGCCCGACGGGGAGTTACTTTAGGTAACAAGCGATGATTCCATTTGGTTCCTGAGTGAACCCGTTGAAATGTTGAGTCGGTACCGCATTTGCATCTGCATAGATTCGTGTGTCGGTCTCTATGAGTTGCATTTTATCATTTTAATTATGATATGCAGAAATAAACATGAATGTGCATATGTTTATTTAGAGTATTATGGAGATGATAGTATGTGTGATGAAACATACTTGTTGGTATATATGCATGTTTGATATATGTATATGTATGTGATTTATATATTTGTAATGTATATATGTGATTAAACATAGCTAGACGTGTGTTTATGCGGAACGAATTGAATTGAGGAATAAACATAAATAAAGTACGTTTATGTGAATTAGTGAATTGGTGCATGATGAATATGCTTATTTTTGTGTAAGTACACGTTGCGATGTGTATAGGTGATGAGGAATGATTTGTGGTGAGAATATGTTCTATGTGCATTTTTATATGTTGAGATATATAATTATATGCAATGTTATTATGATAATGTTTCTCACCCTTCTGCTGTTTTATGATGCTCTATGAGGCATTGTAGAGTAGGTTACTGGATGACAATTTTTGTGAAGCTCGTCTTCATCTTTTGGTCGGTCGACTCTGATATGTAGCACCGGGTAGTTAGGTTGGCTTAGCGCCATTTTTGTGATGCATTGTGTACATGTATCTGTTGGATGGATATTTTGTATAAACATGAATATTATTGTTGGCATCAAACTTGTTGATATATATATATATATATATATATATATATATATGAATGGAAATATATATGTTTGATGTTGTTGGCATCAAAAACGAGTAATTTTTGAAAATATAGTATAGCGACAATAACTCGAATCGTCTCACAAGGATTCTTGTAAGAAATTAACCAATAACAGTAACGATTAATGGGGGGTTGATTTTAAGGTCGAATTATAAAAACGGATTAAATTAAGTGATTATCAAAATAAGTTGAAACGGTTAATCTGCTGTTTTGATTTCTCAACTTATCATCGACCCAAATAATTCTCAATTCCTAAGCGGACTCAATTTCCTTTTCGATTATAATAACAATCAAACAAGCGTAATTGATATTATATGATAAATATTCTTAATTTCTGAATTAAGCAAACGGATGAAATATATCAATCGTGAATTAAGCAAACACGATAAACATACGCGAATTAAGCAAACGCGATTAAAGTATAGGAACATGCAATCATCGAAATAAATCAATCTAACCTTTGATAAATCGAATTAAGCAAACAAGATATCAAGATCAGAATTGAAAGGAAATAAATTAATTGGAAAATATAAGAACCTCAGAGTGTCGGCGAAAACCGATTACAACAGATTAATCCTTGGAATTAGTTCTCCATAATTTGTCTCTTCGAGCGTAAAAAAATAAAATCGTAAAAAGTGTGTTTTTTTAGAGCAGCTGCGGCTGCTAGGTTAAATAGAAAACCTAAAAACCCGTTTACAACCCAACTGGGTAAAATACATAACCCAGGCCCAATTCTAAATGTCCCGGAACTGAATAAAACTAATGCAGCAACTTCAAATGAAATTCTGGAAAATATGACTCCGAATCTGACTTTGACTCCAACACGAAAGTTGTAGCTCTCTCTCTTAGCTTTCCATCGACTAGTAGAACGTCTCAATCAGATTCCTAGAACTCCGGTTATGATCATTTCCGTAAACACTGTTAAAGCTGGAAATTAAGTACGAAAATCAAATTAAACCAAAAATAAAATAAATTAGAAAAACAAATTAAAATATAAAAATAAACAAAGAAAACTAAAGAAATGCCTAAGTGCAATCATATAGGAATGTGCACCAAAATGCACTGATCAAATTCCCCCACACTTGAACTTTTGCACTCCGAGCAAAAAATAAACTCAAGACTCAAGAAACACAACATCATTCAGATACTCATTCTATGCTACAAACTCTTCTTCGATTAAGATAGCATCGATAGGTACTAATCTTACACACTAAGGATATCGTAAGAACACAAATCCGCAATTGTGCGGTCATAAGCCTCCATCATATACAAACCATTTCGAATCAGTTATTATGCCTAAGCTTAACTTACTCATCCTCCTTTTTGCTCTCTTTCATTCAAGTGCAATCACATTAAGCCCATTATTTATTCATATACATGGTAAATAAGTTTGTTAGTGACTATGATCCATATCTTGACAATATTTTAAAGTTACTTTAGTAACAACAATTTTTTTTCTTAAGGTTTCACATCCGTTAGGCTAAATGACCGGGTGAGGGTCACCTAACTTATAAGGCGAATTCTTATTCAAATTTCTTTTTAAGTGCAAGATCATTCACTTATTTGCATCAACTTAATTACTTAGTGTATGATTTTTAGATGGTGTTGACTGCTATATAAACTACTTAAAAGCTATTAAAGGATGAGAACTCAAGGCCATGGCATAACAAGCATTAAAAATGATTTCCATATTCAGGAGACTTAAGGTGTTAAAACGATACCGATCTTATGAACTTTTCCCAAGTCTCCACAACTAACCTTAAAACAATCTATAGCCTAAAATGTTTTTTAAAAAAAAAAAATCTAGTGTTTCTAAAACAAAACAAAACAAACAAAAACAAAACAAAAACAAAGAAAATAAATTATTCTCTCCCCCGCACTTAAAACAAGCATTGTCCTCAATGAAAGGACATAAATATAAAATAAGAGAGAGAGAAAGGAAAGAACACACCCGAGTAGTCAAGGTGGATAAGTGATCACATAAGCAGCATTTCCTAAAGAGAGCTCTTCTATAGTCTCTTCTTCCAAAGTGGGGATCTCATAGAGTAACTTTGGGTAGAATCCATTAATCTTGGAGTTTTTATTAGTGCCTTCGCCTTTTATTCCAAGATCAAAGAAGAATCTTCGATAAGTAAAAGTGTTGAATGTGCAGGTGATAGTGATCTCCTTTTCTACAACTTCAAGAATCAAAGGATTAAGGGGCTGCCTTACTACTTTTGTTCCATCTTCAATTGAGATCCTATGCATACTCATGGATGGGTTAATATCACAAGTGTAAACCAAAGTTCATCCAATTCCCTTCTTATGTTCCTGTAATGATTTATCTTCCTGCACAAATTCAAATGAATTATTAGGAAGTGGCTTCAGCTCTAAAGAGGGAGATTTCTCGATGGATGGTTTGTTCTGGGAAGCCGGGGTGTCGAGAGCTTCATTGACATGAACAACTTCATTTGCAACCTCATTTGCAGTAAGAATATCAACTTGCAAGGCAACCTCAACTTCAACACAAACAAAGCAAATTTTAGTGTCATTACAAACATCACAAGAGTAAACATCATTAAAATCAGACAATGATGGAAAATCAGTTGCAAACAAATTAATACAAGTATCATCAAAAGTTTTAGAAGGCAACTCTATTTGAAAAATAGAATGTTCTTCCGAAGGTTGTTGGTTTGATCCTTGAGCTTGCTGCATGACATTTATCGAAGTGGTAAGTTGATCAAGCTGTATTTGCAAAGTCTGAAAATTAGAATCTATTTGTTGTTGATTCTTGATATTATTTGTATCCATTTGGTTTACAAGATCCTCTAGTGAAGGTTCAGAAGGTGCAGAGCACACAACCTGAAATTCATTCATATGCTTATGTGGATCCTCACCTGCAAAACCATTAAAACGTGGAAACAAGTGTGTTAAACCAAATTTCAATTCGAAAGGTGCATCAACAACAGGATATTCAATACATAAAGCATTATAATTCACAAGATCATCCAGTTCTCTCAGAGTTCTTTGATCATCCATGATATGATTATGAATTTCAACACAATATCAAATAAAATCAATACAGATTTAAAAAGAATGGAAAAAAAGAAAAGCGATTAAAATAAAATCTAAAAAATTAAAAATAACGCTAAAAATCTAATTAAATCAAATAAAGTTTGCACAAAAAATTCCAGATTTTTTTGAAAATATGAAAAGAGAAAATAAATCAAATAAAATAGAAAAACGCAAAATTTGCGATTTTGAGGGTCGAAATCTTTTAGAATTCTATTCTAAAAGAGTATTGTTCTGCGATTTAATTCTGATTTTCTTGAAAAAAATCGGAGCAAATCGAAACAGTAGCTTCCAACTTACCTGAAAGGCTGGAAAACTTATCACTATACTGCAACCGGTATTGCAACCCTGAAAATCAACAAACACAAAAACAAAACTAGCAAGAAAACTATAACTTTGGTTAATAACAACAAGAATCCCCGGCAACGGCGCCAATTTAATCTGCGTGTCGCGCACAGATCAAAAACGAGTAATTTTTGAAAATGTAGTATAGCGACAATGAATCGAATCGTCTCACAAGGATTCTTGTAAGAAATTAACCAATAAAAGTAACGATTAATGGGGGGTTGATTTTAAGGTCGAATTATAAAAACGGATTAAATTAAGTGATTATCAAAATAAGTTGAAACAATTAATCTGCTGTTTTGATTTCCCAACTTATCGTCGACCCAAATAATTCTCAATTCCTAAGCGGACTCAATTTCCTTTTCGATTATAATAACAATCAAACAAGCGTAATTGATATTATATGATAAATATTCCTAAATTCCGAATTAAGCAAACGGATGAAATATATCAATCGTGAATTAAGCAAACACGATAAACATACGCGAATTAAGCAAACACGATTAAAGTATAGGAACATGCAATCATCGAAATAAATCAATCTAACCTTAGACAAATCGAATTAAGCAAACAAGATATCAAGATCAAAATTGAAAGGAAATAGATTAATTGGAAAATATAAGAACCTCAAAGTGTCGGCGAAAACCGATTACAGTATATTAATCCTTGGAATTAGTTCTCCATAATTCGTCTCTTCGAGCGTAAAAAAATAAAATCGTAAAAAGTGTGTTTTCTTTAGAGCATCTGTGGCTGCTAGGTTAAATAGAAAACCTAAAAACCCGTTTACAACCCAACTGGTTTAAATACATAACCCATACCCAATTCTAAACGATCTGAAACTGAATAAAACTAATGCAGCAACTTCAAACGAAATTCTGGAAAATATGACTCTGAATCTGACTTTGACTCAAACACGAAAGTTGTAGCTCTCTCTCTTAGCTTTCCATCGACTAGTAGAACGCCTCAATGAGATTCCTAGAACTCCGGTTATGATCATTTCCGTAAAAGCTGTTAAAGCTGAAAATTAAGTACGAAAATCAAATTAAACCAAAAATAAAATAAATTAGAAAAACAAATTAAAATATAAAAATAAATAAAGAAAACTAAAGAAATGCCTAAGTGCAATCATGTAGGAATGTGCACCAAAATGCACTGATCAATGGATGTTTTGTATAAACATGAATATTGTTGTTGGCATCAAACTTGTTGATATATATATATATATATATATATATATATATATATATATATATATATATATATATATATATATATATATATATATATATATGAATGGAAATATATATGTTTGATGTTGTTGATTTAGATTCCGCTGTGTAATTATATCTTTGGAGATATGGGTCTAAGGATTAAATTTCCTGTGTTGAAAACTACCCCATCGTTGCATATCTTTAAATGAACAGGTGTTGTATGTTTTTAATTTCAAGAATAATGTGATATGCCTCTTTTATACCATGTTCAATTATACTCTGATGAAATTTTTAACATGTGCCTAAATGATTTAATTGATTATTTGGGGGTATAGAAAAGGGGTGTTACATTAAGTGGTATCAGAGCCAGTGTTCGAGTCAGTTGTGTTTGTCTTGATGTTGTTATGATTGAACTTTTGTTTAATCTTGTTGTTGTCTTTGGGAACAATCAGAATATGGCTGGTAGAAATGACAATGCTATGGCTGCTTCTTTGGAAGCAATGGATAGGGCGGTGCAGGGAGCGCCGAATGTGAATGCTAATGATGAGTTCGGGAAGAATCAACCGCCGGTCTTCAAAGAAAGATTCGATCCTGATGGTGCTCAGAATTGGTTGAAGGAGATTGAAAGAATCTTCAGAGTCATGGATTATGCTGAAGAGAGTAAGGTGAGGCTTGGTTCTCACATGCTGAAGGAAGAAGCCGATGATTGGTGGGTCGATAGAAGTCAAGCTCATGAGGAGGATGATGAAGAGATAACTTGAGAATTTTTTCGTACTGAGTTCTTAGGGAATTACTACCCTGAGAGTGTGAAGGGAAAGAAAGAGATGGAATTCCTTGAGCTGAAGTAAGGTAGTATGTCAGTGGTTGACTATACTGCTAAGTTTGTGGAATTGGTTCAGTTTCATCCTCATTATTCTGCTGCTACTGCTGAGTTTTTTAAGTGCATTAAGTATGAGAATGGCTTGCGTCCTGAGATAAAGCAAGTTGTGGGATATTAGAGAATTAGAAGGTTTTCAGATTTGACTGAATGTTGTAGAATCTTTGAAGAAGATAGCAAAGCTCGTTCTACACATTACAAGAGTGTGAATGAGAGGAAAGGGAAGCAACAAGCTAGAAGTTGACCGTATGTGACACCCGCTGATAAGGGAAAACATAGGGGAAACTTTGATAGGAGATCTGGTGGAGGGAGTTCTGGTCCCGTTAAGTGTTACAAGTGTGGCGATCTAGGCCACAAGTGTTTTGAGTGTGGGAAGAATATTGTGAAATGTTCAAACTGTGAAGGTCTTTGAAATACTACTACCGAGTGTAGGAGACATGTTGTGTAGTGCTTCAATTGTGGGGAAGTTGGTCACATTAGTACTAAGTGTATTAAGCTGAAGCAAGCTCAGGCGGGCGAAAAGGTGTTTGCATTAGTAGGGAAGGATACTACTAGTGCAGACCGTTTGATTAAAGGTACATGCTTTATTAATAGTACACCTTTAGTTACTATTATTGATACGAGAGCGACTCATTCGTTTATTTCTCTTGAGTGCACTATGCGTTTGAATTTGTTTATGTCTTCTTGGGGTGGTGAGTTGGTTATTGAGACTCCTACTTCAGGGTCGGTAACTACTTCTTTGGTGTGTGTAAGTTGTTCTTTGACCATGTATGGTAAAGATTTTGTTATGGATTTAGTTTGTTTGCCGTTGGAAGGTTTGGACGTGATCTTGGGTATGAACTGGTTACAGTTTAATCGAGTTCATATAGATTGTTATCATAAGTTAGTAAGGTTTCCTTCTTTGGATGATGAAGAAGAGAGTTTCCAATCCACGAAAGAGTTGAAGAAACTTTTAATGGACGAAGTTCAATTGTTTGGTTTGTTTGCATTGTTGTCAGTGGAAAGCGAAGTGGAGATAAGTAGGTTTCTAGTGGTGTGTAATTTTCCAGAAGTGTTTCTGGATGATATTAATGATGTACCGCCAGAAAGAGAAGTTGAGTTTTCTATTGATCTAGTTCCAGGTACTGGACCGATTTCGATGGCACCGTATCGTATGTCAGCTTCAGAGTTGGTAGAATTGAAGAAGCAGTTGAATGACTTGTTGCATAAGAGGTTTGTTAGGCCGAGTGTTTCTCCTTGGGGTGCACCGGTATTGTTGGTAAAGAAGAAGGATGGAAGTATGCGATTATGTATTGATTATCGACAATTGAACAAGGTGACAATTAAGAACGAGTATCCGCTTCTGAGGATTGATGATTTGATGGACCAATTGGTTGGTGCGCGTGTTTTTAGTAAGATTGATTTGAGATCAGGATATCACCAGATTCGTGTGAAAGAGGAGGATATTCAAAAGACGGCTTTTAGGATACGGTATGGTCATTACGAGTATTCTGTGATGCCATTCGGAGTTTCTAATGCGCCGGGTGTGTTTATGGAATACATGAATCGTATTTTTCATGAACAGTTGGATCGTTTTGTGGTTGTGTTCATCGACGACATTTTTATTTATTCTAAGTCTCAAGAGGATCATGAAGAGCATTTAAGGATTATGTTACAAATTTTGAAAGAGAAGCAATTGTATGTTAAGTTGTCAAAGTGCGAGTTTTGGTTGTCGAAGGTAAGTTTTCTTGGGCATGTTATTTCCGATGGTGGTATTAGTGTTGATCCATCCAAGATTTATGCGGTAATGCAATGGGAAGTTCCTAGATCGGTTACGGAGATTCGAAGCTTTTTAGGCTTGGCGGGTTATTATCGGAGGTTTATTGAAGGATTTTCAAAGTTGGCACTTCCGTTAACGCAGTTGACTTGTAAAGGAAAGGCTTTAATTTGGGATATTCATTGCGAAAAGAGTTTTATGGAACTCAAGAGAAGGTTAACAATGGCTCCGATCTTGATTTTGCCGAATCCGACGAAACCATTTGTGGTGTTTTGTGATGCTTCATTGTTTGGGTTAGGTGGTGTTTTGATGCAAGATGGAAAAGTTGTAGCTTATGCTTCAAGACAATTGAGGGTGCATGAAAAGAATTATCCTACGCATGATTTGGAATTAGCGGCTATGGTTTTTGCTCTAAAAATTTGGAGGCATTATCTTTATGGTGCAAGGTTCGAAGTTTTTAGTGATCACAAAAGTTTGAAGTATTTATTCGATCAAAAGGAATTGAACATGAGACAAAGGAGATGGTTAGAACTTTTGAAGGATTATGATTTTCGTTTGAATTACCATCCGGGTAAGGCGAATGTGGTGGCCGATGCCTTGAGTCGTAAGTTGTTACATATGTCCGCATTGATGATAAGAGAATGTGAAATTTTGGAGAATTTTAGAGACTTGAGTTTGGTTTGCGAGATGATGCCGAGAAGCGTGAGACTTGGTATGCTACGTGTTACAAATGATTTTCTTGCAACCGTTTGTGAAAAGCAAAAGTTGGATTTGAAATTTGTCGATTCGATGATGAATGAAAATGAGGATTTCAAGGTTGATAATTTTGGAGTTTTGAGATTCTGTGGTCGTATTTGTATTCCCGATGATGAGGAGTTGAAAAAGATGATATTGGAAGAGGGACGCCGGAGTAATTTAAGTATACATCCGGGAGCGAATAAGATGTACCAATATTTGAAAAAGATCTTTTGGTGGTCCGAATTGAAGAGAGATGTAGCTCATTTTATGTATGCGTGTTTGACTTGTCAGAAGTCTAAGGTGGAACATCATAAGCCTAGTGGTTTGATGCAACCGTTGGATATTCCGGAATGGAAATGGGATAGTATATCGATGGATTTTTTTACGGGATTGCCGAATATGCAAAAAGGTCATAATGCTATTTGGGTAATTGTCGATTGACTCACTAAATCTGCTCACTTTATTCCGATTGATACTAAATATTCTTTGGAGAAGTTAGCCGATATTTATGTTTCTGTGATTGTGAAGTTACATGGAGTTCCTAAGAGTATTGTATCGGATAGAGATCCTAGATTTACATCGAGGTTTTGGGAGAGTTTGCAAAAGGCTTTGGGTTCTAAGCTAAGATTGAGTTCGGCTTACCATCCGCAAACGGACGGTCAAACCGAGAGTACAATTCAATCGTTGGAGGATTTGTTGCGTGCTTGTGTGCTAGAACAAGGTAGTGTTTGGGATAGTTATTTAGCATTGATTGAGTTTACCTATAATAACAGTTTTCATTCGAGTATTAGTGTGGCACCGTTTGAGGCTTTGTATGGTCGGAGATGTCGAACACCATTGTGTTGGCATGAAACCGGGGAAAGAAAGGTAGTTGGACCGGAGATGGTACAACAAACAACGGAAAAAGTAAAGTTTATTCGGGAGAAGATGAGAGCTTCTCAGAGTAGACAAAAGAGTTATCATGACAAAAGGAGGAAGGATCTTGAGTTTCAGGAAGGCGACCATGTGTTCTTGAGAGTTACACCGGTTACGGGTGTGGGTCATGCTTTAAAGTCGAAGAAGTTGACTTCTCGTTTTATTGGACCGTATCAGATTACTGCACGAGTGGGTGATGTGGCTTATCGTGTGGCGTTGCCTCCGAATCTTTCGAATTTGCATGATGTGTTCCATGTTTCGCAACTTCGGAAGTATGTTCCGGATCCGTCACATGTTATTCCTATGGACGAGGTTGAAGTAAGAGATAACCTTACGGTGGAAGCTTTGCAGGTTAGGATTTTGGATTGTGAAATTAAGAAGCTAATAGGCAAGGATATTGCGCTTGTGAAAGTGGCGTGGGGAGGCGTTGCGGAAGGCAATATGACTTGGGAATTGGAGAGTAGGATGCGTGAGTCGTATCTGGAGTTGTTTGGATCAGGTAATATTTTCGAGGATGAAAATTTCTAAAGTGGGGGAGAGTTGTAACGCCCCGATTCGATTTTCCCAATTTTTGTGGAGTCTTTTATTTTATTTGTATGATACTTGTTCTATTTGTGAAATTATCATGATGATATTTTATGTTGAGGAATTAATGTGATATGTTGGTGTGATATGTGATTTTATCGTTTTGTAAATTTTCGGGTAAAATTGGTTTGGAGGGTATTTTAGGTATTTGTTAATTAGTGATAAGTTAGAAATTAGTAAAATTGGTATTTTTGTGAGAGAATTATATTTGGTTGGAAAGAAATAGAAAGAATAGAGTTAAGTGTAGAAATATGAAAGAAAGAATAAGAATAGTTAGTAAGAATAGAAATAGAGATAAAAGAATATAAGAGAGTGAAATAGAAAGTTGGAAAAGAAGAGAAAGAAAAAGAGAAGAAATAAAAGGAGAGAAGAGAAAAAGAAGAGAAAAGAGAGAAAGTTGGAAAACCTTCAAGATTGCTCCTAGGAATCGGTATAATCGGGTAAGGGTGATAAGCATTGTTATTTTAATATTGTGTATGATTATGTATGTGTTTGATTGGTTGAGTTTTGGTTTTGATGGAAGTTTAGAGAAGATGAATAGTTAGGGTTTGAGAGAAAATGTGAGAAATTGGTAGATTAATCGGTTAGAGATCGTTATAATCGAAGTATGATGTTAAATATATGTTGTTGATCATGTTTATGGAAGTATTTTGGAGTTTTGGGATACTTAGAGTTGATTGTTATGCAACTGGAAATTCTGGAAATCGCAGTAGTCGCTCAGCGAGCTACCCCTTGCTCAGGGAAAGTTCCAGGGTGATTCTCGCTCAGCGAGCGAGGGGCACTCAGCGAGCCTGTAGGTTTTGAGAGGTTATGTGTTTTAATCTGTAGCTTTAGTTTCGGGTATTCGTTTTTAGTGATCCTTATATCGATTCGAAGCTAGAAACGTGTAGAAACTAATGACGCGAAGAAATGAAATGTTTAGCCGACTTTCACCCGACTTTTTCGATAAAACGTAAATGAATTAATTATGGAATTATGGGTTTGATTGTTGTGTTGTGGCCGTTTGGTAAGTAGATACATTTCTTGAATTAAATGTGAATGTATGCTAATTGTATGAGATGAATACATAACTATATTGTGAATATGTATGCATTTTCAAGAATGTTGTGTGTTATTTTGCATGTAAGCATAATGTATGCATTCTTGTGCTGTGGGATTCTTTGTGAATATGTTGTAGCATCGTGTGCTCATGTGGAGTGTGAGCGATGACTACAACAAGATCATGTGCCCATGTGGGGTGTGAGTGATCAGATTGTGTGCCCGTGTGGGGTGTGAGCAATCCAGAAACATCGTGTGCCCGTGTGGGGTGTGATCGATGGGTGATTTATTCACATTGATTGTGTACCCGTGTGGGGTGTGAGCAATCGGATTGTGTGCCCGTGTGGGGTGTGAGAAATCCATAAACATTGTGTGCCCATGTGGGGTGTGAGCAATGGGGAACATCGTGTGCCCGACTGGGAGTTACTTTAGGTAACAAGCGATGATTCCATTTGGTTCCTGAGTGAACCTGCTGAAATGTTGAGTCGATACTGTATTTGCATCTGCATAGAGTCGTGTGTCGGTCTCTATGAGTTGCATTTTATCATTTTAATTATGATATGCAGAAATACACATGAATGTGAATATGTTTATTTGGAGTATTATGGAGATGATAATATGTGTGATGAAACATACTTGTTGGTATATATGCAGGTTTGATATATGTATATGTATGTGATTTATACATTTGTAATGTATATGTATGATTAAACATAGCTAGACGTATATTTATGCGGAACGAATTGAATTGGGGAATAAACATAAATAAAATACGTTTATGTGAATTAGTGAATTGGTGCATGATGAATATGCTTGTTTTTGTGTAAGTACACGTTGCGATGTGTATAGGTGATGAGGAATGATTTGTGGTGAGAATATATTTTATGTGCATTTTTATATGTTGAGATATATAATTATATGCAATGTTATTATGATAATATTTCTCACCCTTATGTTGTTTTATGATGTTCTATGAGGCATTGCAGAGTAGGTTGCTGGATGGCAATTTTTGTGAAGCTCGTCTTCATCTTTTGGTCGGTCGGCTCTGATATGTAGCATCAGGTAGTTAGGTTGGCTTAGCGCCATTTTTGTGATGCATTGTGTACATGTATCTGTTGGATAGATGTTTTGTATAAACATGAATATTGTTGTTGGCATCAAACTTGTTGATATATATATATATATATATATATATGAATGGAAATATATATGTTTGATGTTGTTGATTTAGATTCCGCTGTGTAATTATATCTTTGGAGATATGGGTGTAAGGATTAAATTTCCTGTGTTGAAAACTACCTCATCGTTGCATATCTTTAAATGAGCAGGTGTTGTATGTTTTTAATTTGAAGCATAATGTGACATGCCTCTTTTATACCATGTTCAATTATACTCTTATGAAATTTTTAACATGTGCCTAAATGATTTAATTGATTATTTAGGGGTATAGAAAAGGGGTGTTAAATTATTCTTGTTTCCCTTATTGTATTAAATTTTTAGGTTCAGCATATGCAGATTCAACATACCCCAATTCAACAAATATGCAAATGCAACAATGCATAATGGCTTATCTATATCTTTATCTCAAGAACTACAATCACAATATGTGTCCTTCTTGTTGGATGAATTATTGATCATGTTGCTTATTGGATGATTTTAAACTTCTTTGATACTCAATATGGATGATTGTAATTATAACTTTAGATGTGTTGTGTTTATATTAATAATGTTTTTATAATGCTAAATGTTAAGATAACTAGACATAGTGATTGATAATATATTTATTAATAGCCTTGATATATGGATTTGATTTTATATAATGATATACCATATTCATTGACTTTGTGATGAATGATGTTAAAGATATAGAAAAATCTGACTAGACAATTTTATGTGAAAATAAATTATTTTAAAATATTAAAAGAAAAGTTAACTTTCTTGTAGTTGGGCTACAATTTTAAATAGGCCCAACCCGTATAAATCCAACCGAGATACCCGTCAAACCGTCAAACCGAAACCGAATTTAACCGATATTAAATCAACCAAAATTGGGTCTAATTTCTTCACCCACGATTTATCTTGGTTTGGGTTTTTGGGCCCGAAACCGACCGGACCCAACTGTTTGTCCATCCCTATTCAGAATCATCAAGAATCAAGAGTTACTAAATTATGGTTTTGTGCAGGAAAAGTCAATTGTACTTTGACCAGCCATAACTCTCACATTCTTCATGAGAAATTTCTCATCCAAAGCTCATTTTGAAGGAAATTCAATTCTCTACAACTTCGTGTCTCACATGCCAAGTCCAAAAATGCTTCATTTAAGAGATATGAGCCAAGACATTACAGGTCCTTTTAAAAGTCAACAAAAGTCAACTCTTTCAAAAGCTCATAACTTAAAAATGGAAGATAAAATGGACATGAGACCAAAAGGAGTAGTTAAAGTACACTCTATGATTTCTAAAAAGTCCTAGAACACATTTATGGGATAAAAATTGAGGGAGTTATGCATTGTTGAAGTTGGACAATTTTAAGGAGGTGTATGAAGCAAAAAAGGCCAAAACTCAAGTTTTCTTCAAATATGCCCATATTCTTTCAACCCAAGCTCAATTATAAGATCAAGCACGACCAATTGATTATATTATCTGATTTTTTTTATTTTTTATTTTTTATTATATTAGATTTAAATCATTTAAATTCAATTTTAATTAAGATAAATAATAAAAAATCAAATGTTTGGTCTTAAATCTATTTTGGGGTCATATATTTGATGATTATGATGATTGAAAAAAATCATATTTGTGCAAAACCAAATAGGCATGATTTTATCAATTTTTTGAACAAATTTAGAAATCACATTCCTTCACACTCAAGTAATCTCATACCCAAAAGCCCAAAATTCTTGACCTATTTCATTCACTTATAAATACATGACAAGAATGCAATGCAATGGACGATTTTTTTGAGCTAGAGCACCCTTACCAAACTTCAATATTTTCAAGAAAAGTGCAAAATCAGTTTCACACTTCTAGCCAATTCCAACGACTTTTGAAGGTTGCAATAGGTTCCTTGAAGTATTTTGGACATGTCTCAATCATCACCATCATCCAAAACATCATAAATCATATAAACCGAATCATTTTTTTATGCTTACTTGATTTTTTTGATTTCTATAATTTATGCATTATAAATTGTTTTTTGATGATTTAATCTTGTTTGTGATGTTGTATAGAACAATTATGGGCTGGTTGATTGGATTTTTTGTGTGCAGGTATGTCAATTTGCCATTGTTAGGGTTTGAAGGTCAAATTTTGGAACCGCGACTAGACTTAATTTCAAACGAAATTAATGACTTATTTGGACTTACAAAACATCCTTTGATCAATTGGCATGATTAAAATTGATTTATATGATGTATATGATAATTTTCAAAAACGCATGTCATTTAGCTACGAAACTTTCGTAGCAAAAACACAGGTAAACCGTAGCTAAAACCCAGGCGTCTAGAGGAAGAATAAGATACATTGCGCCATTCCTTTTTTTAAATTTTATGTTTAATATATATTGTTTGTTTTCTGTTTCATATCACACACAGTAGCGTGGCCCAGTGGATGAAGTATGCGCCTACGAAGCTAGGGGCGCGGGTTCGAATCCAGATTCCACCATATTTTTTATAACCTGGTTTTCTTTGTCTTTTTCTTTTTGATTTCATTATTTTCTTAATTATTTTTCTAATTATAATTAATCTTTAATTACTTAATCAATTAACTAATCACGTTTCAAAAAAATAATAATTTCACAAATAACTTTTAATCATTTTTTTAAATAATATTTTTATGCAAATAAATTTTAGTTTTTAGGTTTTTTTAAAATTAATTCATAATTAATTTAGTAATTAGGTTTAAATGAATTTTAATTAAATCTTGATTTTTTTTCTAACCCTAATTTTTCTAACCCTAGTTTTCCTAAACCCTAATTTTTTTCATAACCCTGATTTTTTTTCATAAAACAATTAATTATTTTTCTTAACCTAAATTTTAATTAATAACTTTAATTTTTTTATTTATTTTCTTAAAGAATTTGTATAGGACATACGATCGTGCAATTTATTTTCTCGCATTCCTTTTTCTGATTATGTAATTGTTCCTAATCTGTAATAGTTAATTAGGTTTAATTTTCCGCATTTTAATTTTCTACAATCCCCCTAAAAGACAAATGTACCCCCTCCCATGATGTAATAGCCTAGGACATTTATTTTTCTGCTTTTATTTTCTGCAAAATATAACTGTGCGATTAGTAAATTAGGGTGTGCAAAAACTTGTATGCTTAATTAATTGGACCTAGCCCACAAAATCCACAAGATAAAATATCCGAAATTAATATTCACACACGTAAGTCGATCATTATACGATCGCCATCTGCACCCCCTATGGTTTCTCCTCTTGGTTGCCTTACGAATTATGGTCAAGTCCCTCGAACGTGGGAGTATCTTAGTAAAGTTGCCTACAAACAATATCATCAAGTACCATCAAGATAAAAGATCATAGTCCATTTGAGTTGCCTATGAATAAATGATATCGTCCCTCGATGACCCTACGAAAATGATGATAGTCCATTCGAATTACTAAGATACCCCTACAGGTTGCCTTCTATGACCATACGATGACCCTACGCCTGTCCATAACATCCAAGGTAAAGACTACTTATTCACTAATAGTAAGGACAATTTTAACCCTAAAGGAAATAAATAACAAGAAAGACCTTACAAACTTAGGGTAAGTAATTCTTAAGTACTTGCACACTTCTTTTCAAAAACACTCTTTACATCCCATTTTTTTAAACAATTTTCAAAAACTAAACACTTTGTATATATCCATACGAGTATCATTGCAAAGTTAAATACTTATGAAAATATTTTCTAAACACACACTACACTTTTTTTCAAACAAAAATAAAGTGAGCTAAGTAATTAAGAGCCCACGGATAACCATGGATACAAAGGGTGCTAACACATTCCCTTTGTATAACTTACCCCCCGAACTCAAATCTTTTTCAAATGTCTTTTCTATTCTTTTATACCTTACTTTATTGGATAAAATAAAAGTCGGTGGCGACTCTTGCTATCCGCAACATAGTTTTTGGAAACAAAAACGCCCAAGTCAGTTATCCCATCGTGTTACAAGGACTTAATGTGATTTCTGGACTCAAAGATGGATTTCCAAAGACAATTGAAGATTGATTAAGGTAGATTTACACGTATATCATTCATCAGTAGATAAATGAACGTCTGGTCGTCATACCTCTCAAGGTCTTGGTTTTCCCCTCTAGGAAGAAAGTTGGACAACACAGGCTTAAACCAAGCTTTGGGAATGAGAAGGAGATTTTCAGGGTTGATAGGTTCGTATCCTGATGAAAGGTCGTGAAGAGAAACAAATTTCTCAGACATAAGGAACCTAGACTTGACAAAATCAACAATGACGACAATATTTTCACACTCAGTGGAAAGAATGATTGAAAAGGGAGTGATGGTAATGGGAACTTTGAAGACGTAGGAGGAGATATAACCGCTTTCACCATCAAGATATGCATATTTTCAGAAATCCTTAACAAGATTAACGTAAACAGGTTTCTCCAGCATACTGAAATACCTTGTCCATTATTGAAAGTATGAGACATATGTGATGCTACAAGCAATATTTCTTTTAAGAGGAAGAATTTCAATTTTTCCATGAGAACTTCAAGAAGATCTTCATTTCCTAGAAAGGTAATTTGAGGCATGATGAAGAAGTAAAAGGAAGAATTTTGACAGGAGTGAGCAGGATAGAGCAAGATAAACATGAGTGACTTATATAAACACAAATAGGTGATATGAGATGTAAATAACTGGAAAAGAGACATAAATCAAGGAAAAGGAATGGCGTGAACCAATATTTATAAAGAAGATAGTACCATACATGTTACAAATAAGACTACAAATAAATGAACATTTAGGAGTGGCGAGGTAGGAAGTGACACAAAATAAAGATATTGAACAAAATAACTTATTTTTCAAGAAAACTATCACATCATATATGTCATACAATATAGTAAGAGTTTTCACTCATTTTTAAGAAACAAGATGATTTAAGACAACAAGTTAACACTTATTAAAGAGATCATCATCAGTGATACCAATGGATTTAAGACAACAAGTTCACACTTATTAAAAGGGATAATTACTGAATATCCCTAACTATTAAAATTTTAAACCAAATTTGGATGGCTAGAAACAAGATGATTTAAGACAACAAGTTCACACTTTTTGAAGAGATCATCACCAGTGATACCAATGGAGTTAACAATTACCTCAAGCCAACAAACTTGATAATGGAAACAATAGAAACATAACTAATAATAATCAAATACAAATAGGGAAGGCAAGATAAAGGAAATCCAAACAAGTCTTAACTTACATCAGAGCAATCAGATGAACAACAACAATAACCATATGAATGAAGCCCACAAAACAAATTAGAATATCATATGCAAGCTAAAAGAGAACATTGAAGATAACATCAAAAACATATATAAAACAATCAGAACAACCAAATCAAAACCAAGAACCACATAATCAAAAATTAAATGTACAACTTGATGAGAAAAAAAGAAAAATACCTACTTGGGATAACCCTCATAATCTCAACAACATAGATAGTTTGATTAACTCCACAAGCCGGGAATTAGAAACTTCTAACAACTCAGATAAAGAAGACATGAGAGACATGAGAAAAACAAACAAAGAAGAAGATCAAATAAGTAGAATAACGAATCAGATATTACCTATAGAGCATAAGAACAAACATAAAGACCAACTTCATATATAAAACAATACAAACACGTAAGAGAATCACCACCAGTTTGAAGATCAACCAAATAAATAAAGGAACAATTGGAAGAACAACACCCACCATTATATGCCTGACAAAACAGAAAACAACGATATCAGAAGAAGATTAGAAGATATAAAGAACAAAGGAAAAACTATAGTGGGCCACCTACTGTGATTTCTGCTATCGGGTCATCCACCATTTATTTCCACGCTCCAGCTGTCTAGTCCTGGGCGCGAGGGAGTGTGTTAAGAGTCCCACATCAAATAATATATGGCTTGAACATGTGTTTATAAGTGGGGACAATCCTCACCCTACAAGCCAGTTTTGTAGGGTTGAGTTAGGTTCTATGACATTTCTTAACAAGAATGATTATGGAAGATCCCCAACAAAGGACAATAGTCGAAATGATTAGCAGTAACTCGAAGAAAAAGATCAAAGCCCATATAAATTGCAGGGTTTCTCACTCAAACAAAGTTGCTCATATGTTAGTAAAAAACGCTAAGGGTCTGTTTGATGCGCTTGATATGATAGAGACATGATATGATATAAATCAGAATAATGATAGAATATGATATAGATAGGATAAGACTTATCCAATCATATATGGCAAATTTACCTTTGTAAACAACTATTTTTTTTCTTCAAATTATGTTTTAAAATTTATAAATTGATAAAAAAATTTAACAATTTAATATAATTTAAAAAAAAAAATCATTGACACTACCGAGTAAATAATTTCAGTTTTTTCTTCTTCTTAAAGATCATAAATTCTATTATACATATTAGATAAGCAAAATAAAAAGTTGTATATATAATATGTAAATGAAAAAACTATCATCGCAAGAAAATATATTTAATTTGATAAAAATTAATTAGTATTCATATTTTTAAAATTATACTAACTATTTTATTTTTAATACTTCCAATTTACCAGGTTTTAATTTCTTATATTACATAAAGTTACAAAATTACCCTTAGAACAAAATCATACATATTTTTAAAAATTATTTATTGATATTTTTTTATTTGAATATCAAATTAATTTTTATTTATTTTTTACCATATTTAATTTTTTATTTTAAATTATATTTAATAGAGATACATTTGTGAATTATTTTCTTATCTTGTTTTGTCAGATTTTAACTCAACTTATATTCAAAGTAAAATTTAAACTAATAAAACAAGATAAAATAAATTTCAGTATTAATTTATTATATTATATTATATTATCAAACACTGAATTGAAATAAAATACGATACATATTTATCCTACTATGTGTCTTATCTTGGACACATGACTCAATGTTTCCCTAATGGAACATGGATTGAGGACACCCACTTTATATCCAACCCTAGTCTATAAAGACAATAGAACCATCTAAGGATGGTAAAATGAATGGATTGGATGATTAATGGATGAATCAAAATAATTCATTAGTCCATTAACAATTCACTAAAATTTTCTTAAATATATCAGATCCAATACACCCATTAAGAAAAAAATTCATCCAATCTATCCATTAACATTTTTATTGTGGATGGATATTCATCCATCCATAAAATTGTTTTTTTTTTCATTTTCGAAAAAAATAATATATATTTTTTTAAAAAAATCGATTTTTTTCCAAAAAAATCAATATTTTTTTTAAAAATAAACAATTTTTTATCTAAAAAAATCATTTTTTTATAATTTTCTAAAATATGATTTTTTTTTTCAAATATGAATAAGTGATATGTTGTAAATTTTACTATTTTCAAATATGAATATGTGATATGTTGTAAGTTTGAATTTGTACTCGTATATTTGATATCTCTGTATAATTCTCAATTGGGTTGATTTAACAAGACTTTTTTTAATAATATTTTTTTGTGTTTTGTAAAAAAAGCTAATTTTTGTATTTTCGAAAAAAATGATTTTTTTTAAATTGATTCTTTTTCGGAAAAAAAAATCGACTTTTTGTATTTTCCAAAAAATCATTTTTTAAAATTTTGAGAAAAAATATCGGTTTTTATTTTATTTTATTTTTTTGTTGAAAAAAATCAATTTTTATTATTTTTTTATAAATAAATCTAGCAGATATAAAAGTAACCATTGGATCATTAAAATATGTTGGATGGATTGGATCAATCCAGGAATATATATAGATGGAGAAAATTGAACCTTGTACCCCTACAATTGTCCCCCTACCCCTACATAATTTTCAATATTCCAATTTTATCCTTTCAATATTTATTTAATTATTTTTCACTTTTACCGCGAAGTCAGAGTAATAATTTTTTTTTACGTTGAACGCGAAGAACCAGAAGTACAATGGGTAGGTTTTCCGGTGTTAAACTTTTCAAATCGGAAGTAGCTAGTCTAGGTTATCCGGTTCACAAAAATCTTTCACCGAAAGTAACTGACATGTGTTATCCGGTTGAGGATATTCTTAACCGGAAGTAGCCTCCTTGGGTTTTCCGGTTCGTATTTTTTTTTTTAATTTTGCCAATGTTTTTAGGAGACAAGAATGTGCCTTTGATGATATGTGCGAAAGATGACACAAAAGTAGATACAACAGAGATATTCTCTACTACAAAAAACCTTCCTACAAGAGAAGAGGTGACTCAGTAGATCAGGGAGGTTGGACTCAGAAATAGGGTTACTATTATAATCACTCGTTCAAACACAAAGACTGGCAAGAGAGGAAGAAGTGACAAAGTTATATTTGGCTGCGATAGAGGTGGAAAGAACAAAGAAGGAGAAAGCGAAACACCAAGTGCTTCTAAAAGATGCGAATGCCCTTTCAAAGTTAGATCAACACCTTCAAAGGATGGTTCCTGTTGGAAAATCAATGTAAAATATGGAGTTCACAACCATGGTTTACCTGATAGATTTGAAGGCCATGCGTTTGTTAGTCGGCTCACTGAAGATGACCAACAACATATTTTAGATTTGTCAAAACGTCGTGTTCCTCCAAGGCATATATTGTCGTCTTTGCAAAAGCGAGATCCAAACAATGTGACTCGAATCACCCAAATATATAAACATAAGAGTAAGATTCAGGAAAAAATAAGGGGAAGTAAAATAAAAATACATCAATTGCTTAAGTTGATTGATGAATCAAATTATTTTTATTATAGTAGGAAAAAAGATGAATCAGAAGTTGTGAAAGACATCTTCTGGGCCCATCCAGACTCTGTGAAATTGTAGAATATGTTCCCGATTGTGTTGATTATGGATAGTACCTATAAAACCAATAAGTATAGGCAACTTTAGTTTGAAATAGTTGGTGTCACATCAACTGAATTAACATTTGATGTTGCATTTGCCTATATGGAATATGAGCAAACAAAGACTTTGTGTTGGGTACTAGATAAACTGAAACAGTTATTCACTAAACAAGGGTTATGGCCCCAAGTAATTTTAATCGATAGAGATCTTGCTTTGATGAAAGCAATTGAAACTGTATTTCCAACGATAGTTAATATGCTTTGTCGATTTCACATATCCAAGAATGTGAAAGCAAAATGCAGGGAGTATGTTGTGAGCGATATGCGAGAACCGATAAAGAGGCTTTTCTACGAACTTATTCTGGCTAGTGATGAGGCTGAGTATCATCAAAGGTTGAAATTACTTGAGAATTCTTGTTTGGATTACATACCTTTTATTGATTATGTGAAATACACATGGTTGACCCCTCATAGACATAAATTTGTTGAAGCTTGGATCAATAAAGTATTGCATTTAGGCAACGTCATGACTAACATGTAATGCGTTTGTTTTTAGGGGTTTATACATAATTTGTTTATTGTAATGGTAATGATTTTGAACATTTTTCTTTTTAAAGTTGAATCTGCGCATTGGAAGCTGAAGCAGATGTTGGAGAACAACTTAGGTGATCTGGTAAAATGTTGGGAGGCTATGAATGGAAACATCAAGATTCAAGTGGACAATATTAGAGTTTCATTTCAGAAGAGTTTTTATGAGGTTGAGCGTGTCCATAGAGGTCCATTTTATGTGAATTTGGTTGGATCAATATCTAGAGCTGCTTTGCATCACATTGATGAAGAGTGGCACAAGGTTTACATGGTGGATACAAACACCCAGATGTGCAGGTGCGTTCGTAGAAATGTTTATGGTTTACCTTGTGCTTGTGAGTTAGGAAAATACACATTGAGAGGTGAACCAATACCAATAGATGCTATTCATATCCATTGGAGGAAACTAAATATGGAAGGTGAACAAGAGGTGGACACAGAGGATAAAGCAGAAATAGATATGACAAATGCAATTGAGGCACTGTGGAAACGGTTTCATTCATTGGATCTTGCAAGTAAGAGAGCACTAAAAAGTAGGGTGTGTGAAATAGCTTACCCTACTACAACAAAGATAGTACCACCACCTGAGAAGATAAAGACCAAAGGAGGAGTGAAGAGAAAAGGGAAAAAACCTGTTGGGTATGATGTTTATCGTGATCCTTCGTATCATGAGTATGTTGAACAAGCACACAACAATTCTCATAATTCTTCGAAGAGGCCTTGTTCACAGTTATCACAAACGTCAAAGAAAAAACAATCTCACAGGTACATTGCACAATTTCCTACATATATCAGACCTTTTATTGACGACATTGTTGATGTTAAGGATGATGGAAATTGTGGGTTTAGAGCCATTGCATCAATGCATGGGTATGGTGAAGATGGTTGGTCAATGGTTCGTAGTGATTTGGATAATGAAATCAGATGTCCTAGAAATAGTCTTTATGTGAAGTTATTTGGTGATAGCTTAGCAAAAGTAAGAGAATCCTTGTTGATATCATCTTTAGGTTCCCAACCATATGACAATTGGATGACACTACCAGAAATGGGTTATGTGATAGCAAATTGGTATAACATCGTTCTTGTGTCATTAAGTTCTCTTAGTTTAATGTTCTTCCCTATGACGACTAAACATAATCCTAATGTCTCCATTTACTGCATTGGTTTTGTAAACTCAAATAATTTGGTTCAGGTAAATATTAGTATAAACATTTATTTTTCCAATTTTTATATTATTCATTTTGCCATCCCACTAACACATTTTTGTAACAGGTAAACATGAACGAAGGTTTTCCCTTACCACCAGTCACAGTGAATTGGTAAAATAACCGCACATCAGATGCTACATGCATCTTGGATAACAGAATTCTCTGGACGGTTACAACATTGGCACGAGCTTACACCGATTCTCCCAAACCATATTATATTATGATATATTTTCATTTTTTTATATATTTCTAAAGCACGATTCTTTACATGTTATGTTTTTTTTTAAAATACATTTTTATCACTATGCCAAACAAGACCTACGACAACGTTTTTTTGGCCTTTAAAAGCGATGTCTAAGCCTGCACTGTCGTAGGTAAATACATCGCTTTTATTTAAGGAAAAAACACTTTTAAAGGCCTACTTTAGAAATCGCTTTTTACCTAAAAAGCGCTTTCTAAATGGGCCTTTAGACAACGTTTTATAAAACATTGTCTAATGTATAATTATAATATTTTAATTAATTTTTGTATATACCTTTAGACATCGCTTTTAAGGTATAAATCGTTGTCTAATGTATCCCTTTAAAAGCATTTTTTTCTTAAAAGCGTTGTCTAATATATAAATATAAAATTTTAATTAGTTTTTGTATATATCTTTAGACATCGTTTTTTGGGGGAAAAACACTATCTAATGTGAGCTTTTAGAAGGCGTTTTTTTCCTTAAAAAGCGTCGTCTAAAGTATGCGTATAATATTTAAATAAATTTTTTTATACACCTTTAGAGAGCGCTTTTGTCTGAAAAAGCGCTCTCTTTTGTTCCCCTTATCACAACGCTTTTTAAAGCGCTTTCTAATGTTTTCCTATAATTTTAATATTAGACAACGTTTTTTCCAGAAAGCGCTATCTTTTCTATACCTATAATTTAATTGGATATTCTTAAAAATCCAATTTTACCCATTTTTTGTGTGCATAAACCTGTATTAAATCTGTTATAATTCACATTTTCAGTCAGAATTCATACTAATCAGAGACCATTTCCACTAAATCACATAATCCACAAATGATCATTTACATCTCAAAACTAATACAATTTCACTAATATACCACACTAATTCCATTTCAATCCAAAACTATTTATACAAATCAAGTCATTTATATTAATACCATTCAAAAAACTGTACGTAAAATAAATCATTCACAAAACTATACATTCACATATAAGTCCACTTATCCTATACCTAGAAGACCCTTCTTTCAATCATGTATTCGCACAATTCCTCCTTAATTTCATGCAAATTTGAGGGCGTGTAATGAGAAACATCGAATTCATCGAAGTACTACATAACAAAACAAAATATGCATTAGTTAGTTTAAAATAATAAATTATGACATATTCGATAAATATTAAATTAAATCCTAAGTTATAAATCCATGCATACCATGATAGGAACCTCTAATTGATTCATTTGAATGATTTCTCTCATAAACCTCAACACGTAATACCCGCAGTCTATAGCGTTTTTTTGTTGAGGACACTACACATAGACAAACAAATAAGAATTAATATAGAGTTATTTTGTGTTATCAATTAGCATCACTAATAAGCAACAATATGAAAATTAATATACCAGAACATGGACCCATGAAATAGTGTCCAATTTAGACCGTGCTACTCGATGATCTCGTTGTGCTCGGTATATTAGTATTGATCTATAAAAGAAAAACTTAAATTTAGAACAATCACACTATAAATATACATATACACATGAATATTTCGTCCAATATGACTTACTTATCAACCACTTCCTTCAGATCCGGATATGTTGTTCAATTATGCTCCAATGAATTCAGATAATAGACCATCCTAAACTCAAATTCATAGCCCTTAAATTTCCCCATAATGCCAACATAAAAGATACAAACCAAATCCTCATTATACTCAGTTCTTAATCCTAGGAAATAATTTGTCTTGATAGTCCATGAGTTCCACAATATAATCCAAGTGCAATTGACTAGCAGTAAGTCTAGAATATACATATTATGGAATGATTTTTCTATCCTTGAACTCGTCAATATATGAATCTCTAATTTCATCTCCAAGGAGTGATAAAGCACTTACCGGTATAGACGAATGAGATGTTGAGGCAAACCGACTTGACCTTTTACCAGCAACTTTTGTTGAAGTCAAGAGGATGTTGAAGATATTGGAAAAGAGAATAGAAATTTTGGAAAAGAGAATAGAAGTTTTAGGGTTTTGGAGGAATTTTGGGAAGAATAGGAAGAAGAAGAATAGTAAATGATTTAAAATATAATTTATATTAAACCATTTGAAGAGTTAAAATTTGAAATCCCCATAAAGTGGAGCAACTCCCCATGCGCACAGAGCAATCTGTCACAAATTTGAAATCCATTGCGTCGACGCAATAGACATTAATTTCATATAAATTAAATTTTAAATACCTTAGACAACGCTTTCCTTAGAAAGCGCTTTCTTAGGTTTTTTGATAATATATAATAATTTAATTAAACAAATTACCTTAGAGAGCGTTTTCTAAAGAAAACACTGTCTAAGGTATTTAAAATATAATTTATATGAAATTAATGTTCATTGCGTCGACGCATTAAGAGAGCAGGTCGATGCAATGAATTTCAAAATATAACCTATAAGAGCGCTTTTACAAAAATGCGTTGTCTTGGGTTTACTATATTTATTTTTAACCTCAAGGGTGTGGGTTCGAACCCCCGTTTGCCATTTTTGAGATTTTGAAAGTTCAATATATTTATTGACTTTAGAGAGCGCTTTTAAGAAAGCGCTTTCTAAGGTTTCCCTGTAGCAGCGCTTTTGAGAAAAACGTTGTCTAAGGTGACTTCAGTTTAGGACTTTTAACAGTGTTCTCTAAAGGCTGGCTTTTAGAGCGCTTTGTTTTAGCGAAATTTTTAAAATACCTATAACAACGTTTTCTCCAAAAAGCACTGTCTTTGTTGCGCTGCTACAGGCCAATTGTGGCGTAGTGTATATATATTTCTAAAGCACGATTATAATATACGTTTGGTAAATACAGAACTATATAAATAATATAAGTTTCTAATCATCTGAAATACAAAGAATAATATAAGTTGTCTGAACATATATAACAAAAGATAACTACAACAAAAGATCACACATCATCCCGAGGTACCGGTCCACCATGAGGTAACGGTCCATCCTGCGCTAGACGTAGAGCTCGAAAGATCTTAACATACTCATCATCCTCCTCCTCAGCCTGGTGACGCTGCAGAAAGCGACTCAACTCATGTGAAATATGCCATAACCTCAGATCTGATGGTCCATCATCAAACTTGGGTACTGGAACCTCTTTGTCCTCTCCCCGGGGTGGTGGAATCAAACGAGGATGAGATACTGTGTAGTACCAAGTCAGGTACTCTGCCACTGTATCATATGGAACATCTGCAACCTACGCACGCTGAATCACCTGCATAACGCTAACATGATAACTGACCCAGTCAAAAACTATGTCTAGTGCATCAATATCAGGTGGATGTGATGGTACATACTGCCGGTATCCAAACTGACATATGTATCGTACCATCGCAAACCACTGCTGTACAAAGTGATATCATCAAAGGCTCTGTGATGTCGATAATCCTCAAAGGGGCGCCAGATGATATCACCAGGTGTTAATCAATCTAACTGAGCTCTGATCTCGTCAACCTTCGTCGTAGATTGCTTGTAGCACCACTTCATTGTCCTCGGAAGTGGACTACCAACACCAACAATCTTCGAGAATCCTCTCTTCCCAATAGTTGGGAAATACTTGTGAATCCAACCCTGTCATCAAAATATAAAAATTATCAGTTAAAAGTATTATAAATTACATCATACAATTATAAAGTAATTTAAAATAAAATATATGTACCTGTAGAAGAGAGGCATATCCACCGAGTTGCTTGCAAGAATAAAATGAAGCATCTCTGAGGTATCTATAAAGTGTGACAAGTGCAACAACACCCCAACAGTATCTGCCACACCTGTCCAAGTCCTCAAACATCGACAAATACTTTGCCTCTACAAGAGTAAAGGTAAAGGTCTTATCTGTAAGAATAGTGCAACCAAGTATCAACAACATATACACCCTGACCGCACAATCAAATCCCCCCTAAGCTCGCAGACAGACAAACTGAGTTTTTAATCACTCAAGTCTATAATATGGACCTCTGGATACACGGACCTCCTCGGTTGCATCCTCTAGCGGAATATCCATAAGACGAATAACAAGACTGATGACATTAGATGGATATTTTATGTGGTGGATGAATTAGATAGATATATTAGTGGATGAATTTTATCTTAATAGATCTAATTGTCACCCCTAGAACCATCTGATTGATAATTTTAAAAATGAAAATAGAAAAAATAAAATGTAATATAAATTTTGATACTAATTTACCCCTTTACCCTTCCCCGGCACATTGATTTTACTTGTGTTTTACGGATACTAGTTGTTTGTCCAAAGGTTGTAAACTGAATCCATCTTACTTGTACTCTCAATCTCAATCCCCAACTTGCTGAAATCTCTGCAACGAAATCGCTACGATTCGATTCAGTTTTCTAAATGTCGAGTAGCTGGAGAAGAACGTTAGGAAACGCAAGATCCTTCGTCAACAATTCAATGGGCGGTCTCAGAGGAGGAAGTAACCTCGCTTCTTGGCTTGTTGCCGGAACCCTAGCTTACTTCCTTTGGATTAAACCCTCCCAAGAGCTCAAACGAGAACAACAGGTTCTTCCTTTTCTTTCCTTTTTTCAACTATTGCAACGCTGATTCATTGAATTTTTGTTTTCTGTGAATTTTCTCTAGGAAAAAGCTGCTCTTGCTTCCTCTGATTCCAATCGATATGTTGAGACTCGAAAACCTCTTCCTGATCCTCAAGTTCGTTTTTTTTGTTTACAACTTTTGCTTATTATGTATTATAGATTCCATGGTTCCGTTTGCTATTGTTTTCTAAATTTTGATATTTTGATTTTGATTTCGATTTCAGGTTACAGGTTTGATATATGGAAACAATAGCAAAGATAATTCAAATAGGGCACAGGATTAGCTTATAGCTTGTAAGTTTCTTGCTTTCTTACTTACTTACTTGTACTAGTTCTATATAAATTTGTAAAGAATTAATTCAGTTGAGTTATTCACTATTGAGTTTAATGGTAATGGATTCTCTCCGTTGAGGTTTTGAAAATATTGTTGAGTTTAATGTGAATTTAAAGTATCTAGTTATTGGTTTTAATCATGGGATGGGATTTTTACTAAATGAAAATGTCACCTGAGAATCCTAACTCAAGTTTAGTAATTGTACGCTGACTATATGTATACGTCCAATCATGTTTCACAAACTTGATACGTTGCAACGATGATCTTCTGAAAGTAATATTATTACGCGACAAAATAGTGAAACTCTATCAGGTGTACGTCATGTAAACCTAATCTACGTTGTTGGTAATATAGTTATTAAATTACTTTCCATATTGTACGGCGATATGCTAATGCTATGGTGATGCACTGATATGTCAATACCTTGATATGGATATTTTAATAGTACTGGGCGTACTTGTATCAGTCACGTATCACAAACTCGACACATAGTAGATGTTCTTCTGAAAGTAATATTATGACGTAACAAAATAACGGAACTCGATCATGCATACTTGCAGTGTTGCTCATGGCGGATGGCGGTCCATATATACTATTGCAGGGAACCCAAAAACCGTTATGTATATCCGCCATAGCAGCCATGGCACCGCTATTTAATAACACTACGTACTTTTAAACAAAATTTATATTATTGGTAATAAAGTTATTATATTACTTTCTAGGCTAAATGCTAACGCAATGGTTCACCGATTTGTCAATACACTGATATGGATATTTTAAATTTTGAGATATGATAGACCTAGGGTATGTGTTTGAATATGCTTAAAAAAGTTCATGGAGTATAACAAATACTGTTTGGATACTTCCTAGATATTATCTCTTAAAACTAGTACATGGTTTTGGTTGTATGCTGTAGGGTTTGGACTTTGGACTAGGAGAAAAACATAAATAAAAGAAACTACAAGTATTGCAACAAACATAATTGCTATAGAACAAAAGCATGCTGCAATCTTTTAGAAAGAACCACATAAGTCATGTGTTAAAATCAACCTATGAAACCCAAATTTATTAAAAATATCCATATGATACAAATCGACCTATGATACAACATAATATGGGTATGATGATACAACATGAAAACGGGAAATTCTTAAGAAACAATAAACAATATATGGTAGATATGTTGACACAAATTTAATAAAAATATCCATACTTTACATAATCGGGATAATATTTATAAAGAGACATGGGTATTTCCCATTAATACACAACTATTTATGCAGATGATAATCACAACTTGGTAAATAATATGTGTAATCAATGCGTTCAAACACGGGATCTTAAGTAGGATCATTAGGCCGGTGAAAGCTCGTAATAAGACATGTTAGATCCTACTGACGGGCAAAATTGTAGTTTCATACACACATACACACAAAAGCATAAAAGTTATAATACATGGACAAAATAATCAACAAATCACAACATTCAACCAATTTAATTAATAGTTAATAAACATCATTGCAGAGAACAGAGGGGGAAGGGAAGCTGTCGTATTTTAGGGTTTAGGAAAGGCAACTCAGGTTTCAATTTTAAGTGAACTTTTTTTAAAATCATAACCCGACCCAATTAAGAAAGACCCAACCATTGTTATTGAATATCAGCAATAGCGGTGCCATGGCAGAAAGCAGTGGCGGTTTTTGGGCTCGCCGCAATGCTAAAAATCGGTCGATATTGTGGGTTTTTCCGCCATAATCCTCTATGATGGCGCTACAAAGCGGCCAGTATGGTGGGATTTTGGCTCTCCGCCATGGATCACCATATGCCATAGACAACATTGGGCCCAGCACAAATCAGAAACCCAACATGGTTTCCATTACGATCGTTCCTGAAGATTTCGATCTTGACCTCGACAGTGCTTGAAAAAGATCTCGCTCTTATGGTAGCATATTCCGGTAGTTGTGGCACGTAGGATCGTCAATACAATAGTAGGTATGCTTGATACAGTATTGGATGTTGGAACAAAACCATACTTCAACAATTTAGTTTATGCGGGCTTCATAAATATTGACTTAAGCAAACCGGCCTATGGTAAAATAAAATCCGTGTCCTTGTGCACCCCTTGAAGCATCAAACATTAATTGTTTACTCCCTCTCAACCTGACCAAGAAATTATAGGATGGGTAGGGTTATGTGACAGGAGAGGAGTCATGAAACACACAACCAGCTACATATATGGAACATGGTTTGACACATTTGTTATGTCCCTAATCCGTTATTTTCCACCGGCAACAAAAATCAATATCAAAATAAGCTTCTCAATTTGAAGTCCGAACAGCCTATAAAATATTTTTTTTTCTATATATTTTCTTTTCATTTTCTCTCTATCCTACATCTGAGCAGTTTTACATAGAGAACAAAAAATGTCAAGAATCATGAGTTTCTTGCTGGATAAACAAAAGAGCCATGTGTCCAGATGAGTTGAAAGAGTCCCAAGTCCAAACCATATTGAAGTCTCATGTTGGACTCTAAACTCCAAAGTATCCTAGCTGTAACAAGATTTAACCATTTTTTATGTGTAAAAGCTGCTCAAATACTTCATCGATATGTAACTGTTAAGTATCAAAGAGTATCTGTATCATATTAGACATATGTCCATTATGGATTATTATGGATGCATGAAGGGATTGCATGTATCAGTGCTTCATGGCATATATATATATATATATATATATATATATATATATATATATATATATATATATATATATATATATATTGTAATATTAGTATTATTATTAGAATATGTTGAATAATTACAGCTCATTAGTTGCTGTCTTGTATAGCTCATTATGACTAGATTGACATTTATAGGGAAAATAATTATTTTGATAGATTTATAGTCTATAAATACCTCATGTATTCTTTACAAAATAGATAAAATATTCCATATTTTTACATGGTATCAGATAACCCGATTCTAGGGCTCTACTTCCGCGCTCAAAACACTAGCCGTTCTTATTACGGCCGTTCTTATTATGGCCCTTTTTCTTGGTCAAGGTTCCCTTTATCTTGGAACCCTAGTGATCTCGGTGACTTTACAGCCGTCGTGCACCGCTCAACCGCCGTTGCAGATCCGGACAGGTTTCACCTTCATTGTTGTTTTTCAGGACAACCTTCATTGCTGTACCTATGTTTCTTGCTGTTTGCAGCCCTTGATTGTTTGGTTGTCATCTTTGTTGGTGTTTCTCATTGGCAGCCCTTCGATCCTCTCTTAGCTCGAGACGGTTTGTTTCTCTTTATGGACTCCTTAAGTAAGTTCTCTAACACTAGTTCTCTGACCATGACTGGTAAGAACTCTAGTTTCTTAGCTTTAAATGCCTTTTGTTCTAAAGATATTGGATTATTGACTCTGGTGCAACGGATCACATGACTCCATATATGTCATATCTCTCTTCTTATTCACCTTTACCTTTCTTATTCACCTTTACCTAATAAACGCCATATTACCGTTGCAAATGGGTCCCAAACCCCGATTGTTGGATCTGGTAACATCCGCCTAAGCCCATCTCTCCACCTAAATCATGTGCTCCATGTCCCTAAGCTTTTTAACAATCTTTTGTCCATCCATAAACTCACTGAAGACTTGAATTGAACTGTGCTGTAACCTTTTTTCATTCTCATTGTGTTTTTCAGGACCTTGTCACAGGGAAGACGATTGGAATCACAGGGAAGACGATTGGAATCACAGGGAAGACGATTGGAATTGCCGAGGAACATAACGGGTTATATTGTCTGTCTCATACGATTGGAATTGCTGAGGAACATAACGGGTTATATTGTCTGCCTCATACGATTGGAATTGCTGAGGAACATAACGGGTTATATTGTCTGCCTCATATGGAAAGCAAGTGTCATCAGGCTGGTTTAGAGTCATGGGCAAATACTCAAATATGGCTCCAACACAGACGTCTTGGACATCCTCCTTTCCGCATGCTCAGGTCTTTATTCCCTCACTTGTTACCGAAGTGTCTGTTGATTCCTTTCATTGTGATGTGTGCCAGTTTGCCAAATCCCATCGAGCAACCTATTCCCCTAGTGTCTTGTTCATTCTGATGTATGGGGGCCTTCATCCATTTCCAATATTTCTGGTGCAAAATGGTATGTTACTTTTATTGATGACTGTACTCGGGTTACATGGGTTTTTCTTATGAAAGATAAGTCTGAAGTGTGTCAATTATTTATAACTTTTTTCAAATGGTTAAAAAACAGTTTGGGAAACCTATTAAAAGGTTACTGTCAGACAATGGTAAGGAGTATGTAAACCAAACCTTTCACAATTTTCTCAAAACTAATGGTGTTGTTCATGAGTTGACTTGTGTTAACACTCCACAATAAAATGGGGTTGCTGAAAGAAAAAATCGTCATCTTCTTGAAATCACCCGAGCATTATGCTTTCAAATGAATGTTCCTAAATTTTATTGGGGGAAGCTGTCTTGACCTCTACTTATTTAATTAACAGGTTACCTTCTAGAGTGTTATCTGGTGTTAGTCTTGTGCAGGTCCTGACTCGATTCTTTCCGTCCATGCCCATCATGTCAAGTCTTCAGAATCGTGTCTTTGGTTGTTCTGCCTTTGTTCATGTTCATGGTCCTCATCGGGATAAGTTAGATATTCGGGCTATTAAATGTATCTTCATAGGATATGCTTCAGATAAGAAGGGGTACATGTGTTATCGTCCTCCTAGTCGTCGTGTCTATATATCCATGGATGTTACTTTTCAGGAATCCGAGTCTTATTATCCCAGTCCTCAGCTTCAGGGGGAGAATAATCAAGAAGCTGAGTCTTCAGTCCTTCCAGTTTTTCCTCTAATACAGGACCCAAAGTCGTCTCCTGATTTGTCTGTTCTTCCTGTTATTCCTGTAATACAAGAGCCCTTGATGGTGATGTACCAATACCTGGTGGTGATGTGCCAATACCTAGGTGGAAAGGTAAACCCGTTCTGTCCAACAAGTCCAATCGTCTGAACTTGAGGTAAGTGTTCCTAACCCTTAGCCTAGTAATTATTGTGAGCCAAACCTTGATGACCAATCATCTGAACCTGAGGTAAGTGTTCCTAACCCTGAGCCTAGTAATTCTTGTGAGTCAAACCTTGATGACCAATCATCTGAACCTGAGGCAAGTGTTCCTAACCTTGAGCCTAGTAATTCTTGTGAGCCAAACCTTGATGACCTACCTATTGCTTTGAGAAAAGAAAAAAGGTCTTGTACCAAATACCCTATATCGCATTTTGTGTCTACTAAAAAGCTTTCTGTGCAGCATAAGAGTTTTATTTCAGCTAACATCAGTACAAGAAGCATTAAAGGATAATAACTGGATTCAAGCCATGAATGAAGAGATGTCTGCACTAGAGAAAAATAGGAATTGGGAGATTATTGAGAAGCCAAATGACAAGAGGCCAGTAAGCTGCAGGTGGATATATACGGTAAAATACCGTACTCTCGACAGATATAAGGTGAGGCTAGTTGCTAAGGGATACACCCAAACCTGTGGAATTGATTATGAAGAGACATTTGCTCCAGTAACAAAAATGAACACTGTAAGAATCATTCTTTCCTTGGCAGCTCACTTTGATTGGGAGTTGCAACAGTTTGATGTGAAAAATGCTTTCTTGCATTGAGATTTGGAGGAAGAGGTGTATATGGAGATCCCACCCGGATATGACCTTACTTCAGGAAGTAATAAAGTTTGCAGGTTAAAGAAGGCCATATATGGGCTCAAGCAATCACCCCGAGCTTGGTTTGGGAGGGTCAATCATGTAATGGTGTCCTTGGGGTATAAACAAAGCCAAGGTGATCAATTGAAGGAGTTGGCAGCTCAGTTTGAAATGAAGGACCTTGGAAAGTTGAAATATTTCCTAGGTATGGAGGTAGCATACTCAAAACAAGACATTTTCATTTGTCAGAGAAAATATGTCCTTGACCTTCTCAAAGAGACTGACAAGTTGGGTTGTAAACCCACGAATGCCTTTAGAGCAAAACCACATGATTGGGAGTGATGAGGAAAGTCCTAGGGTTGATAAAGCTCAATACCAGAGACTTGTGGGAAAACTCATTTATCTATCTCACACTAGGTCTGACATAGCTTATCTGGTTAGTGTTGTCAGTCAATTCATGCATGACCTTCAGGAGAGGCACTTATAGGCAGTGGATAGAATCTTGCAGTATCTAAAGATGAGCCCAGGAAGAGGACTACTGTTCAAGAAAAGTGAGCGGTTGTCTATGGAAGTTTATACTGATGCAGATTATGCAGGGTCGATTGTTGACAGGAGATCCACCACTGGATATTGTATGTTCCTAGGTGGAAATTTAGTGACATGGAGGAGCAAGAAACAAAATGTAGTTGCTAGATCAAGTGCAGAGGCAGAGTTTAGAGCCATGGCTCAAGGAGTTTGTGAACTGTTGTGGATGAAGATCATTCTAGATGACTTGAAAATAAAGTATGAAGCTCCTATGAAACTTTTCTGCGATAATAAATCTGCCATTAGTATTGCTCACAATCCGGCTCAACACGACAGAACAAAGCATATAGAGATAGACCGACACTTCATCAAAGAGAAATTGGATAGTGGTCTTATTTCTACACAGTATGTCCCATCAGGACTTCAATTAGCTGATGTGCGCACCAAAGGACTTCCCTTGGAGCGGTTTTACTTGCAAGGTGGAGATGATAGATATCCATTCCCCAGCTTGAGGGGGAGTGTTGTAATATTAGTATTATTATTAGAATATGTTGAATAATTACAGCTAATTAGTTGCTCATTAGTTGCTGTCTCATTATAGCTTATTATGACTAGATTAACATTTATAGGGAAAATAATTATTTAGATATATTTATAGTCTATAAATACCTGTTATGTA
Organism: Lathyrus aphaca; assembly: GCA_963966055.1. NCBI lineage: Eukaryota > Viridiplantae > Streptophyta > Magnoliopsida > Fabales > Fabaceae > Lathyrus > Lathyrus aphaca. The sequence continues at coordinate 11,809,457 of OZ014524.1, read as the reverse complement.
TTCGTTACAAAATAGATAAAATATTCCATATTTTTACCATTTATAATGCTCTGAATTTAGAGTTCCATTTTTTTTGTATTTCTGTTTCTGATAGCTTTATTATTTAGGTTGGTGATATAGCTTGATTATTTGGGTTTAATGCTCTGGTTGTTCACAAGAATAATGATTTATTGATTCATTTGTGATGATGATCTTGGCAGGAAACAAACTGCAGCGGGACTTATACTATTTTTGGATACAGGGTGAATTTCAACTTGCTGTGGCTCTCCCTTAGTTTATCTCTAATAAAGGTTACCATTTGTTGTATAAATGTTGCTGAAAAATAACAGTGTATTAAGGTTATAGCAAGTTAAATTGTCTGTTTTACATATCAGCAGTGCTCTGCTCTTCCCATATATCCATCACAGTGTCTTCCCTTCAAACGTTACCGTGTATTTTCTTGAGTTTTGAGGATGAATGTTGATAATAGTCTATTACTTTATAAAGAAATGTTCGGGATAGGTTCATGGCAATTGTTGAATTAGGAAAAAAACAACAGTTTTCAAGCCAACAAGTGTCCGAAGAGCACCGGTTAAAAAGGAAAAAAAAAATTGTTTTAGAAAAAGCACTACTTTTCAACATAATATTATTATATTTATTTCATTTCATTAACAAATGTACTGATAACCATCTTTAGCACTTTCTTAAAAAAATTGTTTTCCTAGCTCTGTTTCATTATAACTTACAATCACAAAAGCTTTAAACTATACTCCTCATTTCTTGTCACTGTTATAAACAAATATTCTACTTTAAAATTAATTGAATGAAAAATGATTACTTGCTTATAATAGTGGTCAAATGAAGTATGTTACTTGGAAATCCATGTAACTAACATTTAATGACTATTATTCCCATGGTTCTGTCTGTATTATCTTCAGTGTTTGTTATTTCAAGACAAGAGAGTGTTAATTTTGAGGGAAAAACTTGTTCAATGCACAACTACAACTTCAACTTGGCTGACATACACAGGGCATTCTCAACTACAACTTCTATACATGTATCTTTCAAGATCCACATCTTTTGAAACTTGAATAACTATACATGTATCTTTCAAGATCCACATCTTTTGAAACTTGAATGAGCTAGCAAAATCAGTTGTGCTCATATCAGAGGTAAGAAGGAGACAGTGATGATAATAGTGGTTTTTGGTCAGGGTGCAAGTTAGTTTCGAAACATCAATTCATTGCTAGTTGCATATTGATATATGTAATCTAATGGAAGCATGAGCCCTCATCTTTCCTCATTCGTTCAAATACAAAAAAAAAATTAAATTGTTTCCAAATGAATTAGACTATTATTACCAAAGTTCACTGGTAGACTCTTTGTTAGGCATGCAAAATCTTTGGTAGACTCTTTGAATGTTACTCGTGCCATCATGTTTCACTCCCACCTCCCAAAGATATTTTGGAATTCTCATCAATTGTCTTCCTTCTCTTATTACTCATGCAAAATCTCCCTATGAGCTCTTACATGGAACACCTCCTGATTACAACATCATAAAAGATTTTGGTTGTCCTGTTTTTGCCTCCACCATCATGTAGGGCTGATAAAAATTGGACCTTTATGCTTCTATGCGTATATTCTTTTGTTACAAACAAGGGATTAAGGGGTTTAATGTCATGAGCTTATTAGCATGTGAAATCTCCATAAACCGCACTGTCTCATTTTATGAACAAGTGTTTCCCTTTGTTCCACCTCCCAACATCAACTCTCCTACTAAATCCATAACTCTTGATTATAACCTCCCTTTCTTAGACATATCAGAAGAAACTTTACATCACTTTCTACATTCTAAACCCACAACTTACTCTTCTAATACACCTACTGCTCATTCTTCTCCTCCATCATACTTTGATACAACCATATCTCATAATCCTTCATCCCCTGACAACACCATTCATCCACCAACTCCTGTTGTTCCATCTAGAACCTCCATACATATCATTCAATGACCAAAACACCTTGCAGACTTTGTCTGCAACATCATCTCTTCTTCTCAACACCAGTTAAAACCCATCACACCTTACCCTATACATCATCACACCAACATCAACCATGTTCCTCTTGCTTCATCTCACCACCTTTACTCTATCATAAATGACACCGAACCAACCACATTCAAACAAGCTTCCCAACATGATTGTTGGAAACAAGCCATGTTTGTTGAACTTCAAGCACTTCAACAAAACAACACATAAATCACGACCCCTTTACCTCTTAACAAGAAAACAATAGGTTGCATATGGATTTATAAAATCAAATGACATGCTGATGGATCGATCAAACACTACAAGGAACGAATTGTTGCAAAGGGATAGATACAAACTAAAGGTATTGATTAAATACACACTTTCTCCCCAGTTGCCAAAATGGCCATAGTTCGACTCCTATTAGCCTTTGTTGCTTCTCAGAAATGGCATCTTATCCAACTTGATGTTAACAATGCATTTTTACATGGTGACCTCGATGAAGATGTGTACATGAAACCTCCCCCAGGATTAATACCTTATGATTCTACCCTTGTTTGCAAATTGCAGAAGTCCCTTTATGGGCTAAAACAAGCTAGTAGGCAGTGGTTCTCCAAACTCTCTTACTTTTTTCCTAGCACTACAAGCAATCGCCATTTGATCATTCTCTCTTCACTCATTTTCATCATGGAAAATGCATTATTCTCCTAATATATGTTGATGATCTCAATATATCTGGAAATGACATTGATGGAATACAAAACCTTAAGCACATTCTTGACACTCATTTCAAAATAAAAGACCTTGGGGACCTTCCTTTTTTCCTTGGCCTCGAAGTTTTTCGTTCACTTAATGGCATATTCGTTTGTCAACATAAATATGCCCTAAAATTACTCCAAGATATCGGCCTCCTTCCTACTAAACCTTGATCTACGTCCATGACAACAACTCATAAATACACCAAGGATGATAACTCCCCACCCACTGATGCAACATCTTTTAGAAGACTCATTGATCTCTTAACTTATCTCTGCACTACTTGCCCGGATCTCAGTTTCAGTGTTCAACAACTGACCCATTTCATGACTTCTCCTACGTCTCTCCACCTACAGGCTGCGTACAAGATTCTTTGCTACATAAAACACGCACCATCTCAAGGTATCTTTTACTCATCTTCTTCTCCATTGCAACTCAGAGCTTTCAGTGATTCTGATTGGGCATCTTGATCAATACTCGTCGTTCGGTCACCGATTTCTGCATATTCCTCGGAGATTCTCTCATCTCATGGAAATCTAAGAAGCAACAAACAGTTTCTCGCTCTTCCTCTGAGGCATAATATCATGCCCTTGCATCAACAACTTACGAAATACAATGACTCACTTATCTTCTCAAAGATTTGCACGTCGATTTCATTTCTCCAACAATTTTATATTGCGGCAGTCAATCTGCCAGACACATTGTTGTCAATGCCATCTTCCACGAACACACCAAACATATTAAAATTGATTTCCATATTGTTCATGAAAAACTATTCAACTCTTAACTATTCCTACCTTTGCCTAACTTGCAGACATTCTAACCAAACCACTTGATCCACAACCTTTGAATCTCATCCTTTCCAAGCTTTGTATCTCAACCAACTCCGCTCTACACCATATTTTATGATTAGTTAGGTGGTTGTTGGTTGCTATTTTATAGGTTTGTTATTTATTTTTCCTTCGCTTGCATCCCAAGCTTTCTCTTCTATATATGACACCACCTATCAATGCACATACACACAAATTATATTAGAATGATATCATACCAGGGAGATTATAACAATTTACTAATTTATCAGTGCAAGATGCAAGAATCCGTCCGATTAATCTTGAATTGAGATTACCTACTTCCACGTCTATGAAAATACTCATGTCTTGTGTTTGGTTTAGTAACTCATTTTATTTTTCAAGTTCTAGTTATTGGACCCTCTAAATATTCTAAAACACTACTAAAATAAAAAATAATAATAATATATCAAAAAGTGAGAACATGAAAGAGAAAAAATATTATAAAAAAAAGAAAAAGGTGTAGTTTATAAAGAAAGAAGGATGTGGGAAAAAAACAAATGATACTTTAATTAAAAATCAACATTAGTCTCAATCACCATGGTTATAATTTTTTTATTGGAAAATTTTACCTCAACCCTATTATTAACCCTGTACCCCTATATTTTCTAAAATATTTTAATTCTATCTTTTTCGTTTATCAAATAATTTTATTATTTAATAGATATGGTTTTTGCAAAATACGGAAAATAGTATATTCCATACATAAAAATCGTTGTCCAATACTTTAGGCCATGGTTTATCATTGTTGTCTAAATTCAAGTTATTCGTCGAAGAAAAATTACAAACCGGATAACTTGATGACAATTATCCGGTATAGAAAAATTACAAACTAGATAACTTAATGACAAGAAATATCTGTGACCTAAAATATTGGGCTAACGGTTTTTTATGTGTGAGATAATTATAGACTCTATTAATAAAAATATGATAAGTCAATTGATAAATTTATAATTAATGAAAGATAATTATAATTTATAGTTGATAGATGATGATTGATCGTTTGTTAAATTAATTAAAGTTTTTGGTAAAATTTACAATTTAATTATATGATAAATATAAAATAACATAAAATGTATTTAATATATAATTGTTTTATATAAATTAAAATAAATTATAAAAGATAAAAATAAATTTTAGTTAAACTAATAAAAATAAAAGTGAAAGAAAAATTAATAAATAATAAATTATAAGATAAAATATTATTTAAAATATCATATGAAAAATAAATTACAAATTAATAAAATAAATTATAAACTCATATATAAACAATTATTTTGTTGTCATCTAAACTTATAAACTATAAACTATAAAATAAAAAATACATAATATATCAAACAAAATCATAGTCTAATTAATTAAAAATCATATTTTGTGAGTTAAAATATAGTCAAATTTCTTAACTTTCTTTAAATACAAACACAATAAATATAGTCAAACTCCTTAACTTTCTTTTGATATAAACACAATAAATATATAGTCAAATGCTTTAATTTATTTTGATATACACAGTAAATAAAGTCAAATTTCATTAACTTTCTAAGACAAAAATATACTCAAATTCCTTAACTTTATTTATATAAACACACACAAAAAAAACTCAAATTCCTTAACTTTTAAGATACAAAATATAATCAAATTCCTTAACTCTTAAGACACAAAATATAATCAATTTCCTTCATTATTTTTAATATAAACACAATAAATATAATCAAATTCCTTAAATTTTAAGACACAAAATATAGTCAAATAATTGATAGTTTTAAATAAGTTAATCAAAGTTTTTGGTTAAATTAAAATTAAATGATGAATGTAAAATGAAATAAAATGTATTTAATATAAATTATTTCATTTAAATTAAAATAAATTATAAAAGGTAAAATTAAATTTTAGATAAAATAATATTATATTTGTCCCTAAATATAAAATTCCGTTGATAAAATTATGAGAATTAAGAAAGTTGGTTAGAATATGAAATTTATTAACAATTTTATATAATTTTACAAGTTTATCTTTAAGAGAGAGAAGTAATAAATGTGTATGTAAAATTATATTTATTACATAGTGCAGATATAATATAATTAGGTGTATGTTTGAAAAAACAAATTATTAATACACTTCAAAAATTGAAGATGATTAAAAAGGGAAAAAAAACTCAACATGATCTTATAATTAAAATGAAAGAAAATTATAAATTATAAATTATAAGATAAAATATTATTTGGAATACTGTATAAAAAATAAATTACAAACTAATAAAATAAATTATAAACACGTGATCAGGCGATCATTATCAAACAAATATATTTTATTATCATGTAAAATTATAAACTATAAAATAAAAAATACATTATATTCCAAACAAAATCATAGTCTAATTCTTTAAAAATCATATTTTGTGTGTTAAAATATAGTCAAATTTCTTAACTGTCTTTAAATACAAACACAATAAATATAATCAAACTCCTTACTTAACTTTCTTTTGATGTAAATAGAATAAATACAGTAAGTCAGGAGAAACAACTTTCTTTTGCATCTTGTCCTCCGTTGTGTTGGTATGAGTCAGGAGAGAGTTTGATACTTGGGTCTGAGATTGTCCAAGAAACAACTGAGAAGATAAGAATGATTCGGGAAAGAATGAAGACGTCGCAGAGTCGTCAGAAGAGTTATCATGATAAGAGAAGAAAAACACTTGAGTTCCAAGAGGGAGATCACATGTTCTTAAGAGTTACTCCTATGACTGGTGTGGGAAGAGCTTTGAAGTCTAGAAAATTCACCACGTTTCGTCGGTCCGTATCAGATTATGCAGAAGATAGGAGAAGTTGCCTATCGAGTGGCTTTACCGCCGTCGCTGGCGAACTTACATGATGTATTCCATGTGTCGCAGTTGAGGAAGTACATTCCGGATCCGTCGCATCTAATTCAGGTAGATAATGTTCAGGTGAGGGATAATCTGACAATTGAAGCTTTACCGGTAAGAATTGATGGCATAGAATTGAAGAAACTGCGAGGTAAAGAGATTGCCTTAGTGAAGGTGTTGTGAGGTGGACCAGCTGGAGAAAGTTGGACTTGGGAACGAGAAGATCAGATGAAAGAGTCGTATCCGACTCTGTTTACTTCAGGTAATTTTCGAGGATGAAAATTCTTTAAGTATAAAGGAGTTGTAACGCCCCAAAAATCTAAATTTAATTATTTATTCAATTATTTAATTAATTTAGAAAAATTGGAGAATTTGGATTAAATAGGAAATTTGGAGAAAATAGTATTTTTAGATAATAAGGATAAATAGTGTTTTATTATACTATTTTATTATTATTATTAAAAATATATTAAAGAAAAGGGTAAGGTGGTCTTTTTGTGAATATATGAGGGTAAGGTGAGAAAAGACTTAACTGAGATATGTTTTGGTAAAAAGGATTACACGATCAGTTTTTCTCATTCTATCGTGTTTTGGTGAAGTGCTCTGAAGAAAGAAGAAGGAGAGGAAGCTCAGAGTCAGGAAACTGTGAAGAACCCCAGAGAACAGTATCAATCGGTGAAATTCTCTAAGGTATGAGGAGTTTTCATAATCTATTGTAAATGTGTAGGAATTGGATTATGAGTAGATTAGAATTTTAGAAGTTTCATGAGTTTAGGGTTTTTTGATTTAGGTTGAATTTATGAGTAAAATCTTGATGAATTGAGTGATAAAAATATGTTGAATCATATAATTGATTGTATAACTTGTTGTCTTGATGTTATTGTGTTTTGATTGATGCATTGGAATGGTTTTGGGGTGAATTGATATGAAACCCGTATAGAAATTTGGGGTTTTTGATGTTTTTGTGCAGTCTGCATTCAGCAGCAGAAAACTGCTGTAAAACGTGCGTTAACCGGTTAACCATTGTAATTTTTGGTATTTTCTGAAGTTTCGCAGACGTTAACCGGTTAACGCTATGGGTTAACCGGTTAACACTGTTTGGGAGGCAATTTTAAATTCTTTAAAAATTCATAACTTTTAAACCGTAAGTCCGATTGACATTCCTTTTGAAGCGTCGGTGTCGTACCTCGAAAAATACGATCCTAAAACAAAACAACAGAGTCGCCACCTAATTCTATTTATTCTACGAGAGAAAAGGGAGATATAGATACAACCTAATAAAGGATAAGAAATGGTTTACGAAACCAAATTCTAAGTTCGGGAGTCGGTTACGTAAGGGGAAGGTATTAGCACCCCTCACGTCCGTTGTACTCAACGGGAACCTCTTAGCTAATTATGCGATTAAATGTTTGATCTTAAGTTTTTGTCTTCTAAATGGCTATTAATATGTTTGTTAAAAAGGGAAATTAAAGTTTTAAATTATTATTATGAAGATGACGGAGAAAAGATTAAGATTTTTTATTATTGTGCTCGCGAAGGATTAAAATCCTCGTGCCTACGTATTCCCTTGTGCAATGGGAAAGTCAGAGCTCCGTAGTTCGTGCCACTACGGTTTGTGATTTTTATTGAACGATTGTTTAAAACGCATTCTACTGTTAAGCGTTGGCTTATACTCGCGGTGGAGGCTGAAGCGCTAGCTTGTTCGAGAGATAGAATGATTTAAACAATGTTCGTTTTAGAGAAAAGGTGTTTGAATTTTGTTAAGATGTTTTAAACGAAAGGGCGAATGAACACATCGCGTGGGGCTAGCCCATGTTGCGGTCCAATCCAGAACGTGCGGAATGCTAGACTCCGGAGTTCTGTCTTTCGATAATTAATTTGAAAATAGTTTAAATATTTTGGTATACGAATGATGATTGAACCCTCGCGTGGGGCTAGCCCAGTTGCGGTCCAATCCAGAACGTGCGGAATGCTAAACTCCGGAGCTCTGTTTTCGTACAATTAAATTATGCGATTATGATTTGAATATTTTGATATACGAATGATGATTGAACCATCGCGTGGGGCTAGCCCAGTTACGGTTCAATCCAGAACGTGCGGAATGCTAGACTCCGGAATTCTGTTTTCGTAATTTAATTTGAAAATAGATTAAATATTTTGGTATACGAATAGTGATTGAACCATCGCGTGAGGCTAGCCCAGTTGCGGTTCAATCCAGAACGTGCGGAATGCTAGACTCCGGAGTTCTATTTTCGTAATTTAATTTAAATAAATGATTTGAATATTTTGGTATACGAATGGTGATTGAACCATCGCGTGAGGCTAGCCCAGTTGCGGTCCAATCCAGAACGTGCGGAATGCTAGACTCCGGAGTTCCTTTTTCGTACGTTAATTTAAATAAATGATAATTGTTTTTAGACGTTTTTTATTTAAAAATTGATGTGATTAATAACGAAGGAGTGAACGAACAATACGCGTGGGGCTAGCCCAGTTGCAGTTCATTCTAGAATGTGCGGAGTGCTAGACTCCGGAGTTCTATTCCTTGTTAAAATGAATTAAAATATGCAATAAAGTCGTGCAGATGGCGGTCACTTGGTGATCGACTTATGTGTGTGTAAAGTGTAGGCATGAATGTATTGAAAAAGATTACTTGGCGTTGGATCACGAAAATAAATTTATTTTTCTCTCTTGAAACGATTATTTTTTTAGTAAGCATTTATTTATGATATTGGATACATTTCAATTAACAAATTTCTATCAAAATATAAAAATAGATAAATAAATAAAAAAACATAAACACGTATACGCTATACATCGTTGTAACAAACGAATTACAAGCAAAGGATATAAACATATAATAGTCTCATAAAAAACGAACAAAAGATAACCAAATTGTCCTAAAAAAGGAAAATTTATTTAAACTAAATAACACTTCATCTTGTTTTTATTTGGAAATTAAATCTTACATCCCTTTTTTTATAAAAAGATATTTTCAATGTTTTAAAAGCTTATATATATAATCCAAAGTCTAACAACATAAAGAATTTTTTTTTTAAAAGGAAAGAAAGAAAAAAAAGTAACCAAAGCACATGAACACCGAATGATGTAAGAGAAACCAACCATGGGCCAATCCGCTGGATCAGAGAGGACAGGTTGGGTCAGGAACCGACCCGTTTCGGCCCAAAGTGAAATGAGAAAAAGACAGAAAACAAGATGGAAAAAATCCAAGCTGAATGATGCAGCGGCTAGCCCTAACCGAATCGCAGCAAAGGGGAAACGCTAAACTCAAACAGAAACAACATTCTAGAATCAGAAGGAAACCTAAACTCAAGCTCAATCCATTCTTAAACAAATCGCTCATTCAGAAGGTAAAAAGAACAAATTCGAAAGAAAACAAATATGCTACAAACAACATTCGACAATAAAAGTAAACAAACAAACTACCGATTCGAGATGCTTCAATAGGTATTCCGCTTCCTTCCTTCTTCGTTTGATTGCCTTGCATTTTTTGTTTGTCGCTTTTGATACCGATGTTTTCTTGTTCAGATCCTAGTCACTCTTAAGCTCGCGGTTCGTGATTCGAAACGATGATGAGAGCGGCCATGATGGTGTTTGACGATTATGTTGGTGTGAGATCGTGACAATGGAGGGTGGTGGGCGATTAGGAGGAGTTGCGGCTTCAGAGGATAGTCGGGGGGTTTCGTGTGAGGGTGAAGATTTTTTGGTTAGCTTCGGCCCAGATTTCGTTTTTGATTTGGTGAGTTCTTTGGTGTTCTTTGAAAACTTTTTGAGAAGAGATTAGGGTTTTTTCTTCTGTGTTCTCGCCGCCCCCTTTTCATCAATTCTCTCCCCCTTTTTATAATCTGAAATTAGGGTTTCCGTCCTTTCATTTAAACTCGTTGACTGCATTTTTATTGAAGCTGATGCTTGATCACTCTCTGTTTGCAGGTTTTTGCTGGTGTAGTGTGGGGAGTTTTCACGCTTTTGGTGAGAACAACAATGCTGGCTTTGGGCTAACATTGCAGTCATTGCACTGCAACAGGTTATTTTTGTCTCAATGTGAGCAGGTCTGCCTGGTGTAGGAGAGCTTATCAGTGTTTGGTGTAAGGTTCAGAGTTGCAGGTTATGGTTCAGAAACTCAGGCCCCAAGTTGTGTTTCCATTGTCTTCTTGTGGAGAGAGAAAAAAGATACCCTGCTGCAGAGGTCTGAAAATGCAGCAGGCCAAGAGGTAATCTAACCACACTTTTTGTTTTTTTTTGCTTGTTAATAAAACAACAAAATCTTTCTGGTTTGGACTTGTTAAGTTGAAAACTTTTTCTTTTGTGGCTATTGAAAAACGACTTTTTGAACCTTGTGACACCATGCCCATGTAATATGATTTGCGAAGATGGAGTTTTAATATGAATTTATGATTTGAATTGGATGACGCTAACTTGCTCTTGTTTTGGTTGTTGTTCACGGGATGATGATGACCAATTCAAACCAAAATGACGAGGAGAAACATTGTTGAGAGTCAACTTGGTTGTGGGGATTGTATCACGCTTTTGGTGAATTGAATGGCAGACCTTGGTTTGGACTGCAACAAACAGCCTACTGGTTATACTGAAATGGCCTCCTGCGGGTCCTGCCACGATTGCAGCAGGTCTGAAACTTTCTCCTCTTTACTAACTCCTCACAAAACCAACCAATGCCTTGCTGTTATTTCTATCTGGTTGTACCTTGCTTAATACGAAATTTGCAACATGGTGTGTGAATGTTATCTTTGCTGTTGTATTGACTTGGCATCATTTTTCTTTAATGGTACAATGCAATATGGCTAAGTATGAACTATGTCTTGAACTTTCTAAATGGATGAACATTATGATAACATGGTAACATGTGTTGGATATGTTTTGATAAAAAAGTTTGAATGAATTTCCTTGAATTGAGATGTGATAAACACTAATCTTTTCCTTTGCTGTTTTCATGTACGCAATGGCCCCGCTACAAGGACAAAGGTGATGGAGCATTGTTGATCGGCCACACTTGGAAGAAAAAAACGATGGAACACTGGTGGAAGACATGCCGTTCTTATTGTTATTATTCCATAGGTGTAAACTTGTAAAATCTTAGGATTTTGATCTTGTAATAACATAGGGACTTAGTTTTAGGACTAGACAACACTTTGTATTGGCATGCTTTGCTTCATGATTCAAGGCATGTTTGGCAAGTAAATGAGGCAATAGAGTAGGAACTGTCCAATAACTAAAGGTTCCTGATATTTGTGAAATGGCTGAATTTTGGGATTTGAATGAATGAATTAAAAAAAGAAAAAAGTGGAAACCTTAGTTGAATATAATTGAAACTTAAATCTAAATTGGAGCTTATAACAAACTAGAAATAATTCTAAAAAATGAATATATAAAAGAAGAAGTGGAAAATGAGATTAAAATTTTAAAAAAATAATAAAATAAATCAACATAGATAGTGAGAACTTGAAAAAAGATGGAAATTAGATTTGGAGTGGATTGGAAATTAGAAGAATGATTCACAAATCTAGAAGTAGAAATTGAGATACTTTTCTTTTAATTTCTCTCTCTATATATATATAAAAAAAAGAATATACAAAAAAAAGTAGAATAATAGTAATATCAAAAGAAGTAGAGGTAGAAAATTAAAATTAAAACCAAAAACGAATTAAAAGGTTAGAAATAAGGAAATAGGAATTAAATAAAAATGGAAATTTGGAAGTAAAAGGAAAATTAAAAATGAATTCATGGATAACTTAAAAAAAGAAAATTGAGAGTAACAGAAAAACAAATCCAAGAATCTCTGTTCAAATGCAATGAACGTATGACGTGAGAAATTAGGGTGAAAATTTTGGCGTGTGACAGTTGCCCCTATTTAAATAACTTTACCAAATAGAATGAGTGATGTTAATCCTCATAAAATCGGAGTGAAAGGTATTTAAATATAGAAATAACCGAAATTTTTTCCCCTAAATGCAATAACATGCTACAAACTTAAGAGGGATTCTTGCTGGAGAAGGGATATGATATGCGAGATGCAATGGCCTAATATGCTGACTTTTAATGATGAATATGTTGGGTATGGTATGATGCAGACAAATGCAACGGTGATCCACAAAACGAAAACGAGGATGAAGACTCACTGGGGATGACAATATGCTGGGGATGACAAGACGAAAACGGGATGTATTCAAAGTGATAAATCAGCAGGTTCAAGTGTAACTGCTGGCACTAAGAATGACATAGGATAGAAAACAAAACGTAAGATTAAAGACAGACTAACTGAAGTGATGAGTTAGCAAGTTCAAAGTGGTTGCTGGGGATTCCAAAGCAAAGATTCGGTGATTGAGAAAGATAGAAATGATCTCGACTCGGCAGCCGGGAGAACCAAATAGCAGACAATGACACAACGGTCAAGAATAAACAAACATCGACATGGTGATCGAGAAATAAAATAACAGACATCGACTCGGTGGTCGTGAAATAAAATGACAGGCAAAGACGCGGTGGTCTGGAAATAAAATAACAGATAACGACACGGTGGTCAGGAAATAAAATAACAGATATCGACGCGTGGTCTGGAAATAAAATGACAGGCATAGACGCGGTGGTCTAGAAATAAAAGACAGATAGAGACGCGGTGGTCTGGAAATAAAACAATAGACAAAGACACGGTGGTCTGGAAATAAAATAATAGACAAAGATGCGGTGGTCTGGAAATAAAATAATAGACAGAGACGCGGTGGTCTGAAAATAAAATAACAGGCAACGACACGGTGGTCAGGAAATAAAATAACCGATAGAGACACGGTGGTCTGGAAATAAAACAATAGACAAAGACACGTTGGTCTGGAAATAAAATAATAGACAGAGATGCGGTGGTCTGGAAATAAAAGACAGGCGAAAATCCAAGGTGATAAAACAACAGGTTCAAGTGTAACTGTTGGGACCGAGGACTGGGATTGTTAACAGTAATCAGGCAGTGGCTTTGTGCAAACACACTGATACTGGGAATATCATGCGAAGTTTTTAAAGATAAATCAAATGGCTCTAAGCGACCAAGCTGGAAAAATAAGAATAAATGTTGGGGTTTTCAGCGAGATAAACGACCAACCTCGTGAAATTTCTTAAAACGAAGAACTTTTAGGAACTATCAGGGAAGCACATACGCATTTGAATTAGACAGTTCTAAGTCTTAAGCAAACAGCTTAAAGGATTCATGCCAATGATAATTGGGCTTAAAAGCAGCATTGGTTGTACCAAGGTACATCAAGGAGGGCCTCTGCAGGGGATACTAGTGTTGCTAGGAAAAGAAATCTTGGTCAACCACACTGCAAGGTACCAACAACAGTGGACTTTAAAATAACAAAAGACAATAATCTGGATCTGGGGTTAGACAAACGACAACTGGGGGGGGGGGGGGTAGACAAATGATTATGCCAAATGTGTATGATTGAACATGATGCGAATGACCATGGTATGCAAATGCTGACTCTATGGAGAGACAAAGAGTTTTGATAAAGCAGGAAGAGTAGGATCTCAGCGCAAATACTCAGACGAGCAAAAGATGCTAGGGAGATGTCTTCAAACTTGGAAACTGATGTTTGGTCCAAAGATCCATCTAAAAGTGCTACCAGCTGTTAATTCTCTGTAGGGATTTCTGTAATAATTGCATGGGAGTGTTGCAAACCAGAGGGCTTTTTAGAAGACAGAAAATCTTTTAATTTTTTTCTAAAGTCAAAGAAATTTGAATGTTTTCAGTATGTTTTCAAAAACTGTTTTAAATTTTTTTTTTGTCATTTTCAAAGTTAAATTGTAACTCAGTGAAGACATTTTGCATAACAAAGAAAAATAAGAGGCTGAAAGACAGAGTTTAAAGACAAAGGTTGTATTTCATTCAAGAATGGTAGCTTGCCAATAGCAAAAGCTCCATGGGAGATTACAATTTGAAAATGGCAATGGGGAAAGGTCTACATTGAATCCAACGACCACTGTAACCCCTAATAACTAAAACCGCCCAACACCTTGCTTCTGACAAGAGCGACTGGATTGGTCTTCAAGTAATGATCTTCAATAATGATAAACACCATCTGATACAGTCAAATGCCTTTATCCCTAACTTTTGCTTGGACCGCCCTTTCGGGTTTTCAATCCACCGGGACGCTCTTTTTTGCCTAAGCCGCCCTTTCGGGTTTTCAACTTAGCGAGCTCTATTTTTTTATTTTTATCCCTAACTTTTGCCTGGATCTCCTTCATAGTTTATGATCCACCGGGATACCCATTTTTGCATAGGTCGTCATTTCTGGTTTTCGACCTATCGGGCTTTATTTAGGCATAATATTTTTTGACTGCATCAGAATTCACTGGGTGTCTCAATTGTTCACCATCCATAGTTGTGAGGATTAAGGAACCTCCGGAAAATGCCACCTTCACAACATATGGGCCTTCATAGTTAGGACTCCATTTCCCACGCATGTCTTTGTGGACTGGCAAGATTTTCTTGAGTACAAGGTCTCCTTCTTTGAATTCTCGGAGATGGACTTTCTTGTCAAAAGCTCTCTTGATGCGCTTCTGGTACAACTGGCCATGGCACATGGCGGTCATTCTCTTCTCATCAATGAGATTCAGCTGGTCATATCTGCTTTGGACCCACTCAGCTTCTTCCAGTTTAGTTTCCATCAAGATCCTTAAAGACGGTATCTCTACCTCGATAGGGAGAACTGCATCCATCCCATACACCAAAGAGAAATGGGTTGCCCCTGTTGAAGTGCGAACTGAGGTTCTGTATCCGTGTAAGGCATACGGTAACATCTCGTGCCAGTCTTTGTAAGTCTTCACCATCTTCTGCAAGATCTTTTTGATGTTCTTGTTTGCAGCTTCAACAACTCCGTTCATCTTCGGACGATACGGAGAAGAGTTATGATGTTCAATTTTGAATGTATCACACAACTCCTTCATTGTCTTGTTGTTCAAATTAGTCCCATTATCTGTGATGATTCGGCTTGGGATCCCATATCGACAGATAATTTGGTTCTTGATGAAACGGGCAACCACTTGCTTTGTCACGTTGGCATAGGAAGCTGCTTCTACCCATTTGGTAAAGTAATCGATTGCAACCAAGATAAACCGGTGACCGTTGGAAGCTTTAGGCTCAATTGCCCCTATCATGTCGATGCCCCACATCGAGAAAGGCCAAGGTGATGACAACACATTCAAAAGTGTGGGAGGTACGTGCACCTTGTCGGCATAAATTTGGCATTTATGACACTTCCTGGCGTATTTGAAACAATCTGATTCCATGGTCAACCAGAAATATCCAGCTCTCAAAATCTTCCTGGACATGGCATGTCCATTGGCATGTGTTCCAAATGATCCTTCATGGATTTCCCTGATCAATAAGTCTGCTTCACGCTTATCCACACACCTGAGCAGAACCATATCATGATTTCTCTTGTAAAGCACATTGTTGCTGAGGAAAAACTTGGACACCAATCTTCTCAGAGTCTTCTTGTCCAGAGTTGTTCCGTCAGCGGGGTACTCCTGGTTTTGCAAGTAGTTTTTGATGTCACAGAACCATGGTTTCTCATCAGTTTCCTCTTCGACCAGTAGACAGTAGGCTGGTGCAGTTCTTCGCTCGATTGTAATGAGTGGAGCTTCATTAAGAAATCTGACTTGAAACATAGATGCCAACATAGCTAAAGCGTCTGCAATTTGATTCTCTGCCCTTGGAACATGATGGAAAGTGACTTCGTCAAAGTATTTGATTAATTCCACAATGTGGGCCCGATAAGGGATCAACTTCTCATCACGGGTCTCCCATTCACCTTTGACTTGGTAGATTACCAAAGCTGAGTCTCCATATACTTCAAGGACTTTGATTCTGGTATCAATTGCAGCTTCGATACCCAAAACACATGCTTCATACTCAGCGATGTTGTTTGTACATTCAAAACATAGTCTGGCCGTGAAGGGAGTATAACCACTATTAGGATTCATCAAAACAGCTCCCACACCATGCCCCGTGTAATTAGAGGAACCATCAAACATCATCTTCCAACGAGAACCTGGCTCGGGGCCTTCATCTGGACCTGGAATTTCACAGTCCTTTATCAACATAATGTCCTCGTCTGGAAAATCGAATTTCAAAGGTTCATAATCCTCAACAGGGTAATCAACAAGGTATTCAGACAAAACACTGCCTTTGATAGACTTCTGGGTTACATACTGGATATCATATTCGGATAACAACATGTGCCAACGGGCAAGTCTTCCAGTCAAAGCAGGCTTCTCAAAGATGTACTTTATCGGATCCATCTTCGAAATCAACAAAGTGGTGTGACAAATCATATACTGCCTGAGACGTTTGGCCGCCCACGCCAGAGCACAGCAAGTCTTATCTAAAAGCGAATATCTACTTTCACAGTCTGTGAACTTCTTGCTTAAGTAATAAATGGCGTGCTCCTTACGACCGGTTTCATCTTGTTGGCATAATACGCAACCCATAGATCCCTCAAGCACAGTCAGGTACATGAAGAGAGGTTTCCCTGGAGTAGGTGGGATTAAGATAGGAGGTTCCTGCAGATAAACCTTGATATTCTCAAAAGCCAATTGACAATCAGGACTCCACTCAATTGCTTGATTCTTCCGGAGCAACTTGAATAAAGGTTCACAGGTAGCAGTCATGTTGGAGATAAATCTAGAGATGTAGTTCAGTCTTCCAAGGAAACCTCTGAATTGCTTTTCTGTTTTTGGAGTTGGCATCTCTTGAATTGCTCTGACCTTGTCCGAATCTACCTCAATTCCTTGCTGACTAACGATAAAACCAAGTAGCTTTCCTGATCGGACACCAAAGGTACACTTAGCTGGATTAAGACGCAGTTGGAACTTTCTAAGGCGCTCAAACAACTTCAGGAGATGATTCAAATGATCCTCCTCACTCTGTGATTTGGCAATCATATCATCCACATAGACTTCTATCTCCTTATGCATCATATCATGGAAGAGGGTGACCATTGCCCTTTGATAAGTGGCTCCCGCATTTCTAAGACCAAATGGCATAACTTGGTAACAATATGTGCCCCATGGTGTGATAAAAGTGGTCTTTTCCATATCATCAGGATCCATCTTAATCTGGTTATATCCTGAAAATCCGTCCATGAAGGAGAAAACAGCAAACTTAGCAGTGTTGTCAACCAAAGTATTAATGTGCGGAAGAGGGAAATCGTCCTTGGAACTGGCTTTGTTCAAATCTCTATAGTCCACGCACATCCTAACCTTGCCATCCTTCTTGGGGACTGGCACAATGTTAGCTACCCACTCAGGGTACTTTGCAACTGCAAGGAATCCAGCATCAAACTGTCTTTTGACCTCTTCTCGAATCTTCAAAGCCATGTCTGGTCTTGTTCTTCGTAGCTTTTGCTTTACTGGAGGACAATTTGGTCGAAGCGGCAACTTATGAACAACTATGCTTGTGTCCAAACCGGGCATACCCCTATACGACCATGCAAACATATCCACATACTCTTTGAGAAGCTTGAACAATCTTTCTCTGATGTCTGCCCCAAGTGTTGTACCAATCTTGACTTCCTTTTTATCTTCCTCGGTGCCAAGGTTGATGGTCTCTACCTGCTCCTTATGGGGCTGAAGATCTGTGCGCTCATCCTCAACTAATCTTGCCAGTTCTTCGGGAATATCACAATCTTCCTCACTTTCATCTTCCGCTTGGTAGATGGGCGAATCGAAGTTAGGAGAGAAAATAGAGTCATTGGATTCAACAGGGTTTTCATTTGTTCTGCATATGGGAATGATTTGCTTTTATTAAAAGTGAAAAATAGAGGAATGCAAGAAAACTTTTTATTAGCTTTGAAAGATTGCCATTTTCTTTTAAAAGTGAAAAGCGAAAAACAGTAAATAAAAACAGAGTAAGAATTTAACAAAATGCCTTCATTGATTGATTAACTTGAAAAATGAGAAGGGGCCCTACAAAATGATCCCATAGCATTGGGCAGAGCTAGGGAACTTTGAAAACACTTAAAGAAAAACAATAAATTACTTTGACAATGGAAAAAAATTTGGGATCTCAACTGCCTCCCAATTGCCCAAAGCTGCTTCACACTGATAAACCAAATGATCCACATCTTCATCTTCAGTATCCCCATTAATTGCATTGATCTGATAGCCGGCACTGGAAAACACTTCTTGAATGGTCTTTGGACGTCCTTTGACAGAGGTTGATGCTCCTTCCTTCACCTGAGTCGGTTTGTAACCCAACCCGTAACGATCTAGCTTCTGCTTGACTTCAATGACATCTCCCCAACCTTGGTAGCTTCCTTCTTCAATTGTGGAAATGGTACTCTTCAATGATGCAAAAGATGGAATACCTTTCTCCTTTGGTTCCTTTACTTCCATAAGGACGACATTGGCTATCTCTAGAGCTTGGAAAGCAGTTTCCAAAGCATCTTCATCAGCCTCAATGTAGCTAAAGGAGGAAAGGTTGTTGACCATGAGATCTTCTTCACCAGACACAGTTACCAGCTTATTATCGACCACAAACTTCATCTTCTGGTGTAAGGTAAAAGTAATTGCCCCAGCAACATGGATCCAAGGTCTTCCCAGCAAACAACTGTAATTTGGGTTAATGTCCATAACCTGGAAAGTGATCTTGAACACCTGTGGTCCAATCAAGATTGGCAAGTCGACTTCTCCAATAACAGTCCTCCTTGACCCATCAAAAGCTTTTACAATCAGTGCACTAGGCCTCATCTCTGCCCCTTGATAAGGTAACTTGGCAAGCGTTCTTTTCGGCAAAACATTCAATGAAGATCCTGTATCCACAAGAACTCTTGCTAAAGTATCCTCCTGACATTTTACAGATATGTGGAGAGTACGGTTATGGTCCAAGCCATCTTTTGGAAGATCCTCCATACTGAAGCTGAGATTGTTACATGCAGTGATATTGGCAATGACTCCATCAAACTGATTCACAGTTATATCATGCGTAACATGAGCTTGGGCTAGCAATTTCTGGAGAGCACCTCGATGGGCCGGCGAATGCATAAGAAGTGATAAGATAGATATTTTAGAAGGTGTTTGATGTAGCTGATCAATAACCTAATAATCACTCTTCTTAATGATTCTGAGAAATTCTGCATCCTCTTCTTCCAAAGCTAACCCCTTATCCTGGTTGACAACAGCTGGAATGACTCCTTTAGGTGGAACTATATTGGCTTGCTGAGTATAAACACGACCACTGTGAGTTAAACGACTTGCACCTGCTATGTCAGCACTTGCCACTTTTGAACTAACTTCCTGACTATCTTGTTCAAACTTCTGATGAAACCTCCCTGCATCATACTTCCACGGAACTGCTTTGGTATCTTCATAAAGGAAAGGGTTCCTCCTTTGCTCAATCCCTGGTTCAGGTATATTGAAAATGGGTACCACAGGTTCTGGCATATTAAAGATAGGTTGAACCCTGGAGGACTCAGGCAGATTGAACATTGGTACCAAGGTAGAATCAGATTCTGGCAAGTTGAAAATGGGTTCAATCATTGCCACTTCATTCCTCTTCACACGACCGCTTACTTGTAAGACACCCAGATTAATCAAACTTTGGACATCTCTCAAGACAAGTTCACATCCCTTTGGATTATTCGCACAAACTTCACAACCCTTGTGACAGTTCTTCAACATACCCACCTCTACTAACTTCGCATGGAAGTCTCTAAGCGGGGTCTTGATCTCTGTGGCGTTGAAAATCAAACCTTCGTCAGACTCGTCAATAATGGCATTTATGGACCCATGCTTAGGTAAAGGATTATTCTTAACATTCGGACCAGTGTCTCCAAATGACAAAATGTTTTTATCCATTAGATCCTTCACAACATACCTCAAAGCAAT
Source organism: Lathyrus aphaca (assembly GCA_963966055.1). Lineage (NCBI taxonomy): Eukaryota > Viridiplantae > Streptophyta > Magnoliopsida > Fabales > Fabaceae > Lathyrus > Lathyrus aphaca. Next base: position 11,789,079 of record OZ014524.1, on the reverse strand, counting down.
ACAATTTTCCAAATCATGCCCCGGAGCACCTTCATGGAACAAACAATGGGCATTTGAGTTGTAACCTGGTGGGAGCGGATCTGGTGGAGGACCCAAAGGCCTTGGAGTAACCAAGCCTTTCTTCAGTAGTGAGGGATACAGTTCAATATAGGTCATAGGGATTCGAGGATGGGGAGACCTTCCTCCTGGTCTTCTATTCTGAAAGTTGGAATTTGGATGAGGAGCTGGAGTCCTCTGCTGGTAGGCTGAAGCATTGGGCACTCGTTGATAGCCTGGATTGTTGAGCATTGGTTGATAAGCTGGAATCACTGGAGCCGCTTGCTGATACATCGGTACTGCTTGAGTTGGCCGATATATCGGGACTTGTGGATTATATGACGGTTGAACCGCCGCCACATAAGGATGTTGAACAAACTGCGGTGGGTAGACAAACTGGGGTTGAGCCACAGGTGGAGGCCTCTGCCAAAGCGGATTTCTCCTTTGACTCGCCATTATTGCATTCGTCTCACCCTCTTTCTTCTTGTGGAAGTTACTGGTAAATTTCTTGACATTATTTCCAATACCATTGCTGGAACTGCTAGACGCACCACTCATCTTTCCACTTTTCAGTCCAAGTTCAACCTTAATCCCCACAACTACAAGGTCAGAGAAGCTAGCAGTTACGCTTCCCACCATTCTCTCGAAGAATTCTGGTCGCACCGTGTCAACAAACCAATCAGCTAACTCCTTTTCAGACAACGGGGGGTCTACCTGAGAAGCTGTCCCTCTCCACCGCTGGGCATATTCTTTAAATGATTCGGAATCCTTCTGCGACATACTCAACAACTGCCTTCTATCGGGAGCAAGGTCCATATTGTATTTGTACTGCTGGATGAAAGCATCTGTCAAGTCTTGAAAACTGCGAATCTTCGACTGGTCTAGCGTTAGATACCACTTGGAGGAGATTCCCTTCAAACTGTCCTGGAAACAGTGGATCATTAATTTGTCATTGTCCACCTGTGCAGCCATTCTTCGATAATACATCAAGAGGTGGTTCTTAGGACATGTCGCGCCCTCGTACATGTCAAAAGTGGGTATCTTGAACTTTGGAGGAATTACCAATCCAGACACCAGGCACATCTCTCTAGCAGCAGCCCCGAAGTTCTGGTCACCTTCGATTGCTCTTAACCTTTTCTCAATAGTCTCAAAATTCTCTTGCATCTTCTCATGTTTCTCATTTTCATTCTCCGACATATCTGACACGTCATATACCTGAGGGTCGTTAATGTATGGTTGGGCACGGGTGTGCACAATGTCTGGTGTAAAATTAGTAACCACATGGTTCTCTTCGTTAGTTACAGGAATAGTCTGTTGAGCAGCAAATCCTTGAGGGGGAGGTACAAAACCTTGGGAAGTGAACGCAAAACCCTGAGAAGGAGGTGTGAAGCTTTGGGAAGCGAAACCTTGGGAAGGAGGGAAGAAACCCTGAGCAGTAAGTCCTTGAGAAGAAGGAATAAAACTTTGAGAAGGAGGGACAAAACCCTGAGCAGCAAGTCCTTGGGAAGGAGGGATAAAACTTTGAGAAGCGAAACCCTGAGGAGGAGGTACGAATCCATGAGGAAGCCCAAAAGGAGGCCAGGTCACAGGAGTGGTGACTGACGACGTAGGCTCAGTCGTTGCAGTGACAATCTCTGACACTACAGTCTGTTGGGTGTCTAATTTTGCTCGGATGACCTGCAGCATTTCCATCATCTGACCCATATTTCCACGAAGATCAGAAAGCTCTTCATTCACTTTGTCCATTTCGGGGTCCCTGTCAGCCATCTTCTTCTTGGCCTGGGCTCGGGTTGAATACTTGCGTGAGATCCTCAGTGTGACAGCTGGAAAGGAGTTGACGAGAATGAGTTTTGACAGAATGCAGATGCAGAGATGCAAACATGAGTAAAATTTAGTAAATGCCTCAAGGGACTTAAGAAGTTGTTGCAAAATGTCAGAATGGGTAAGGTTTCTTGTTATTTCCCAAAACTAATGAACTGAAATCCATTCCAGGTAAAATTTATGAGGTTTGCAACAAAACTTCTTTGTTCCTTGAAGTATTTGCTAAAATGATGCATATGATGCTAAGATGCAAAGGGTGCAGCGGGTAAATTTAGAACCTTCATAACAGGTGGGCTGTAAGAGAGTTGTTCTACTTTTTACCACCCATAAGTCCCACTCACAGGATAGTTTCTACGGTGATGGTTTAAGGAAACTCAAGGTCACGGACGTTTATCGTATTAACGCCCCGCCGCAGGCTAGCTGCATTGTGACGATAATAACGATAAGGTCTACCCTGAGTGGAGTTCTCATGCTAGGCATGCAAGGAGCGAGTCCTTGGAGCCTAACATTACACAACTACCAATATTGAAACAGGTTCTAGGGAGTCCCAGAATCACAGCCCTTTCGTGAATCAGGTCACGCGACAGGCTAGCTGCGTTGCGACAAGATCTACGAAAAGTCTAACTATCTGGGGGAGCTTTCATGTTAGGCGTGCAAGGAGCGAGTCCTTGGAGACTAACACTAATAACATCCAATTCTAAACTTAGGTGTTCCCTCTGCTTTTTCCACCACTCAAAATTACTTGCAATGTGACCCCGAGAACCCAAAGACAAATAATATAATGAGCAATAAAAGGAAAGCGATAAAAGATCAAATAAACAAACATAAATAATAAGCATAGAGAAGACAAGAAAAGACAAGATCAAACAAATAAACACACAAAGCTAAGTTAGGCTCGACTCTCTCTAGCATGGAGCTATTCCCCAACAGAGTCGCCAACTGTCGTACCTCGAAAAATACGATCCTAAAACAAAACAACAAAGTCGCCACCTAATTCTATTTATTCTACGAGAGAAAAGGGAGATATAGATACAACCTAATAAAGGATAAGAAATGGTTTACGAAACCAAATTCTAAGTTCGGGATTCGGTTACGTAAAGGGAAGGTATTAGCACCCCTCACGTCCGTTGTACTCAACGGGAACCTCTTAGCTAATTATGCAATTAAATGTTTGATCTTAAGTTTTTGTCTTCTAAATGGCTATTAATATGTTTGTTAAAAAGGGAAATTAAAGTTTTAAATTATTATTATGAAGATGACGGAGAAAAGATTAAGATTTTTTATTATTGTGCTCGCGAAGGATTAAAATCCCCATGCCTACGTATTCCCTTGTGCAATGGGAAAGTCAGAGCTCCGTAGTTCGTGCCACTACGGTTTGTGATTTTTATTGAACGATTGTTTAAAACGCATTCTACTGTTAAGCGTTGGCTTATACTCGCGGTGGAGGCTGAAGCGCTAGCTTGTTTGAGAGATAGAATGATTTAAACAATGTTCGTTTTAGAGAAAAGGTGTTTGAATTTTGTTAAGATGTTTTAAACGAAAGGGCGAATGAACACATCGCGTGGGGCTAGCCCATGTTGCGGTCCAATCCAGAACGTGCGGAATGCTAGACTCCGGAGTTCTGTCTTTCGATAATTAATTTGAAAATAGTTTAAATATTTTGGTATACGAATGATGATTGAACCCTCGCGTGGGGCTAGCCCAGTTGCGGTCCAATCCAGAACGTGCGGAATGCTAGACTCCGGAGCTCTGTTTTCGTATAATTAAATTATGCGATTATGATTTGAATATTTTGATATACGAATGATGATTGAACCATCGCGTGGGGCTAGCCCAGTTGCGGTTCAATCCAGAACGTGCGGAATGCTAGACTCCGGAATTCTGTTTTCGTAATTTAATTTGAAAATAGATTAAATATTTTGGTATACGAATAATGATTGAACCATCGCGTGAGGCTAGCCCAGTTGCGGTTCAATCCAGAACGTGCGGAATGCTAGACTCCGGAGTTCTATTTTCGTAATTTAATTTAAATAAATGATTTGAATATTTTGGTATACGAATGGTGATTGAACCATCGCGTGAGGCTAGCCCAGTTGCGGTCCAATCCAGAACGTGCAGAATGCTAGACTCCGGAGTTCCTTTTTCGTACGTTAATTTAAATAAATGATAATTGTTTTTAGATGTTTTTTATTTAAAAATTGATGTGATTAATAACGAAGGAGTGAACGAACAATACGTGTGGGGCTAGCCCAGTTGCAGTTCAATCTAGAACGTGCGGAGTGCTAGACTCCGGAGTTCTATTCCTTGTTAAAATGAATTAAAATATGCAATAAAGTCGTGCAGATGGCGGTCACTTGGTGATCGACTTATGTGTGTGTAAAGTGTAGGCATGAATGTATTGAAAAAGATTACTTGGCGTTGGATCACGAAAATAAATTTATTTTTCTCTCTTGAAACGATTATTTTTTTAGTAAGCATTTATTTATGATATTGGATACATTTCAATTAACAAATTTCTATCAAAATATAAAAATAGATAAATAAATAAAAAAACATAAACACGTATACGCTATACATCGTTGTAACAAACGAATTACAAGCAAAGGATATAAACATATAATAGTCTCATAAAAAACGAACAAAAGATAACCAAATTGTCCTAAAAAAGGAAAATTTATTTAAACTAAATAACACTTCATCTTGTTTTTATTTGGAAATTAAATCTTACATCCCCTTTTTTATAAAAAGATATTTTCAATGTTTTAAAAGCTTATATATATAATCCAAAGTCTAACAACATAAAGAAATTTGTTTTTTTTTAAAAAGGAAAGAAAGAAAAAAAAGTAACCAAAGCACATGAACACCGAATGATCTAAGAGAAACCAACCATGGGCCAATCCGCTGGATCAGAGAGGACAGGTTGGGTCAGGAATCGACCCGTTTCAGCCCAAAGTGAAATGAGAAAAAGACAGAAAACAAGATGGAAAAAATCCAAGCTGAACGATGCAGCGGCTAGCCCTAACCGAATCGCAGCAAAGGGGAAACGCTAAACTCAAACAGAAACAACATTCTAGAATCAGAAGGAAACCTAAACCAAAGCTCAATCCATTCTTAAACAAATCGCTCATTCAGAAGGTAACAAGAACAAATTCGAAAGAAAACAAATATGCTACAAACAACATTCGACAATAAAAGTAAACAAACAAACTACCGATTCGAGACGCTTCAATAGGTATTCCGCTTCCTTCCTTCTTCGTTTGATTGCCTTGCATTTTTTGTTTGTCGCTTTTGATACCGATGTTTTCTTGTTCAGATCCTAGTCACTCTTAAGCTCGCGGTTCGTGATTCGAAACGATGATGAGAGCGGCCATGATGGTGTTTGACGATTATGTTGGTGTGAGATCGTGACAATGGAGGGTGGTGGGCGATTAGGAGGAGTTGCGGCTTCAGAGGATAGTCGGGGGGTTTCGTGTGAGGGTGAAGATTTTTTGGTTAGCTTCGGCCCAGATTTCGTTTTTGATTTGGTGAGTTCTTTGGTGTTCTTTGAAAACTTTTTGAGAAGAGATTAGGGTTTTTTCTTCTGTGTTCTCGCCGCCCCCTTTTCATCAATTCTCTCCCCCTTTTTATAATCTGAAATTAGGGTTTCCGTCCTTTCATTTAAACTCGTTGACTGCATTTTTATTGAAGCTGATGCTTGATCACTCTCTGTTTGCAGGTTTTTGCTGGTGTAGTGTGGGGAGTTTTCACGCTTTTGGTGAGAACAACAATGCTGGCTTTGGGCTAACATTGCAGTCATTGCACTGCAACAGGTTATTTTTGTCTCAATGTGAGCAGGTCTGCCTGGTGTAGGAGAGCTTATCAGTGTTTGGTGTAAGGTTCAGAGTTGCAGGTTATGGTTCAGAAACTCAGGCCCCAAGTTGTGTTTCCATTGTCTTCTTGTGGAGAGAGAAAAAAGATACCCTGCTGCAGAGGTCTGAAAATGCAGCAGGCCAAGAGGTAATCTAACCACACTTTTTGTTTTTTTTTGCTTGTTAATAAAACAACAAAATCTTTCTGGTTTGGACTTGTTAAGTTGAAAACTTTTTCTTTTGTGGCTATTGAAAAACGACTTTTTGAACCTTGTGACACCATGCCCATGTAATATGATTTGCGAAGATGGAGTTTTAATATGAATTTATGATTTGAATTGGATGACGCTAACTTGCTCTTGTTTTGGTTGTTGTTCACGGGATGATGATGACCAATTCAAACCAAAATGACGAGGAGAAACATTGTTGAGAGTCAACTTGGTTGTGGGGATTGTATCACGCTTTTGGTGAATTGAATGGCAGACCTTGGTTTGGACTGCAACAAACAGCCTACTGGTTATACTGAAATGGCCTCCTGCGGGTCCTGCCACGATTGCAGCAGGTCTGAAACTTTCTCCTCTTTACTAACTCCTCACAAAACCAACCAATGCCTTGCTGTTATTTCTATCTGGTTGTACCTTGCTTAATACGAAATTTGCAACATGGTGTGTGAATGTTATCTTTGCTGTTGTATTGACTTGGCATCATTTTTCTTTAATGGTACAATGCAATATGGCTAAGTATGAACTATGTCTTGAACTTTCTAAATGGATGAACATTATGATAACATGGTAACATGTGTTGGATATGTTTTGATAAAAAAGTTTGAATGAATTTCCTTGAATTGAGATGTGATAAACACTAATCTTTTCCTTTGCTGTTTTCATGTACGCAATGGCCCCGCTACAAGGACAAAGGTGATGGAGCATTGTTGACCGGCCACACTTGGAAGAAAAAAACGATGGAACACTGGTGGAAGACATGCCGTTCTTATTGTTATTATTCCATAGGTGTAAACTTGTAAAATCTTAGGATTTTGATCTTGTAATAACATAGGGACTTAGTTTTGGACTAGACAACACTTTGTATTGGCATGCTTTGCTTCATGATTCAAGGCATGTTTGGCAAGTAAATGAGGCAATAGAGTAGGAACTGTCCAATAACTAAAGGTTCCTGATATTTGTGAAATGGCTGAATTTTGGGATTTGAATGAATGAATTAAAAAAAGAAAAAAGTGGAAACCTTAGTTGAATCTAATTGAAACTTAAATCTAAATTGGAGGTTATAACAAACTAGAAATAATTCTAAAAAATGAATATATAAAAGAAGAAGTGGAAAATGAGATTAAAATTTAAAAAATAAATAAAATAAATCAACATAGATAGTGAGAACTTGAAAAAAGATGGAAATTAGATTTGGAGTGGATTGGAAATTAGAAGAATGATTCACAAATCTAGAAGTAGAAATTGAGATACTTTTCTTTTAATTTCTCTCTCTCTCTCTCTATATATATAAAAAAAGAATATACAAAAAAAAGTAGAATAATAATAATATCAAAAGAAGTAGAGGTAGAAAATTAAAATTAAAACCAAAAACGAATTAAAAGGTTAGAAATAAGGAAATAGGAATTAAATAAAAATGGAAATTTGGAAGTGAAAGGAAAATTAAAAATGAATTCATGGATAACTTAAAAAAAGAAAATTGAGAGTAACAGAAAAACAAATCCAAGAATCTCTATTCAAATGCAATGAACGTATGACGTGAGAAATTAAGGGTGAAAATTTTGGGGTGTGACAGTCGGAAAGAGCATGAGCTAAACTTTATTTTGATGAATAAAAATGAGAAAAATGAAATAATTTTACTGGGTGCTGGTTAAGTCTTGATAAGTCGAAGTGATTATGGAACTAGAGTTTTGATGTATTGTCATGATGAAATAAATGAATATTTGATGTTGGATTGCTGATGTGAAATGAATGATGCGAGTTATTTTACTGGGTGCTGGTTAAGTCTTGATAAGTCGAAGTGATTATGGAACTAGAGTTTTGATGTATTGTCATGATAAAATAAATGAATATTTGATGTTGGATTGCTGATGTGAAATGAATGATGCGAGTTATTTTGATGAATTGTATGATGTAGCGCATCATTGCATTTCATAACATTCACGATGGGGCTTCAACCTATTTAGTAGCTTCAATCCCATTGTGTGAATTGAAGTGTCTTAATGATTACGGTGTGCCCCCTTGTGGAGGGTTGATGGTCATGTATCCATCTCACGATGAAATTGGTACCACATGCATATTGCATATCAGGATAGTTAGAATTGCATATCCTGGATGAATTTATGACTGTGTTGTTGTTGCTGAATTTTATTGTTGATGATGTTATGATATGTTGTTCTAATTTATTTATATTCCATATTCTTGTATGTTTATGATATATTATGATTACTCACCCTGCCTACTTGGAAATGTTGCCTATTTTGTGGGTAACTTGCAGATGAGAAAGATTAGCCTTGCACTGTAAGAGGAGTTTCTCAGAGTCTCGGAGCGTACCTTAGATTTCTTTAGAAGTGGTTTGGAGTCAATGTGTCATGCTCTGTGTCATGTAACACCGAGATGGGTTTTTGAGATATTATTTAATTTCAGTTATATTTTTATTTGAGAATAAATTCTTATTTTATGAAGTTAAAGTGATGATGAAGGATATTTTATTTATGAACTTGAGATTAATGATTTGAATTATGAAGTATAAATTCCGCTGCGAAAAACTTATATGTTATTCACGATGTTGATTAACTCGTGTTACAGGACAGGGCACTGTATGTTTGATGTTATGATGAAATGTGATACCCTTCTTGTTGATTACTCTGATATTATTCTAAATATTTTGCTTTGGGTAGAAGGGTGTTATAGAGGGGGTCTCTCTGTCTCACTCCTATTTGACAACCAAAATATCCAGCTTGGACTCCATTCATAGAAAGAAACAACTTAGTTAACTGAAGAATTGTTTGGATCCAAGAGCAGAATTTGCTGGAAAACCAAACTTGTGAAGTACCAAAAGCAGAAAGTTCCAGTCTAAGGTATCAAAGGCCTTCCTAATATCAATTTTAACAGCCAAATTTCTGCCATAAGACTTATTATGAAGAAGAATTATGGCTTCAGAAGTTATGCAGATGCAGTCAGCAATATTTCTCCCTCTAATAAAACCCCTCTGCCCATGAGAGATGATGTAAGGCATGATGGGAGCCATTCTATTAGCTAAGATTTTAGTTAGAATTTTGAATTTGAAATTATCCAGAGCTATTGTTCTATATTGATCCACCATATTAACATTAGGAGTTTTGGGGATTAAAATGATAAAGTTAGAGTTCCAGTTTGGAAGGAGCCATTCAGAAGTGAAGAATTGGATGGAAGCAAAGATAACATCTTCTTTTATTATATCCCAATACAATTAGAAGAAAGAACCCCCAAAACCATCTGGCCATAGGGAGCTATCCTTGTTTAAGGAGAAAATAATATGTTTTATTTCCTCAGGACTTAGGAATTACTTCCCCTACCAGACCATTGTCCAGGGATTGGTTGGTTGTATTAAATAAGTCTTCAAAGTGTTTCAGGAAAGTAGAAGAGACAACATTTGGATCAGTGATAGTAACTCCCTCATGGGAAAGGGAAGAAACTAATTTTGTACTATTCCTCACTTTGGCCATCCTATGGAAATATGCAGTGTTCCTACCTAATTTTGGCTTTACTTTTCCAAAAAAACATCTTCCATTTTAAGAGCAGTTTCCAGATCTAACTGAGTTTTATTTCTCTAAATAAAAAACAATGATAGTCTGACCATTCAATTGAATTTGGCCATGAATGTCATCTAAGTTTGTGGTAGCTTTGCAGGAGGTCATGTACATTCCCAAATATTTCTTTGTTCCATGTTTTCAGCCTGTTTTTTAGAAGCTTCAGCTTTTGGGAAAGGATATACATAGGACATCCATAAAACTTTGAGAGCTAATAGGTTTTAATTACATTAGTATAGTCTGGATGCTCACTCCACATGGGGAGAAATTTGAAAGAAGAAGCAGTCTTAAGACATTTGTAATCAAACACCAACAAGATTGGATGGTGATTTGATTTATGTCTTATAAGAGTGGATATTGTGGAGTTACTACAAAAGTTGATCCATTTTTGACACAAATAACTCTATCTAACCTTCTCTCAATAAAGTGAAGCCCTTTCCTACCATTGTGCCATGTGAATTCTGCTTCTCTAGTGGGTAGGTGAATTAGAGAATTGTTGTGTGTTCACTCTTGAAAGTCAACTATAAGAGTTTTGGCAGGATTAGAGAAACCTTTATGCTCATGAGCACCTAAAGTGGTGTTGAAGTCCCCAGTGAAACTCCAAGGGACATTTCTCATCCAAAGAGGTGAGAGTGGTCCAAAGTTCTCTTCTTTTAACATGGGAATTAGAGGCATAAATAGCAGCAATACCAAAATTATGAGCTCCATCCTTTAAACAAAAAGAAACATGTTGATAATCAAGAAGTATAATTTGAGGGTCAAGAGTAGTTGAACATAGGCACCATAAGTTAGGCAGTAGATCAAGTCTTCTATTGACAGCAAAAACCTTAAGGTTCATCCTAGAGAAAAAGTTGGAAGGGAACTTATCAAGAGGCAACCAGGATTCAACAATGAAGTTGAGATTTGGCTTCTGACTTACTAGAAGATTTTTTAAAGCTAACCTAGTTGCTTGATTAGCAAGGCCTCTGGCATTCCGAAACTGATTCCACCGAAAATTCTATTCATCGACGAGATGTCGATTTTTATGTACAAATACATCGACCATATCGTCAATGTTGAAGGAGATGTCATTGCGGTTATCGATCCGTTTCGACTTTGCTTGATAGGAGATGATAGACATGCACTTGTTCGTCATTAACTTATCCAAGAGTTGAAGACGCATAGAGAGTCATACACGTGGTCATATAGAAAGAAGAAAAATTTGATGCAGTTTATGAATCTCTTGTTCCTTGCTTTAGGGTCTGGTACTGTAGTCAAAATGGATGACCTTCCCTGAAGTGGATCATCTAATTGCATGCACATACGATAGGGCGTGCATTGACTTGACACATTATGGATTTTCGGAAACCTTTTTTCCACTACGCACCGCACCACCCCCAAAATCCAAATGAACGCATCATGTGTATTGGATGACTTTCTAAATCAAGTCATTTTGTTCAAGTATACTTGAAACCAGGATGCCCCATACTATCTACATCACCGGAATGAATAACTCATTCAACGCAAATGCTGAGACATTGTCGAATCATTTTATGGAAATCATGTTTGAACTTGAGAGATTGAACAACATTCAAAAGAAAACAAATGCACAAAAGTCCAAGGGGTACCACCTATAGATTTAGCCAGCGACAGGTGTTTTGATGCTTTTTAATTTCTTGTATAATCGGACAACTATTTTTTTTGAAGTGCAATATAATAGTCAGTTTTTATTCATATTTGGTGTTTAAGAACTTTTACTTTGTATATTGACTCTTATGTATTGTCTGCCATTTTGTTTTGCTTTGAAAACGTAGTCGGAAACGTTCCGGAGATGTATCTCCGGAAGGTTCTAAAATTATGTTGTTTTTGATAGTTTCAGGGAAAGTTTCAGAGATGCATCTCCAGAATAAGATAAAATGGTGTCGTTCCGTAGATATATCTCTGAAATAATAATGACAAACAATGGGTGGTTCATAATCACCCAAGTCTTCTATAAATGAGAGACTTCATGTGTTATCTTTCACACAAACTAAAAATATCTCAATTGTGTGAAGTCAAGATTTGTTGGTATGTCGCAAGTGTCTCCTACTCTGACGGCAAAACACCGGGCGGACGTTCAAACTCACCGGTCTCACCCCGCTCGACGATATCATAGACAAATCCATTATCTCCTACCTTACGGAGACAAACAAAAGGTTGTGAAGCTCGAGTACCGTTCACCTTCCGTTAACAACGAAGGGAACGTCGGGTTAAGCAAATTTGAGCTCAAGAATCAAGATGATGTTATGGCGGTGTGGCAAACGTATTTCAATTTCGAAGAGAAAGTACCGCTTGAGTTGGAAGCGACGATACAAAGAGCGGTTGATGTCAGCTTAATGATGTGCAAGCGTCCACCGAGATATTGAAATGTAGTATTTAAGTTTCTGTTGAAATCATCATTGTAATGTCGATTTTATGATTGCAATCTTCATTCTTGTTTATATTGTCTCTGATTTTTTTCAAATATATATATATATATATATATATATATATATATATATATATATATATATATATATATATATATATATATATATATATATATATATATATATATAAACACATTTTGAAAATACATCTCCAAAATTAATTAAAATCAAGTAAAAAAAAGTGTGTCTGAAAATACATCTCTAAAATCTAGAGTGTATTTTCAAAAGCGTACAAATACCTAAAAACACCAAATGATACCATAAATTTCTAGAGAGTATTTTCAAAAGCGTACAAATACTTAATAACACCAAGAGACACCATAAATTTTTGTTTATCTTTTTTAAGTTTCTTTTCGTCATGTAGAGATCCCTTGCAATATCCACCAAATTCTTCTCATTTGTGGCCTATTTGGGTGAAGTGTTATCAAACCTGTTAACATTTCTAGAAGAACAACACCATAAAGATGACCTGTCAATAATTAATATTAATATATTAGGTGGAATATTTATTTGATAGAATCTAAGGAATTTTTTTTATTATCTATTTATTTGATTTGATTGAATTTAAGGAATATTTCTTCATCAACCGAAGTATTACAATACAATAAACATGACCTGCACCTTGGGATAAGCTTAAACATTGTATTTTTAAAGCAACATTATTTGGTAATACCAAATACAAATTGACCAAAGTGTTTGACAAAAGTTGTACGAACATAGTTTATTTAAGGAAGAAAAAATACATGTTAGAATTTGACTAGAAATATAATATTTTAATGAATTAAATAGTCTTTTGTTTCTGATAATTTATCGAAATTTTGTTAATTTATCGAAATTTTAATTTTTCTCTATAATTTTTTTTGGTTTGAGTTCCTATATTTTCTTTTCGCATTTATTTTAGTCTATATAAAGTCAAAATTTGCAGGAAAATCAGCAGATTTCCTGCGGATTATTTTTTGAATTTTCTTGCATATTTTAATTTTAAGGACTAAAATAAATACAAAAGTGAGATATATGGACTCAAAACAAAAAATAAATTGCAAAAATTAAAATATAAAATTCATTAATTTACGAAAATCAAGCTTATTTTAATATTCACAAATTTATTGTGATTATGCATTGTATGATTAGAGCAATTTAAATATATAGTTAGTTATATTAAGTTGTTGATTAATGAAGGTAATAAAGAGTTTTCTATTGTCAGATTATATCATTGACCAGAGGGTCGAGAGTTCGAAACTTCTTCAATTTTAAAGAGTGAAATTTCAACCAGTTCTATTAAAATAATGGATTTAAAGTAGTACACTGTCAATATAAAATAATTTTATACATACAACCAATCAAAATGCCTACAATTATATATATATATATATATATATATATATATATATATATATATATATATATATATATATATATATATATATATATATATATATATATATATATATATATATATATATATATATATATATATATATATATATATATATATATATATATATATATATATTAAAATAAAAATATAATTATGATCAGTTGATAATATAAAATATTTTATCCATTTGTTTTTTATTGGTTTGGATTAGAGTTCAAATTCAATTTGGATGGTAGAATTGAAAATTGTCAACTTAAATGAAAAAAATGAGAACAATGTTTTATTGTTAGGGGAATGTTTTCAAGAGAGTTTGAGTTCTAAAACCAGGATAGCATTTTCGTTAATTGTGAGAATTTCTAAAATAATAAAAATATTAGAAAAGAAAATATTATATTATCGTTAATTATGAGAATTTATAAAAATAAAATGTCACATATTTTGACATTTCTTCGAATTTATTATCACCTCTGTTTCACAACAACAAAAAATTTATATATCTTTTCTTTATTATTATTCTCTTTATATTATCAATGTAATATTTATTATTTTTATTATATTTTATTCAACAATTATATTAATCATAAATAAGAAAAATATTTCAATAATATTAATTTATCATTAATATTAATAAATATAATTATTTTTAAAAAACTATATATATTTTAAATAAAAAATATTGAGACATATATTTGTTTATTTTATTTGAAGGGTTTATGTTTCCTTAACATTTTGGTTGAATCTGTGTCAATCTAGTACTATGATTACAGAGTTTGTTTGTCATATGTTTCATCTGTCTTTTTCCTCCTACTACTTGAATCATTTCAAGCTTTTGGCTTATAATAAAATTTGACAATTTAATTTAAGAACTTTTGCTGGTTAGATAACTAGAAATATTTAAGTTATCATTTCCCAGTTACTTTGAGAAGCTATGCATGCAAGCCCTTTCATGTGATTGTGTCAGCTTAACTACCTAAGCAAGTGGCACATGCACACTCTACACATTATTTTAAGAGTTTCATGTGAAACTATTTTGTCTTAATGCTTGAATTAATTGTTTTCTATGTTGTAAATTTCTAAGAACTTCTTAGATAACTACAATCATGTCAGCTTAGTTAAGAACATGCAAGCCCAGCATGTGATTGTGTCAGCTTAAGCATGCAAACTCACACACTATTTTAAGAGTTTCTTGTGAGACTATTTTGTCTTAAAGACTGGATTTATGATGTTGTTGTAGCAGAAGATTCAAACAGCTTTATTACAATAACCAAAACATGAGACATCATTCATGATGTATATCACTCAGCTCTAACACAGGATAAGGTTTCTCCCTACTACATAGCACCAATAACACAACACAGGTGAATTTAACAAAATTAAACTAGTATTATTGTGAAATAACATAAAAATAAATAAAAAATATGTATAAGTTTATTTAATGTAATTTTTTAATCAAGATAATAGAGGTACAGTTAAGAGAAAATGAAATTATGTGTGATTATCTTTATTTCTTCTACTTTTTACAAACAATTTTAAAAATACAAAAAGATCACAAAAACAACTAATGAAGGTGTGGACATATGACTGATAACATAGCAGCTTAAATTTATAAAATTAATGCAGCTTAAAAATATGAAATGTTTAATTATTATGTTTTTTTATATTTCAATGCAGATTACAATGATAGAATTGAAAGAAAAGAAAAGGTAAATTATAAACTACAGTACTTGAAATATCAAAATAAGCTATAAATTGATAACAAGAAGCTATAAGCACATGACAAAATAACAGTCACCAAACAGATTATTTAAACATAAACATATAAATTATAAGAAATGAACTAAAAACTTAAAAAATTGATTTTGCCAAACAAAGTCTTACTGTCCTGGTTATTTGCACATTCTCTTCTTACTTGCCTATAAATAGCTCACCTCATTTCCACTCCAAAATGCATAGTTCACAACAAAACATATCAGAAAAAAATGACACACACAGTTGTTATGTCTCTCTTCCCTTTTCTCCTGCTCTTGTTGATTGTGAGTTACTAACTTTTCATGCATGCTTCTATCTTTTACACTCAGATTTTTTCATAATAATCTATCATTTTCATCTTTATTTGCAATTATTCATGCATGTTAAATTTAATAAAATTCAACATATTCATAATCTATCATTTTCAATTCTATTTGCAATTGTACATACATTTTGAATTTAATGCATACTTCTAAGATCCTTCTCCTTAGTTGTTTTCCATGCATTCAACACACTCAGAATCGAGTCTTCTATATGATTTAACTAAATTATGATGTTTTTTGCTGTAATGAAATTAAAAAAATTCTACTGACTATTTTTTTAAATTTCAAATTATGTTATCTATCTCCTATATATGCATAATGAATATTTCTTCCTTGTACAGTAGAATGTGTCTCACAACACACTTGTGTTTTTTTAATCATATATAACATCCAAAACATGTAATTAAGTTGTCACTCGCTAATATCCCTTTATTCACTTGTATTGTAGAATGGTCATGGATGCTTTGCAAGAGATATGAACCAAGTTGACCAGCCTTATCTTGATGGCTGGCTCAAAAACACTCCACTGAAGAACCGAAAATCCTCCCCTAATTCCGATCAAGTTTATCTTGATGGATGGTTGAAAGATATCCGAGGTGAGAAAGGAAAAATCAACCCTGACTCCAACCAAGTTTACCTTGATGGATGGTTGAAAGATACCCGAGCCAAGAAAGAAAAGTCAACCCTGACTCCAACCAAGTTTACCTTGATGGATGGTTGAAAGATACTCGGACCGAAAAAGCAAAATCCAGCTCTGACTCCAACCAAGCTTACCTTGATGGATGGTTGAAAGATACCAGAGCCGAGAAAGCAAAATCCAACCCCGACTCCAACCAAGTTTACCTTGATGGATGATTGAAAGATACCCGAGCTGAGAAAGCAAAATCCAACCCCGACTCCAACCAAGTTTACCTTGATGGATGGTTGAAAGATACCCGAGCTGAGAAAGCAAAATCCAACCCTAACTCCAACCAAGTTTACCTTGATGGATGGTTGAAAGATACCCGAGCTGAGAAAGCAAAATCCAACCCCGACTCCAATCAAGTTTACCTTGATGGATGGTTGAAAGATACTCGGACCGAGAAAGCAAAATCCAACCTTGACTCCAACCAAGCTTACCTTGATGGATGGTTGAAAGATAACCGAGTTGAGAAAGCAAAATCCACCATTGACTCCAACCAAGTTTACCTTGATGGATGGTTGAAAGATACCAGAGCCGAGAAAGCAAAATCCAACTCCGACTCCAACCAAGTTTACCTTGATGGATGGTTGAAAGATACCCGAGCTGAGAAAGCAAAATCCAACCCCGACTCCAACCAAGTTTACCTTGATGGATGGTTGAAAGATACCCGAGCTGAGAAAGCAAAATCCAACCCCGACTCCAACCAAGTTTACTTTGATGGATGGTTGAAAGATACCCGAGTTGAGAAAGCAAAATCCAACCCCGACTCCAACCAAGTTTACCTTGATGGATGGTTGAAAGATACCCGAGATGAGAAAGCAAAATCCATCCCTGACTCCAACCAAATTTACCTTGATGGATGGTTGAAAGATACCCAGGTTGAGAAAGCAAAAGCCAAACCCGACTCCAACCAAGTTTATCTTGATGGATGGTTAAAAGATATTCGAGCTGAGAAAGCAAAAGTCAATCCTGACTCTAACCAAGCTTACCTTGATGGATGGTTAAAAGATACCAGAGCCGTAAAAGCAAATTCCAACCCTGACTCCAACCAAGTTTACATTGATGGATGGTTGAAAGATACTCGGACTTTGAAAGCAAAACCGATCCTTGACTCCAAACAAGTTTACCTTGATGGATGGTTAAAAGATACAAGATCAGAGAAAGAAAATTCCTCCCCTAACTCCAATCGAGTTTACCTTGATGGCTGGTTGAAAGATAGTCATGTTGAGAATGCAAAATTCATCCCGAATTCCAAGCAAACTTACCTTGATGGTTGGTTGAAAGACTCACATGCAGAGAACTACATGAAAAATGGACAACACTTGGAAGAGTCGAACGGAAAACTATCTTCAAAAGTTGACCATACAGAAGCATTCAAGGTAGCTTTTTTCGGTCTAGAAGATCTTTATGTAGGGAATGTAATGACCTTGCAATTTCCTATTAGAGAATATGCTCAGTTCTTGCCAAGAAAAGTTGCCGACGACATTCCTTTCTCCAAATCACAAATTCCAAGCCTTCTTCAACTATTCTCACTCACAAAAGATTCTCCTCAAGGTGAAGACATGATAGACATAATTAATCAATGTGAGTTTAGACCCAACAAAGGGGAGACCAAGGCTTGTCCAACTTCTTTAGAGTCCGTGCTTGAATTTGTTCATAGTGTTATTGGTGCCGAGACTGATTATAACATTCACTCGACTAGCTATCCCACAACATCAGGTGCACGTTTGCAGAACTACACTGTTTTGGATATCTCAAAGGATATCTATGCTCCTAAATGGGTAGCATGTCACCCTAGGCCTTACCCATACGCTCTTTACTATTGCCACTACCTAGACATAGGGAGTAAGATCTTCAAAGTTCTTCTAAAGGGTGAAAATGGAGACATAATGGATGCTTTGGGAATTTTCCACCTAGACACATCTGACATGGATCCTAATCATTTTATATTTGAACTACTTGGAATGAAGCCAGGGGAAGCTCCATTATGTCATTTCTTCCCTGTTAAGCATGTCTTATGGGTGCCACGCCCACCACCACATGCCACCAAATGAATAAAATAAATCTCAATTGAATATGTTAAAGATTGAGTTGGCGTCAGTTTAGTCTTTCAAACTTAGGTAGTTTGTTAGACCTCTAAGTAAGAAGTTTAGAACAATTATCCTCTATATTGTAATTCTGTCTATTAATGAATATGAGAAGAACTAGTTTTTATCACTGTTCAATCATGAGAATGACAGTAAAATAATAGTAAGACCAAATGTATATCATATTCTATTGGGTTAAATTGAAGCCAGCTTAATTAATGTTCAAATATATCAAGGACTTTATACTTGGTAGGTTGAATGAGAATCACATTCAAACAATTCAAATAAACCAAATCTGTTGGTGCATAACCAAGAGTACTAAGCAGTGATACTTTAGGAAAGCAGCCACGGAATAAATCTTAACACAATAAAAAGAACCATGCCTATCTATCACACAAATTTGAATGCAATGTCTCATATGCCTCCATGGCACACCTAAAAAATCCGAGTTTGAATTTCTACAGACCTCGATTAACCTCATTTTACCCGCTGTCTTACATGGAACAAAAACGCCAAAAAGGATCACAGGGAAATGGGTAAACCATAGAATAATTGCTTATATGTATTATTAACACATTGCACATAAGTTACATACTTTAAAATACAGCTACTTACTGCGTAGGAAACAACTAAATCGGAAAAAGGCGTAGTGTCATTTTGGAATTGAGAAATATAAATGCAAGACATTAAAAACATTAAGTTAAAAAAAAATGCTACTGAGCAGCATCTTCAGAAAACCTGGCATCAAAAGGGGCTGAGGAATGCGAAAGAGCAGAGCTAGAAGAACCGGCTCCAGAGCCATGCTGCAATTCAATCACGAGCCAACGAACCGCTTTACTCATCTGTTCCAAGCGAACGGCACTGATCGGTGGAAGGCTAGTGACGGTAGCTTGTCCAGGCTTTCCTAGCACATGTCCCGTAGCCTCGTCCACTAAACACTCTGATCCAATCCTTTGCTTGACAGACTCCACATACTCCTCGGCTTGATCACACGCTACTCTAAACAATTCCCACTTTTGCTTAAAGCTTTCAAGAGCGGTATCGGTTGCTGCAGTTTTATTTGGGGTTGCACTTTCTTTGGCTTCAAGAACAGTTGCTGCTGCAGCAACAAAATCTTGGTATGCAGTATTTAGAGAATCAACCACACTATCCATTGAACCTGTTTAATCATGTTAAACAAGGAAAGTTAAGATTCTTGTAATGTAAGAGTCTATGAAGCACAAACACAGACATTAAACACCAGACAGACACGATACCGGCACATGTGATTATACATGGTTTCAAATTGTGATTATACATGGTTTCAAATTATAACTGGTGTCAATGTGTCAGTGTCGTGTCAGATATCTATGTTTGTGTTTCATAGGACATCACAATGACCCTAACTCTTCAACATAACACTTCCACGTGGTGATAATTTGATAAAATAGAAGTAATTGAATGTAATCATAACTGAGGGGAAACATATAAAAATGAAGGGTGAAGAACAGTAAAAAGTATGATCCTATGAATAAATGAAAAATTCCAGAAGAAAATAGAAAAAAGAGAACCTAGTCCTAGATTTCATGTAAAAGAAGCTCAGAAATAAGATATGAAAATAAATAATCACAATTCTATGAAATCGGAACCTTATGAACACTATAAGAAGGAAAAATTGAAAATGAAAACGGAAGAAATCGAACCTTACGCAGATATTGAGGAATGGAAGTTGGGATTTCAGTTATATCCCAACTAAATCTAAGGGTATTAGAGTATTAACCTTAAAATAAATCAAAGTCTTTTTTTCAAGACATATAGCAAAAAAAGAAACTAAATTAAGTTAATGTTACTCAACTCAATGGCGGATCTGGACTACGTGATAAATATTAATTAAAATATTATAATTTAAATTGATTAAAAAAACATAAAATTTAGATATAATTTTTTCAAATATTCAAAATAACTTCAACAAAATAATATATATATATATATATATATATATATATATATATATATATATATATATATATATATATATATATATATATATATATATATATATATATATATATATATATATATATATATATATATATAAGGAGATATCCAACATCGAATTAAAGTATCGTCTTCCGCTCTTTTAAAGACTTGAACTCATCAATCATTGAATAAGTGGTGAAGTGTTCAGCTGTTCTTTTTTTAATGTAAATCATCATATTATCAGCGAGAAATTCATTCTTCATCTTATTGTGCAATCTTATCTTGATTCAATGTTGAAAATTATATTTATGTAGTAGTTGTATAAACTAGAAGAGTTAAGATAAGACAAATAAGTCAATCTATAACACCCACACATGATATACATCTAAAGAATATATTACATATAGTATACAAAAGAATAATATACAATATGACACATGGTATACAAAGGTGCATAGACAAAAAACTAAGATCTATTTACAATATCCATATATGTACACAAGCTACAACAAAAGATCTTCACATCAAAAGCCTCATCAGGCAAACTTACCCATGCCCTTCACATGCATAAAATCACCTACAACAATAATAATGGGTCCACTTGGCTATAAAAGGGTTTAATATTTAAACCTTAACTTAAGCTTCTCGATAAAATAAAACATGTGTACACTTACACAATAGAGAAAGGCTTAAGCATCTAAGGGATATTCACATTATATATAAACATGTAACTTGGGTTCACTTAACTCAACGAATCACTATTCGAAAGCCATAATGCATCATTCCCCGACCAGACCTACGTCTAGAGCAAGGCTTGGTTCATGCATGTTCGTATGATTCGACTTTCTTGAAGATTCAGATTCTCCATGGGACTCGAACCCACTTTAAGAACCATCACTCGTATGGGACTCGAACCTACTTAGAGTGTCTTTCGCCATATGAGACTCGAACTCACTTAGGCATCCACTTCTCCTCCATGGGACTCAACCCATGGTTGAGACTCAAACCCAACTCAAATCCATTATGAGGCACAAATCATTGGTTCCACATCCCTAATTCTACTTTGTATAAGCATCTCAATTGGGATGTGCATGATCAAGGCTAATTTCTGAATACGTGACTAGTTCTCAACATCATTGTGATTGCACTCATCAATCAATAGGTGATCACATTCACCAAATTTTCATATCATCACAACACGTTCCATAAAAAGCCTATTGATTCACACTTCAAGTGACTACTCATCCACGGTACACACTGTCATACCCTAAGATTTTTCGCATTTCATCGTCATCTTGCATACAAACAAGATCACACACTGGTTTGTCTATCCTTTTTGGTTGCAGATTTATACCTCACAGGGGATCCCCATTGCCTTTGTTTGTTCCTTTTATTTTTGTATGTTTACTAACCTTTAATCAAAATCCAAAAATATTTTGTTTTCTTTTATTAACATTTTCAGGGGAAGAACAAGTAAAAAACACCAAAAATAGCAGTCTCATAGCTCAAATGAATTTCATCTGAACAAAGTCGAAGTTGATCCGCAAACAATTCAAATTCATCTGATCAATGATTTCTCAAGTTTTAATTGATTTATTCAAGGGTTTCCAAGGTTCATGTCTTTATTTCCATTCCTTCTTCGACGCACAAAAGAATCGAGCTCAAAGCCAACACAATCCGGTCAACAAGGCATTTTTCAGGATTTTACACTGTGCAATCGATTGCACTAACTGTCCAATTAATTGTACCTTGCAAATTTTTATTTGTGCAATCGATTGCGTTGTTATGCAAATTGATTGCATGAAGACATATTTGGCTAAAATCATCATTTTTCCCATTTTGAAGCATTTGACACCAATTTTATCATTTGAGAATATTCTAGATCCCTTCACTTTTAATTCCCTACATCATTTTGATCATTTACTACCATAAATCCTCACTAATCACCACTTTTTCATAATTTCCCTCCAAATTTAATTTCCAAGCCTAATTTTGAATTTCCAAAGCAAGCTCCATTCCACCAAATTTCCATACCTAAACTCTTTAATAGAGGTCTTTTCTCATTCATTTCTCAAGCTTTTGATAGCCAAAAAATCCATTGCAAAATATCTTCCCAAACCACAAATTCACCAAAGCTCTTCTTCTTTTGAAAGTTATCAAGAATTCACATTAAATTCTTGATTAACTTTGAGCTAAACCTTCATCCTTTTCATTTTTCTCCATCAATTTTAATAGATCAAGTTTGCTAGTGGAGTAATTTGAAGTTTGTTTTTGGTAATTCATCTTCCTCCATTGTTACCCATTCATTTTCATCATCAAGAATGTAGATCTTGATTGGTTCTTGTTGCTTGATCTTTGGATCTTGCAATTGTGTTCTTATTGGTGTTATCTGCTGTTGAGTTAGTGGAAAAATCGTGCTCAATTGAATCCATGATCATAAGGTGTTTGAAGGATTGATTGAACATGGATTTTGCCATTTAAATGATGATTTTTGAAAACTGAACATCGTGCAATCGAATTGCAGCTTATGCAAATCGATTTGCACTGCCTTTTTCTTCACAATTTTTGCTGATTTTTGCCTTGTGCAATCGATTTGCATCCTGTGCAAATCGATTTGCACCGTGTTTATTTGGCTTGGATTTGAATTTTTGCACTGTGCAATCAATTTGCACATGCCTGAAACTGATTTTTTGCCTTGTTTTGGGGCTTTTTTTGCCTCCTCTTCTCCCCTCTTCCCATCTCTTCTTATTTTTACCTTGGGAGACATTTTTGGGACTGATTTCTCTTTAAATTCAATGGACTTTGGGTGTAGATTAGAATGGTTAATATTCATTAATCCAAATCTACCTCTAAGTGAATTATTTAATTCACTTTATGTATTTTGCATTAGTGAGATAATTTCATACTTGAATCCATCAAAATGAGTGATTAAACTTAAAGATGAAAGAATACCATAAGTGTAACTCAATTTGGTATTCATCTTTATTTTTGTGTGACATTGCATTCGGATGGCGATTTACATATCGTTTATCTCGCGTGTATTAGCACTAACACCGTTAACCTTAATTGGTTTTGGTCGGCCTTATTTGTAGGGTAATTACTTCGTAAATTACTCAGAGATTGCTTAACATAGACCTAAATATGTCACTACTTCGGAATAAAAATCTAATTGGATACTTGCACTCTTGTGGACTAGACCTCGTGTTGGTCGCGTAATCCCAAAGTGATTGATCTTTTTGCATTAAGATCCAAGACTTGTGAAGTTTGATGCATAGTTGCTTTGGGTATCCCAATCTTCTTTCAAACTTCATTGAATTTGGTTCTAATCGCCTTGATTAATCACTATAGTGTAAGATACTAAGCGGAACCGGTTGCCTTTCGATTTTGGTACTAAGTAACTTTATTACTTTCTTTGGTTCTGGATGATTAAGTTCACCATACCACTATTATGTAAATATTATTATACTATTACTATACTAACATTTTAGTAATGGGTCCACTTGGCTCTAAAGGGTTTAATATTTAAACCTTAACTTAAGCTTCTCGATAAAATAATACATGTGTACATTTACACAATAGATAAAGGCTTAAGAATCTAAGGAATATTCGCATTGTATATAAACATGTAACTTGAGTTCACTTAAATCAACGAATTACTATTCGAAATCCACAATGCATCGTTCCCCGACCAGATCTATGTCTAGAGCAAGGCTTTGTTCACGCATGTTCGTATGATTCGACTTTCTTGAAGATTCGAGTTCTCCATGGGACTCGAACCCACTTTAAGAACCATCACTCGTATGGGACTCGAACCTACTTAGAGTGTCTTAATGAGCTCACAAAGACCCAAACAAAGACCTAAAAATGGACTCACTCGTATGTAATCAATGTGGAAAAAGGGACTCACAAAGACCCAAACAAAGACCTAAAAATCCAGAGAAAAATATTTTGGGGAAGTTTAATGAGCTCTTAAAAAAATGCAAAAAGAATGGGGTCTTTATGTCTTATGGTTTGAAAGAAGGAAAATGTACAAGGTGATTGGTCAAAATATGAGAAAATAAGAAAATAATTAATGTGAAAATTAATTCTGACTTCAACAATTAATAAAAATGAAATATAAAAATATGGAAAATTAGAGAAAATTGAGAGGATCCTATATGAATTAATTTGGAATTTTTTGATGTAATTAGGTATTTTTAAAAATAAGAAACGAAATTGGTATAAAATGAAAAGAGAAATAAAATTGATTAAAAGACAATGGGCTTGGGGGGGTCTGAAAAGCAAGAAAAAGAACTAAATGGGCTCAAGTCAAACACGCTGGGGGGTGTGAAGAGCATATGAATGACTTTGGTTGACTTTGTGGCACGTGAAAGGCACGAGAATTTTAATGCGCTGGCAGTTTGTGGACGCTTGGATCAGACTCATCCAATGGTCATGTTATAATTTTACCTCCGGCCTAGGGTTACTGTTCAGGTGACCGGAAGTGACCTCCGATCATCTTCTCCGGTCACCCTGACCTAAGGTTTCTCTAATCCTCCATGAAAATGAAATATAAGACCACCATCACACTCGCCTCTCATCACTGAACAAGAATCTACTATTGTTTTTGACTTAAGGTTCATGGATTAATCTATTCAAAGGCAAACATTTCCACACCTAAAACTGAATCTATGCATCTAACATGCCTATCATCTAGCCAGATACTGCAGTGCTCTTATTGAGCTTCAATCAACATGAAAACATTAAAATGTAGGCATTTTGATCAAGCAAAGTATCAGAGCATACCTGATTTGCAGTGGTGTCTAAATGTTGATAGAATACCAGAGATTAGGCTCCTTGAATTGCTTGATCTTGATCTTAATCAATAAGAGTGAAATAAACACTCTGTGATGTGTGGATCTTGAGAAACTGATGAAGATAAAGTGCAATTTGCAGAGATGAAAACTCAGAGCTTCAAGCAATGAACATCACAGAACTTGAGCAAAACAAGATGCTGATGATGGGTTGATGAAAATTAGTGCTAGAGAGATGAAGATTGAGGCTGCTCGAATCAAAATGCAGTGATATTGCAATGGTGCAATTGGATGGTTCAGAGAAGTTTCTCCATGGAAATGTGGTTCTGATGAAGATGGAAGAAGCATCAAGAAGAAGATGATGAATGTTGGTGATTGAAGAAGCTTGATCCTATTCAATTATCAGAGAATTTGCAGAGATAAATTTGAGAGTTCTATGGTGGATTTCGAGCAAAAGTGAGAGAGAGAGATAGAGTTCAAAATACAGTGAGCTCTTGCTTTTATAGAGTCCTTGATCTTTGGTCAACAGTTAGAACCATGGTTCAAACCATGGTTAACTGAGTTGATTCAGTTGAGAGTGAGTCAAGTTAGTTAGATTGGTTATGCCAGTTGTGTGTTCTGGAAGTTTCTGCTCGAACTCAACCATGTGTTACAAGCTTCATGGCACTTATGGTGTACTTGATGCAAAGGCTTGTATATCAATTCAGCCTTGAGGTGATCTTATGCAGTGATGAACATGGTAGTTGAGGTATGCTTGCATGATGAGTGTGCATGATGAGCTTGCTTGCCTTGAGTTGGATCAAATGTGGAATAGAGAATGGCCCTTATGATGAGTTGTAATGAATCAAATTGAAGTTATTATGATCATGTTTTCAGCAAGTTCCCTCTCATTCAGTTGGCTTGAACTTGGATGATGGTATAGGGCAAGTGTAGTATGCAGGAAGCTATAGGATCATGTACATCCTAATGCAATGCTTCATGGCCAAGTGATATTGAATGACACAAACCAGATGGACTGAACTGAATCTTGATCATAATGCAATACCTTGTCATACAAGAAAACCAGTTGCTTACATTGATCTTCAACATGATGTACCTTCAAGCACAAGTCACCACTACATGCAATCTTTGGACTCAAATTAAATGTGATGATATGTAGAACATGTTTGATGTTGATACAATGATGTAACACTGTCTCTAAGCATCTCAAATTGGTGCATGAACATTCAGTCACAAATTTGCACACTTGGGCCTGAGGATCATTGGATGGCCTAGGCAACTTGCTTGTGACTTGATCAATGGAGGACCCCTACTTTGACCTTAGATAACTCTTCATACTTTGATCAAATGAAAAATTGTTGAACATGAAAGTTGTTGCAATCATATAGGGGAACAACTTTGTAGTTCACCAAAAATTCATTTGAGATCTTTTTGGCAAATAAAAATGGCTTGACATTCTGCCCACCACATGCTTGATGGATTGTCCTGCAGGGCGCGTGCTAGACTGTATTTGCTTTGCCCATGACTTGCCTTGGGCCTTGAATTGTTCCAACTTGCCAAGATCATATATCACTCATTTTTTATGCTATAAAGGAGTTCCACCTATGGATTTTAAGCTCAAGATGCCCTCTTTAGTTGGATCCAAGTAAAATTTTGATAGCCCTCATATTTTGGGAGAAGGTCTCTCTCAAAGATGCTGCAAAAAGGGCCAAAACTCGCCATTTTTGGAAACCCTAATTTTCCAAATATTTTAAGTTTTGGTTTTCTTGATTTCTCTTGATTCATCCATCATTTCTTGATCAAATTTGAATCATAGGAACCTTGTAACCCTAATTTCATGATTTTGATCTCAAAAAGTCAGGAGTTGACTTTTTCCTCAGCATGGTTGACTTTTCCCCAAATCCCTGATTTTCAATCATCTGGCCAATTGAACCTCTTCCTAATGAATTTGTGGATGAAATTTGAACCCTAGGAACTTGTCAACATATATAAGACAATGAAATCCACTTTGAATCAAAACTTCATGCAGAAGCCCAGTAGAAATGAAACCCTAATTTGGCCATTTTTATCAGGAAATGTTGCACTACTTGCCTTCCTTGATCAAACCAAAGCTTTCCATGACTTGTGTCTTCAAATGAGAACTTATGGGATGTTGTGGACCCCTTGCACAATGTTGAGAAGCTTTGTGGCCCTCTGATTGTCTTTGTATATCCTTCAGTTGCTCCAGTCATTGACCACATACCTATGCCTCAGCCATGCTACACATGATGCAATGTTTTTGGTTATTTTGTGAACTTACATATGCTAAATGTTATGCAAAAAATGTTGAGGATATGAGAGGGCAAATTTTGAGGTATTACAGCTGCCCATATTCAATTATTTGTAAGCTTGAATGAATAATTGCAAAAGCCTTTAGGCATTCAAGGTATGAAGTGATTGAATACTCGAATAAAACCTGAAAATTTGAACTCGGTGGATAAGAGAAATGTCATCTGCCTTTTATTTATTTTTTCTTTTATTTTGACCTCTGAATAGGTAGCGGGAAAAGAACAGGATGGAATGGGATCGTTGTACATAAACGAGAGCCCAGAAAAACAGGACCGTTGTACAAAACGATAACCTATGACGCGGCTGCTGAGCGAATCAAGCCACAGAAAGGGAGCTTGTTGTACAAAACAGGGCTTTGAGCAAGACTGTAACACGGTGGGAGAACTGACTTTAGTTATGTTGCGGATAGCAAGAGTCGCCACCGACTTTTATTTTATCCAAAGGAAAGGCATAAAAGAACAGGAAAGACCTTTTAAAAGATTTTTGGGTCCGGGGGGTAGGTTATGTAAAGGGAAGGTATTAGCACCCTTTACATCCATGGTTATCCATGGGCTCTTAGTTACTTAGCTCACTTTGAATTGTTTTTGAAAATGTGAAGTGTGTGAATAGAAATTTTCATAAGAGTTTGATAATGATCCATGTACGGATGCGTAAAAAACATGTGTTTGAAAATTGTTTGAAATTTGTGAAGTGTTTGAAAAGTTTGAAGAGTGAGCAAGTAACTATGAGGAACCTACCCTAAAGTTTAAGTCTTTTTGTTCTTGAATCCTTTAAATGGTAAGACTATCCCTATTATTAAGGAATAGGTAGTCATTACCTTGGATGTGAGGGACAAGTGAGGGTCATCTGTTAGTGTAGGCAACTGTAGGGTGTATTAAGCAACTTTGGAGGGACTGTCATCATTATTCGAAAGGGACAAGATCATTACGAAGGCAACCATTAAGGGACTTGATCTTTTATTGTTAAGGGACTAGATGACTTTATTTTGAGGGACTTTTTGCTTTATACACCCTACTTGACCCTTTTGATTAGGCAACAATGAGAGGTAACCCTAGAAAGTGAGATGGCGATCAAAGATCGACTTACGTGTGTGAGTGTTCAATTTAATATTTATCTTTTAATTTAAATGATCTAAATTCAATTTTTAAATATAATACATGTTTACACTCCCTATGTTACTAACCATAGCATGAAAATTAAATAATTTAAATATTTACAAAAATTTACACCAAGGAGCAATTACAATAATAATGATAAGCAATTAAAAATAAATAGCAAGAATAAATAAATAAGCAATAAATAATAAATAAATAAGCAATAATAATTATAATAGGGGTTAGTAATAATAATTAAGAATAAATAAGGTTAGTGAAATAATAATAATAAGCATAATAAAAAAATAAATGGATTAGTAATAATAATAAACAAAATAAAATTTTAATGGCTTAATAAAAAAAAATAAGGACAATTATATTAATTAATCATAAAATTTAAAATTATAAACAAATTAAATAAATTATGAACATGTTATAAGAAATTATCAAATTTTGCAATTTTTAGAAATTTATTTACATATAATTGATTATAAACAATTAGAATATTTATATATTAACATGGAATTAATTATAATTTAATTATATTAACTAAAATATATACATAATAATTATATTTACAAAAAATTAGAAAAAAATAAAATTAGGTTTTTAATAATTTAGAAAAGATAAACTAGGGTTTATAAAATTAGGGTTTGATTTACAATAATAATCTATTTAACTAAATAATATATACATTTTATAATTGAAATACATAATAATAAAAATTAATTTTTGAATTTAGAAAATAATTTTTTAGAATTTGGGAAAATATTGAATATATATATTATTGTGGAATTATTTAATTATATATTTATATATGATTTATTAATAATAATAATTAAACAAAATTAAATAAACAAGACAAAATAGAAAAAAGAAGCAAAAAGATGGAACTTACCTGGCTGGGATTTGAACCCAGGACGTCCTGCCTACCAGCAACAAAACACACCACTAGACCAGCCACGCATGTGTGATAGAGAAGGGGTTTCAATTAGTTTTGTTCTTTGTCTGGAAAAATCAAGAAAAATAATAAGAAGCAAAAGGCCTGGGGGAGAATCGACCCCAGGACCTCTCAAACAAACACATGAACACATTGCCAATCCTGCTGGGTGAGCGCGTCTGCTAATGGTGTGGCAAGAAATCATAATATATTAAGCCTCATATTTAACCTGAAAAAATAGGAAAAAAATTGTACAAGACCTGGATTCGAACACAGGCCATTCAACTAAACGCACGCTAGCCTTACCACTAGGACAAGCGTTGGCTTGTGATAATAAACCAACAACAAAACATAAAATATTTTAAATAAAATTTGAATTTCCAGAACGCGCCAACCAGCTTCATCTTCTCCAGGATACCTGCGAAATTTCATGCCACTTTTCCTGCGAATTTTCATGCAAGTTCTTCCATGTTTACACCCTGCGAAAATCAAACTCCAACAAAACAGTACAAATTCATGAAATTGGAGACACCATTAAGTTCCTTATGGTTCACTCAATCGATCCATGTTACTAAAATTCATTTATATTGCCTAAATTGTAAAACCCTAATTCGGCCATTCAAACCCTAGCAATGGTGAAATACGATTGAGGGTACCAAGCTTCAAGGTAATTGTCCAGAAACATTCCTATCATCATCACAAACATCAAACAATCATTAAATTTCATTTAAATCAAGTAAACATATGGAATCGAAAAATCACATTCAAGAACAAAGTTTGGCTCGGGTTATGCAATTCATGAGGCTTTTGATGCAAATGGTGATTGATAATGATTCAGTGATGTCCAATAGTCATGGCTATGTCCTCAAAATACCTTCTAAAGCTCTGGAAATTCAAAACCGAATGTGAGTTGTGGAGAGGTTTTTGTGAGATGCAAACTTACACTTGGGGCTGTCAAAATTCGTGTCTCTTGTTAGGGTTGTGTTTAGTACTTATAGGAGAATGAATTAGGTCAGAAAAATCAAGTCATTGTGTGGAGAATTTGATATGAAAAGATTCAAAATGATCATGCCTTAAAAATCAAATATTCATGCATAAACCCTTGCTATTTTGGGAGGATTTTCATAACTTTTGTATCAATCAAGCTTAAATGTGATTTAAGACTTTATAGAAGCAAAATTAAAATTAATTTTCATTATTTAATATTTTATTTGAATTTAAAATGACTTTTTAATAAAAAAAATCATAATAAATAAAAATAAAATAAATAAAATTATGAATAAATTAATTTAATTTCGTGCAAGATGTTTTGAAGTGGTTTGGGTCATTATTTGGCAAGCCCATTTGGAAAAAATTGGTTTTAGACCTCATTTTTCTTCATGAACCAAGCCAAAATTTCCCAACTTTGCAAGGGCACATATCCTTCAATTTTAATGGTATGAGGGTGTTCTTGGACATTTTGGAAAGCTTGAAGAGTCCTCTAACCAACCCCACTGGTTTCATGTCCATATCATTTACCAATCTCAAGTTATGCCCTTTTGAAGTTGTTGACTTTTTGTTGACTTTCAAAAGGACCTATAATGTCTTAGCTCATACCTTCCAAATGAAGCATTTTTGGGCTTGGCTTGTGAGACACAAAGTTGTATAGAATTCAATTTCATTAAACATGAGCTTTGGATGGAGACTTGGTGATGAAGCATGTGAAAGTTATGGCTGGTCAAAGTTTAGTTGACTTTTACTAAGGAAACCCTAATTTAGAAACTCCTGATTCTTAATGATCTGAAATCTCCTTGATGAATCATGATACACCCTTGATAATATGATGAATTTTAATTCATATACTTGATGTTGGCAAAAAATCATGAAGTTTGACTTTTGTTTGACCACAGTTGACCTCAGTTTGACTTTTTAACTACATTGACTGATTTTGACTTATCTGATCATCTGACTGAGCAAACTTTTGAGAAAAGTCTTGAAACTTGTCATGGGGGTTCTTACACTCATATAAGATGCTATGAAGCTCATTTGAAGTCTTGGAAGTTCATTTAGCCTGATTAAAGTCAAAACCCTAGTTTTGGATGCACTGCTTAGGAGGTGCATTGTCTGAGGGAATTGTCAACTCTTTTGACCAATTGTGAACTTTGTGAACCTTATGAACCATCATAAAATGTCTTGTGATACTCATGGGAGGTATTGTGAACCTTGTGAACCTTGTGAACCTTCATGAAGTGACTTGTAGACTTCATGAACCTCATGAAAGGTCTTGAAAACATTGTGAATCTTGTGAACCTTGTGAACCTTCATGAAGTGACTTGTAGACTTCATGAACCTCATGAAAGGTCTTGAAAGCATTGTGAATCTTGTGAACCTTGTGAACCTTCTTAGCACACAAAGTCTTGTATTGTGAGGGCAAATTTTGGGGTGCAACAAAGACCATTGTACAAAATGGAACTCGGAGATGTGACTGTTGAGCGGATCAAGCCACGGAAAGGGAGCCTGTTGTACAAAACAGGGTTATGAACGAGACCATTGTACAAAACGGAACTCGGAAATGTGACTGTTGAGCGAATCAAGCCACAGAAAGGGAGCCTGTGTACAAAATAGGGCTTTGAACGAGACCATTATACAAAACGGAACTCGGAGATGTGACTGTTGAGCGAATCAAGCCACAGAAAGGGAAACAACGCGACTGCTGAGCGAATCAAGCCACAGAAAGGGAGCCTATTGTACAAAACAGGGCTTTGAACGAGACCATTGTACAAAACGGAACTCGGAGATGTGACTGCTGAGCGAATCAAGCCACAAAGAAAAACAATGCGACTGCTGAGCGAATCAAGCCACGGAGAAATGAAAACATTGACTTGGAAAGACAAAGATGTCTGGAAAATGGTATAAGTATCTTCTGTGGGGAATATCTCAGGTTGAGAAGATGCTCCGGGTCATATGTAATGTACCTCAAAACTGGCCCATGTTGGCATGCGCATGTTTGAACTTATGGCGTAATGCTCCATGACAATGGAAATGCTACACTTTGGAGGATGCACATGTAATGATGATTATGCATATGCTAATGTAAAGAGATCTCATATCAAGGAGACCACAAGTATCCCAGGTGGCTTGACTGGGGACAAATTATGATCACTGCATTGATCTGGTCAATCCTTGTGAGGAGAAAACAACTCTGCAAGGAATGTTGTTAATGATACACCGGCTCTGAACTGCCGTCATTGCCAAAAATGAATTGGACTTTGAGATTGGAAAGCCAAGACCCTGCTGGAAAACGAACTTGATTGGGAGGTACGCTACTCGTTGAACTCTGTTGGGGAAATGATATCCTTCTGAATTGGATGGGGAATCAAATGTGTGAGTTGACGCTCTGCTAAGGAAGAAACTTGTTGGGGAGGAAGAAACTCTTTGTACTGCTGGGGATGGCTCCTGTGTTGACGAGAAATCTCTGCTTAGGGAGACTATCAATCTTTTTTCACCACTGCAGGGGAAAATTTCAATTTCCACTCTACTGGGGATGATGGAAAATGTCAATGAGAAGGCTTCCTGTTTAAGATAAGAGTTCAAGTTGCCTCTCGCTGGGGATAAAAGATATGAAGCGTCTCATGATGGGGATGAGCGAATATAAAGTGTCTCATACTAGGGATGAGATATGAGGCGTCTCATAATTATGATACCATCTGTCAAGGAAATACCACCCATCTTCTTATTGCCCTGTTGGAGGAAAGATAATCGGATGAGGCCTGCTGAGGGAGCATGATCAATAAAGCTTGCTGAGAAAAGATCTCATGAGGTCTCATGCTGGCAATGGCTTTGCTTCCAGCCTCTGGGCTGATCGATTGTCTACTGGTCATGAGTGAACAATGGTCCCTTTTCAATTTTCAACTCGCCTCAGACTAAGTTCCATTGGAAGAAAATTTCTCAAGAGGATTTTACAGAAAACATGGCATCCTCGATGCCTCAGTGTCTTCCAACTCTTGGAAAGATTCGTCGGATCTCGAGATAACTGCTCCAGACTGCATGGTCTATGAAAGAAATTGCCTCACGAGGATTCATGAAAAACCTCATATCACTGTGAGATAGTGTGTCCTAGTATTTGAACCTTGGGTAGGTGCTTCTGATTAACCGTCTTCGGGAGAAAGTAACTTCTAGTGCTCTTGGGGTGGCCTACCCCAGTACGAGCCTTGAAGTGATCACCTATGACTGACTGTGTTTTGAAGAAAACACCCATACCAATTGTTCTTTGAAAGATTGGATCTCGAAGTAACTGCCCCAGTTTGGCTGAAATTTGAATGAATGCCTCCGATTGATGGCTCTTTGAGAGATTTGATCTCGAAGTGATTGCCCCAGTTTGGTTGAATTGTAACTAAATGCTTCAGACTAATGACTCTTTGAGAGATTTGAATCTCAAAGTGATTGCCCCAGCTTGGCTGAATTTTGAAGAGATTGCTCGACGTGATTACCCCAGATTAGTTGGCTTTTACCACAACTGTTGGGAAAGTCCCCACTCAATGGAGTTTCTTGGAAAAGTGCATCTCAACAGATTGACCTTCAGAAGTTTCAGACTTCTCAACTTGGCAAGATTAAACTTCTGGACTGAGATTCCATACGTGAACTTTTGTGATGCCAAACAAATGTATGCAAGCAGAAAATGTTTATTCTGAGAATGAAAATTCGAATGCAACACACATGTTAATCTTGAAATTTTACTGAAAAAATGTCGCAAACCTTTGTGAGCGAATCACTGGTTGAGATACAACATTAATTTTTTAAGAAATTATGTACATGCAACACCAACCCATGTCTTTTAGAACAACTCATAGGAGTCAGGAACGCGGTCTCGTGGTAGCACGCTCTCAAGATATCCCTGCTTTAGTTAGGACTTTTGAGGATTGTATCGTGGCCTGGATCACGGTTATAGAAACAAAGGATATAAGCTCGAAGTTTATTTGTGCCAACCCCTCTTCGTGATGTTCTCCATTCCTATGTTCAGCTAGCTTTCATAAGCGCTCACCTCTCAAAAAGGGTTTTGTGATGGTTGAGGAACCAATTACACTAACGGTTTAAGCACCAATCAGGTTGTTGTTGGGAGTCAGTCACCCCTTTGTCTTTCGTGTCTGTGCCTGTAACACGGTGGGAGAACTGACTTTCTATAAATGTTGCGGATAGCAAGAGTCGCCACCGACTTTTATTTTATCCAAAAGTAAAAGACATAAAAGAACAGGAAATACCTTAAAAAGATTTTGAGTTCGGGGGATAAGTTATATAAAGGGAAGGTGTTAGCACCCTTTATATCCATGGTTATCCATGGGCTCTTAGTTACTTAGCTCACTTTGAATTGTTTTGAGAAAGGTGTAGTGTGTGATTAAAAATTTATAAGTACTTTATAATGATCCTCGTATGGATGTATATAAAGACTTGTTTTTGAAAATTTGTTTGAAAAGTGAGGTGTAAAAAGTATTTTGAAATGTGTGAGCAAGTAATTAAGAGGAACCTACCCTATATTAAGTCTTTACTGTTCTTATGTTCTTTCAAATGGTAAGACTATCCCTATTATTAAGGAATAGGTAGTCATTACCTTGGATGTGATAAGGGACATGTGTAGGGACATCTGAATATAGGCAACTGCAAGGTGTCTTTAGCAATACGTAGGGACTTATCATCTTTTATTCGAAGGGACAATATCATTTATCGTAGGCAACCTCGAAGGGACTTGATCTTTTAAATTTATAGGGACTTGATGATTTTATAAGTGAAGGGACTTTGCTTAAGACACCCCTATATTCGAGGGACTTGACCATTTTATTTTAAGGCAACCAAGAGGAATACCCTAGGAAGTGCAAGATGGCGATCAAAGATCGACTTACGTGTGTGAGTGTTTATTTTCAAATATTTATCTTTTAAAGTTAATTATTCTAAGTTAATTTTAATTACAAGTATGTTATTCACACCCTAGAATTACTAACCACACAATAAATATATTTATAATAAAAATTAAGCAAAAATATAAACTAAACTATTACAAAGCTTCGGGACAATTACAATATAATCGAGGAATATGATAATGATAAATAATAATAAATAAGCAATAATAAATAATAATAACAATTAAGATAAAAGGTTAGAAAATAAAAATAAGAGAAGATAAAAAAATTAGCAAAATAATTTAATATTAGAAAGGATTTTAAATATTTAATAAAGAAAATAGGTTTTAATAATAATAAATTATATACATATAAAATAAATGATTAATGATTAATTATAATTTATGAAAATATTAGATTAAAATTTAAAGGTTAAGAAAAATTAGGGTTAGGGTTAGGGTTAGAAAAAATTAGGGTTAGGGTTAGAATCATGAGAATTAGGGTTTTAATTATTAATTTACAACATAATCAACTTATTTACAAAATATATATAATATTAATAATATAAAATAAAATAAATAAAACAATTTGATTTTTTGGGAAAAAAATAGAGTTTGAATTTTAAAAGTATGAATTTTTAGTATAAGAAATAATATAAACATTTATTTTTAAAATTGGTTATTTAAGAAATTAATTAAGTAAATATAATATAAATAATAAAACAAAATAATGAAAATAATGAAGAAAAAACAAAACATACCTGGGGCTGGGATTCGAACCCAGGCCCTAGGCTTCCCACACACAAGACTAACAACATCACCACCAGGCCAAGCACGCGCTGGTGTTAGCATCAGGGGTTCAATTCCTTTTGTTGTCAACCTGCAAAAATCAAAATAAAATGCAAAAACAAAATGGCCTGGGGGGAATCGAACCCAGGACCATTAGATTCACAAGCAAACACACAAACCAGCTGAGCCACATGGGGCGCGTTCAACATAGATTCAACAAGAAATCCTTTTATTTTAAAACAAATATTTGAATATGATTTTGGCGCCAGCAAGCTTCATCTTCAACCTATTACCTGCGAATTTTCTTCCAAATCTTCATGCGAATTTACCTACACTTGAAACCTGCCAATCTCATATCATCATCAATACGTAACAATTCATCAAATTGATCACATGGTTATGATCCATAAACATCATACAGTTCATTTACAGCTTTAAAATTAATTTATAATGGCTAAATCGAAGAACCCTAATTTTGGCTCAAGAACCCTAACAATGGCAACTTTCGGTTTAGGTCCTGATTCTCCAATCTTTTTGCCCAGAAACCATCTAAACATCACAAATAACACAAATATATGATTAGAATTCATTATCATTGCATAAATAATCGTAATCGAAAAAAAATAAGAACAAGAGCATTATGAATTCGGTTTATGCTATATGTCATGATTTGAATGATGTAAATGATTCAAATAGGTTCAGTGATCATCAAGGAACATGTTGCAACCTTCAAAACCTCTTGGTATAACCTCTAAGTCAAAAACCGAATCTCACTTTTTGGATGAAAATTTGAAGTTTGTTGAATGTTCTTGGAGGCAGGATTTCGTCCCCTTGCACTTGTGATTAGTTTGTGTATATGTAGGGAGTTGAATTAGGTCAAAAGTTTTTGGATTTATGGGCTTTGTCTTGATTGCTTGATCATGAAGTTTCACAACTTTCAAATATTAAAAAAATCTCATCAAACCTTTCTAATTTAGGCTCACACGAATTTGTTTGATTCCAATCAATTTTAAATGACTTTTAAGATTTTCTAGAAGAAGATTCACATTCAAATATTGAGTTTTCATATTTTATTTTGATTTTAAATGATTTTAAATGAATAAAATCAAAATAAATAAAATAAAATAAATAAAAATCTGAATAAATGATTTTTGGTTCGTGCATGATGTCATGGTAGTGATTGGGTCATAAAAATGCAAGCCCATGTGGAAAGAATTGGTTTTAAGATCCCATTTGCTCAATAAACCCTTCAAAAATTTCCCAACTTTGCAAAGACAAAACTCCCTCAATTTTAAGGCTATGAAGGTTTTTTTAGACATTTTGGAAAGCTTAAATATTCCTCTAACAAACCTCTTTGGTTTCATGTCCATATCCTTTACCATTCTCAAGTTATGCCCTTTGGAAGATGTTGACGTTTTGTTGACTTTTGAAATGACCTATAATGTCCTAGCTCATACCTTCGAAATGAAGCATTTTTAAGCTTGGCTTGTGAGACACAAAGTTGTATAGAATTCAATTTCCTTAAAAATGAGCTTTGGATGAAAAATTCTTGATGAAGCATGTGAAAGTTATGGCTGGTCAAAGTTCAGTTGACTTTTCCTATGAAAACCCTAATTTAGAAACTCCTGATTCTTGATGATCTGAAATCTCCTTGATGAATCATGATCAACCATTGATCAAATGATTAATTTTACTTCATAAACTTGATGTTGGCAAAAAAGCATGAAGTTTGACTTGGTTTGACCACAGTTGACCTTAGTTTGACTTTTTAAATGCTTTGACTGATTTTAGCCAATCTGATCATCTGACTGAGCAAACCTTTTGGGTAAGCCTTGAAACTTGACATAGGGATTCTTGAAGACATGTAGGATGTTATGAAGCTCACTTGAGGTCTTGGAAATCCATTTAGCCTGATGAAACTCAAAACCCTAGTTTAGGGTGCATTGCTTAGGAGGATGCTTTGTCTGAGGGAATTGTCAAACTTTCTGACTAATTGTGAACCTTGTGAACCTTTTAAGATACCTTGTGAACCTCTTGGGACACCTTAGTACACAATGTCTTGTCTAGGTGAGGGAAAATTTTGGGGTGCAACAGTGCCACACGATTTTGTTCTTGTTTGAGGATTTTTCTTGTGTAATCCTTTTTGGTCTTTCGTTTTTTGCGTTCTTTTGCTTATCCCTAACTTTTTCCTGGACTGATTCTTGTGAATCTTTGATTGTGAAGTCCCGCGGGATGCCCTAATTTTTTCCTAAGTCGCTTGTTTTCAAGTTTCGACTTAGCGGGCTTTATCTTCATTTTTTTATTCTCTTTTTTTTTGAACAAATCGTGTGACACTGTTTGTCTTGATTTCTTTGCGAGGGTTGTGACTGTCTCACTTTTCAGTTGATGATGGATAACAATTGTGGTTTCCGGTCTTTGGACCTTTTTATTGGGATAACCATTGTGGTTTCCGGTTTTTGAACCTCTTGATTGGGATAACCATTGTGGTTTCTAGTCTTTGGACCTCTTGATCTGGTACAACAAAAGGTAATGGACCCTAATATTTGCACTCCATTTTGAAATTTGAGTGCTTGGTCAAACTAACTGATACCTACCCTGCCCATGGGTTAAATGCAAGGGTTTTTTTTCATGCAAAAATAAACTCCTATTTCAAGGCTCAAATGGGTTGGCAAGGGTCTATCTCCCTTATATCTCTGATGTTCATGATTTGAAACAATGCCTGTACATCGTCAACAGGGTCTTTCTCAGAAGCACACAATTAGAGATTTTTGCGTTTTCATTTCGTCATCCTCCCTCATAGAGTTTAAACATCGAGAGTTGGTATTGTAATGCACATACACAAAATCATGAGTGAATACGAATGGATTACTTCAAGAAAAACATATGCGTTATATTATGATTAACATTCAAAAACAAATAAGTTTCATGCATGCATACAAATATTTAAACAAACAATAGAAACTATAAATGAAAATGTCGTAAAGAAGCCGAACATTGCCGTCATTGAGGAGACTTGACTCCGTCTGGACTTATTGCTTCTGAAGATGCCCTTGCAAACTAGTATGTCAATTTAATGATGAGACTTCAATATGTGGGCAGACCTTCTGGCATGATGACCTTTGAGTCGATCAAATTTTGCACCTAGTACTTGAACACATCACAATTGTCAATTGTACGCCTAAATGCCCCTGAGTGGTACTTGTGTCTAGCATTCACATCGTGGTTGCCATTATTGAGGAGGCCTGACTCCGTCTGGATTTATTGCTCTCAGAGACTTTCTGCAGTCAACAGTTTGGATATTCATTCTATTACAGTTTCGGTGCCATGTTCCCACCTTTTCCTAGCGTGAACACAATAGTCTTGAAGTTAATCAAATTCGCGACATTGTCTTTACCTCTACCCCTGAAAGACTTGCAATCTCCAATTAGATGGTTATGATGCGTGTTTTTCGCAAGTGTACGAACACGTCAGAGTAATATAAAAGATTGTCGAATCCACAGAGACCAAGTGTCAATCTATCGTACCTGTTGTTATGGTGTGTATCTAAGGCAACTAAATAAAGGGGTTTTAAGAAGGGTGCAATGGTAAATAAAATAATAATTTTAAAATAATAAATAAAAGACAGGTTCGAATGTAATTCACGTAATCAATGATAATCTAGTACTTGTTAATGGAACTACTTATGGGCAATGTTTTCTCCTTTGAAAAGAACTAATTTAACAGGAACTGTCGCTTTCGCGTATTCAGAACCGAGTTGTACTCTCTAATCAACCCCTCCTATTGTCACAGATAAAAAGGTGCGTACTGCGTTAGAGTAGTAAACCTATTTTTAAGAAATGTAGTATCTTAACTAAGTTGAAAAGTATTTTAACCTGGACTTCTTAGAAAAAAGAGGTTCTTATGAACCAGACTCTAAACTTCATAACGCGTCCGAAAATCGTTTTAAAATCTCTTTTCTTTTTAATCTAAGAACTCCTAATGAACTAGACAAAGCGCTTTTGGCTGTTTTTGAAATAGTTAAAAACAATTAGATTGAATTGAAAGATAAAATAGCCCTTAGGTGTTTCCACGAACAATTATACGGATTACTGGTTTAATTACGATCCTTACATCCTAACCTTTATGGAATTAGTTAGACATGATAAAGTAAAGGTTCTTTTTATAATTTTTCATAAAAGTAATTTAGTGCGAGTGCGGAAAGTAAATGAATTTAGTGCGAGTGTGAGAAATAAAGTAATTTAAAGCGAGTGCGAGAAATAAAGGAATTTAGTGCAAGTGCGGGTAATAAACGAAAGTAAAGCGAGTGCGGGAAATAAATAAAATAAAGTGCGAGTGCGGATAATAAAGAAAGTAAAGCAGTGCGAGAAATAAATAAAAGTAAAGAAATGAAGAAAAGTAAAATACGAACTGGAATTAAAATGGCGGCAGGATTAACTTCCTCCAGAGTGCTCCAAAACTCGATCACACAGACAGATTACAGACTCGATCACTCGATTGCAGAAACACCCCGATGTGGAATGGTAACTGCTTTGAAACTGATATATGCCTAGAGAAATCTAAGTTTGGATGAAGAAAAACGAAAAACTAAAGTCCTATTTATAGGAAAACAAAATGCGGGAAATGACCAGGACGCCCCTCCACTAAAAAGTGGAGGGAACTGAATTTTTGCCTTGTGGCGCCCGCCACAAGGTCATGGCGCCCGCCATGAGGCCAATGGAGAATGAAAGAGTGGGGATCGTGGGTCTTGGCAGTTGTGGAGTGGTCTTGAGACGTAGCCACGTCATGGCTAACCCCATGGCGCCCGCCACGGTGGGTGCCGTAAGTGCAAAACGCTGAATTTCTAGGTTTTCGTCCGTTTCCACTCCTTTTTCGCTCCTTTTCTCGATTCTAGCCCCGATTACAATAAAAACCTGAAAACAAAAGAAAACAAAGTAATAACATAACAAAATAACAATAAAAGCTAAGAATGCATGCGAAATCGGAGTCAGAAATACGGTGAAATTTAGTGTGATCAAATTCTCCCACACTTAAACCTTTGCTTGTCCTCAAGCAAACATTAAAGCTTAAGAAAATATGGTGTCAACACTTGTCTTTGGGCTAAAGGGCTTCCAAGTTCAAGTCAGGATGCAGTGACAGGTACTAACTAAGTGAACCAAGGGTACCATAGTAACACAAACACAAACTTCAATCCTATATTAACCACTCCATATCATCCCACAATACCTAGGCCTATCTTCTCATCTTTTTGTGTCCTTTTCATTCAGGCGCAATCACATTATGCCCGTTATCCGTACATGCTTCATAGTAGAGTGACCGGTTAGTGATTCTGATCCATAACATAAGGTTTCTGGCACATAAGCATGTGTAAACCTGTTTTTATTTCGCCTAAATGTAGCTGCGGGGGATCGGATCGTAATCCGCCCTACCAAGTTCAGTTCCAGATACCTCTGAACCAACTAACAATAGGTGACTTGCAATTTTTTTTTCTTTTTGTGGCAAAATTTTTTTTTCTTCTCTTTTTTCGGTTTAAATGACTTTATGAGGGTCACCTATACCAGAGTTTGCCCTTTTTTTTTTCTTTTTTATTAGCACTGGATCATTCACTTATGTTCATCGGCCCCCTACGTAGAGCATGCTTAGGTCGGAGCTGACTGCTAAAATAAACTACTTAAGACAATTTTTTAAATGATAGTAAAGGCCATGGTGGTGGGGTTTAGGAGTGATTCCTATACTAAAAATACACTATACTGGTGACTCGTCAGACTCATGCATTATCTAAGAAAAATAAATTACTGAAAAGGGAAATAACTGAAAGGAAATAATTAACTAAAAAGGGAAATGACAGAAAGCAATAAAATCCCCTCCCACACTTAAATCGAACATTGTCCCCAATTTTTCGAAATAAGATAAGGGGGGTAACCTGAAAAAGACTACTGAGGAGGAGCTCTGGTGCCCTCGCCGTCCTGCTGTGATGGTTTGGAACGACGGGATCTACTATGATGCTGGTCCCTCCGGTCGAGTCGTGCTGATAAAGCAGCCTGAGCACTCCGGACCTCTCGAAGGTTACCTAAGATGGAACCTTGAGTGGCCTCTACAAGCTGGTAGTGTCGGCTGTTGAACTCTCTCTGACGGTTCTGC
Source organism: Lathyrus aphaca (assembly GCA_963966055.1). NCBI lineage: Eukaryota > Viridiplantae > Streptophyta > Magnoliopsida > Fabales > Fabaceae > Lathyrus > Lathyrus aphaca. Next base: position 11,747,005 of record OZ014524.1, on the reverse strand, counting down.
TCTAATGAGATATCGTTCAAGGTACGGCAAACGTTGCTATAAGCACGATCCGAAACCAATCGCGATTGTTGCATGAAGCTCATGTTGTCCGTCAGCTGTTGTGAAATAGTAGAGAGAAGGCCATCGCGCCTTTCTTCTCTAGCTGTCATATCACGCCACATCTCCTCGGTGACATAGAATCCAGGAGCAGTACCTGCAACAGGGTTAGAGGAAAATGGTGCGACGTGTGACTGTAAAAATATTTTTGTTCCTTTTTTTTATTTTTTATTTTTCATTATTGGGTATAAAATAAAATAAAATGAAAGAAAAAGAAAAAATGAGATTAGTGCATGAAATAATATATATGGTAAAATCAAAGTACATGAAAAAGAAAATATAATAGATGCAATAATGTAAGATATGTCTAGAGATGCGAAAAATAAAATTAAGCATATAAAAGGAAATTAAATACTAGGGTAGCATCGTCAGTGTAAAATGAGTCATGTGGTAAGCTTCTTCTCCTGGCTTGATCCACGAATCTCAGCTATCTCCCTCTGAAGCTCTTCAATCGCCTGATATAGAGCATCGGCCTCTGAGGCATGAGTGAGATCAGAAACCTGCATCAAGTCCGCCACTTCCTGCTTGAGCATGGCAGTCTCCTTACGAAGCTCATAAATCTGTGTTTGTAGGTCAGGCGGCTGCAGAGACATATTGTTAGACATAACAGTGATTCGGGGAGTAAGAGGTGTAGGAGTGTACTCAGCGGCGGGAGGCGATTTCGACTCTTCGACAGTCTCTCCATAACCCTCTAGAGCATAACTCCAATTTTCAGGATCATGGACACTGGTCATCAGCGAATCTGGTAATGTAAAGTAGTGTATCGCTTCGCCGTCGATCAGTAATCTAAACATGTTGGGCTCAAAAGAAGCCCTCCTCATCAGTCCTCTATCAAGACAAAAATCAATATCCAGGGTGGTGTAGCAGCAGAAGGTCTTGAGGTGCAATAATTTGCGAGACAAACCCAATGCAGTAGCTATCTGTGTAACAATCCCACCGACATGTATGATGCCTACGGATGATCTGGCAACACTAGCAAGGCCCTTCAACAGAAAGTTGCCACAAGCAACAGGGCGAGACTGAGTCGCACAAAACAGTAGGAAAATCTCCTCTTCACTTAGCAGGGTCTCTGTATTTGGAAAACCTAGGAAAGAATGCACTAGAATCATCTGGAAGTACCTTAACGCAGGGTTGTGGATTACCTGAGAAAACTGGGTGGAAGGATCTTGGCTTCCTCCACCTGATATTTTAGACCAAAACTTTTCCACTTCTCTGCTCATAAAATACCCCATCGGTGTCTCTGGAATAGCATCAGGAGTAGTCTGGAAACCTAGTAAATCACCAAACTCTTTGTGAGAGAATGAGTAGTCAATCCCGAACAACCTGAAAACAGCGAGTCCATCGGGTCCAGCCCAAGGGTCATGATGAAACGAGCTGAGGAACTCAAGAGTCAAGTTCCTATAAGTGTTGTTCCTGTCGTCAAACTGGTCCCACTGGAGTTGATGGCATAAGAATCTGACGCTTGGCTCTATCCCCAAGGCATCCATGCAGTCATGGTCAGGGTACCTGGTAGGAGCCATAGGGCGTCTCATGTGGACATAGTAACGCTCTCTCTGTGCGTCGTCTCTAAAGGCCACGTGCATGTCATCAGGGTTCTGCATTCTGTACAAGGTTAGCAAACAAGTCCTGAAAGCACATAAAACATTCAATCGTTAGTCCTGACATAATAATAAAATAAACAAATTTAAAATAAAGTAAAAATAAATAAATAAAAAGTACATAAATAAGAAAACCATGGGTTGCCTCCCATGCAACGCTTGTTTAACGTCATTAGCTCGACGACCGATTTTTAAACATCATTGGAAGGATATGGTGGATCACTCAGAGTATGGCAGGTGTATGTTGTTGGGATGTCACCTCCTTCGTAGGGCTTCAACCTCTGTCCATTGACGATGAACGGTTTACATGTTTGGTTCTTGATTTCAATAGCACCGGATCTTAGGATCTTAGATACTTCGAAAGGGCCAGTCCATCTCGAAGGAAGCTTTCCTGGAAAAAGTCGTAACCTAGAATCGAACAAGAGAACAGGATCGCCTATTTTGAAGTCTCTTCTTATGATTCTTTTGTCATGCCAAGCTTTTGTTCTTTCTTTGTATATGATGGCATTTTCGTATGCGGATTGTCTGAGCTCTTCTAACTTGTGGATATCAAGGATACGTTTCTCACCAGCAGTCAAGTAATCCAAATTCAAAGTTTTGATGGCCCAATAGGCCTTATGCTCCAATTTAAAAGGTAAGTGACATGATTTTCCATAGACCAGTTGATAAGGGGTTGTGCCTATAAGAGTTTTGAAAGCGGTTCTATATGCCCATAATGCTTCTTGAAGTTTCTGTGACCAATCCTTTCTAGATATAGAGACAGTCTTCTCGAGGATTTGTTTGATCTCCCTATTAGATACTTCCACTTGTCCATTAGTCTGTAGGTGGTATGGTGTTGCTACTCTATGCTTAACTCCATACTTGCTTAAAAGTTTATCAAATATTCTCGATATGAAGTGTGATCCTCCATCACTTATGACTAAACGGGGTGTTCCAAACCTGGGAAATATATACTTTTTGAATAATTTGATGACTACTCTGGTGTCGTTTGTGGGTGCGACGATAGCTTCAATCCATTTAGACACGTAGTCAACGGCTACTAAGATGTACTGATTTCCAAAAGATGGTGGGAACGGTCCCATAAAGTCTATACCCCATACGTCGAAGAGTTCTACTTCTTGGATATTTCTTAACGGCATTTCATTACGTCTTGAAATATTTCCTGTGCGTTGGCATCTGTCACACTTGACAATGAAAGCATGGACATCACGCGACATAGTAGGCCAGGATAGGCCAGCTTGAAGAATCTTGGCGTAGGTCTTAGATGTGCTTGCATGTCCACCATAGGGTGCAGAGTGACAATGCTCAATTATATTATTTACCTCTTCTTCTGGAACACAACGGCGAAAAATTCCATATTTACCTCTCTTGAAAAGAAATGGTTCGTCCCAATAGAAGTTTCTCACATCACTGTAGAACTTCTTCTTCCGGTGGTAGTTTAGATCAGGGGGTATGATGTCAGCGGCTAGATAATTAACAAAGTCTGCATACCAAGGTACATTACTTATAGATAAGGATTGGTTAGGATGCTCATGAGGGTCTGGGTTATCATCTTCAATAGTTTCTAGTTGGGCTATCAGTCTATCATAGGCAAAATCGTCATTTATGGGTACTGAATCAGGTTTCAGGTATTCTAGCCTAGATAGGTGATCAGCTACCACATTATCAGTGCCTTTCTTATCACGGATATCCAAATCAAACTCTTGCAATAATAGAATCCATCGAAGTAACCTAGATTTGGCATCCTTTTTGCTTAGTAAGTAACGAATGGTAGCATGGTCGGTATAAACTATACTCTTGGCTCCTACTAGATAAGATCTAAATTTGTCTATGGCAAAAACTACAGCTAGGAGCTCTTTTTCGGTTGTTGCGTAGTTGAGCTGTGCAGCGTCTAGGGTTCTACTGGAATAATAAATTACGTGTAACTTTTTGTCTTTTCTCTGACCTAGAACGGCTCCAACAGCATAATCACTGGCGTCACACATTATCTCAAACGGTTCTGACCAATCAGGGGGTTTCATTGTAGGTGCTGAAATCAGAGCTTGCTTCAGAAGATTAAATGCTTCAGTACATTTTTCATCGAAGATGAATTCAGCATCCTTCATCAAAAGACCAGTTAAGGGCTTTGTTATTTTGGAGAAATCCTTGATAAAACGCCGGTAAAATCCGGCATGTCCAAGAAAACTTCTTATCTCCCTGATAGTCTTCGGCGGTTTTAGATTCTCTATGACTTCTATTTTTGCTTTATCTACCTCTATACCTTTTTCGGAAACTATATGTCCTAAAACAATCCCTTCGGTGACCATGAAATGACATTTTTCCCAATTTAGCACAAGGTTTACCTCCACACATCTTTCCAGGATTTTCTCAAGGTTGATAAGACAATTTTTGAAATCTGATCCACAAACTGAGAAATCGTCCATAAATACTTCCATGATTCCATCTAAATAGTCTGCAAAGATAGACATCATGCAGCGTTGGAAAGTGGCAGGAGCATTACAAAGTCCAAAAGGCATTCTTCTATAGGCAAAAGTTCCAACTGGGCATGTAAAGGTAGTTTTTTCTTGATCTTCGGGGTGAATAGGTATTTGGAAGAATCCTGAATATCCATCTAGGTAACAAAAGTAAGAGTGTCTGGCCAGGCGCTCCAACATTTGGTCTATGAATGGTAATGGGAAATGGTCCTTCCTAGTTGCTTTATTTAATTTTCTATAATCTATGCACATACGCCAACCTCCATCGGTTCTTTTTGCTACAGGTTCGCCCTTCTCGTTTTGCACGACCGTGATGCCTCCCTTTTTAGGTACTACATGCACAGGACTCACCCATTTACTGTCCGAGATCTGATATATTATACCTGCCTCTAGTAACTTAAGAACTTCAGTCTTAACTACAATACTCATTATAGGATTTATTCTTCGTTGGTGTTCTCTGGAAGGTTTTGAATCTTCTTCAAGCAAAATCCGATGCATGCATATGGATGGGCTTATTCCTTTTAGATCAGAGATCTTATATCCTAAGGCTGACGGGTACCTACGTAAAACTTCTAATAATTGATCGGTTTCTTCTTGGTTTAAGGTAGCACTGACTATAACAGGACGGTTCATATCTTCATCGAGAAATTCATATCTCAGGTTTTTAGGCAGTTCCTTAAGTTTTACGGTCGGTTTCATAGGGCAAGGCATAGGATCTGGGGTAAGAGATAAACATTCGTGAAGGTTATCATCAATGTAGGGTCTTTTATAATTGTCATCTTCCAAAATAAGGGTTGACGGCAATTTTATAGATTCAGTTTCTTCTTCTTGTTCTAATTCCCTAATGCATTCTTCGATGATATCTAAGGCATAACAAACATCTCCTATCACAGGTGCCATAAGAAATTTTGAAAGTATAAATTCTATCTTCTCGTCACCTACCTCAAAAGTTAGTTTTCCCTTTTTAACATCTATTACGGCTCCAGCAGTTGATAAGAATGGTCTACCTAGGAGGATTGGTATGTCGTCATCTTCTTTAATGTCCATGACAACAAAATCAGTAGGTATAAACAGCTGACCTATCCTAACAGGGACGTCTTCAAGTATGCCTATAGGGTATTTAACGGATCTATCGGCTAATTGAAGTGACATCTTAGTAGGTTGTAATTCTCCTAAGTTTAATCTCTCACAAACTGCTAAAGGCATTAAGCTCACACTAGCTCCTAAGTCTAGAAAAGCTTTTTCGATGACATGATTCCCCAAAATACAAGGAATGGAAAAATTTCTGGGATCTTTATCTTTCTTTGCTAACCTATTTTCGGAAATAGAATTACATTCCACGGGTTTCGGATCTTCAAGTCTACGTTTATTTGTAAGTATGTCTTTGAGAAACTTAGCGTAAGAAGGTATTTGGGTGATGGCTTCTGTAAAGGGGATTTCTACGTGAAGTTTTTCTATAACCTTAACGAATTTTTGATATTGATTATCGATTTGGGTTTTCTTTAATCTTTGAGGGTAAGGTATTGGTGGTTTGTATGGCGGTGGTGGTACATAGGTTTTATTTTTAGGTTCTTCTCCTTTTTCTTGACTTTCCGGGGTTTCAGGCTCCTCTGGTTCCTTCTCCTCATTCCTCTCAGAAGTTTCGGGCTCACTTAATCTAGGGTTTAAAGGTTCTTTATAAGCGGTTCCACTTCGTAGAGTAATGGCATTTGCTTGCCCTTTCGGGTTTTGTTGAGGTTGTCCAGGGAACTGTCCTCCAGGTGTAGTCTGTGGGGCTTGGTTTAACGCTACCTGAGAGATCTGGGTTTCAAGCATCTTATTATGAGTAATAATTTGATCAACCTTGGTTCCTAACTTGGTAATCAGTTCGTTAACATGGACGTTTTGGTTCATGAACTCTTTGTTTTGTTGTGTTTGAGCAGTGATAAAATTTTTTACAACTTCATCGAAGCTCGGACTCGGTGGTACAGGTTGCATAGGTTGATTTGTTCTTGGGGCTTGGTAACCTTGTTGTCTCGGAGGTGCGGTATTTTGAATAGGGTTATTATTTTTGTAGGAGAAGTTTGGGTGATTCCTCCATCCAGGGTTATATGTGTTTGAAAATGGGTTCCCTTGGGTATAGTTCACTTGCTCAGTGTTGGTCTCATTCAACAGATTGCATTCGACGGATTGGTGTCCTTGCGTTCCACATATCTCACAATTCGGCGAAACTGCGGCTACAGTGTTCGGAGTTGTACACATATGTTCGACTCTAAGGGCCAACGCGTCCATTTTAGCCTGCATCATGTCTATAGAGCTTAGCTCATGTATTCCTCCTTGGACTTCCTTCTTTTCCACTGTCGCTCGTTCTACTCCCCATGATTGATGGTTTTGGGCCATATCCTCGATAAGGGCACTAGCTTCAGGGTAAGGTTTGTTCATCAGTGCGCCACCAGCGGCAGCGTCGATGGTCATCTTAGTGTTATAATGAAGTCCATTATAGAAGGTTTGGATGATTAGCCAATTCTCTAAGCCATGATGTGGGCATGCTCTTAATAGTTCTTTATATCTCTCCCAGGCTTCGAACAACGATTCTCCTTGGTGTTGGGTAAATCTATTTATTAGGTTTCGAAGAAGAGCGGTCTTACTTGGGGGAAAATATCTAGCAAGGAAAACTTTTCTAAGGTCATCCCAAGTTGTTATTGAATTGGGTGGAAGGGAATCTAACCATGATAGAGCTTTATCTCTGAGGGAAAAGGGAAATAATCTTAAGCGTATTGCCTCAGGAGAAGCTCCATTGGTTTTAAAGGTGTCTACTAACTGAAGAAAGTTTTTTAAATGTTGGTTTGGGTTGCCAGTAGCGAGACCTGCAAATTTTCTCTATTGCACTAATTGCAGCAGGGATGGTTTAAGTTCAAAATTATTGGCTGGGATAGCGGGGTTTACTATAATGGAACTAGGTTCCTCGTTTGATGGTTGGGCGAAGTCCTTAAGAGGTCTTCGGTTTTGATATTCGGCCATAGCTCTCCTATTCCTATGGAAAAACAAACGTGCGCGAGCGTAACGTTCAGGTTCAGCTAGAGGGTCTACTAAACTTCCGGCACTGCGAGTCTTTCGCATTGACCGGTGGGTAACAACCTTAGTCTAAACGGTATAACTACAGGGTAATGAAATTTGACGAAATTGGTCCCCGGCAACGGCGCCAAAAACTTGGTGCGTGTTTTTCGCAAGTGTACGAACACGTCAGAGTAATATAAAAGATTGTCGAATCCACAGAGACCAAGTGTCAATCTATCGTACCTTTTGTTATGGTGTGTATCTAAGGAAACTAAATAAAGGGGTTTTAAGAAGGGTGCAATGGTAAATAAAATAATAATTTTAAAATAATAAATAAAAGACAGGTTCGAATGTAATTCACGTAATCAATGATAATCCAGTACTTGTTAATGGAACTACTTATGGGCAATGTTTTCTCCTTTGAAAAGAACTAATTTAACAGGAACTGTCGCTTTCGCGTATTCAGAACCGAGTTGTACTCTTTAATCAACCCCTCCTATTGTCACAGATAAAAAGGTGCGTACTGCGTTAGAGTAGTAAACCTATTTTTAAGAAATGTAGTATCTTAACTAAGTTGAAAAGTATTTTAACCTGGACTTCTTAGAAAAAAGAGGTTCTTATGAACCAGACTCTAAACTTCATAACGCGTCCGAAAATCGTTTTAAAATCTCTTTTCTTTTTAATCTAAGAACTCCTAATGAACTAGACAAAGCGCTTTTGGCTGTTTTTGAAATAGTTAAAAACAATTAGATTGAATTGAAAGATAAAATAGCCCTTAGGTGTTTCCACGAACAATTATACGGATTACTGGTATAATTACGATCCTTACATCCTGACCTTTATGGAATTAGTTAGACATGATAAAGTAAAGGTTCTTTTTATAATTTTTCATAAAAGTAATTTAGTGCGAGTGCGGAAAGTAAATGAATTTAGTGCGAGTGCGAGAAATAAAGTAATTTAAAGCGAGTGCGAAAAATAAAGGAATTTAGTGCAAGTGCGGGTAATAAACGAAAGTAAAGCGAGTGCGGGAAATAAATAAAATAAAGTGCGAGTGCGGATAATAAAGAAAGTAAAGCAGTGCGAGAAATAAATAAAAGTAAAGCAATGCAGAAAAGTAAAATACGAACTGGAATTAAAATGGCGGCAGGATTAACTTCCTCCAGAGTGCTCCAAAACTCGATCACACAGACAGATTACAGACTCGATCACTCGATTGCAGAAACACCCCGATATGGAATGGTAACTGCTTTGAAACTGATATATGCCTAGAGAAATCTAAGTTTGGATGAAGAAAAACGAAAAACTAAAGTCCTATTTATAGGAAAACAAAATGCGGGAAATGACCAGGACGCCCCTCCACTAAAAAGTGGAGGGAACTGAATTTTTGCCTTGTGGCGCCCGCCACAAGGTCATGGCGCCCGCCATGAGGCCAATGGAGAATGAAAGAGTGGGGATCGTGGGTCTTGGAAGTTGTGGAGTGGTCTTGAGACGTGGCCACGTCATGGCTAACCCCATGGCGCCCGCCACGGTGGGTGCCATAAGTGCAAAACGCTGAATTTCTAGGTTTTCGTCCGTTTTCACTCCTTTTTCGCTCCTTTTCTCGATTCAAGCTCCGATTACAATAAAAACCTGAAAACAAAAGAAAACAAAGTAATAACATAACAAAATAACAATAAAAGCTAAGAATGCATGCGAAATCGGAGTCAGAAATACGGTGAAATTTAGTGTGATCAGGTTAGGTGCCCCAAAATGGTAGTCAGACTTGGCATTCGGCATTGAAACCCAAAAGGAAGATTTATCGGAGATGATCCTGATGAGACTAGCTCAACTAGCATAAATCTGAGCAAATGAGGAAACGCGTTACACATACGACCTCGGAATATGATCAAACTTCTTCTCAAGTGTTCTGGCCTTTGCCCTTATGCTCTGCCCCTGTGACTCTCTTGGGAAGCTGAAATTAGATGTCAAAAAATGACGTCTGGAGGGATGAGGTTGATAAAGTTAATAGATAAGGTTGCTCGGAAAGATCTCACGTGATCTCCTGCCTACGTATATCCATTGACTAATGGAGAATCAGAGCGACGTAGTTCCCCTAACTAGGGATGAAAATAACTTCATTCAAAATTTCCATAACCAAGCTCATATGAGTCTTCATCTGGTTGACTTCCTGCCTCAGTAGTTTCTGGTTCTGAAATAAAGGTTGTACCTTTGCCCTGAATTTCCCCAGCTGGGTCTTCATTTGGTTACCTCCGCCTGGAGTTGCACCTTGATAGTTGTGATTCAAGTTGGCCATTTGAAGGGAAACCAAGTCATGACACTAATATGTCTCTAAACACCTATCATGAATGCAAGGATGTATGCAAATTCCATGTTCAGTTATTTCTGAGGAATCTATCTGCTTTGATTCAAGTTTTGACATAGAAAAAGTCCAACGACATGATTCAGATATGTGATCCTCGGAAATAACTGTACATGTATGCAAAAATAATATGATGTCATGTATGCAACAGGCATGTGATCAATGGTCTGGTGTTGGTGTTGAGCAGTTAACCAACTGTTTGTATATAACCACAACAGCAGTACCATCTCTGTATAGAACCCCATAACTGAGAACCCAATAACTGTAGAACTGGATCACATCATAGAATAATCACTGATGGTGTTGAAGTTTAACGACGAGCCAAGTGCTTGTGGAGAGTCATAATAACAGTCACAATATTAAGGTCACAATGGTAATCACAATAACAATTTCTCTGAATAGAAATCCCGGATCTCAGAATCAAAGAACCATAAAACACTGAACAATACTGGCAAAGTGGGTATGTTGAAGTTTAGGGTTCCTGCAAACCTGTAAACCCCTCCCAATCTCACGGGTGTGCTACTCGGGTCAAACATCATGGACTCTCAAAGCCGAATAGCAATAATACATTCACCATTTTCGAGAAATGGCTTATGACCAAATCAGGGAATCAGTTTGGCATTATGTACTACTCAGGGAGGTCTCAGCTGAGTCCAAGGAAACAAGCATCCCTCATAAGTCCTCAACTTCAAGCACTGAATCGAGAAACAATAGTACATTCATCCCGAAGGGTACAATACTATCGTCATACAAACAGTTTGCCTTAACTGGATTCCTATGAGAGAACCAGGCCATCCTATGTGAGTTCCTAGTGGGCCCTCGGATACGAGTGGGTTTTCCAACAAATGTGCTCTGCCACTGTCATCACTGGAGAGGGATGTTTCCACAAAAGTTCTCAATGATCAGTCCCTTGACTGCACATAACTATCAAGGTAGTGTATTGCCCCAGAAAGATTCCGGCGTCAATACATTTCCGAGAAGGTCGCAAGTCAAGGCGTGGAACTTACTAATAACAACATAGCAAGATGCCATGAAGCCAAAGTTGAACCACTCTAAATCCTAGGTGCACTCAAGCTGGGTATTTGGCTTATCTCATAGTAACAAAACCCATCCCACAGAAAGAACCAGCACAATCCAGCATATGATGCATGTGAAAATAAATACTGAAAGTAGTAAATAAAGTTGTAAAGTAAACTGTAAATGAAAGCAGTAAATAAACATAATAGCACACAACACACATATAAACACCCAAAGAAAACAAAAACAAATAGGCGCTAGGATTGACTCTACAAGGGAAACCAGAGATCCTAGTACAAACGCGAAAGTGGCGCGGAAAAGGTAGAGTCGCCAGCCATGCATTTTTATCCCGAAGGAACGGGAAAGGTAATGCTGCACAAACCTGAGGGAGAAGGAAAGGACGAGGTCCTGCAAACCAAAGATCTTTGTTTGGGAGTTGGTTACGACCTGGGAAGGTATTAGCACCCTAGACCGTCCGCCGTACCCGACAGGATCCATGCTTGTTTGTTTGTTTCAAAGGGTGAGGAAATAAGATGCTGTTGAATAAAGATCGCTAACTGGAATGGGAATGGAAGAAAAGGAATGGAAAAGAGAAAGAAAAGAAATAATGGGGAAAATGTAGGGAAAATAAAGAATGTGCTCGAACGGGCCCTACCCTGCTGCCTACGTACCTCATCAGGAAAATGAGGAACAGAGTCGACGTAGTTCGCCTAACTAAGGCGGGAACTATTTATTTGTGTTTTTTATGGCTAGAACTGCGTATGTCTATGCTCAGGTGTTGCACGCTCGTCTGGTACGAGTGCGTTTACCGTCTTGCAAATGAGACAAGTCGTCGCAAGTTCGCGCTGAGAGTGAATGAGGTGAGAAAAGAAGTTCCCGCAGGAAAATCACATATTGTTTGTTATTTGCTTTTTAAGAGTTTTTATGAATTTGGCACAAGGAAGTGAATTCAAACTTTTTTCCATGGAATGTGTACTTGCTACTACATTCCAAGATGGAATAATAGAACAAGCACACCAAGCAAGGAGAATTTATCCAAGACTTGTTTCTCTGAATTAGGGTTTAAGTTCACTAGCCTGTTGGACTTTATTAAGTGCTTTTGTGGCTTTTGTAAAGAAGTATCTTTTAGATTTTTCTTTGTGAAACAACCTCTTGATGAGACTTGTACATCATGCTAGATAAGCCTAAACCATTCCAAGATGGAATGAATGTAAGTGTCCCATGGAATAAGGCTATACACAAGGGATCCTTTCATGTATTTATCAAGTATTTTTTATTTTTTGTTTGAAGATGAGAAGAGAGAGACTCAAGAGGAAAATATCAAAGCTAATGGGGGACTAAGACACAACCCTAAGTTATCTTATTATGTACAAGTGTGGTCCTATGGTTAATGAGGTATTCTATCTTAAGGAAAAGAAAGAACAAGTTAGAATTCAACTTATTTTCTAAGGAAGTTAAGTTGAATCTAAAGAGAGAAAGGGGAACCTATGAACAAAGCACAAAGGTGCTAAGGCAAAAAAAATTGATGCATAAGAGATAATAAATGAAATGATTACCTCATCTTCCCCCCTATAAAACAAATATTAGTGTGATGAAGCAACATGAACAATTATTACATGGTAAATCTTCACAAACCATTCTCACTATCTAAGAAAGATATTAGTGAACTCCTAAGGATATTACCTAAGCCTAAGGCAACTTATAAGATGGTAAGCTTAAAAAGTTAGTAGCTAAATCAATTCAAAAGTTTCTAAAGCTACAAAAGTGGACAACTTCAAACTATGCCCTAAAAAGGAGGCTAAACCCTAATAAGATCTAAGGTGAAGTTACATGAAGAAACCTTAAAGGATTAAGTAAACCAAAAAGTTATAAACCCTAAAGTGAATGGAAAATATTGGGGTTAACATCACATTAAAGTCTCCTAATAGGTCATACTACAAGGGATGAAGAGACATAAGTGTCACTCCCCTGAAAAGAAACTAGGGTCCCAGGGTGCAGACGCGAACGGTCGGCAAAAGAGAGAATGATGTTGAATTGAATAGAGTTTCCAACTAGGAATTTTTATCCCGAAGGAAAGTTAATGTTGCATAAACCTAGAAAGAGATGGATAAGACGGTTGCGAACCAGAGAAACTGAGAAAGGGGGTTGTTTACGACCTAGGAAGGTATTAGCACCCAGATTGTCCGTCGTACTTGACGGGATCCACGCTTACAAGATTGTGTTTAATGGGGTAAGTGTATGTGCTATCTGTGTGCAAAATCTAGGAATGAATGTACAAATGTCAGTGCAAAAGGGTGAATTGCTCAGGAACTGAGGCTTTAGAAAGAATGCTGAAAAAGGGGGGAAGACAAAGAGACTTTTGTTCGTTAACTGGTAAGTTATGCCTACGTATCGTCGCATGCAATGAGGAAGTCAGAACACCGTAGTTCGACTCAAAGAGACTGAAAATAAATTGACTGTGAACTGCTTGCTTGCCTATGCTCAAGTGTATGACTCGTCTGGCTCGAGTGTTAACTGTCTTGCATTAGACGGAAGAAGCGAGTTCTCGTTTGTGAATGAGTGTGATTAGAAAATAATCCCCGAGGAGACAATTATTGTTTGTTTTTTGTGTTTTCAGTATTTTATTGTTTTTCGTGTTTTGCATAAGTTAATGAGCTTAAGCCTAAATCAAGGGCTTGTAAACTCATTATATCCTCCCTGATTAGGGATAATGAGTCTACTTAAGTGTGAGATAAATACCTCAACTTAATTACCATGATGATGTAGGATTAAGATCATTAACCTACTTGTGAGTAATTAGATGTTTTTGGGTTTTTGTTTGGTGTTAAGTAATGAGTTTAATCTCTAATCACAGATTAATGAACTCATTACACCATCCTAATAGAAGGATAATAGATGAGAACACAAGTGAAACAAATTCACTTCAAAGACAAGTAAATATGCATAGGAATGATGAGAAGAGATGGGAAGTGAAGGCAAATCCACCTCCCAAATAACTTTCCAAAAGTTCCTAAAAATGTTAGTATGAATGCATAAGACATAAAGCAAAAGGAAATGAAATGAAATGAGATGTGAAGACCAAAGTCAGAAGTGAAAATGCAATGTAAATGGCATATCAGATGATGCAATGTAATACATGATGCATATGAATGATCATACAAAGATGAGATGCAAATGAAGCATGTTTAGAAGCTTGGAAACACATAAATGTTCATGAAGTGTAATGGATGCAAAGCATAGCAAATGAATGAAGAAATGATCAAGCAATGTTCAAGCATGTCTTAAGATGTCTAAGATGTCATACAAATGCTTGAAATGTCATGGCAAGTTCACATGATGATGATATGCAAAGATGAATGCAAATGAACATGAGAAATTAGGGTTTTATGAATGTATGAGATGCAAATGACCAAAACAGAAGCATATAACATGATAAAAAATTGAAATCAAGCTCAATCAAACTCTAAACCTATAAAATATTAAACCCCAAAGGAGAAGGTCAAAAGCTTAACCTAGTGAGAGTTATGAATTTTATAAGTTTGCTAGGGTTTTTGGATGATTCTTAAGGGAAAATGAAAATCAAATTGAATATGCAAGATAAATTCATGATAAAAATAACCTAGAAACTACATGCAATATGTGAAACAATGCAAAAAGAATCAAGTTCAAACTCATCATGCTTAGGCAAAAATGAATTTTTCAAGTTATGGTTAGAAAATGTGATTTTTAAGAACCCTAATTCAAAGAAAATTGTGAAATTATGATCAAACCTAAAAAGAAATATGTATGATGAGTTTGAAAATGTTTCTAAATGTATTGGAATGGTTCATGAATTTTTTGGTGATTTTTAGAAACCTAAATGTATTTTTAATTAATTAAAATCCATTAATTAATTAAAAATAACATTTCAATATTTAAAAAAATACTTTTTAAATGAAAAAAATAAAATAAAAATCATTTTTGGGTAAAGAAAATTATTTGGATCAGAAATGCAAAATATCATATTTTTTATGTTTTTAACTATTTTAAATAAAATATGCAAAAGAAATGAATAAAAATGAAATAAATGGAAAGTCAAAACATCCAAGGGCCAGGGTTTAAACCTAGGTTGACTGGCGCGCAGATGGAGAGCCATGATCAAATCTGCCTAAATAATTATAATTTATTTAATTAATCCAGAATTAAAGTTAATGAACTAATTTGAGCCACACACGTGCGAGCGAAAGACAAGATCCAAGGGCCTACATTCAAACCTGACTAAACCCTAATTAACTAACCCTAATCACTCTCAGGTGACCGGAGCAAGCTCCGGTCATCTTCTCCAGCCAATCCCCTCCCCTGAATCTCTCAAATGGCCATGAAACTTCACCAAAAGCTCGAGAATCAAACCTTAAACAACCCTAAACACAAATCAACTCTCAAAAATCATTTATCACTCAAGAACATCATGAATCGAAGCAAAAAAAATTTAGGTCAGAAAGTTTCAGAGCAAGCATACATGGTCATTTCTCACTCATTTTCGAAACAAAACATATCAGTATGATCAGGGGAACATAAAGAATCGTATTGTAACTTAAAAAACAAGTTCTGGAAAAATTGTTTGAAGAAGCTACCTGAGATGAAGCTTTACAGTGGTGCTTTCTGGCCTTTTCCTTGATGCTAATCCACCCCACTTGATCCCCTTGTGCTTCTGGAAAGCTTGAATGAAGCTTAAATGGCTTGGTTTGGAAGATTCAGTTCTGATAGTGTAGGAATCGTGTTTTTGTTTGGCTGTGTTTCAGGGCTTTTTAAAGGGTGCTTTGTGTTCTATGGATCATTTGAAGATGATTGGTGAAGTTTGTTTTGAGGTTTGATGGCTGGTTTTTTAGAATCGAAGAAGGGAAGCTTTTTGGCAAATTTGTGAATGCTGAGTTCTTGGAGGTTTTGAGCTTGTATGTTGTGTGCTTTGGAGTGCTTGATGTTTGTATAAACAAATGTGATTGGTTCAGAGAGTTGGTGTGGCCTATTGTGATTGGTATGAGCAAGTTACAAAAAAGTCAACAACTTTGTACTCCAAGCATGGGCCATGGAAGGAGCTACTTCAAGGGGTGTCTGGCCTCAGCCTGATTAATGGAGGGCCATAAGATTGATTTTATGCAGCTGGCACAAGTGGATGGAAGGTTCCAAGAGATTTTGCAACTTTCCCTCTTTGAGAATTTTGTGAAAATGTTTTGATGAATCTTGCAATCCAAGGCATAATTTTAGTTCAAATGCATTGCACTATGTTTGTATGATTCCTAGCAATCAATTAGAGGTCATGAAATGGCTTGAAACTTGAATTTGCAAAAAATCATCTTTGGCATGAACTTGAAAATTATAGGATTTTTTCCAACTTTGAAAGGCCATATATTGAGTTCTAGGATGAATCAAGGAATGTTCTAATACTTTTTGAAAAGGGAAAGACATAATTTACAACTTTCATGCCCAAGAATTTTTCATTTGAAGCATTTTTTGTCATGAAAGAGGAGGTTGAAAATCTTTCCTAAAATGGAAAGTTTCCATTACAAGTCATTTCCAAAAATAACAAGTTTGCATTTGGCTCAAAGTTCTTCAACTTTGTGAAATTCCAACCACTTATAAGATCAAATAAAAATCATAGAGACTCAAAATGATGATGATGACCCTTTGTTTCCCTTGATGGAGGCCTCAGATGCCTTGATTTTGACTTTACTTGCTAAAGAAGTTACCCAATGATCAAATGACTTCCACAGTGAATTTCTTAATTAAACTTGGTACACATGATCCTTATAATATATTAAGACCATTAGAAACAAAAATGACCAAAAAATTTGGGATTAAGGCCTCTGAAACCAAAACCCTAATTTTGGTCATCTGTGTAGGAAAACCCTAGCTCTGCCTTTATGCCTTTGCCATTCTTTGTGATCCCTTGATTTTTATGAACTTTGGGGGACATATTATGATCATAAAACACACATGGACCCTATTGGAAAGCTTCAAGACCTTTGGGATGAATCAGATCACTCCTTGGATTTCTCAGATCACAAACCCTAGATACAGATGAAATGAAACCATGCAGATGAAACAAATATGCAATATGAGATGGTATGCTTATGCTAATGCAAAAATGAAAGATCACAAACCATGGTGTGAGAAAAAGTGATGGCAAATTTGGGGTGTTTACAACTGCCCCTATTCAAGCATGAGTTAGCTGTGCAGGATGTAAGTGCCTGGCTTAACAGACAAACAAGATAACTTGTGGTTGAATACCAAAGACAGTCCGAAATTTGCACTCGCTGGGGAGAAGAAGAAAAGGGATATAAATTGTAAAATATAGTATAGTGTGAGTATCAAATGAAAGCGATGAAGGACGACCATCGAGCAGAGGACGACTGCTGGGGATGAAACGGTAAACAAAGCAATGACGGGGGCAACCATCATGCTGGTAAATAAAGAGACCATGATGGGGACGGCCATCGGGTAAGGAAAATAAAAACTCTCTGGGGATTTGATGAAGTGAGAAATGCAATGATGGGGACGACCATCAGGCTGGAAAGTAACTAAACCGTGACGGGGACGACCATCGGGTAAAAGAATAAATGAAATAATGATAAGGGACGGTCATCAGAAGGTGAAGGACGATCACCTAGCAGGGGACGGCTGCTGAAAAATATTATGACATAGGATGGATGTCGGATAGAAAAAGATCAATGATGGGGACGACCATCAGATAAGCATGATGAAGGACGATAATCAATAGGTGAAGGACGATCACCTAGAAGGGTACGGCTGCTCTTGGGGGATACCACGACATAGGACAAATGTTGGATAACAAGATCAACGATGGGGATGGCCATCGGATAAATGATGAGGGACGGTCATCAAAATGTGAAGGACGATCACCTAGCAGGGGACGGCTGCTATTTATCACGACATAGGACGAATGTCGGATAGAAGGTTCTAACAATGGGGATTGCATTGGGGAATGGATGAGGAACGGTCATCCAAAGGTGAAGGACGATCACCTGGCAGGGGACGGCTGCCGAAAGTATCACGACACAGGACGAATGTCGGATAGAAGAAAGTTATTTTGTTGGCGACTTACTGGGGAATGGTAAACACGGACGATTGCTTACGCCTTTAAAATAAAATTTATAAGTGTTTTGACAGTGTGTATAGACAAAGATGCGGACGAGCATCCTTAGGACCATGATACGGACGAGGATCGATAGAAACAAACGCTGACACGTGTTTAAGGAGGATGATACGGACGAGTATCAATCGATTAATCAAGGAACACAGACGAGTGTTGAATCTTCCGGGGAGGTGATATATACAAGATACAGACGAGTATCAGAGGATTGTATATGTACAAGTATTGATCTGTTGGTGCAGTATGTGCAAGACACAAACGAGTGTCGAAAGATTGGGCAAGGGACACGGACGAGTGTTTGACTTGCTGGGGAAGTATGAAACGGGCGAGTGTCAAAATAATATGTACAAGTTATGAACAAATACCTGTATTTGAGAATGCATAAGGTATTTTGGCGACCTGCGGGGGGATATGATGACATAGACGAGTGTCGAAAAGAGCATGTACGAACAAGTATCTGTGTTTTGAGAGTGCAAAGGGGATGCTTTGGCTTTTATCTACAGGGGATATGAGTTTTGTATATCGCTGGTGAAGTGATGACGGTATTTTGCAGGTGACTGACTCGAACCCGGCTTATGATCATGCAAATGTTTGATTTTTACCGTAATGCTCCGTTTTAGACGGAATGCTACGCTTATTTTGGTGAATATGATGTGAATGCTATGATTATGCAAATGAGAAACTCGATCCGAGATTCGGATCCCGCGGGTAGAAAGATCTCTGGATGATCTGTTTGGAGAGAGAACTCAGCTGGGGAAAGAGATCATTGATTGATCTGTCGGAGGGAGAACTCCTAATGGGGATGAGGAAGTTTTAGCAACTCCGTTGGGGACGTGTTTCAGGCATTGCTCTACTGGGAAAGAAACTCTGTGGGGGGAACAATCCCACCAATTCTGCTGAGGATGAGAGAAATCTGGCATTTCTGATAGGGAAAAGAAAGTTCTTTGACCACTTTGCTGTGGAAGAGTTGTCAGGCATTGCTTGGGGAGATCCTGCTTGGGGAGGAGATAACTTCTGGGAAGTAGTATGCTAGGGATTTAATGCTTGATATGCCCTATGTTGCAAAATATTGTCTGCTTTGAGTACCTGCAACCTGTTAAGACAGAGGAAAACGCACGAGTGTCTCGGGGTATCCTTAACCGGATTCCTTCATAGGAATTAGATTTGCTTAAGAATTCAACTTTCCTGCAAGCATTTTGTTAAAAATGGCCTATAAGTTCCATACAAATGTTGTATTACGAACTCTGGACTTTTTGCAAACAAAACAAAAGGTAAAAACAAAGTGTGACTGAATATTCTGATTTTATTGATTTGTGGGCCCTGAATAGGCAAGTACAGTCAAAGAAGCGAATCCCCTGAAAGGAGGAAATTGCTGTAAGTTGAGAAAATAAAAGTGTTGGCAATGTTGAAAATGACGCTCCGGCGAGCTTCCTTTGCTATGAGCTGTATGACCTTGACGTTCTTCTTATCTTGCTTTCTGAAGAAGGCTGATTCTTACTGACGCTTTGTCCTCTCGGAGCTTGCCATGTTGTGAGTGATACAGACGGATTCAGAATGCAGTTGTTCGCTTATTCCTTGATTTTGCGTGGATCGCCCTTTCGGGTTTTCAATCCACCGGGATACCCATTTTTGCCTGAGATGTCCGATGTGACTTTTCAACTCAGTGGGTGTACATTCTTTTTAATTTTTCCCTTATTTTTGCCCGAGTCTTTTATTCTGTTTTTGACTCGCCGGGATGCCCTATTTTTTCCTGGACTCACATTCTGTTTTTATGTTTGTCGCTCCCCCAAAAAGACACCAGGTCCCAAGGTACAGACGCGAACGGTCGGCGAAAGAGAAAATGAAAATGAATTGAATAGAGTCGCCAGCTAGGCATTTTTATCCCGAAGGAAAGGTAATGCTGCATAAACCTAGAAAGAGATGGATAAGACGATTGCGAACCAGAGAAACTGAGAAAGGGGTTGGTTACAACCTGGGAAGGTATTAGCACCCAGATTGTCCGTCGTACTCGAAGGGATCCTCACTTACAAGATTGTGTTTAAAGAGGTAGTGTATGTGCTATCTGTGTGCAAAAGCTAAGAATGAATGTACAAGTCAATTTGAAAATGCAAGATAAATTCATAAGGAAAATAACCTAGAAACTACATGAAATATGTGAAATAATGCAAAAAGAATCAAGTTCAAACTCTTCATGGTTAGGCAGAAATGAATTTTTCAAATTAGGGTTAGAAAATGTGATTTTTAAGAACCCTAATTCAAAGAAAATTGTGAAATTATGATCAAACCTAAAAAGAAATTTGTATGAAGAGTTTGAAAATGTTTCTAAATGCATTGGAATGGTTCATGATTTTTTTGGTGATTTTTAGAAACCTAAATGTATTTTTAATTAATTAAAATCCATTAATTAATTAAAAATAACATTTAAATATTTTAAAAATACTTTTTCAATGCAAAAAAAAATCATTTTTGGGTTGAGAAAAATATTTGGATCAGAAATGAAAAAGGAAATATTTTTGTGATGTGTTTTGCTATTTTAAATAAAATGTGGAAAGAAAATGAAATAAAATGAAATAAAAATTGAATTAAAATGGAAGTAAGCACATCCAAGGCTCCAGATTCAAACTTGGGATGGAGGGAGTTGACCACGCGCGCTATCCTACGGCTATCATTTAATTTGGCCTTTTTATTAATTAACCCTAATTAATTAAATTAATTAAAAGGATTAAAATTAAGTGGACAAATCCTGACCCTCTAATTACGCGATAAACACAATCCGATGGCCCACATTCAAACTGGGAGGATTAGCCCTAATCACAAACCCTAAGTGCTTCCAGGTGACCGGAGCAAGCTCCGATCAGCTTCTCCGGCGAGCCATTTATGCTATCTTCTTCCCTAGGCTACCCCAAACCCCCAAACTCTCCAGAATCAACCCCCTAATCATTCTAAACAAGAATCAGGCCACAAACAAAATTTATTTTGCATCAACCGCACGAATCGAAGAAAAACATTTTCAGATCAAAAAGTTTCAGAAAATCAATACATCCTGGTTTCTCAACCATTTTCAAAACAAATCATATCAGCATGATTAGGGAAGCATGTAGAATCATTTAAGAACTTAAAAGAGAGGTTCTGGAAAAATTGTTCTTGAGGTATACCTGAGTTGAAGCTTTTCAGTTTGGAGCTTTCTGACCTTTTCTTTGATGCAAATCAACCCCAATGGACTCCCTGAAGCTAATGAGAAGCTTAGAACAAGCTTGTGATGGCTATTTTGAGGTGTATGGTTCTGGTTTTGCAGAAATCGTGTTTTGGTTTGAGCTGGTTTCAGGCCATGGTGAGGGGTGGGAAATGATCCTTAGGTTGTGTGTGGTTGAATGGTGAAAGAAATTTGGAGTTTTGATGGTTGAGGTGTGAGGATCGAATAAGGGAAGTTTTTGACAAATTTTGTGCAATCTGAGTTCTTGGATGTTTCAGGCTTGAATGTTATGTGTAATGAGCTCCATAAGATAAGTATAGGCCAATGAGAGTGTTCAGAAAGTGGGTGGTGGCATAGTGTGATTGGTATGGGTCAAGTTGCAAAAATGTCAACTTTGTGTACTTGAGGTATGGGCATGGTGCATAGCTGTTTCAAGGGGTGTCTTGGCCTCAGTAGAGTTTGTGGATGACTCTTGGATCAATAGAGTGCAGCTGGAAGGCTTGGATGAAGAGATATCATGTGTTTTGCAAATTTCCAACTTTGATAATTTTGTGAAAATGAGGTATGGTTTCTTGTGATCCAAGGCACAATTCTGGTTCAAATGCATTTTACTATGTTGGTATGATGTTTAGAAGTCAATTAGAGGTCATGAAATGGCTTAGAACTTGAATTTGCAAAAAAAATCCTCTTTGGTGCAGACTTGAAAATTATAGGATTTTTGCCAACTTTGAAAGGCCATATCTTGACTTATACGATGAATCAAGACATGTTCTAGTACTTTTTGAAAAGGGAAAGACCTAATCTACAACTTTCATGTCCAAGAATTTTTCATTTGAAGCATTTTTGGTCATGAAAGAGAAGGTTGAAAATCTTTCCCAAAATGGAAAGTTTCCATTACAAGTCATTTCCAAATATGGCAAGTTTGCATTTGGCTCAAAGTTATTCAACTTTGTGAACTTACAACCACTTCTAAGATCAAATAAAGATAATAGAACTTAAATTTGATGAAAATGATCCTTTGGTACCCTTGTTGGGGGCCTCAGATGTCCTGATTTTGACTTAACTTGCTCAAGAAGTTACCCAATGATCAGATGACTTCCACAATGAATTTCTTCATCAAACTTGGTTCACATGATCCTTATGACATATTAAGAACATTAGAAACAAGAATGCCCAAAATTTTTGGAGTTAAGGCCTCTGAAACCAAAACCCTAATTTTGGTCATCTGTGCAGGAAAACCCTAACCCTACTTCCATGCCTTTGCCAATATTTGTAATTTATTGACTTTCATGGACTTTGGGGAGCATAATATGATCATAGAACACACATAGAACCTCTTGGAAAGATTAAAGACCATTGGGATGGCTCAAATTGATTCTTGGATTGCTCAGATCACAAACCCTAGATGCAGATGAAATGGAACTATGCAGATGAAGCAAATATGCAATATGAGATGTAATGCTTATATTAATGCAAAATGAAAGATCACAAGCCATGGTGTGAGAAAGAGTGAGGGCAAATTTGGGTTGTTTACAGCTGCCCCTATTCAAACATGAGTTAGCTGTGCAGGGTGTAAGCGCCTGACTTAACAGACAAACAAGATAACTTGTGGTTGAATACCAAAGACAGTCCGAAATTTGCACTCGCTGGGGAGAAGAAGAAAAGGGATATAAATTTTAAAAGATAGCATAATATGATTATTAAATGAAGGCGATGGAGGACGACCATCGTGCAGAGGACGACTGCTGGGGAGAAAAGTGGTAAGTAAAGCAATGACGGGGACGACCGACAAGCTGGGGAAATAAAGAGATCATGATGGGGATGGCCATCGGGTAAGGAAATAAAATTCTCTGGGAATTAAAGTAATGAGAAAAGCAATGATGGAAACGACCATTAGGCTTGGAAAGTAAAGTAAACAACGATGGGGACGGCCATCGGTTTTAAAGAATAAATGAAATAATGATGAGGGACGGTCATCAAAAGGTGAAGGACGATCACCTAGCAGGGGACGACTGCTGAAAATATCACGACATAGGACGAATGTCGGATAGAAAAGGTCCACGATGGGAACGACCATCGGATAAATGTGATGAAGGACGATCATCAAAAGGTGAAGGACGATCACCTAACAGGGTACGACTGCTCTCGGGGATTATCACGACATAGGACAAATGTCGGAGAACAAGATCAACGATGGGGACGCCCATTAGATAAATGATGAGGGACGGTCATCAGAGGTGAAGGACGATCACCTAGCAGGAGACGGCTGCTAAAATATCACGACATAGGACGAATGTTGGATAGAAAGTTCCAACAATGGAGATTCCACTATGGAGAAATGATGAGGGACGGTCATCCAAAGGTGAAGGACGATCACCTGGCAGGGGACGACTGCCGAAAGTATCACGACATAGGGCGAATGTTGGATAGAAACAAGTTGTTTTGTTGGCGACTTACTAGGGAATGGTAAACATGGACGAGTGCTTACACTTTCAAAAATAAAAGATATAAGTGTTTGACGGTGTGTATAGATTAAAGATGCGGACGAGCATCCTTAGGACCATGATACAGATGAGTATTGGTAGAAACAAACGCTGAAACGTGTTTTAGGGATGATGATACGGACGAGTATTAATTGGTTAAGCAAGGTACACAGACGAGTGTTAAATCTACCGGGGAGTTAATATATACAAGATACGGACGAGTATCAGGACTTCTGTATAAGTAAGATACAGACGAGTATCAAAAGGATTGTATATAAGTATGTACAAGTGTTGATCTGTTGGTGAAGTATGTGCAAGACACATACGAGTGTCGAAAGATTGGGCAAGGGACACAGACGAGTGTTTGACTTGCTGGGGAAGTGTGATACAGACGAGTGTCAAAAGGAATATGTACAAGTTGTGAATAAATATTTGTATTTGAGAGTGCAGAAGGTATTCTGGCGACCTGCGGGGGTAAGATGACATGGACGAGTGTCAAAAATATCAGATCAAATAAAGATCATAGAGACTCAAAATGATGATGATGACCCTTTGGTACCTTTGTAGGGGGCCTCAGATGCCCTGATTTTGACTTTACTTGCTCAAGAAGTTACTCAATGATCAGATGACTTCCACAATGAATTTCTTCATCAAACTTGGTACACATGATCCTTATAACATATTAAGACCATTAGAAACAAGAATGACCAAAAAAGTTGGGATTAAGGCCTCTGAAACCAAAACCCTGATTTTGGTCATCTGTGCATGAAAACCCTAGTTCTGCCCCTATGCCTTTGCCATTCTTTGTGATCTCTTGACTTTCATGAACTTTGGGGACATATTATGATCATAGAACACACATGGACCCTCTTGGAAAGCTTAAAGACCATCGGGATGGCTCAGATTGATTCTTGGATTGCTCAGATCACAAACCCTAGATGCAGATGAAAATGGAACTATGCAGTGAAACAAATATGCAATATGAGATAGTATGCTTATACTAAAACAAAAACGAAAGATCACAAGCCAAGGTGTGAGAAAAAGTGAGGGCAAATTTGGGGTGTTTACATATAATACATCTCTTTCACTTTGGTGGAGAGATTTATTTAAAATTATTGGAAGTTTTGGTGAATATGGTTTAAATAATTTTATATCTTTCATGGTTGGGAATGAGTTGCATATACCATTTTGGTTGCCAAATGGATTAGAGAGGAACCTTTGGCTATTAATTTTCCTGAGTTATATAAATCGGTTGATGCAGAAGAAGGCACAATAGCTGACTTTGGTTATTGGGAGGGAGATGTGTAGCATTGGCAGTTGACCACACTTGGGTCTGTTTCAGTTCAGCAGTCAGTACCAGGTAGTGCATTGCAGCAACACGTTGTGTTATATTTGTTATTACAAGAGTCTGTTTTGCATAAACATCAGTAATTTCTCCTATCATTCCATCACATTACATGGTTGTTGTATCAGTGTCCTTGTCCCAGAAATTTCAACAAAAACCAAGTTGGATAATTTTTTCTGTCTATCCATGATATTGTCTTTCTACAAAATATAGTTTTTTACTATTGAAATTAGAATTATAATTTAAAAATAGTTCATCTTTATAAGATTGGAATTGGGTATCTGCAAGAATTTTTAAACCCAATTATATTGTTGAACAAAATACATCAGATTTATAATTCATGAAACCCAAATAATTTTTTTTCTTTGAAGATTCCTAAAAGAAATCAATGGCAGTGACATAGTTATGGAAGAAGATAAATATATGAAAGATAAAGAGAAATAGTAAATGAGTAAATATTTGTGATTAGTGAGGATATTGGTGGTTTGAAGTGTGAAAAGAAAAAGAGATAAAAAAAGAATGAATTAAGCGTATTTGTATTGACAACATTTTATGGTAAAACATATTATGTGTTCTAATATCGTGCTTGATGTCATGACATGTTATTATGATTGTAGGTGTGAAGTTTTAAGGGTTCTGCTATTTTAGTAGGATGTCAAGACTGATGTCATGACATCTCTGTCTGGTGCTAAAGACAGAACTGTCCATTATTAGGAGTTTTTTAGAAGGTTGTGACTCAGCATGGTTCAGAATATTGAAAAATATAGACTTTCTGAATCTAGAGATATTTTAGGAAGTTATAGATTGAAGATCTTTTTGCAGCAGATTTTTCTACATTATTATAGCAGCTGCTATGTTGCGTTTTTAGGCCCAAAATCCAGTTGGGATTAAGTTATAAAAAGAAACCTTGTAACCTAGGTTTAGTAACCAACCAAAGATGTAAAAATCATATCATTAGGGTTGAGTTCTTGGAGCAGCCGTGCGCAACAAGTTTCAGACTTTGTGGTTGTGTTTATGTGTAATTCTTGAAGCTTTTAAGCAAGAGATTTTGTATACTTGACTGAAGCTGTGAAGCAAGGTTAATGTGTTGTCATGGAAGTGTGTCTTCTGATTTGAATTGTTTATTTTATCACTGAGGTGATTGCGAGGGAGTGATAATGGGTTTCTCATATTTAGGAGTTCCTAAGTAGAAGTTGCATTGGTAGTGATTAAGTGAGAAGACTGTAAACTGTGGTGTTTGCTGAGAAGTCTTTGAATTGATACTACATAGTGGATTTCCTCCTGCCTTGGGAGGCCCCCAGAATAGATGAGTTGCATCGAATTGGGTTAACAATTTGAATGTGTTATTTACAACTTTTCTATTTTATACTTTATACAGTATTCTTGCTGAATGTCGTATCAGATGTCTAAACATCTTCAAAGAGTGTTTGAATCTGGTACATCAGAATTTTATAATGATGTTGTTTGTACCCTGCCATGTTTATTAGTAACAGATCAGATGTCTCAACATTGTATTCTACATCTGAGTCTGTCATACCAGAATTTCAATTATATTGGTTTAATGTGTAAATACTACTTCAAACAAAATTTGACATATATCCGAATAAATATCATATATTTTATCATATAAATAGTTTATATTAAAATAGACTTTATAAAAAATACATTGTTAATAATTTTATGCGTTAATGCAATAAAAAGAGGGGACAGACTAATACGGGAGTGTCCGTTTGAAAGCTAATTTTGAAATAATAATAATAATAATAATAATAATAATAATAATAATAATAATAATTAGATATGAAATAAATTTTAAAATTTTTAATTTTAAATGTCATTTAAAAATTAATAAATTTAACTTGAACAAAATAATTTATAAATTTTATCATTTTTATAAATTTCTTATTTTTTTAATCCAAACTATGAATTAATTGTCTAAAACAATTTAAATTAATTCATTTCATTATATTCATTCATTAAAATGTATCAACTAAATACCACATAAATAAACAACTTTATAAATCAAAACAAAATGAGTGATGCACAGTGTAAAAAAATATTACAGTGTCAATCAATTACGATCATGAATCCCGCCAAATCAAATTGTAATTTTTAAAAAAATTATCTGAAATGACCTAACAATATATTTTTATTGGATGATACTGTAAAACTTTATTACACTGTCAGTACATCTCTTTTAAAAGACAAGTTCTGTTGTAGATGAATCTACTATATATGGAAGAGATTGTGATAGAGAAAAGCTGAAGGGTTATTTACTAGCAGAAAATGAGAGTGATGTTGGTAAGGAAATAGGAGTAATTTCCATTGTAGGCATGGGAGGGATTGGTAAAACAACCCTTGCAAAACTGCTTTACAATGATTCAGAAGTAAACGAGATATTTGATTTGAAAGGGTGGGTGTATATATCAAAAGATTTTGATATTGTTCAAGTCACTAAAACTCTTGTTGAATCTGTTACTTCAAAAACAAATGATACGACTAACCTGAATACTCCGCATGCTGAATTTGTCGCCTCAAAAAGAACTGATACCAGTGATCTGAATACTTTACAAGTGCAGTTAAAGCAAAGTTTAAGCCATAAGAAATTTTTGCTTGTATTGGATGACATATGGGATCGCGCTATATTGATTGGAACAATCTTAAGGACATCTTTAATGCCGGGAAAGTCGGAAGTAAGCTCATCATCACAACACGAGATGAGAGAGTTGCGCTGGCCGTGCAAACCTTTCTTCCGATTCACTATTTGACACCTCTAGAAAGAGACGAGTGCTGGTCTTTACTTGCCAAACATGCATTTGGAGCATGTAATTTCCAGCAACGGTCCAACCTAGAGGTGATAGGCAAAGAAATCGCTAAGAAATGTGATGGCTTACCTTTAGCTGCAGTAGCAGTTGGGGGCCTTCTTCACATTAAATCGTCAGAGGATGACTGGAATAATGTATTAAATAGTAATGTTTGGAGTTTGGAAAATGTTGAGGTGCAACCAGCTCTATTTCTGAGCTATCATTATCTTCCAGCTCCTTTAAAACGGTGTTTTGCTTATTGTTCAATTTTTCTCAAGAGCTCCAAGTTGAAAAAAAAGACGGTTGTTGAGTTGTGGATCGCAGAAGGCTTAGTACTTCAGTCTAAAAGTCAGAAAAGTTGGGAAAAGGTAGGAGAGGAATACTTTGATGAACTAGTGTCGAGGTCACTAATACATCGGCGACTTGATGATGGAGAAGCAAGCTTTGAAATGCACGACCTCATTAATGATTTAGCTAGAATGGTTTCATATCCGTATTGTATCATGTTGGATGAAGAGCTGCATGAAAGGGTACACCATTTGTCATTCAAAAGAGGGAAATATGACTCGTACACTAAATTTAAGAGATTGTATGGACTAAAAGGTTTACGCACCTTCCTGGCCTTACCATTACAAGTATCATCACATTCTTGTTCCTTATCAAACAAGGTAGTGCACGATTTTTTGCCAAGAATGAAACAGTTACGTGTTTTGTCTATGCTAAACTACAAGAACATCACTGAGTTGCCCGACTCTATTGGAAATTTGATATACCTGCGATACTTGAATCTCTCTTACACCGGGATTGAAAGGTTGCCTCCTGCAACATGCAAACTTTACAATCTGCAAACCTTGTTGTTGTTCCACTGTGGGAATCTCGCTGAATTGCCTAAGGACATGGGAAAACTGATGAATCTACGCCACCTTGACATCCGAGACACTCCATTGAAGGAGATGCCAGTACAAATTGCAAAACTAACAAATCTGCAAACTCTGTCTAACTTCGTTGTCAGCAAACAACACGATGGATTGAAAATTGCAGAGCTGGGAAAATTTCCTGATCTACATGGGAGTCTTTACATCTCAAAGCTACAAAATGTTACGGAGCCCTGCGATGCCTTTCATGCAAATTTGAAGTTGAAAGAAAAAATTGATGATTTGGTACTACTATGGGAAACACAAGGCACTACGACTCAAGGTTCACAAATTCAAGGTTCTGTACTAGAGCAACTGCAACCCTCCACAAATTTGAAGAAACTTGGTATTTATGGATATGGTGGAAACAACTTTCCGAAATGGTTGGGCGATTCTTCCTTTGGTAACATGGTGACAATAAGCATTGGTAATTGTTACCATTGCTCACTACTGCCACCCCTTGGAAAATTACATTGTCTGAAAGCACTCTGCATTTATGGGATGGAATCTATAAGGAGTGTTGGTGTTGAATTCTATGGAAGTATTTGTCCATCATTCCAACCTTTTCCTTCCTTAGAGAGACTAGAATTTAAGGACATGCCAGAATGGGAGGAATGGAACTTGATTGCAGGTACAACTATAGAGTTTCCTAGTCTAAAATATCTAATAGTGGAGAGATGTCCAAAACTCAAAGGAAACATACCAAACACTCTCCCATCCTTAACTGAACTTCACTTAAGCAAATGTGATCTAATATCGAAAGCAAGGCATTCAGAAGTTTTAAGGCCTTCAAATGTAATCAGCCAATTCATGCTTTCTCTCAACTCTCTTCGAAAGTTGACATTAGATCGGTTTCCCTCTCTGACATCCTTCCCAAGAGACGGCCTACCCAGAACCTTACAGTCTCTATCTCTACATTATTGTGAGAATCTGGAATTCCTCTCTCATGAATCCTTGCACAGTTACACATCACTTGAGCAACTGTCGATTGAATACAGTTGTAATTCAATGACATCCTTTACCCTGGGCTCTCTCCCGGTGCTTAAAAGCCTGTATATTAAAGGTTGCCAAAATCTCAAATCAATTGTCATTGCAAAAGATGCATCAAAGAGCCTCTCATTTATTCAAAGTATCCAAATACGGTGTTGTGATGAATTGGATTCATTTTTCCCCGATGGACTGTCCACTCCTAACCTCATTTGTTTCGGCGTGTATGGGTGTAACAAGATTTTTTCATTACCAGAACCAATGAACACTCTTGCTTGCCTTCAAGAATTGAGTGTTTTCAACCTTCCAAATCTGCAAGACTTTGCCACAGAGGGATTACCTGTCAGTTTACGGAAACTTTCTGTCGGTGAGATTTTGTGGAATACTAAGTGTAGTTTGGAAAATATTAACAATCTTTCTGTTTTGGAAATTGGAGGTTGTGACATTGTGAATAAGTTGATGAGAATGGAAATGGCATTGCTACCGTCTTCTCTCATGTCCTTACACATCTACCAACTTGATGATATAGAATGCTTGGATGGAAAGTGGCTCCACCATCTTACTTCTCTCCAAGACCTTGAGATTTCAGATGCTCCAAAGCTCAAATCATTGCCAGAAGAAGGGTTTCCTTCCTCTCTTTCCGTTGTGAGTATCTCTGACTGTCCATTGTTGGAAGCATCTTGGCGGACAAAGAAAGGAAAAGAGTGGCGTAAGATAGCCTGCATTCCATGCATACTTATCAACTACAAAATGATCTCATGAGTGTCAAGGTGAGTCACAACTACTACTACTACTACCTTTTGGTACGGCATATTGGTACGTATCGGATACGTCATACGTGCTTCATTGCAGCTAAGTAATCTTGTTCTAGGATATGTATCAAGTCAGGATCAATTTTAGATTTCAACTTTAATTTCTTGTCTTTCGTTTTAGCAAACTTCAAATTGGCTTTGTTTGTCTAAATTCAGGTATCAGCAGAACTTTCTTGGTACTAAGCAAAACAAATTCAGATGAGAAATCACTTCATATGCGCAACAAAGGTCATGGAGCCTCAGATTTGATTGATGTTCTGTTACGCCTTGAAGATGCCCGATTGCACAACAAAGTCATTGAGTTGTCAGCCTCAACAGATCTATATGTTTTATTTAACTATATTGATTTAAATATAACCAATATAGGTCCTATTGAACAATGTTGTTAAATTATGATGCTACGCCGTTATTGCTTAGCATATTTTGAACAAAATTATGAACAAACTATTAGTACAAATAACACGGATCTGCTATTTAGTGCAAAATATTATGAAATTACAACTATAGCGGATCGGTAGCACATTTGCATAGCAGAATTAGAACAAACTATTATTTTTCACAATTAACACTGATTGAAAGGTGCAGTTCTAACCTGTCTTGATGATTATGCTGAGAGTAACAGATATCAAGAGCAACAAAATCCACCTTAATCACTGGTTGCAGTCCATTTGGATTTTAAAATTTGCCTTTGCAGCATGCAGTCTCCAGCACAATGTAAGAGGCATTTGATTCTTTGGAGACTTGTATAGCTTTGTAATTTCTATTCACTCACTATGACTAATGTGATATCTCACAAAGCTATCCTAATCTTCATAAAGAACCGTGAGCATTATGAAATTTGATTTGTTCACTTTCATATTGTTTAGTGAAAGATTAAAGGTACATATTATGAAATGTGTGCAGTTTGGACATTAAAACAAATATACTAATGACTCTGCATTACATCTAAACCCTAACTCTGATCTTAGAAAATCAAAATACATAACACAAATTATCTGACAGAAAAAATAAAATGGAGGAGCAAAAACCTTTAACAATAAATGAAAATAACTAAAATTTCTGAAATTTCAGATTCAATTGAACAATAAGTAACCAATAATCAGAATAAATACAACATAATTAACTTATAGATTGTTGCTGAATCTCATGCTCAGCTGACAGAGAACCGCATCTAAATCCAGTTGGGAATATCCCCCTTAGAAGAATGAGATGATAGGAGAGTAAACGAAAATAGAGTCGTTAGCATATATAGTCATTGGAGACCTCCATCTTACGCGCTTGAATGTCTTCCACGCGGCCAACTGCCCGACGGATTCGTTAAGGCTGTTATACTCAAAGGCACGCGCCCGCAGCATGCAGACAAATACTCCTATAAGACTCTTCATCTTTGGAGAGCCAGGTATTCACTTCTTTCTCCTCTTTTTACTTACCATCTCCTACAAGCCGAACACAGTCCCAATTGAAGCCGCGAAGATCTGTCCGGATTCTTTATATATATATATATATATATATATATATATATATATATATATATATATATATATATATATATATATATATATATATATATATATATATACCATCTCCTACAAAACTAGATTATTTCAGATTTTTTTATTAAACTACGTTAATCATAAAAATAAATAAAAAAATCTGCAAAATAATATGTTTCACTAAAAATAAGACTAATGATAATTTAATTTGTTAATGATTGAAAAAGAAAAGGATCCACGTGATAATAGTCGAATAGGAGAGTATGTCAAGCAAAATATTCCATATATTTTGTGAGACATCTTGTCCCATTTTGGATTGTTTCGCGTGCAAGTATTTTGAGATAATTATCGCACTTTTGGTGAAGTGTTTTCTTTTATATACAATTAGAATCATAATTATTCTGGATTGTATTTGTGCTTTTTGGATTAAGGAAAGATTTAAATTGAATCTTATTTATTCAACATTTATACCAATAAAGGATTTCAATAATCATAATTAAGATTTGAATTATTATGTGCATTTTTGCGAAGGTATAATTTGAATCAAATTCAATAAGAATGAATGAAGTTGTTAAAATCAAGAGATTCATATTTGATCAATCAAGATTGAAATCAACCATTTTTTGAAGATTGACCACTTGCACTATTGACCACTTGCACTTTTGAGATGCCAACCAAATTCTTGACAAAAACCTAGTGAACTTTCTAGTTGGATCGTGGTGGCTATTTAAGGATATAATCTCCTTTGTGAAGACTTAGAAATTTAGAGAAAATAGTAATCCACATAAGAGATTTATTTGAGTCTTGTACTTGTTACAAAAATCTATTTACTAGTGTCATTCATATATAAAGGAATATAATTTGTTTTGTGAGTTGTAATTTGTTTCATCATTCTTATATTTTGGTAGTTGTCCAAACACTTTGGAAAATGTTTCAGTGAATGTGAAAAGTGTCTTATATTCAAGGGGAGCCTAATCGAATTTTCACATGTAGTATTAGAAAAGCGGTACTAGATGAAATGAGTTCAGATAAAACCAATTGTACTTCTGTCTATTATGAGTGGAGTTCTTTCTACACGAAGTCTTCGATAAAAATTCACTGATAGTATTAGGATATGAAACTAAGAGGGTTTAACTGAGTTCAATTTAATGGTCAACCCAAACAATTCAGAGGCTCGTACGAATTTTAAAATTGAACTTGATATAAATAAAAATATTTTTGTTAAAATTATTATACTTGATTTTGATAAAAGATGGAGAAATAAGTAAAATTATAATTATTATACTTGCTATTTGATTCAAAAAAAAATGAGAAATAAGTGAAATGTAATATAGGCTCGTTGTTCATTTTATATTTTACATCCATTTTATTGTTAGAGTTACTATGCACTTGTAGTCTAACATTGTTCGATTTCACAAATGTCATATAGCTTTCTGTTATATGTATCAGTAATTAAACTAAGATAATTAAACAAACACTGAAATTAAAATTTTGTTCACCATAATTAAATTAAATCCAATTTTTTTATTTTACAGTGTTCTGAGCATGATGATAAAATGTTGAGTGTAAAGTTTAAAACATTTATTCTTTTTCTACCCAAATCATGTACCAGTAGTAATAGTATACAGATATATTCAAGTCCTACATCGACGATATAAAACATTGGAGTGATAAGTTTCAATATTAATATATAGTGTAAACCAAGCTTTAAAGTTTAAACATTCCATCATATTATGATAGAGCTCGATTTCCCGCAAATTTTCATTAATTGGATTATGGCATGTGTGACAACAGTTTCTTATATTCTCTGTTAACAGTATTTCGTCAAAGATCCTAAAAGCTAAAAGTCGACTTAGACAGGGAGATCTTATCTCTCCCCTCTTGTTTGTTCTCATTATAGAGTATATTCACTCTTATCTCTCCCCTCTTGTTTGTTCTCATTATAGAGTATATTCACCGAGTCTTTCAAGGTTTAAATCTTATCCCAAATTTTGTTAGATCTTGTATTTGGAGGTCTGCTGCAAAACTTAAATATGATAAAGATGAAGATGTTATGATGAAAGATGCACAAAATAAATTCAAAAACGTGTGTTTACACTAAATTTTAGCTTCGATTCGCCCCCACCAATTTAAGCAAATCTGATGCAAATGGATTAACCGACGAATCTCATTCAGGATTCTTTGGAAACCTTAACATGAATCACCTATTCACATTAAGCATATCAATCAACGATATTTTACATAATAAAGTTTTCTCGTTTATTCTTGTGCACTAGAAAAATAAATGAATGACTTAGATATAATTTTTGGCACTTGAAATAAGTGATTTTTTTTTGTGTTTTTTATTCCTAACAAGTATCTCTATTTATAGAAAAAATTGTACCAATTGGTGAAGAGAAAACATTTTCATGAAAAGTTGTGTTAGTGTAGTGGTGACACATTTTAATCATACATTCAATCACTATAAGGTCTCTTATTTGATTACAAGTAGTTGCAACATTTGGTCATATTTGTTAATGATAATTTAACAAATAACGATCATCAAATTAATTAAATCATTAATATTTATTAATTTAATATTTTGGAAATTTATCCAACAATCCCCCACCATTTTCAAAATATATATAAATTCATTATTCAGAGAATTTCATGGTTTTAGATAAAGGTATTTTACGATTTGCATCATTACTTAGTAAGTTAAGTTTTCACTCATCCCCGAATAGATTGGTAGACAAACTTTGAACTAATTATTCATTAGAACAAGCGTACATAACTCACACATGAAATCTCGATACCATTGATCGAATTATTAATATGACACATTTAATAAGGCTATGTGTCTCATATCCTTTTCATGAGAATTTAAGAATCAAACCCTTGAACTCTATGAAGCGGCACCACTTCATTCTCACATAGGTAGACTATATCAGAAATGTACTCATAATTATGCATTCCAACAAACATATGTTATATGTCTATTAAGAGAAAAACATCACCCTATCATGTTTTTCTTATGGTCCAAGTACTTTTTTCCCTTGGGATGTATCTATCATTAAGTACTTCAATCACTCTAATAGTATACTTTCTTCATTGAACTCAAGACTCAATATTAATCAAGTGTGAGTTGGGTTTTCACTATCGATGATTAATTAGATATGAGCTTGTTCCACATCTCTAATGATGTATTCATTGTATTCAATTATATCCAAAGACATCATATCTTTGTCAATCATTTCATCAAAGAATTGCAATATTATTTTTTCAAACTTTAATAAATTTTGAATATTCAATTTTCCAACTAATCATGTATATGATTACTTTATGTACTCTTTATAGTATTTATCATCTATCATCAAATCATGACACTTTCATATTAGTACAATTATTGTATCCGTCATATATTATATATTATTGATAGTTTCGATAAATTAATTATCATCATGACACTTTTGTCATTCATTTTGTCATATACACTTATTTTATGTCATTATTTATGGACTAACCATTTTAATTTGAAGTTTTACTTCCACTTAAATATATCTAAAATATATTTAATGCATTTTATAGCAATTGACAATCATGGTCAACAAACTTGTCATGACTAACTTTTATTTCATGAAGTGGGTTCAAATATGTAATTCATAAACTTCATATAAATACAACACCATAAAACAATTAATTCACTTCATTAATATTTTCTATAATCTTTCTCCATAAATATTTGTCAACTTATGATCATCTAAAACTCAAACTACTTTTAATATCAAGATGAAAAAGAAATAATATTTTCATATTATGATACACATATAATATGAGATAAATCATTTTAAATATAACAAATTCTAGCAAAAATAAAATTATACAATTTAACCATGTCCATGATATTTTCAAAATTTTATTTACATCATTTTACGTTACCAATACATGCACCATACATTCAAATTCATGATTTTTTTCTCACCAAATCATTTTATCCAAAATTAATGCATTATTAATTAAAACAAATTACTTGCACTAAAGAAAAATATTTAACATACATTTTACATTCAAGTTTATACCAAAAACTAAACATATTCATCATTTTTTTCATTTCACGTATTTGAATAGTTTATCAATCATGCATGTATAAATTTAATATCACATGTTAAACTTAACATTAATATATATTATTTTCATCATATAATACTATACATGGATTTAAAATATTATACGAATATGTATTAATTTAATAGAATTATTATGTATCTTTCACCATGGTTATGAATAAGAAAACATGAATTCATTTCTCCATCAAAGATGCAACCATAAATTAATTAAAAAAAAAGCATAAATTGAACCTAAAGATTGTTAGATCTTGTGTTGGGGGTCTGCTACAAAACTTGAATATGAAGAAGATGAAGATGTTATGATGAAAGATGCACAAAATAAATTCTAAAGCGTGTGTTTACACTAAGCTTTAGGTTCGATTTACCCCCACCAATTTAGGCAAATTGGATGCAAATGGGTTAACCGGTGAATCCCGTTCAAGATACTTTGGAAACCTTAACATGAATCGCATATTCACATTAAGCATATCGATCAACGATATTTTATAGAATAAAGTTCTCTCATTTATTCTTGTGCACTAGAAAAATAAAAGAATGACTTAGATATAATTTTTGGCACTTGAAACAAGTAATTTTTTTTGTGTTTTTTATTCCTAACAAGTATCTCTATTTAAAGAAAAAAACTTGTCCCAATTGGTGAGGAGAAAATCTTTTCATAAAAAGTTGTGTTAGTGTAGAGGTGACACCTTTTAACCATACATTCAATCACTATAAGGTCTATTATTTGATTCCAAGTAGTTGCAACTTTTGGTCATATTTGTTAATGATAATTTAACAAATAATTCTTCAAATTAATTAAATATTTAATATTTAATATTTTAATATTTTGGAAATTTATCCAACACAATTTTAATTTTCATCCGAAGTGTGAGCGACTGAAGATTATTAATCTTTGTTTTGCTGATAATATTTTATTGTTTGTGAGGTGTGACCTTGAATCTATGAAGCTGATCATGGACAAAGTTAGTTCTCGGCATCTACAAGACTGTAGATTAGTATCCCCAAAAGTAAAGTATACTTTGGGGATGTGGGCGAGGTTACTACTAGCCTCATTTAACAGGAAATTGGCTTTGTTATTGGGTTTATGCCTTTTAAATACCTAGGTGTTCCTTTGGCTAGTAGGAAATTGACTATCTCCCAGTGCCAATCGCTAATCGAGAAAATGCTTTTGTGGCTAAAACATCGGAACACTAGACTTCTTTCATATGCAGGTAGATTCCAAATTCTGAAAAATGTTATTTTATCTATCGCTAATTACTGGATGCAGATTTTACCACTGTCCAAAAAGGTTATCTCTCACATTAATAGTATTTGTCGGAGCTTTCTTTGGACTGGCAAAGAAAACATAACTAGGAAAGCTCCAGTCGCATGGGACCATATCAGTGACCCCCTAAGCGCAGGTGGATTGAACTTGGTATCTCTCCTAGAATGGAATAAAGCAACGATAGGTAATCTCCTTTGGAATGTTTGTGAAAACAAAGATAAGTTATGGATCAGATGGGTACACTCTTACTGCTTAAAAAAACACAGATCCTTTGACCTTCAGTCTTGGGAATCACTTCTCTTGGACTCTTAAGGCAATGTTCAAATACCGAGACATCCTTGTTCTGATGTATGGAAGGAGTTCCAAAATACAGGAAAGTATGTTACAAGAAAGGTGTATCACATGATGAGAGGGCTAAAACCAGGGGCAGATCTATGTTGTTGGGATTGGGGGCTCTTGCCCCCACAAGAATTATAACTATGATTATCCAATTATGCATATCCATTTAACGTTTTATTTATTTTGTCAATTTCAAATTAAATACTTGCCCCCGCTAATTAAAAATATTTGCTAGTAGATATGTGTTTTAAGTTTTAGTCTATCATATTCTTCTACATTATGGTAATTTGAAAAGAAAAAAAAAAGTATTTTGAATATGAGTTTTCTTATACCAACACATTAGATTATTTATTAAATAATATTTTATAAATATAGTTGAAAATCTCAATCAATTATTATTTATCATATAATTTTATGTTTTTAATATCACAAAAAAAAATCCAATAATATTATTATTGAATTAAGAAATAAACAAACATTTATATAAAAATGCATACAAGTTTAATAGTTGTGTATTTAATAAAATTGATAAATTAACTTGTATAAATAATTATAAAAATACATAAATATATATTGTGTGGGTATGGGGCGGGTTGGGTACTAAGGTACTCGTACTCACGCTCATACCTGGTTATTTT
The DNA here is from genome assembly GCA_963966055.1 of Lathyrus aphaca. Classification (NCBI taxonomy): domain Eukaryota; kingdom Viridiplantae; phylum Streptophyta; class Magnoliopsida; order Fabales; family Fabaceae; genus Lathyrus; species Lathyrus aphaca. The sequence goes on along the minus strand of OZ014524.1, from coordinate 11,708,897 downwards.
AAGGGATAATTGTCTGTGCCCGAGCTCGTACTCATTTTGCGGATTTTTACCCTATCCGTTGTGGGTAAATTTTGAGGGTACCTACTGGGGATGAGTCCAATTGTCCTAAATTAGATGTTAAATATTTTATTAATGGTATATTTTTAATATGTTATAAATTTAAAAATATTTTGTTACGGACTTGTAGTATTAAATAGAAAAAACGAATATCATTGTAGTTAGGATAATTAAAAAATTTATTATTGAAATTTTATTTTAAAATTTTTCTATTACAATAATAAAATTATGAATATCTCTGGATTTTATTTTAAGAGTGTAAAATCTTTTTCAACAAAAATAAAATTGTTTTTTATTTTTATATTTGATTATTTTACAAAAAATTGCAATTAATTAAATTACATGTATAAAAAATTTGCAATTAATTAAATTACATGTATAAAAAATTGATATTTTAGTTTCTTGGCAAAATAGTATAGTTGGAATGTGATTGGTACAACAAATTTAAAAATTGTTTAAATTGGATTGGAAGGTGTTGATTTTTAATATTTATTGCAAATCAACATTTATTCTAATTCGATTGGAAGATGCAGATTTATTATATTTATCGTGAGTCAAATACTTGTGCAGATGTATTTTTCAAATAAGGTGTGATCTATGTTCTAATTTGATGCTTTATGAGGAAATTCTAGCTTAAATTTCTCTTCTTTTAAGTTATTTTCGTTTTCTCTCTTGACTTCGACCATTTTTTTCTAAAAACATTATATTTTATTTACATATAAAAATTATGTTTATTTTTTTAAACATTGATAACATAAAATAATTTACTTAAAAAATGAAAAACACATAAACATTAATTGTAATATATAGAAGTTTAAATTTTTAATTTTCTTAATAACAATTTTCAAGTTTCCTTATAAAATAAGTTTTGGATCCACCACTGGCTAAAACCTAAAGTAAATTGGAGAAAAAACTTTTATGGGAAACTTGCTAGACCAAGAGCTAAATTCATCATTTGGTTGAAATGCTTAGATAGGTTGCCCACCAAAGACCACCTTCACCGTTTTGGTATCATCACTGACGGTAAGTGGGTGTTTTGAGGCTTACAGGAGAATTGTAACCACCTTTTCTTTGAATGTGTTATCACTAGAAGAGTTTGGTCTGATATTCTTAAGTGGATTAATGTGTTACATAATCTAAATATGTGGAATTCAGAGATGTAGTGTGTAACACTCAAATTACCCCATGGAATTATATGTAATTATTAGAGTAAAATTTCATTAAAAACTATTTGAGTGCCACAATCAACTACTTTACACCATAAATGACTCAATGATACATTTTCAAAAATAAGTATTCAACATGCAGCGAAAATCATTTTCAAATCAACATCAATCAACTTCAATTACAAGGAAAAAAATTCTAAAAGAAATCACAAATAAAAACAACGTCGTCCTGACTCCCAAAGCGACATATCATAGCCGACACCCTAAAGACATGAAGTACACCGACTTCGCTGACCACTACTCGACTTATCATGTTCACTTGCATGTTACCAACATAAGGGTAACATTCAAACATAAGGGGTGAGATACTTACATCACAAAGAGGAATATAATAAAAATTAAGCAAGTATCAGAAAACCATGCACCACTCCTCAACAACAGCTATTCAACAACACCACAATCATACACATCAACAACATCACATATAACAACAACAACTCATGAAATTGAGACCCTACTCGACTCTATACATGCGGTACCATATCTGATCTTTATTTCAAGATCCACTTCCCGTTGGAACTCTCGACCCCTCTTTCATGATCCAGTATGATCCCTATTTCATGATCACACCCTCGACCCCTACTTCATGGCCACGTACGATCCCTATTTCATGACCGCACCGGCATCACAACAACTAACATACCCCACCTTGGTATGTTATTCCACTATGCAACATGTCATGCAACACCAATGATATACATGCATACTCACAACAATTACATCATACAACATTAACAACAACAACTACAACAACAACCAATCACAACATCGATCAATATACAACTAGTCATTATAACCACGATTATCATGCATTCTTAACATATAATCACATAATTCAACTTATAACCATGACAACGCAACACAACACATACTATAACATATCACATTTTCATGTATCATTAACAAACATGTGAAAAACATCATCACACAACTACTCATAACAACATCAACATAAACACCAATTGACATGTTGATTATATTTATAGTCAAATTACACTAATTATATCTATAATTATGTGTATAACTTTGCTTTCACTACCTCCAGCTACACCACATCAATTCCTAAGCATTACTAAAATAATTAGATAATTTTCAGTAATTTTTCGGAATTAAAAATCGATTTTTCGCGCTACAGGTCTCGTTAAGCGAGGGTCACTGCTCTCTAAGCGACAAACTCCCTGACTCTTGCTTTCTAAGCGAGCTCTGCGATTTTACAAATCGCTCTTTTGCGCTCCACACTCAAACCTGCTACGAATTTCTCACAACAAATCACCAATACCAGCCAGATAATCTCAGAATATTCCATTTAATCACTTAACTCACAACATTATTGTAACACGGTGGGAGAACTGACTTTAGTTATGTTGCGGATAGCAAGAGTCGCCACCGACTTTTATTTTATCCAAAAGGAAAGGGTATAAAAGAACAGGAAAGACCTTAAGAGATATTTTTGGGTCCGGGGGGTAGGTTATGTAAAGGGAAGGTGTTAGCACCCTTTACATCCATGGTTATCCATGGGCTCTTAGTTACTTAGCTCACTTTTTGAATTGTTTTTGAAAGTGTAGTGTGTGAATAGAAAAATTTTCAGAATAGTTAATAATGATCCATGTACGGATGCGTAAAAACTTGTTTTTGAAAATTTGTTTGAAATTGTGAAGAGTTTGAAAAGTTTGAATAGTGAGCAAGTACATAAGAGGAACCTACCCTAAAGTTTAAGTCTTTCTTATTCTTTATCCTTTAAATGGTAAGACTATCCCTACTATTAGGGAGTAGGTAGTCATTACCTTGGATGTTAGGGACATGTGAGGGACATTTATTTTTGAAGGCAACTGTGGGGTGTATTAAGCATATAGGAGGGACTATCATCATTATTCGAAGGGACTTGATTCGTAAAGGCAACCATGAGGGACTTGATGATTTTTCTTTTAAAGGGACTTGCTTTTTACACCCCACTTGACCTTATGAGTAGGCAACATTGAGGGATAGCCTTAGAAAGTGTAGGATGGCGATTAAAAATCGACTTACGTGTGTGAGTGTTCAATATTATTTATCTTATAATTAAAGTGATCTAAATTTATTTTTAAATAGAATACATATTTTGCACTCCCTAAATTACTAACCATAGCATAAAAGTTAAATATTTAAATATTTACAAAATTACACCAAGAAGCAATTACATGATAATTATAATAAGCAAATTAAAATAAATAGCAAAAATAAATAATAAGCAAAATATAAATAAATAAGCAATAAATAATAAATAAACAATAAATAAAGAAATAGGGGTTAGTGATAAAAAATAAGGTTAGTAAAAATAAAATAACTAAATTTAGTGAAATAATAATAATTAGAAAAATAAACAAGGTTAGAGAGATAATAATAAAAATATAGGATAATAATAAACAAGAATAATAAATAATAATATAGTTAGTAACAATAATTAAAATAAATATAATTAAATAAAAAAATATTATAATGACGTGATTAGAATAATAAGCATAATATATAATAAGAATAATTAAATAAAGTTTTTTTTTAAACATAAGATAACTACAAATTTAATCATTTTTTAAACATAAATTAACATTTATTTATTAAAAACAACATTTACACATTATAAGAAGAAAATAAGTTTTAAATATCATATTTACAAGATTAATCATATTTATAAAATTTAATTTTTATTAGTTATTATATTTACAAATTATTTTAAACATATACAAAAATATAGTTATTATAAGTTAAATTGTTTCTAAACATATATTAAAAGAAAAATAATTTGGATTATAAATATATTTACAAATGAGTTATAATTATTTTTAAATAAATATGTACAATGATAATTACATCACAAATTAGAAAATAAACAATTAGGTTTTAATAGGTATTTAGAAAATAAATTAGGGTTTGCTTTAGAAAATATTTTTTAGAGTTTAGTTTATATACAAAAATTATTTTAACTAATATATATATATTATAATTTACATATAGAATAAAGAAAATAATTTTTTTTGAATTAGAAAATAAAGTTTAGAATTTCAGAAATTAAAATATTATTTTGAATATTTGAATATACATACATGATTTATTTTTTATTAAGACAACAATTTAATTAATTACTTAAGAAATTAAAATAGAAAAGTAGTAAAAACATACCTTGGCTGGGTTTGAACCCAGGATACTTAGGTTACAGCCATCAAAACATACCACCAGGCCAGCCAGACTTTGGTGATAATAGAATAGGTTTGCTTCGTTTTATGCCTTGCCTTGCAAAATCCAGAAAATAATGAAAACAAACAAAAGGCCTGGGGTGGTGTTGAACCCAGGACCTTCTGATTACAAGCATGCATGCGTATCCGCCTGGCTGGGAGAGCCTTTCTGATAATTGAATGGCAAGAAACTATAATATATTAAGTCTTCTTTTATCCTGAAAAAATAAGAAAAATAATGTACGAGACCAAGACTCGAACTCAGGTCCCATAGGTTATACGCGCGTTACTCTCACCACTGGACCAAACATGCTTTGGTGAATAAGATCAGAAACAATACAATAAAATATTTCAACCAATATTCAAATTTCCAGAAGCGCGCCAAAGCCTTCATCTTCAACCTCCTGTCCTTCGATTTTAGCTGCGAAATTCTCTATGAATTTTCCTGCGAAAACAAATTTCCAGCAAAACCTACAAAAACCAAAGGCCAACAAAACCATACATTTTCACAAAATCAAACACAGCAACATGATTCTGACATTCACACGATTCGTTCTATGTCTTTAGAATCTATTTATGTTCCCTAAATCAAAAATCCCTAAACCTAAGTCCAAACCCTAGCAATGGCATTTTATGAATTAGCCACGGGTTCTTTGATTTTCCTGTCCAGAAACGATCTATATCACATAACAAACAACATTAGCCAAGCAAATTTCATTGAAACACAACAAATTAATGCAATCGAAAAAGTTATATTCAAGAACAAATTGAATTCGGGTGAGGCATTATGGCATGATTTGGATGAATGTGAGTGATGGTTTATGATCAGAAGGGTCCAAGGAAGCTTGCTATGTCTTTACTTTACCTTTAAACCTCTTGTATGATGGAATCCGAATGTCACTTTTCAATGGTTTTTTTTGGTTTTGTGAACTTACCTCTTGATGCAGCAAAATCGTCTATGAGGGTTTGCATTATGTTTGATACTTATATGTGAATGATTCTAGGTCAAAACATTGATGGATCATGTGGAAGAATTGATTTAAAAAGATTGAGATTGATCATGCTTTGAAAGTTCAATATTTGCTCATGAAATCTTACTATTTTTGGATCAATCACATGATTTCTTTCTCTTTCAACTTCAATCAATATTGATGAGATTCTAGAAGCTCAATCTTCATCCAAAAATATATTTTCATATTTTATATTTATTAAAAATGATTTTTTATGAATTAAATCAAAATAAATAAAAATAAAATAGTAAAAATTATGATTTTTAATCAATTGGGTCGTGCATGATGATATGATATGGATTGGATCACAATTTAGCAAGCCCGTTTGGAAAGAAGTGGTTTTAAACCTCCATTTTCAACATAAACCATCATAAAATTTCCCAACTTTGCAAGGGCACATCTCCCTCAATTTTAAAGGTATGAGGGTGTTCTTGGACATTTTGGAAAGCTTGAAGAGTCCTATAACCAACCCCACTGGTTTCATGTCCATATCATTTACCAATCTCAAATTATGCCCTTTTGAAGTTGTTGACTTTTTGTTGACTTTTGAAATGACCTATAATGTCTTAGCTCATATCTTCCAAATGAAGCATTTTTGGGCTTAACTTGTAAGATCAAAGTTGTAGAGAATTCAATTTCCTTCAAAATGAGCTTTGGATGGAGACTTGGTGATGAAGTATGTGAAAGTTATGGCTGGTCAAAGTTCAGTTGACTTTTACTAAGGAAACCCTAATTTAGAAACTCCTGATTATTGATGATCTGGAATCTCCTTGATGAATCATGATCAAACCTTGATCAAATGATTAATTTTACTTCATATACTTGATGTTGGCAAAAAATCATGAAGTTTGACTTTGGTTTGACCACAGTTGACCTCAGTTTGACTTTTTAACTGTATTGACTGATTTTGACTTATCTGATCATCTGACTGAGCAAACTTTTGAGAAAAGTCTTGAAACTTGTCATGGGGGTTCTTACACACATATAAGATGTTATGAAGCTCACTTGAAGTCTTGGAAATCCATTTAGCCTGATTAAAGTCAAAACCCTAGTTTTGGATGCACTGCTTAGGAGGTGCATTGTTTGAGGGAATTGTCAACTCTTTTGACCAATTGTGAACTTTGTGAACCTTGTGAACCATCATAAAATGTATTGTGAAACTCATGGGAGGTATTGTAAAGCTTGTGAACCTTGTGAACCTTGTGAACCTCATGAAGTGACTTTGTAGACCTCATGAACCTCAGGAAAGCTTTGTAATCATTGTGAATCTTGTGAACCTTGTGAACCTTCAAGAAGTAACTTGTAGACTTCATGAACCTCATGAAAGGTTATGGAAATGTTGAGAAACTTGTGAACCTTGTGAACCTTCAAGAAGTAACTTGTAGACTTCATGAACCTCAAGAAAGGTTATATAAGTGTTGAGAAGCTTGTGAACCTTGTGAACCTTCATGAAGTGACTTGTAGACCTCATGAACCTCATGAAAGGTATTGAAAGCTTTGAGAAACTTGTGAACCTTGTGAACCTTCTTAGAACACAAAGTCTTGTATTGTGAGGGCAAATTTTGGGGTGCAACAGCTGCCCCTGTTCAATTTTCTGAAACCTGAGGGGTTAGATTGGTATATTTGTCAGTCATGACCTGGAAGGTTGAAGGGGATTGAACACAAAAGCCCAAAAATTTGCACTCACCAGTGCATAGAGTAATATTGACGGTTGGTTGTATCTGCTTGAGTGGGCTTAGAGATGCCACTAGGGGAAAATTCTTCAGGTATATTTCTTGGAAGATAAAGCAGTCCAAAATATGGAGGTATAATGAAAGCTGTCAGGAGTCTGGAGCAGTCCTGAGGTATTGATGATATGCTTTCAGGAGACTGGAGTAATCCTGATGTAACAGCATGTCTTCAGGGAGGATAAAGCAGTATTGATATATGAGAAGCTATCAGGAGGCTGGAGCAGTCCTGAGGTAACAATATAATTTCAAGAGGATAGAGCAATCTTGAGAGATTGATGATATGCTTTCAGGAGACTGGAGTAATCCTGATGTAACAGCATGTCTTCAGGAGGATAGAGCAATATTGATATATGAGAAGCTATCAGGAGGCTGGAGCAGTCCTGAGGTAACAATATAATTTCAAGAGGATAGAGCAATCTTGAGAGATTGATGATATGCTTTCAGGAGACTGGAGTAATCCTGATGTAACAGCATGTCTTCAGGAGGATAGAGCAATCAATAATGATAACCCTAAAGCAGTCTTAAAGTAATAATATGATTTCAGGAGGATAGGGCAATCAATAATGATAACTCTAAAGCAGTCTTGAAGTAATAATATGATTTCAGGAGGATAGAGCAATCAATAATGATAACTCTAAAGCAGTCTTGAAGCAATGAGAAGTTGTCAGAAGGATAAAGCAATCCTGAGATAATAGAGAACCGTCAGGAGACTGGAGTAATCCTGAGGAAATAATATGATATGCTTTCAGGAGACTGGAGTGATCCTGATGTAACAGCATGTCTTTAGGAGGATAGAGCAATCCTGATGATCATAAGTTTGTTTGTTGGATAATTACCCTGAAAACAAGGTAACATTCCGTATAATAATATTAGTTTATGCTTTATGTATGCATGTATAATATGATGCACTTAGGTAATGTATTATGCACTCATGTATATGTATGTTATGGTATGATGTAAATGGTGTATGTATGATATGATACTGCCGGAAGCGCCTGGATATCTTCGTATAACAACTGCTGGCCAGGGAAAATAAATCCCGATTCGTTGTTGAAGAATATATTATACATAACCTTACGTCTGCTGGGGATAACAGGGTATAGATAACCTCCCGTATGCTGGGGATAACAGGGTACAGATAACCTCCCGTATGCTGGGGATAACAAGGTATATGTAATCTCCCGTATGCTGGGGATAGTAAGGTATACATAACCTCCCGTATGCTGGGGATAACAGGGTATAGATAACCTCCCGTATGCTGGGGATAACAAGGTATATGTAATCTCCCGTATGCTGGGGATAGTAAGGTATACATAACCTCCCATCTTCGTTCGATAGTAGGATAGATATCACCTCCGTCTTCGTTCGTCGTATCCTTATTGGAAAGTATTTTCCCGTATATCCGTATGAGGATAAAAGAGATGGATATAAATTCTAGGGGAGATAAAACTTTGTGAAGATGAATTCGTCCTACTGAGAGTTTTGTATGTTTTCTTGTAAAGAGGAACTGGTGAAGCTTCGTTGAAATCCTTCCCTCGTTCGTCCTTAGTAAATACTATTACTGCATTTTTATGCATTTCTGGTAAACATCAATCATATTAAGCATTCATGCATTTTTGGTAAACATTAATCATATTCAAAAACATACATACATTCAAACACAACCAATGGACGTTTCGCTTATGTAAATAATGTAAAAGTAAATCTGGATTCAAAAGATGGAATTAATTTATATCAAAAAGTGACCCATACACAGGTAAGTTTGTACAAGGAGACATAAACCCTAGTAAGAGGATTTTGTCATAAAGTTTTTACAACAAAGAAATCAGCTATGTGGGAAGTAATCCTATTGAGTTTCAATTCTACTATTGTCATTATCTTCAAGTATCTCATTTTCTACTGTTGAGACGAAAGCGATTGGATTGAGCTTTATCTGTGCAAGCTTGAATAAGTAGTACAACTGGTTGCAGTTTTATGGGTGATCCAAACGAGACATAGTCATACGCTTTAATCCCTAACTTTTGCCTGGATTGCCCTTTCAGGTTTTCAATCCACCGGGATACCCTTTTTTGCTCAAGCCGCCTTTTCAGGTTTTCGACTTGCCGGGTGTACATCTTTTTATATATATCCCTAATTTTTGCCCAAACCCTTTTGGTTTGCCGGGATGCCCTTACTTTTTCCTAGGCCAGTCAACCTAGCGGGTCTCTTTTTATGCGTAGTATTTTTTAACCATGTCTGCGTTTACAGGCTGTGGGAAGTCTTCACCATCCATTGTAGTCAGTATCATGGCACCTCCTGAGAACACTGTCTTGACTACAAATGGTCCTTCATATGTTGGGGTCCACTTGCCCCTAGGATCACCCTGTGGTAATATGATACGCTTGATTACCAAGTCACCAGCCTGATATACCTTTGGCTTAACCTTCTTGTTAAAAGCTTTGATCATTCGTTTCTGGTACATCTGGCCATGACAAACTGCTGCTAGCCTCTTCTCATCAATCAAATTTAACTGGTCCAGTCGAGTCTGAATCCACTCATCTTCATCCAAGCCTGCATCCTTCATAATTCTTAAGGAGGGAATCTGAACTTCAATGGGCAGAACTGCTTCCATACCATAGACTAAGGAGAATGGGGTTGCCCCTGTTGAAGTACGTATTGTGGTACGATAACCATGAAGAGCAAACGGTAACATCTCATGCCAATCCTTGTAAGTAACAGTCATCTTCTGTACAATCTTCTTAATGTTCTTATTAGCAGCTTCAACTGCCCCATTCATCTTTGGACGATACGGAGAAGAGTTGTGATGCTTAATCTTGAACTGCGTGCAGAGATCAGTAATCATAGTGTTGTTCAGATTAGAGCCATTTTCAGTGATAATCCTCTCAGGGATGCCATACCTACATATGAGATTGTTCTTAATGAATCGAGCCACAACATTCTTGGTAACAGATGCAAATGAAGCTGCCTCTACCCACTTCGTGAAATAATCAATAGCAACCAGGATGAAACGATGCCCATTGGAAGCAGTAGGCTTGATCTCACCAATCATATCAATGCCCCACATGGCAAAGGGCCAAGGAGCAGTCAACACATTCAATGGTGATGGAGGTATATGGACTTTATCAGCATAAATTTGACACTTGTGACATGTTCTGGAGTGTTGATAGCAATCAGCTTCCATGGTAGACCAATAGTAACCTGCTCTCAAAATTTTCTTCGCCATAGTATGACCACTAGAATGAGTGCCAAAGATCCCATCATGCATGTCTTCCATAATCTCAGCTGCTTCCTTCTTATCCACACAACGAAGCATAGTTGAATCATGATTGCGCTTGTACAGAATCCCATTACTCAAAAAGAACTTAGCAGCAAACCTTCTCAGAAACTTCCTATCTTTGACAGATGCCCCTTCAGGAAATTCCTGAGCTTCAAGATATCTTTTCACTTCATAGAACCAATGCTTCTCCTCTGCCCCTTCTGTGTCAATCTCATTGCAATATGCAGGCTTTTCAAATCTATCAATAGTAATCTTGGGAGCTTCATCATCCCAACTGATCTCAAACATGGATGCCATGGTGGCCAAAGCATCTGCCAACTGATTCTCTTTTCGTGGAATGTGTCCAAAGGTAATCTCTTTGAAATGTGGGATCAAAGATAACACATGCTCTCTGTAAGGAATGAGGTTATCATGCTTGGTATCCCAATCTCCTTTAATCTGACTTACTACCAGGGTTGAATCTCCATACACATCAAGGAACTGAATCTTCATATCAATAGCAGCTTTAATACCCAGGATACATGCCTCATACTCAGCCATGTTATTGGTACAATGGAAACAAAGTCTGGCAGTAATCGGGGTATGACAACCTTCAGGTGAACTAATCACAACACCAACACCATTACCAAGTGCATTAGAGGCACCATCAAAAACCATAGTCCATCGGGATCCTTGTTCAGGTCCGTCATATTGTCCAGGTTATTTGGTAATAATCATAATATCTTCATCAGGGAACTCAAAATTCATTGACTGGTAATCATCCACTGCTTGATGAGCCAAATGATCAGCAACAACACTTCCCTTGATGGCCTTCTGAGTCGTATACTGTATGTCATATTCTGTCAAGATCATTTGCCATCTTGCAATTCTTCCGGAGAGAGCAGGTTTCTCAAATATGTACTTGATTGGATCCATCTTCGAAATCAATAAGGTAGTATGGGTCAACATATACTGTCTTAGTCGGCAAGCAGCCCATGCCAAAGCGCAGCAAGTTTTCTCGAGCAGTGAGTATCTTGTTTCACAGTCGGTAAACTTTTTGCTAAGGTAGTATATTGCCTGCTCTTTTCGACCAGACTCGTCATGTTGCCCCAACACACACCCCATTGAGTTGTCTAACACTGTTAAGTACATAATCAAGGGTCTCCCATCAACTGGTGGCATCAAGATTGGTGGTTCTAGCAGATATCTCTTGATTTCATCAAAGGCTGCCTGGCACTCATCATTCCATTCCATCACCTGATCTTTCTTCAACAACTTGAAAATTGGCTCACAGATGGTAGTTAATTGGGAGATAAATCTTGCAATGTAGTTCAATCGTCCCAAGAAACCTCTAACCTCCTTCTCAGTACGGGGAGCTGGCATCTCTCGTATAGCTTTTACTTTTGCAGGATCCACTTCAATACCTTTTCCACTGATAATGAAACCCAGGAGTTTACCAGATCTAACTCCAAAAGTACACTTGTTTGGATTCAATCTCAACTTATATTTCTCCAACCTCTCAAACAACTTGTGCAGATGATCAAGATGTTGCTCTTCATTCTGAGACCTGGCTATCATATCATCTACATATACCTCTATCTCGTGATGAATCATATCATGAAACAAAGCCACCATAGCACGCTGATATGTTGCCCCTGCATTCTTCAAACCAGATGGCATCACCTTATAGCAAAAGGTGCCCCACTGTGTAACAAAGGTTGTATTCTCCATATCTTCAGGTGCCATCTTGATTTGATTGTAATCAGAGAAACCATCCATAAAAGAGAATACCTTGTGCTGAGCAGTGTTGTCTACCAGAATATCAATATGAGGGAGTGGAAAGTCATCTTTAGGGCTGGCCTTGTTCAAATCTCTGTAGTCCACACACATACGTACCTTACCATCTTTTTTAGGGACTGGTACCACATTTGCAACCCACTGAGGATAAGAAGTTACTGCTAAGAACCCTGCATTGAACTGTTTCATTACTTCTGCCTTGATCTTTTCTGACATTTCAGGACGCATACGACGAACCTTCTGCTTCTTTGGACGACAATCTTCTTTCACTGGCAAACGGTGAACCACAATGTCTGTATCCAATCCTGGCATATCTTCATAAGACCAAGCAAAGATCTCCACATAGTCGCGTAACATCTGAATCAATCTGCTCTTGACACTGTCCTCTAAATCAGCCCCTATCTTGACCTCTTTTCTGTTTTCTTCAGTTCCCAGATTCACAACTTCGACTGGCTCTTCATGTGGCTGTATAGCTTTCTCTTCTTGTTGTAACAACCTAGCAAGCTCTACAGGTATTTCACAATCGTCCTCATTTCCGTCTTCAGTTTGATAGATCGGATTCTCGAAATTATAATTGGCAATAGTAGAACTGTTATCAACAGGATCCAGAGTGGATGAGGATCTGCATTTTAGTGATGTGGGTGTGTGTAAGAACACATAGCTGATAAAACAAAAATAAAAGAAAAGAAAGACAAGGAACACAATATTTACGAAAACGAAACGTCCACTGATTTTATTGAATGAAGTATGCAAATGAAATGACAGCCCGTAACAAGCATACCATTGTGCCCCGGGTAAGGCACATGGCTTGAAAGTTTTATTGTTCAAGAAATTTCAAATTTAAAAAAACACAACACAGTAATAGTATTTACTCCTGACTAAAGGAGATAGGGATAACATCTTCAGCTTTCCAATTATTGAGTCCAGCACCCACAGTAGGAAAAATCCATGCATCCAAGTTGTAGTCTTCATCTTGATCTCCCACATCATTAATCTGGTCCTTCACAACCCCTTGACTAGTGATACGAGCAGCACGAGCACGACGAACAGCTTTCTGGGACTCTGCAGTGAAACCCAAACCAAACTTGTCAGACTTGTATGGAATATCAGGAAGCTGACCCCAAATAGTACAACCACCTTCATTCACCACAGCTCTAGCATCATTGAGGGAAGCCATTGCCATTGTTGGAGGTTTTCTGGTGACCACAGGAATTTTCTTCACAACAGGAGGAGCTACATAATCATTAACAACCCAGGGAACCACTTCAAATGTCTGACACGGAGTCTCAATGTATTCACCTTCCATTTCCAGATACTTGAAGGTATTCACATGGCTGACAAAGTATTCTTCTTCTCCATAGACAGTAACAACTTTTCCATCCACCGGATATCTCAACTTTTGGTGTAATGTAGAGGTTACAGCACCTGCCCCATGGATCCAGGGACGACCAAGAAGACAAGAGTATGAAGGACGGATATCCATCACATAAAATGTAGCAGTAAAAACCTGAGAGCCAACTTTGATTGGAAGATCAATTTCCCCATGCACTACTCTTCTAGAACCATCAAAAGCTTCACCACAATATTGTTGGGCTTCAGCACAGCATCTTCAGGACTCAGCTTGTTCAGGACTTCCTTAGGCAACACATTCAAAGAGGAACCATTGTCTATCAGCACATGAGACAGGGTAGTGCCCCTGCATTCAATTGAAATATGCAAGGCCCTGTTATGATCCCTCTTGGCAGGGGTCAAGTCAGCATCAGAAAATCCCAACCCATTGTCATAGGTCAGGTGGGCAACACAGTTCTCAAATTGGTCAACAGAAATTGCACTAGGTACATGAGCAGTTTTCAAAAACTTGATCAAGGACTTGGCATGAGCCTCAGAACATAGTAACAAAGACAGCATAGAAATCTTTGAGGGAGTATGCCCCAGTTGATCAACAATGTCATAATCACTCTTGCGAATGATTTTCAATACTTCTTCCATCTGCTTAGAGAGATCATCAGCAGCTGGAACATCAGTAGATACAGGCTCAATAACAGGACCCTTGCCCCTAGCATCAGTGGTGGAAGTGGCAGCAGGAGTAACTGTATTCTTAGAAGCAACTGGAGGAGAGAAGACCCTTCCACTACGAGTGATCTTGCTAGATCCAGCAATATTATCAATGTCTACAGACACATCAGCTACAGGCTCTTGCTTAACACCATGGATGTAAACATCAGACCCATAGTGCCAAGGCACAGCTTTGTCAGACGTATATGGGATAGGACCAGGAGTAGTAATGACCACAGGAGCTGCTCTGGCTTCAGCAACAACTTTCACAGGACCTTCAGCAGTAATCTTGATGGGACCCTGATGAGTGATTTTAATGGGACCCTTTGAAGTGATTCTTATTGGTACTTTGTCAACCATGTCAACCTCTTCAATCTTCCTACCCTGAGTCAGATGATCCACCATACTTTCTACAGACGACGGAGTCCTCTCGAACACTATAGTATACTTATCCATGAGACGCTGAATTCCATCTCTCAATATGAAGCAACTATCTGGCTTATAGGTACAATACAAACAATCTTCACGACAACCTGGAAAGATCCCAGCTTGTACTAACCTCTTTTTGATAACAGACAATGGTGTGGTCAACTCCATAACTGAATAAACATGTAGATCTTCATCAATAACATTGACAGACTTCTCGTGATTTGGCATTGGAGCAGTAATCACATTGGGAGTACCCGGAGGATCAAACTCAATTTCTCCCGCATCAATCATATCTTGAATTTTATTCTTCAAGATCCAGCAATTATTAGTATCATGTCCCTGACAGTTTGAATGATATGCACATCGTGCATTGGGATTGTACCTGGGAGAGGTAACATTAGGATTCTGAGGAGCCTCTTTCAAAGTAATGAGTTCAGCCTTTAACAAGTGTTGCAATGCCTGAGCCATTGACATGTTGATCTTCGTGAACTGCCTTCTAGCCCTCTGTTGGTTACCCTGTGGCTGCTCTGTTGTTGCAGGAGTTGGATTTGAAATATGCACTGCACTAACAGACTGATGTCTTCTGTTACGATCAGGTTGACCATAAACAGCATTGGATTCTTTCTTTCCAGTGGGAGGCTTCTTTGCAGCACCTGATGAAGAAGTGCCCACATGGATCTTACCATTCTTTATACCATTCTCTACTCGCTCTCCTGTCATGATCAACTCAGTGAAGCCAGATGATGAGCTTCCAATGAGATGACTGTAGAATGGACCATTCAGTGTACACATGAACATATCAACCAGCTCCCTGTCAGTCAAAGGGGGTTGAACTCTTCCAGCTAAATCTCTCCACTTCTGAGCATACTCTTTGAAACTTTCTTTGGCACCCATAGACATGCTCTGAAGCTGCATGCGAGTGGGGGCTAAGTCAGCATTGTATTGGTACTGCTTATAGAAAGCTTCAGCAAGATCATTCCAGTCTCTGATGTTGACACTCTCCAACTGATAATACCACTCCAACTGAGCTCCAGATAAGCTCTCTTGAAAAAAGTGGATCCACAACTTCTTATCAGCAGTGTGGGGTTGAATTCTTCTGACATATGACCTCAGATGCAGCTTGGGACAAGAGACCCCATCATAAACAACAAATGTAGGAACCTTGAAACCAATGGGTATGACTACCCCAGATATCAAACTCAAATCCTCAAAATCCAGCCCAGATGATTTCTGCAACTCCATAGCATCCATCCTATCCACCAGCATCTTGAATTTGTCTTCATTAGGCTCATGGTAGTAGTTAGCCTCAGAATCAGAGTCCCCCATTGTATGGTGGAGACTGCCTACCTCTTGCTCAGATTCTTCAGATTCATAGTCTTCAGCTGGTTCTTTGGTCTTGGCAAGACCTTTGAACCTTCTTCCCATGTTGATCAACCCAGCAGACCTTCTAGCCTTCTTAGTCTTCTTGGCCAGCAGTGCCTTCAATTCATCTTGCCCCTTGGACAAGTTCAAGATCAGCTCTTGGAACTGTGCATTTTGTGTCTGAAGATCCTTAACTGTTTGTTCAAGAGCCATTGCTGAAATAAACAACGAGAAGATGAGAAACCTGTGCGCAATTATAAACCTGTGATGCAATGAAATGATATGGGAATGCATATGCAATGTTTTCAAGAACCGCAGAATTTAAATTTGCTTAGACAAACACGAAAGTAAACTTTTATTAGTAATAACTTTGTTTTGCCTTTTAGGCTTACAAAAATGAAAATGAAATAAGTACAAAAGATGGGGTTTTAAGTCTCCCATGGACGTTTCCTCTTTGTGTTGAGGTATGAATTGAGATTTCGTTCCTCGTGAAGTTGCTTTGTTAATTCCAGGATTCTTTCTTGGCTTGCTCTGTAATGAGCCTCGAAAGTATCCCTTTGCTCCTTCAGTTGGATCCATGATCTCTGCAAGTCTTCCATATCAGTAGGCATGTCTGGGTGAAGGATGGTATAAGCAGTGTCTCCTTCAGCAACAGGTTCCATGGTAACTGGTAGGACGGCAGGATATGGCATCATGAGTGTCTGAGCACGAGATCGTACCCATCTGAGATAAGCCTCCATAGGAATAGTGTACTTAGGCTCCAGTGTCTTGCTGTCAACCCTGTTTACCTTTCCCCAAGCTCGTATGAATCTCTGACGGTAACCCTGAAGATCATTGTCGTAATCAAACACAATGCCCTGAATCAACATGTCATGTGGGCCATCGCTCCGAGCGTAACCAAACTGTCGTAAGGCTAGAGATGGGTTGTAGGTGATGCCTCCTCTTATGCCTAGAAGTGGCACATTAGGAAACTCCCCACAACGGTCAATGATGGTGACATTCTCCATAGATCTGGAGCACCAATGGATGTCTGAGTGAGAAAGTGACATGATCCTCTTGGACCATCTGAACCCTTGCTCATTCTTCATTACTGAGCGAGGAAGGTGAGAAATAAACCACCTAGAAAGTAAAGGTATGCAGCACATCAAAGTTCCTCTTGCCCTTGTAGTACGGGTATGAAGAGAATGTAGGATATCTCCAAGCAATGTAGGTACTGGATTGTGACTCAGGAATATGTTGATGGCATGAACATCTATGAACTGATCTGGATTGGGGAACAATACTAAGCCGTATATCAGCAAGGCTAAGATCTCCTCAAAAGCATCATGACTCATGGCCTTCAAGAACATTTGAGCCTTCTCTATCAACACCTTGGCTAGAACACCCTTGACACCACTTCTCGTTTCTAGAACAATATCAGACTTCTTCAGATGTAGAGCTGCAGCAATAACCTCAGGTTTAAGCTCTTTTTCCAAGCCTGTGAATGGTTTCTGATCAAGAACAGGTATGCCCAGAAGTTTAGAGAACTCTTCCATGGTTGGAACCAGCTGATAGTCAGGGAATGTAAAGCAATGGTGCTTAGGGTCAAAGAACTGAAACAGGACACTCATCATGTCTTCATTGAACCCTGAAGTGACTAGATCCAATAGGTGACCATGTCTCTTGATGAACTGGGAGTGATCAGACACTTGAGAAACCAACTCTTTAAGCTTGGGAGGTATCCCCACAAAGTTGATCCTGATGGTGTTTCTACGAGCAGAAGCCATGACCTACAACAAAGAACAAAGATAAATCCCTTGGTCCTTGAAATGGTTAGTGAAAATGTTGTGCTTATGATGCATGATGATGTCATGATGTTATGCTCAATCACAAACATGTGGCACACACAAACAAGTCACACCATAGCCCTAGGTTTAAAGGCTTGCATGAGGTTCAAAGGTAAGTACCCTCCCCTGAAGTTAGTTGGTTCATCCTGTCCTATGAAAGTAACCAGGTTCTAAGGGATCTCAATATCATTGATCCTTCACAAGGGTGGTTGTTCAGAAGGCAACTTACTTGCCAACCAAAACCCTCCAAGTTTAGAATCTCAATGAGCGTAGTATCGAGTGTCAACCAACTTCAGTCTGTACCAAAGCCGGTTACCTCACTACCTTCTAAAGGCCAAGATGAGTTAACTAGGGTTCTAAAAGTTAGTTAGTGCATTGACAACATATGGAAGCCTCATATTATCCTCAACTTGACTTAAGGAACATAAGCACCAACCAAGAAGTCGCACTAACTATGGCCACCAGATCAACCGTATCGATATACGTCGTACAGTTTCCTTGGTCTATTGCCATTTACCTAAGGTACACTAGATCCGGGTTAGGACCTTTCACACATAAGAGCACCCCAACAAGATAATATAAAGCAAACAAGGCAAACAATATTAAAGTGATCTAATTCCTAAGGGTACCCCTCTTTAATTCGGTCCCCAGCAGAGTCGCCAGTTCTGTAACACGGTGGGAGAACTGACTTTAGTTATGTTGCGGATAGCAAGAGTCGCCACCGACTTTTATTTTATCCAAAAGGAAAGGGTATAAAAGAACAGGAAAGACCTTAAGAGATATTTTTGGGTCCGGGGGGTAGGTTATGTAAAGGGAAGGTGTTAGCACCCTTTACATCCATGGTTATCCATGGGCTCTTAGTTACTTAGCTCACTTTTTGAATTGTTTTTGAAAGTGTAGTGTGTGAATAGAAAAATTTTCAGAATAGTTAATAATGATCCATGTACGGATGCGTAAAAACTTGTTTTTGAAAATTTGTTTGAAATTGTGAAGAGTTTGAAAAGTTTGAATAGTGAGCAAGTACATAAGAGGAACCTACCCTAAAGTTTAAGTCTTTCTTATTCTTTATCCTTTAAATGGTAAGACTATCCCTACTATTAGGGAGTAGGTAGTCATTACCTTGGATGTTAGGGACATGTGAGGGACATTTATTTTTGAAGGCAACTGTGGGGTGTATTAAGCATATAGGAGGGACTATCATCATTATTCGAAGGGACTTGATTCGTAAAGGCAACCATGAGGGACTTGATGATTTTTCTTTTAAAGGGACTTGCTTTTTACACCCCACTTGACCTTATGAGTAGGCAACATTGAGGGATAGCCTTAGAAAGTGTAGGATGGCGATTAAAAATCGACTTACGTGTGTGAGTGTTCAATATTATTTATCTTATAATTAAAGTGATCTAAATTTATTTTTAAATAGAATACATATTTTGCACTCCCTAAATTACTAACCATAGCATAAAAGTTAAATATTTAAATATTTACAAAATTACACCAAGAAGCAATTACATGATAATTATAATAAGCAAATTAAAATAAATAGCAAAAATAAATAATAAGCAAAATATAAATAAATAAGCAATAAATAATAAATAAACAATAAATAAAGAAATAGGGGTTAGTGATAAAAAATAAGGTTAGTAAAAATAAAATAACTAAATTTAGTGAAATAATAATAATTAGAAAAATAAACAAGGTTAGAGAGATAATAATAAAAATATAGGATAATAATAAACAAGAATAATAAATAATAATATAGTTAGTAACAATAATTAAAATAAATATAATTAAATAAAAAAATATTATAATGACGTGATTAGAATAATAAGCATAATATATAATAAGAATAATTAAATAAAGTTTTTTTTTTAAACATAAGATAACTACAAATTTAATCATTTTTTAAACATAAATTAACATTTATTTATTAAAAACAACATTTACACATTATAAGAAGAAAATAAGTTTTAAATATCATATTTACAAGATTAATCATATTTATAAAATTTAATTTTTATTAGTTATTATATTTACAAATTATTTTAAACATATACAAAAATATAGTTATTATAAGTTAAATTGTTTCTAAACATATATTAAAAGAAAAATAATTTGGATTATAAATATATTTACAAATGAGTTATAATTATTTTTAAATAAATATGTACAATGATAATTACATCACAAATTAGAAAATAAACAATTAGGTTTTAATAGGTATTTAGAAAATAAATTAGGGTTTGCTTTAGAAAATATTTTTTAGAGTTTAGTTTATATACAAAAATTATTTTAACTAATATATATATATTATAATTTACATATAGAATAAAGAAAATAATTTTTTTTGAATTAGAAAATAAAGTTTAGAATTTCAGAAATTAAAATGTTATTTTGAATATTTGAATATACATACATGATTTATTTTTTATTAAGACAACAATTTAGTTAATTACTTAAGAAATTAAAATAGAAAAGTAGTAAAAACATACCTTGGCTGGGTTTGAACCCAGGATACTTAGGTTACAGCCATCAAAACATACCACCAGGCCAGCCAGACTTTGGTGATAATAGAATAGGTTTGCTTCGTTTTATGCCTTGCCTTGCAAAATCCAGAAAATAATGAAAACAAACAAAAGGCCTGGGGTGGTGTTGAACCCAGGACCTTCTGATTACAAGCATGCATGCGTATCCGCCTGGCTGGGAGAGCCTTTCTGATAATTGAATGGCAAGAAACTATAATATATTAAGTCTTCTTTTATCCTGAAAAAATAAGAAAAATAATGTACGAGACCAAGACTCGAACTCAGGTCCCATAGGTTATACGCGCGTTACTCTCACCACTGGACCAAACATGCTTTGGTGAATAAGATCAGAAACAATACAATAAAATATTTCAACCAATATTCAAATTTCCAGAAGCGCGCCAAAGCCTTCATCTTCAACCTCCTGTCCTTCGATTTTAGCTGCGAAATTCTCTATGAATTTTCCTGCGAAAACAAATTTCCAGCAAAACCTACAAAAACCAAAGGCCAACAAAACCATACATTTTCACAAAATCAAACACAGCAACATGATTCTGACATTCACACGATTCGTTCTATGTCTTTAGAATCTATTTATGTTCCCTAAATCAAAAATCCCTAAACCTAAGTCCAAACCCTAGCAATGGCATTTTATGAATTAGCCACGGGTTCTTTGATTTTCCTGTCCAGAAACGATCTATATCACATAACAAACAACATTAGCCAAGCAAATTTCATTGAAACACAACAAATTAATGCAATCGAAAAAGTTATATTCAAGAACAAATTGAATTCGGGTGAGGCATTATGGCATGATTTGGATGAATGTGAGTGATGGTTTATGATCAGAAGGGTCCAAGGAAGCTTGCTATGTCTTTACTTTACCTTTAAACCTCTTGTATGATGGAATCCGAATGTCACTTTTCAATGGTTTTTTTTGGTTTTGTGAACTTACCTCTTGATGCAGCAAAATCGTCTATGAGGGTTTGCATTATGTTTGATACTTATATGTGAATGATTCTAGGTCAAAACATTGATGGATCGTGTGGAAGAATTGATTTAAAAAGATTGAGATTGATCATGCTTTGAAAGTTCAATATTTGCTCATGAAAGCTTACTATTTTTGGATCAATCACATGATTTCTTTCTCTTTCAACTTCAATCAATATTGATGAGATTCTAGAAGCTCAATCTTCATCCAAAAATATATTTTCATATTTTATATTTATTAAAAATGATTTTTTATGAATTAAATCAAAATAAATAAAAATAAAATAGTAAAAATTATGATTTTTAATCAATTGGGTCGTGCATGATGATATGATATGGATTGGATCACAATTTAGCAAGCCCATTTGGAAAGAAGTGGTTTTAAACCTCCATTTTCAACATAAACCATCATAAAATTTCCCAACTTTGCAAGGGCACATCTCCCTCAATTTTAAAGGTATGAGGGTGTTCTTGGACATTTTGGAAATCTTGAAGAGTCCTATAACCAACCCCACTGGTTTCATGTCCATATCATTTACCAATCTCAAATTATGCCCTTTTGAAGTTGTTGACTTTTTGTTGACTTTTGAAATGACCTATAATGTCTTAGCTCATATCTTCCAAATGAAGCATTTTTGGGATTAACTTGTAAGATAAAAGTTGTAGAGAATTCAATTTCCTTCAAAATGAGCTTTGGATGGAGACTTGGTGATGAAGTATGTGAAAGTTATGGCTGGTCAAAGTTCAGTTGACTTTTACTGAGGAAACCCTAATTTAGAAACTCCTGATTATTGATGATCTGGAATCTCCTTGATGAATCATGATCAACCCTTGATCAAATGATGAATTTTACTTCATATACTTGATGTTGGCAAAAAATCATGAAGTTTGACTTTGGTTTGACCACAGTTGACCTCAGTTTGACTTTTTAACTGTATTGACTGATTTTGACTTATCTGATCATCTGACTGAGCAAACTTTTGAGAAAAGTCTTGAAACTTGTCATGGGGGTTCTTACACACATATAAGATGTTATGAAGCTCACTTGAAGTCTTGTAAATCCATTTAGCCTGATTAAAGTCAAAACCCTAGTTTTGGATGCACTGCTTAGGAGGTGCATTGTTTGAGGGAATTGTCAACTCTTTTGACCAATTGTGAACTTTGTGAACCTTGTGAACCATCATAAAATGTCTTGTGAAACTTATGGGAGGTATTGTAAAGCTTGTGAACCTTGTGAACCTTGTGAACCTCATGAAGTGACTTTGTAGACCTCATGAACCTCAGGAAAGCTTTGTAATCATTGTGAATCTTGTGAACCTTGTGAACCTTCAAGAAGTAACTTGTAGACTTCATGAACCTCATGAAAGGTTATGGAAATGTTGAGAAACTTGTGAACCTTGTGAACCTTCAAGAAGTAACTTGTAGACTTCATGAACCTCAAGAAAGGTTATATAAGTGTTGAGAAGCTTGTGAACCTTGTGAACCTTCATGAAGTGACTTGTAGACCTCATGAACCTCATGAAAGGTATTGAAAGCTTTGAGAAACTTGTGAACCTTGTGAACCTTCTTAGAACACAAAGTCTTGTATTGTGAGGGCAAATTTTGGGGTGCAACAATTATCAACTAACAACAACATCCAACGACTAATCAACCCAATTTTCATAAAATCCACTAAAACATCAATCCCTAATCTTCAACCTACCCAATTCCCATCATAAAACCCTTAGAGATGGAAGAATCTCACCCTTACCTTAGGTTTTGTCGAAAATTATTGTCTTCGCGAACTCTTCTTCACGATCGAACTTTTTCCTCTTCTTCTCCTCTTCACAGTTTTCACGATCGTTTCACGTTCTCACACAAACACGATTGTTTTCCACTTTTCCATATTTCCAACATAACCCCTAAGACCCAACTTATGATCTCTCACTTTTACCCTTACTACTTTTACCAAATGACAACCTTGTCCTCACCTCATATTTTATTTCATTTAATTTATTTATCACATAATAATACAATTATCCACCACGATATAATTCTCAACCACAATTATATTCGATAATCTATTATTTTAAACACAACAACACGCAATAATCCTAATAAAATAATTAAATGAAATTTGGGGCGTTATAGAGTGGCTCTGTCCGGTGACACGTAGAAAATGTAACAAAAGTAGAATCTTGAAAATTGTTGTAGCTGAGGTTATCTATGTAATTTGGACAGTTCGTAATAAGAGTATTTTTCAGACCAAGACGGTTGAATTGATCCACAACAATGATGTGATTGACATTATCCTTTTGAGAGTTGATTGTTATAGTAAATTAAAAAGATATTGTAACAAAGACTAATTATTGAGTCTTTTTCTCTGCTAGTTTGTTTTGTCGTTTTAACCGCCTGTATCGTTTGATCGGCTTTGTACTTCCCCGTAATTTTTGGAGTAAAAATTTCTTCCTTTTTATCCAAAAAAAAAAGTTTAAACATATAACATTGTATAAGCACGGTAAAAACAACAACCCAGTAATATTTGTTAAATAGTGAAGTAAATTATTTTGAGACACGTTTTTTTATTAATTGTTACTTCAAAGCAATGTTTTGAAAACCAAACCAGGGATCGAACCGGTGAAATTGATTTAAAGTTCAATTGATTCAATCGGTTAAACTTACGGTCTAACCTTTTATTAAATAAATTAATAATATGAAACTAAATTTCATAGGTATGTGACACATAATCATATGTTCACAACTTAATAAAATAAATATTTCAAAAACCAATTACAAACTTAATACAACAATTTTGATAGTACATATAATAACATAACATAGTTGTACACTTCATTTCAACCTTCATTTAAGAATAATTTGAACAAATTAAAAAATTACAATAAAATAAATAATGAAAGTAATTCAAATCAAAATTAAAATAGTAGAATATAATAACTAGAATAACGTTGAAATAACTAAGAATACATAAATTAAATAAGATAGAATACGAAGAATAAACAATACATTATACTTAATTAAACAACAAAAGCAAATTTGAGTTGAACTACGACAAACAAGTCATAATTGACAACAAAAAACATTATTGACTTGAACGACAATCACTATTGAGTTGAACACTGTGACTATGTTTGAATGAGACGGCGTGGTGATGAGTGTAGTCGAAAGAAAAACTAGAACGGAGTGACAAAACTTAGAACGGAGTGTCAACATTAACAAGGCTGTCGAGAAGTTTCTTGGGACTAAGAGGAAAAAAAACAAGAAAACTGGTTCTTCTGCTCAATTTGGTGGAGCAACTGTATATGGGAAGACTTCAATTACAAGGATGAAAACTGTATAGAAAAATATAATGGAAGAAAGTGACTCGGAGGTTGATGAAGATTGGCTATCCCTCATGGCATCTATAAAGCATGAAGACTGGAGGGTGTTTTCTTGGTCTTGTAATGTATTTGTTGCCTTTTGATATTTTGTTATATTAAAATAGATCTTATGATTGTGCATCTTTTGATGGTGTTCTAGTTTTTTCTCATGTTTTTGACTATGTATGCGCTAACATACTAACCTATGCATGACTAACTTCTAGATTTCAGGTGGAAAACCTTGCCCTTTTTGTCAAATTATGGCAAAAAGGGAGAGTAATGGTGTTGCTTAGGAAATAAATTTTTATAGTACTACCCCATTTGGGTAAGTGTTAATGTTGTGATTCATGCTAGAGAATCAAGCAAGACATTTGACCCTGGTCCTATTATTTGTGAAAACAGATATATATGTGTTAGTAGTATTCATTACATATTCTGATATCAACTACTAACTTATTGTGCATGCATGACTAAGTATGTGAATGATTACATAATTGCATATTTGGTTTGGAGCAACTGAATGAACTATGTGTAAGCATTTGTATTGATGTTTCTAACTTCTGTTGTTGTTGGTGTTTAACTCTGATACATAGAAGTTATTGCTTCTGTAATGCTAAGAAGTGTTATTTATCTTGTTGTTTTTCCAAAATTCGCCAAGGGGGAGATTGTTGTTCCTAGTGGATTGGTCATTTGGATTGGTTGGATTTAGAAAAACAACAAGTTGTAGAAGTGTCCAAGTATTCAAGATTGGTATAGCTTGCTTAAGCTATAAAAGGTACACATGTTTGGCACGATGTTCCAGTATGTTGGAACAACATTTGGGCCTTGTGCAATATGTACCACATTGTTGCATTTTAACTAAATCTTTTGAGAAGATTCAGTTATATTTTATTTCTATTGGTTTAGCAATATGATTATATGATTTGTTGGACAACTTTGAAGATCAAATCAGATTTACATGAGATTTAAATTTGAATTTGTAACAAACCAAATTATATATTATTGTTGGTGATATTCAAGGCGCAAATCAAATATGCAATAGATTGTGAAAATATTCTGGACAAAAATAACTACAACATGAAGTTGTATCCTTGTATAATGGTTTGTGAAAATGGGAAACAAAATGGTGTAATAGTGCAGCCCTTAGCCCACAAAATCAGTGTAGTAGAAGGGATATTTGATATTTTATTGTATACTACTTTTCTCACGTAAAACCTTTTGATATTATCTTCAATATTCGGAGGCTTCTGATAGTTAAGTGGTGAAGCATGCATAAGAGAAGAGTAAGATTTTGGTCGATAGAATCTTCAAAAACTTGGTCTTTGGAGTCTTGATCCAGTTAATCAGAATCTGGTCTTTAGAGTATGGTGACACAGTTCAGAGTTGAATTAAGTGTAGGTCTTCAGAGTGTAACAACTTTATAAGCTCTAGAGTAATAAAGTCTTGGATGAATAAATGTTAGAAGTGTTGAGTACAAAATCCAGTGCTTGATCAACTTTGTAAAACACATAACTCAGATTCAGGGTGCACTAGAATCTGATGATATCACACGTCCTTTAATCAATGTCCGAACTTGTATATAAAATCTTCACACTAAATAAAATTATTAGAGTACAAAATTGTTCTCTAAAACTTTATGTATTGTTATCAATAAAATATAAGGCTAGATGCAGAATCAAATCTTGTTCTAACAGGTTTGTCTAGTAGAGTTGTATATTTAGCATTATTATGTACACCTCAATGTTTCAGTAATTTGGCATAGAAGGTTTTTCTAGTTGAGTTGTGTTAATGCTATTATTTTATGATTGGCATTATGTTTGGTAAAACTAATATGGCTGGAAAATATTGAATAAGAAGTTCCATATGTTAAATTAACATGGCATATATTCTGGAAGAACATGTCAAACATGATGTCCTGACATGGTGGCACAAATAAATGTGGTTATAATAATTGGAAGATGTCAAAGAAGATGTTGAAACATCTGCAAATGTCATGACAGAATTACTGTCATATGTTACAGACAGATGTCAAAGAAGATGTTGAAACATCTACAAATGTCATGACAGAATTACTGTCATATGTTACAGACAGATGTCAAAGAAGATGTTCAAACATCTGCAAATGTCATGACAGAATTACTGTCATATGTTACAGACAGATGTCAAAGAAAATGTTAAAACATCTGCAACTGTCATGACAACATTACTGTCATGTGTTACATATAGATATCAAACAAGAAGTGTTGAACTTAGTTCAGGATGTCACACCAGATGTTGTGACACTGTCAAACAGAGTAACAGTTAATGAACTTAAGTCAAGATATCAGGATGTCACACCAGATGTTGTGACATTGTCAAACAGAGTAACACTTAAGTCAAGACATCAGGATGTCACACTAGATGTTGGGACATCGTAAACCTGCTACCAGACTCAAATGATGCGCAACAGAACTGAGTAAATTCAGGGGAATTTATCTGGAATTAATTGGAAAGAGATAAGCAATACAAGGCACATCTTTAGGGAGATTAGTTATCTGAATTCAGTATAACAGAATAACTAACTCACCTTGAATCAAGGAGGTAACAAACTAACTAACCCTAATTCAAGGTGATGACAGTGGGATTTATCAGATCTGAATTATGCAGAATATTCTACAAAATATTCTGATATCTGTAACACGGTGGGAGAACTGACTTTAGTTATGTTGCGGATAGCAAGAGTCGCCACCGACTTTTATTTTATCCAAAGGAAAGGCATAAAAGAACAGGAAAGACCTTTTAAAAGATTTTTGGGTCCGGGGGGTAGGTTATGTAAAGGGAAGGTGTTAGCATCCTTTACATCCATGGTTATCCATGGGCTCTTAGTTACTTAGCTCACTTTAAAATGTTTTTGAAATGTGAAGTGTGTGAATAGAAATTTTCTTAAATGTTTTATAATGATCCATGTACAGATGCGTATAAAACCTTTGTTTTGAAAATTTGTTTGAAAATGTGAAGTGTTTGAAATATGTTTGAAGAGTGAGCAAGTATCTAAGAGGAACCTACCCTAAGTTTAAGTCTTTTCTGTTCTTGAATCCTTTAAATGGTAAGACTATCCCTATTATTAAGGAATAGGTAGTCATTATCTTAGATGTATGGGACAAATGAAGGGACATCTGTTATTTAGGCAATTGTGGGGTGTATAAGCAATTCGAAGGGACTTATCATCTTTATTCGAAAGGGACAAGATCATTACGAAGGCAACATTCGAAGGGACTTGATCTTTTCATCTGTTTAAGGGACTAGATGATGTGAAATGAGGGACTTTGCTTTATACACCCTACTTGACTTTTTGTTTAGGCAACATGAGAGGTAACCCTTAAGAAGTGAGATGGCGATCCAGGATCGACTTACGTGTGTGAGTGTACAATTTTAAATATTTATCTTTTAAATTGGTGATCTAAGTTAATTTTAAAATACAAACATGTTTCACTCCCTATTTTACTAACCATAGCATTTGAAATAAATATTAAACATTACCATTAAAATATTACATAAAGGAAACAATTACAAAATAATAATAATTAACAAATTAAATAAATAAGCAAAATAAGTAATAATAATATAATTGGGTTAGTAAAAATAATAATAAATCACAAAATATAAGTGGGGTTAGTAATAATAAAATAAATATCATATGAAAATAAATACCCTTAATAATAAAATAAATAAGAATATTAGCATAATAATTAAAAGTTCAATTTTTATAAACAATTATTATTTTTAAGATTAAGAAGAAAATATAAACAATTATATACTAATTATCATAAAGTTTTAAATTATGTATAAATTATAAAAATTAGGTTAATTATAAACATATTATGAAAATAAATTATATTTACCAAATTAAATTAGCAAGTTTTAATTATTTTTAAACATATATTAAAAATTATTTACATACAAAGATTAAATTATAAACAAGTTATAGAATATATACATAGTATGAGAATAGGATTAATTATAATTGAATAATCATACTATTAAATTTACAAAATTAAATTAAAAATTCTAATTATTTTAAGCATATTTATATACAAGAATTAAATTATAAACAAATTATAGAAATATGTACATGATTAAGGTTTATAAATAATAAATTAAAAAAAGTTATAATAGAATTAAATTTTAGGTAAAAGAAAATTAGGGTTGGTGAAAATTATTAGGGTTTTAAAAAAAAATAATTAGGTTTAAAAAATATTTTAGGGTTTTAGAAAATTTAGGGTTTATAT
The DNA here is from genome assembly GCA_963966055.1 of Lathyrus aphaca. Lineage (NCBI taxonomy): Eukaryota > Viridiplantae > Streptophyta > Magnoliopsida > Fabales > Fabaceae > Lathyrus > Lathyrus aphaca. The sequence goes on along the minus strand of OZ014524.1, from coordinate 11,679,801 downwards.
ATATATTTTTAGAATAACAAAATAACTATATATAATTTTACAATATTAATAATTTACAAAAATAAATAATTTTTCTTATAAGATTAAAATTAAAAAGAATGAATTCTAAAATAATATAAAAATCCTATTTATTTTTCATGATTTGAATTTATTTAAATTATAATAGAAATTAATTAAATAACAAAAACCAAAGAAAATAATAAAAAAGCCAAAACCTGCCTGGGCTGGGATTTGAACCCAGTCCCTAAGCTTTCAAACTTCAAGACTAGCATTCCAACCATTGGGCCATGCGCGCGCATGTGATAGAGAATTGGCACCATCGGGTTTTGTTGTTTGTCCTGAAAAATCATGAAAAAAGAAGAGCAAAACAAATAACACAAAAGGCCTGGGGGGATTCGGACCCATGACCTTCTCATAACACACAGACACACTTACCATCCAGCCGGGAGGGCGCAACTGATAGTATGTTCATCATAATAAATAATATATTAAGTTTGCTAATTACATGGAAAAATAAGAAAAAGGTTGATGCATCCAGGATTCGAACCAAGGACCTATAAGCATAACATGCGCATACTTCACCACTGGGCCAAGGCTGCATCTGTGAAATAAAACCACAAACAATTCTAAAAATATTAAACTTAATTTTGAATCTTCCAGATGGCTCCAATAGCTTCGTCTTCAACCTTTGGCCCTGCGTTTTTTGCTGCGATTTTACCTATGAAGTTTCCTGCGATTTTTTCAAAACAGAAACCTACGAAATTGGAATATCATCAAAACAGTGAAATTTCTCAAAATTAATTGGTGCGTTATGATCCCCAGAGTTCACATGATTGTTCTATGTTCTTGGAATTTATTTATATTAGGTCTAGTGTAAAACCCTAATTGCTTGGCCGAAACCCTAACCATGGCAACTTCTCAAACCTGTAATGAAACTCCAATCAAACCATCCAGAATCAATCAACAACTTAATACAAACACGAAACAATGATCAAAACTTATTTATAATACACAAATATCAGAAAACGAAAAAATCATTAAGCCATGAAAATTTTGATTCGGGTTAGGTCATATGCCATGATTTGGATGCTGTAAATGGTTCAAATAGATTCAATGATGTTCATAGAACATATCTCAACCTTCAAATAGTCTTGAAAGGGCCTGGATTGTGAAATCCGAATTTGAATTTTGGTGAGATTTTTGAATATGCAAACTTACTCTTTGAGGCAGGGAATTCGTGTCCTTTGCATATGGATCTCTTGTATACTTATACTAGACTGAATTAGGTCAAAAATATTGGCTCATTGTTTGGATATTTTGGATCAATGAGATTGAAAAAGATCATGCCTTAAAATCCAAATATTTTTTGATATAACCTTGCTATTTTAAGACAATCACCATAATTCTTATATCAATTTGATCCAAGCCATATTTATGATTTTCTAGAAGCAATATCTCATTTAAATATTTGATTTATCTATTTTATTTTGATTTAAAATGACTTTAAATGAATAAAATCAAAATAAATAAAATAAAAATAATAAAAAGTCTGAATAAATGAGGGTTGGGTCGTGCATGAGGTATTTGTATGGATTGGATCATCACATGGCAAGCCCATTTGGAAAAAATTGGTTTTAAGCCTCCATTTGCTTCATAAACTTCCCTAAAATTTCCCAACTTTGCAAGGGCACACATCCTTCAATTTTAATGCTATGAGGGTGTTCTTGGACATTTTGGAAAGCTTGAAGAGTCCTCTAACCAACCCCATTGGTTTCATGTCCATATCATTTACCATTCTCAAGTTATGCCCTTTTGAAGTTGTTGACTTTTTGTTGACTTTCAAAAGGACCTATAATGTCTTAGCTCATACCTTCCAAATGAAGAATTTTTGGGCTTGGCTTGTGAGACACAAAGTTGTAGAGAATTCAATTTCCTTCAAAATGAGATTTGGATGGGCAAAATGTGATGAAGCATGTGAAAGTTATGGCTGGTCAAAGTTCAGTTGACTTTTCCTAAGAAAACCCTAATTTAGAAACCCCTGATTCTTGATGATCTGAAATCTCCTTGATGAATCATGATCAACCCTTGATAAAATGATGAATTTTACTTCATATAATTGATGTTGACAAAAAATCATGAAGTTTGACTTTGATTTGACCACAATTGACCTCAGTTTGACTTTTTAACTACTTTGACTGATTTTGACTTATCTGATCATCTGACTGAGCAAACCTTTTGGGAAAGTCTTGAAACTTGACATGGGGATTCTTAGACATATATAAGATGTTATGAAGCTCACTTGAAGTCTTGGAAATCCATTTAGCCTGATTAAAGTCAAAACCCTAGTTTTGGATGCACTGCTTAGGAGAATGCCTTGCCTGAGGGATTTGTCAAATCTTCTGACCCATGATGAACTTTGTGAACTTTGTAAAGTGTCTTGTGAACCTTGTGAACCTCATGAAAGGTCTTGTGAACCTCATAAAGTGTCTTGTAGACTTCATGGACCTCATGAAAGGTCTTGTGAACCTTGTGAGATGTCTTGTGAACCTCAGGAAAGGTCTTGTGAACCTTGTGAACCTCTTAGCACACAAAGTCTTGTATTGTGAGGATAAACAACGTCCTGAGGTAATGATTGCTTTCAGGAGGATAAACAACGTCCTGAGGTATAAGTATAACTTTTGGGAAGATAAACAACGGCCCAAAGAAATGGTAGCTTTCAGGAGGATAAACAACGTCCTGAGGTAATGATTGCTTTCAGGAGGATAGACAATGTCCTGAGGTATAAGTATAACTTTTGGGAGGATAAACAACGACCCAAAAGAAATGGTAGCTCTCAGGAGGATAAACAACGTCCTGAGGTATGAGGTAACCTTTGGGAAGATAAACAACGGCCCAAGGTCACAAGTTGTTGATGAAATTTGTCTGCTGGAGAATTAATCTGGAAAAAAAAACAAGATTATAACATTCTGTATGATAATATTAATTTATGTTTTATATATGCATGTACAATATGATGCACTTAAGTAATGTATTATGTATTTATGGATATGTATGTTATGGTATGATGTAAATGATGTATGTATGCATCATGCAGCTTGAAGCGTCCGGATATCTTTGTATAACAACTGCTGGCCCGGGAAAATAAATCCCGATTTGTTGCCGAAGAATATGAAGAACTCGTTCCCGTTTGCAAATATAGTATTCATAACCTCCCGTCTTCGTTCGATAGTAAGGTATACATAACCTCCCGTCTTCGTTTGATGGTAAGATATACATAACCTCTCGTCTTCGTTCATCGTGTTCCTATTGGAAAAATAAATTTCCGACTATCCGTATGAGGATAAAAGAGATGGATATAAATTCCAGGGGAGATGTGACTCGAAGTATTTATGAAGATGGATTTTCCCTACTGGGGGACTTGTAGTTGTCTGGTAGGGATGAACCGGCGAAGCTTCGTTGAATTCCTTCCCTCGTTCGTCCTTAGTAAATACTATTACTGCATTTTCATGCATTTCTGGTAAACATTAATCATATTAAGCATTTTATGCATTTCTGGTAAACATCAATCATATTCATACATACATTCAAACACAACCAATGGACGTTTCGCTTATATAAATAGGGTAAAAGTAAATCTGGACTCAGAGGGAAAAGTAAAATTGAAAACAGAATCGTTTCAACTTCGAGAGTGTATAACCAATTGGATTTAGAGCTCCTGAGATTCTTAACTTTCCTGAATACCTTCCCAAAAATCCTCATAGCTGGATCTGAAGACATGATACTGACACCATCTGATACTACTGGTGTAGACAATTAATTTCCACCATGGCTTCTGGTGAGAATCCAATATCAAGGTAATATAATGAGAGTAATGGCGTCTTCAAATTGTGATGGACCATATACGCTACGGATACTAGATTTGAAAAGAAAGCAATGCCCCCTTGGCTGAGGATGAATTGTCCCATAATGGAAGTATCTGAATGTAGTTACCTCAAGAGAAATAAGCAGAATGCCCCACAATAATATGCCCCTGACATCATGAACTTTATAATGTTATCCTTGGTAATTCAAATACATAAGGAAAGCTGGTCCTGGATATTAAGCACTGTTGAATCTGGACCTGATTGCCCTGAATGAATTGAATAGTAATTTGGTATGCCCCCTTGATTGGGAAACAGTGACTATGCCCTTAGCATTATGAACTCTGTAATGTTACCCTTGGTAACTTAGATGAGGAGATCTTCCCCTGGCTACTTAAACATAGTTGAATCCTGTCCTGATTGCCCCAAATGAGTTAGGCAGTATCATGGTCTGCCCCCTTGATTGGGAGATAATGACTATGCCCCTTTGTATACATGGACTATGATCCAGGAAGCAACTTTGTTCATTGGAATGACTTTGAACATTCATCATGTAAGTTTCTCTGTTTATCAAACACTCAAGTATATGCAAACAAATATATTCAAAAATACAATGCTTATGTCTGTCTTGAAGTTTTGAAAAAAAGTTATTTTAGAAAAACAGTTTCTTTTTTTTTCGAAAATTGTGATATTAACTCAAGTTTTATAATTAGCCCTAAAGGAGTCAGGATACCTTTTTGTAGCTGTACGCTTTCGAACTAACCATGCTTCAGTTAGGACTTTTAAAGGGTTGTAATGTCGCCTGGTTCACGGTTTAAGAAACAAAGGATAAAGGCTCAAATTTTATTTGTACCCAACCCAATCTTCATGATGTTCTTCAGTCCTATGCTCAGTTAACTTATGCATTGAAGTTCCAAAGAAGTTTGGTATTGTAACACTGACATTTGTGATGGTTCAGCAACCAGAAATTTATTTGAACATTCAGTCATCTTTCTTTGTTGAGGATTCATAGTGACCTTTTTTTTTTTGACTTTATTATCCCTCCTGAACTGCTTATTTCAAGGTTACAGTCAGCGGGATGTCTTAATGTTTTACTAAGTCTCCTTCATAGGTTTTGACTTAGTAAGCTTTTCTTTTGCTGGATATTGACTGTAGGTTTAATGATTACAGAGAACCATCATTAGTTGTGTACAACACAGATAATTGGCATATTTGAGTTAACCGAGTAACTACCCTGCCCCTGGGTTATGAATAAGGGTTTTAATTTGTGCGAGAATAAAAACTCCTACTTCATAGGCTCAAAAGGGTTGACTAGGGATTAACTTCCTTATATCTCCACTGTTTAGGAATTGAAACAATGCTTGTACATCGTCAGCATAGTCTGTTCAAAAGCATACTGCCTAATATTATGGCATTGTTTTCGTCATCCTCCCTCTACAGGCTTATAGCTTTATCAGGAGTTAAATATCACAAGATAGAAATAAGAAGCATAATTTTTAAATATAGTGAAACAAATGGATTAATTCAAGACAAACATATGCAATGCATTAATGAAAACAAAAGTTTGACATAATAGTAAGTGTTTAAACAAAACAAAAGAAGTTACAAATGAAAATTCAAATGTTGTCCCATCCAGTTGGCTGAATGTCTTCAATTGCAATCTGTGAACTTTCAGGAGCAGTATATTTCACCATGAAATCAAATTTTCCACTTGGATGTCCCAAGGTGCCCCATATCTCAACAGGAATGGGTAGGCTTCCTTTCTTGCTTCCTTGGGCAACTTGTCTTGCAGCTTCGGTGTTTGATGGACGATAGTAGAACTCAACTTGACCTTCTGGAGTAACCTCTAGGATTCCTTCGTCAATCAGGTCTTGAATCTTTTTCTTTAATGCCCAACAGTTATTAGTATCATGTCCAGGACTGTTGGAGTGATACTCACACCTTTTCTTGGAATTATAGTGAGGAGAGGCAATATTAGGATTTTGAGGAGAACTTTTCAAAGAAATTAGTTTCATCTCCAACAAGCATTGCAGAACTTGTGACATTGGAGTGCTGAACTTGATAAACTGCCTTCTATATTCCTTGTGTTGAGGTGGATTAATCTTATCAGGTCTTTCTTCTTCAACTGGAGAACAATCAATGGCAACCTGTCTCTTACCTTCTTTTATCATCATCTTCCTTTCAACCAAATCAGCTTGTTTTAACGGAGGTTGACTGACAATTAGATTCCTGACTCCACTACTTTGAAGTTTGTGAACAAGGGTTCTTAGCTCTTCTTGCCCATGAGCTAAACTTTGAATAAGAGCCACCTGGTCATTCATCTGGATCCTCATTTCTGTCATCTTAGCTTGCAGTTGTTCCAACTGATTATCCTTATTGTCCTCAGGATTTTTCTTCTTAGCCAGCAGTATCTTCAACTCATCTTGTCCCTTGGACAAGTTCAGAATCAACTCTTGGAATTGTGCATTTTGTGCCTGGAGATCTTTAACTGTTTGTTCAAGAGCCATTGCTGAAATAAACAGCGAGAAGATAAGAAACCTGTGCACAATAAACCTGTGATGCAATGATATGGTGTATAAATGCGTATGCAATGTTTTCAAGGACCGCAGGATTTAAATTTGCTTAAACAACCAAGAAAGTAAACTTTTATTAGTAATAAATTTGTTTGCCCCTTGGGCTTACAAAATGATATGCAATAAATACAAAAGATGGGGTTTTAAGTCTCCCATGGACGTTTCCTCTTTGTGTTGAGGTATGAGTTGAGATTCCGCTCCTCGTGAAGTTGCTTTGTTAGCTCCAGGATTCTTCCTTGACTTGCTTTGTAATGAGCCTCGAAAGTATCCCTTTTCTCCTTCAACTGGATCCAGGACCTCTGTAAGTCTTCCATGTCAGTGGGCATGTCTGGGTGAAGGATGGTATAAGAGGTATCTCCTTCAGCAACAGGCTCCATAGTAACTGGCAGGATGGAAGGATATGGCATCATGAGAGTCTGAGCACGAGATCGCACCCATCTGAGGTAAGCTTCCATAGGAATAGTGTACTTGGGCTCCAGAGTCTTGCTGTCAACCTTGTTCACTTTTCCCCATGCTCGTATGAACTTTTGACGGTAACCTTGCAGATCGTTGTCGTAGTCAAACACAATACCCTGAATCAACATGTCATGAGGACCATCACTCCGAGCGTAACCAAACTGTCGTAAAGCTAAGGAAGGGTTGTACATAATGCCTCCTCTTATTCCTAGAAGTGGCACATTAGGAAACTCCCCACAACGGTCAATGATAGTAACATTCTCCATAGATATGGAGCACCAATGGATATCTGAATGAGAGAGTGACATGATCCTTTTAGACCACCTGAACCCCTGTTTATTCTTCATCACTGAGCGAGGAAGGTGAGAAATAAACCACCTAGATAGCAAAGGTATGCAACACATCAGAGTTCCTCGTGCCTTCGTAGTAAGAGTATGAAGAGAGTGCAGGATGTCTCCAAGCAATGTAGGTACTGGATTGTGACTCAGAAATATGTTGATGGCAAAACGTCTATGAACTGATCCGGATTGGGAAACAACACTAAGCCATAAATCAACAAGGCTAAAATCTCCTCAAAAGCATCATAGCTCATAGCTTTCAAGAACACTTGGGCCTTCTCTATCAACACCTTGGCAAGAATACCCTTAACTCCGCTTCTCGTTTCTAGAACAATGTCAGACTTCTTCAGATGTAGAGCTGCAGCAATAACCTCTGGTTTAAGCTCCTTCTCCAAGCCTGTGAAGGGTCTCTGATCAAGAACAGGTATACCCAGAAGTTTAGAGAACTCTTCCATTGTAGGAACTAGCTGATAGTCGGGGAATGTGAAGCAATGGTGCTTAGGATCAAAGAACTGAAACAGAACACTCATCATGTCTTCATTGAACCCTGAGGTGACTAGATCCAATAGGTGAACATGTCTCTTGATAAACTGGGAGTGATCAGACACCTGAGAAACCAACTCTTTAAGCTTAGCAGGTATCCCTACAAAGTTGATCCTGATAGTGTTTCTACGAGCAGAAGCCATGACCTGCAACAAAGAACAAAGATAAATCCTTTGGTCCTTGAAATGGTTAGTGAAAATGCTATGCTTATGATGCATGATGATGCTATGATGTTATGCTCAATCACAAACATGTGGCACACACAAACCAGTCACACCATAGCCCTAGGTTTAAAGGCTTGCATGAGGTTCAAAGGTAAGTACCCTCCCCTGAAGTTTAGTTGGTTCATCCTGTCCTATAAAGTAACCAAGTTCTAAGGGATCTCAATATCATTGATCCTTCACAAGGGGGGTTGTTCAGTAGGCAACTTACTTGCCAACCAAAACCATCCAAGTTTAGAATCTCAATGAGCGTAGTATCGAGTATCAACCAACTTCAGTCTGCACCAAAGCTGGTTATCTCACTACTTTCTAAAGGCCAAGATGGGATAACTAGGGTTCTAAGAGTCAGTTAGTGTATTGACAACATATGGCAGCCTCATATTATCCTCAACTTGACTTAAGGAACATAAGCACCAACCAAGAAGTCACACTAACTATGGCCACCAAATCAACCATATCGGTATACGCCGTACAGTTTCCTTGGTCTATTGCCATTTACCTAAGGTACACTAGATCCGGGTTAGGATCTTACACACATAAGAGCACCCCAGCAGATAAGTATAAAGCAAACAAAGCAAACAATTTTAAAGTGATCTAATTCCTAAGGGTACCCCTCTTTTATTAAATCCCCAGCAGAGTCGCCAGTTCTGTAACACGGTGGGAGAACTGACTTTAGTTATGTTGCGGATAGCAAGAGTCGCCACCGACTTTTATTTTATCCAAAGGAAAGGCATAAAAGAACATGAAAGACCTTTTAAAAGATTTTTGGGTCCGGGGGGTAGGTTATGTAAAGGGAAGGTGTTAGCACCTTTTACATCCATGGTTATCCATGGGCTCTTAGTTACTTAGCTCACTTTAAAATGTTTTTGAAATGTGAAGTGTGTGAATAGAAATTTTCTTAAATGTTTTATAATGATCCATGTACAGATGCGTATAAAACCTTTGTTTTGAAAATTTGTTTGAAAATGTGAAGTGTTTGAAATATGTTTGAAGAGTGAGCAAGTATCTAAGAGGAACCTACCCTAAGTTTAAGTCTTTTCTGTTCTTGAATCCTTTAAATGGTAAGACTATCCCTATTATTAAGGAATAGGTAGTCATTATCTTGGATGTATGGGACAAATGAAGGGACATCTGTTATTTAGGCAATTGTGGGGTGTATAAGCAATTCGAAGGGACTTATCATCTTTATTCGAAAGGGACAAGATCATTACGAAGGCAACATTCGAAGGGACTTGATCTTTTCATCTGTTTAAGGGACTAGATGATGTGAAATGAGGGACTTTGCTTTATACACCCTACTTGACTTTTTGTTTAGGCAACATGAGAGGTAACCCTTAAGAAGTGAGATGGCGATCCAGGATCGACTTACGTGTGTGAGTGTACAATTTTAAATATTTATCTTTTAAATTGGTGATCTAAGTTAATTTTAAAATACAAACATGTTTCACTCCCTATTTTACTAACCATAGCATTTGAAATAAATATTAAACATTACCATTAAAATATTACATAAAGGAAACAATTACAAAATAATAATAATTAACAAATTAAATAAATAAGCAAAATAAGTAATAATAATATAATTGGGTTAGTAAAAATAATAATAAATCACAAAATATAAGTGGGGTTAGTAATAATAAAATAAATATCATATGAAAATAAATACCCTTAATAATAAAATAAATAAAAATATTAGCATAATAATTAAAAGTTCAATTTTTATAAACAATTATTATTTTTAAGATTAAGAAGAAAATATAAACAATTATATACTAATTATCATAAAGTTTTAAATTATGTATAAATTATAAAAATTAGGTTAATTATAAACATATTATGAAAATAAATTATATTTACCAAATTAAATTAGCAAGTTTTAATTATTTTTAAACATATATTAAAAATTATTTACATACAAAGATTAAATTATAAACAAGTTATAGAATATATACATAGTATGAGAATAGGATTAATTATAATTGAATAATCATACTATTAAATTTACAAAATTAAATTAAAAATTCTAATTATTTTAAGCATATTTATATACAAGAATTAAATTATAAACAAATTATAGAAATATGTACATGATTAAGGTTTATAAATAATAAATTAAAAAAAGTTATATTAGAATTAAATTTTAGGTAAAAGAAAATTAGGGTTGGTGAAAATTATTAGGGTTTTAAAAAAAAAATAATTAGGTTTAAAAAATATTTTAGGGTTTTAGAAAATTTAGGGTTTATATATATATATTTTTAGAATAACAAAATAACTATATATAATTTTACAATATTAATAATTTACAAAAATAAATAATTTTTCTTATAAGATTAAAATTAAAAAGAATGAATTCTAAAATAATATAAAAATCCTATTTATTTTTCATGATTTGAATTTATTTAAATTATAATAGAAATTAATTAAATAACAAAAATCAAAGAAAATAATAAAAAAGCCAAAACCTGCCTGGGCTGGGATTTGAACCCAGTCCCTAAGCTTTCAAACTTCAAGACTAGCATTCCAACCACTGGGCCATGCGCGCGCATGTGATAGAGAATTGGCACCATCGGGTTTTGTTGTTTGTCCTGAAAAATCATGAAAAAAGAAGAGCAAAACAAATAACACAAAAGGCCTGGGGGGATTCGGACCCATGACCTTCTCATAACACACAGACACACTTACCATCCAGCCGGGAGGGCGCAACTGATAGTATGTTCATCATAATAAATAATATATTAAGTTTGCTAATTACATGGAAAAATAAGAAAAAGGTTGATGCATCCAGGATTCGAACCAAGGACCTATAAGCATAACATGCGCATACTTCACCACTGGGCCAACGCTGCATCTGTGAAATAAAACCACAAACAATTCTAAAAATATTAAACTTAATTTTGAATCTTCCAGATGGCTCCAATAGCTTCGTCTTCAACCTTTGGCCCTGCGTTTTTTGCTGCGATTTTACCTATGAAGTTTCCTGCGATTTTTTCAAAACAGAAACCTACGAAATTGGAATATCATCAAAACAGTGAAATTTCTCAAAATTAATTGGTGCGTTATGATCCCCAGAGTTCACATGATTGTTCTATGTTCTTGGAATTTATTTATATTAGGTCTAGTGTAAAACCCTAATTGCTTGGCCGAAACCCTAACCATGGCAACTTCTCAAACCTGTAATGAAACTCCAATCAAACCATCCAGAATCAATCAACAACTTAATACAAACACGAAACAATGATCAAAACTTATTTATAATACACAAATATCAGAAAACGAAAAAATCATTAAGCCATGAAAAATTTGATTCGGGTTAGGTCATATGCCATGATTTGGATGCTGTAAATGGTTCAAATAGATTCAATGATGTTCATAGAACATATCTCAACCTTCAAATAGTCTTGAAAGGGCCTGGATTGTGAAATCCGAATTTGAATTTTGGTGAGATTTTTGAATATGCAAACTTACTCTTTGAGGCAGGGAATTCGTGTCCTTTGCATATGGATCTCTTGTATACTTATACTAGACTGAATTAGGTCAAAAATATTGGCTCATTGTTTGGATATTTTGGATCAATGAGATTGAAAAAGATCATGCCTTAAAATCCAAATATTTTTTGATATAACCTTGCTATTTTAAGACAATCACCATAATTCTTATATCAATTTGATCCAAGCCATATTTATGATTTTCTAGAAGCAATATCTCATTTAAATATTTGATTTATCTATTTTATTTTGATTTAAAATGACTTTAAATGAATAAAATCAAAATAAATAAAATAAAAATAATAAAAAGTCTGAATAAATGAGGGTTGGGTCGTGCATGAGGTATTTGTATGGATTGGATCATCACATGGCAAGCCCATTTGGAAAAAATTGGTTTTAAGCCTCCATTTGCTTCATAAACTTCCCTAAAATTTCCCAACTTTGCAAGGGCACACATCCTTCAATTTTAATGCTATGAGGGTGTTCTTGGACATTTTGGAAAGCTTGAAGAGTCCTCTAACCAACCCCATTGGTTTCATATCCATATCATTTACCATTCTCAAGTTATGCCCTTTTGAAGTTGTTGACTTTTTGTTGACTTTCAAAAGGACCTATAATGTCTTAGCTCATACCTTCCAAATGAAGAATTTTTGGGCTTGGCTTGTGAGACACAAAGTTGTAGAGAATTCAATTTCCTTCAAAATGAGATTTGGATGGGCAAAATGTGATGAAGCATGTGAAAGTTATGGCTGGTCAAAGTTCAGTTGACTTTTCCTAAGAAAACCCTAATTTAGAAACCCCTGATTCTTGATGATCTGAAATCTCCTTGATGAATCATGATCAACCCTTGATCAAATGATGAATTTTACTTCATATAATTGATGTTGACAAAAAATCATGAAGTTTGACTTTGATTTGACCACAATTGACCTCAGTTTGACTTTTTAACTACTTTGACTGATTTTGACTTATCTGATCATCTGACTGAGCAAACCTTTTGGGAAAGTCTTGAAACTTGACATGGGGATTCTTAGACATATATAAGATGTTATGAAGCTCACTTGAAGTCTTGGAAATCCATTTAGCCTGATTAAAGTCAAAACCCTAGTTTTGGATGCACTGCTTAGGAGAATGCCTTGCCTGAGGGATTTGTCAAATCTTCTGACCCATGATGAACTTTGTGAACTTTGTAAAGTGTCTTGTGAACCTTGTGAACCTCATGAAAGGTCTTGTGAACCTCATAAAGTGTCTTGTAGACTTCATGGACCTCATGAAAGGTCTTGTGAACCTTGTGAGATGTCTTGTGAACCTCAGGAAAGGTCTTGTGAACCTTGTGAACCTCTTAGCACACAAAGTCTTGTATTGTGAGGGCAAATTTTGGGGTGCAACAATATCACAGGTGGAATTACTTTTTAAAGATGCAGAATATTCTGGAGATATTATGCAATCATATGTGGCGCTGATTTAAAGGGTGCTGATTTAGAAGATCTTAAAGACTCAATTTAAATTGAAGACAAATATTGAAAAATATAGAGTTTCTATATTTAGAGATATTTTAGGAGTTATTAGATTTGAAGATCTTTTGGCATATTTGTAGCAGCTATTGTTGTGATTGTTTAGGCCCAAAATCTAGTTGGGAATAGGTTATAAAAGAAACCCTGTAACCTAGTTTAGAATTAACCCAATCAACCGAAAATGTAAACATTATTAGGGTTGTGTTCTGGTGGTAGCCGTGCGTAACAAGTAACTCTATTATGGTTGTTTCACCTGTGATTCTCGAAGCTTGTAAGCAAGAGAAGTATTGTACTTAACTGAAGCTGCTAAGCAAGGTTAAGTTGTTGTCATGGAAGCATGGATTATATTTGTGAATTGTTGTAGGTATGAAGTCGTCAATATCAGCAACTGAGAGTTGATAACTGTGAGACATCACTGAGGTGATTGGAAGTGAGAATGAGTTTCTCATATTTAGGAGTTCCTAAGTAGAAGTTGCATTGGTAGTGATTAAGTGAGAAGACTGTAAACTGTAGGTGTTTGCTGAGAAGTCTTTGAATTAATACTACATAGTGGATTTCCTTCCTGGCTTGGTATCCCCCAGAGTAGATTGATTTGATCGAACTGGGTTAACAATTCTGATGTGTTCTTTATATCTTTTCTGTTTTATGTTTTATACAGTACCTGAACTGAATGTCCTATCAGATGTCACAACATCCTGAAGTATGTTTGACTTTGATATATCAGAATTATTTAAGTACTGATATGTATGCCTTACCATGTTTATAAGTAACAGATAAGATGTCTCAACATCATATTCGACATCTGAGTCTGTCATACCAAAATTTCAAGTTGTAATATTCAATATTATTTCATCTTGTTAATATTGAATTTGATCACTAGAGTTTAGTGGTTATTTTCCTCTGTCATTAGTTTTGTGACATAGAACAAAGTGAGTAGGTTCTCATATTTAGGGGAAGGCTCTAAATAAAAAGTCACTAGGTAGTGTTAGGAAGAGGCATTGAACAACAAAGGGTTTTTTTTGTAGCTTGTAAGTCTAATTGTATTAAGTTACTTATACTGAATTTCCTTTCTTGGGTTTTGGATTCGGCCCACCAGACGTAGGTGTAGTTTCACCGAACTGGGTAAACAATTGATTGTGTTTTTTTATTTATTTTATGCTCAATCATCTAGTATTGTAGTGGTTTTGGGTATCTTGTCGAACTAGTTGTTGGAGCATCAAGTTCGACATTTGTCCCGTGAGGAACAAAATTTCAATTTTTGCAGGTATCATAGGAGTTATTATTCTACTTCCATAAGACTCGAGTCACTCAAACAAACACGATCAAATGAGATTTCACACTTTCTTTCTTTCACAACTCTAAAGCTTTCACGTTCCTTTGCCAGATATGTTGATCATATAAGCATTTCACTAGAACTTGACGAAGCTTGAGAAATATTTAAGTTAATCACATCATCCTAGAGTTGGAAAGATATTACCACCAACTTCAACAAGCATAAGCATTGTCGTCATCAAAACACCAAGAAGGTCACCAACGTCAGGATCATCAGCTTCATACCTATAAGCACGTATATCCATATTATGTAAAATAGATATTTCTCTCACCATTGAGGAATTTTAGAACATTTTTTATTTGCCTTTTTTTTAATCCTATACACTTCTATGGTCCCATGTGGAAAGATTTATTTTTTATCCTCTACATAATCTATTCTAGTTTATCCATCAGCTGTTCATAGATTCCCTCTCACACTATGGAATTCATGATCTGAACTACTATGTCATTCACTATATGGCTACCCATAATATAGCCCCTAGGAAATTCAACCTCAGGAAAATGTCAAAGTCTTGTGTTGTGGTAATTGTGGATCTATATGGTTTCAGGTATAAGTTGAAAATTTCGTAGAAGATCCATCCGAAATTTTTATGACAACAACAGTGATTAAAGTTGATGGCAGTATCTTTCAACCTTGATGATGGTGACCTAACTAGAGAGACATCTCATATCTCGTAAAAAATAGACTCGATATTAAAGTGCTTATATGATTAGGAGTATCCAACAAAGAATGTTGAAGCCTCAGATAAAAGTTTAAAAGTTCTCCGGTTCGCTTCTGTCTGTTCGAGTGTCTCAAGTTATGTAAAAGAAAGGAAGCAAATTAGAAGTACGAAGGCAGCTCACACACACACGCACACCTTAAAATATCATTCTCAAATGCTTTTATCTTGAGAAATATTTTCTTAACCAAGACAAGTGACTAAAAAGTTATCCAATCTTTTTCCAAACAACTTTTGAACTAACCAATCGATTAGTAACTTCTGGTAATCGATTAGCAAAAAATTTATGAATCAGCCAATTGATTGGAGTACTAAGTCAATTGATTGGAAAAAGGTCAATCCATTAACCAAGCGATTAGGATAATACATTAATGACTTGCATGGATTTTATATCCAATATTTCCTATTTAGGCATGGTAATCAATTGAAATGGCTTGGTCAATCGATTGGAGCATTATGACAATCGATTGGCTCATCAATTATGCCCATGGATTATTTTCTTTTGACTTTTTCAACTTTTATATAAAGGAGGCTTGCTTCCACTTCATTTCACACCATTTTCCAAAAGATTAAAATGACTTAAAATATAAGGTTTATTAAAATATGTCAGTTTTATAACAAAATAGAAAAACTTATTGTTCTAAGAGTTAATATGAAGCTTAACTTTCATAATATTCACTGAGTTGTGAAATAAATGCACTATCATGAATTTAAAATGTGCCCAAAAGTTAGTTCAAAACTTGACCTAAAGACTCGCTCTTTTATCAATACGGAGGCTATCTTCTGTACTATTTTTTAACAAAATATAGGTGACTCATTTAAAAAGTATTTTGGTGTATATGAATGCGAATAAAGATTAACTTTTGTATTATTTCAAAGACATTTTTTAAATTTTTTAAGGATGATTCTTCACCACTAAAGGTGGGAATAGCAACCCCCAATTGAATATTTTTGTACTAAACATGACAAAAAGGCTAAAAAAACATTAAACTATGTTACATTATGCAAAATATATTTGTATTATATAAATATTACAGTTTTATTCGGTCTCATTGAATTTTTATTCTTGATTCCTTAACCAATATCCACCTCTAACCAGAACTATATGCAGCTATAAATAATAAATTTGCGAGTGATTTCCTGCTAAACACGTTGTTCCTCTGTCATTTTGGTAAGCAACAAGGTTCTGAGACTATAAGCAACTATAAATATGAGTGTTTGCGATGCGATTTGAACAGTTTTAAGGTTCAAAGTCATCTGAACCGCAAGAGAAAAAAATTTAGTTCAGTTTGGTTCAATTAACTTTTAGAAATCAAACTGAACCAAACCAAATCAATGTGATTTAGATTGGTTCGATTTCTTAAAATATTATTATTAAGCAATACATATGTATATAGAGAACAATATAACTTTGTGTTTAGTCATTCACACATTACCAAATAACAACAAAACTTATCATATTTAGACAACATCATATTCAATATACAAAAATCAGATTAGATAAAAGTGGAATAAAAAGCATACACAATAACTTAAAACAGTATCAAAAACACTAATGAAATTATATAAAAAACAAAAAACAAAAAAAAAATAGAGGAGAAAATAGATTAAAGATGATAAAAAGGAAAGAACATAAGAGATGAGACATTAGAAAAGAAATGTGCAATAAAAATGTAATTGGAAAAAAAACAGTAACATAAAAATGAAAAAATGAACAAGAAACAACATAAAAGATGAGAGATTAGAGTACAAGAGATAAGATGTACATGACAAACAAGATGAAAATAATACACTATACTAATGAAAGGTTTGAGAATGCAAAAACTAAAATCTCAAATGTAAGTAAGAAAAAAATGTTCCTAAACGGAAGACTAAACCATAATAGGTTAGGATTTTGGATTAAATGTGAGATAAGTGAATTTTGAGTTGTAACATAATACGGTTTGATTTGGTTAGTCCGGTATGTAAAATAAAAACCGCAAACCACATTGCGCAGTTTGTTAAAAAAAATGACCCAAACACATTAGAATCAAATACGATTTCTTACAGTTTCGATTTGATTTGGTTTGCAATTTCCTATTGGAACGGTTCAATTAGATTTAGCTTACAGTTTACTATTGGGCCGGTTCGCTTTTGAAAATCTCCGGCTATAAATAATAAATTTACGAGTGAATTTCCAACTAAACACTCGTTTGTCATTTTGGCAAGCAACAAGGTTTTAAAGGCAGCCCCCAATAACTCATTGAGCTATTCCTAATAATGTGCGCACCAGAAAATTCAACCAAGTAAATAAAATTGTTTTTTTTTATACTTTTATAAAGGCAAAATTGGATCTTAACATTTGAAAATCAAGCTTATTGCTGAGTGCATTTGGGTATTTTACCGTAGAGAAAATAAATTATTGATACTAAAATTGGACATTAGTTTGAAGTAATCCAAGAGAGCTATAAACAAAGTTCCTTGATTGTTTATAAATTTTTTACTCATTTTGAGGATATGTGAGAAACCATTCAAGGGAGGAAAATAAAAATCATACAGCTCCCTGCTCAAAAGGAACGCGTACAAATAGTCGTCCATGCAAACTAACAATAGCAGATGTTTGAAGTGGATCAATTCTTGCCGGTAAGGTCACAACCTGAAAAACAAAACAGCTAATTTCATTCACCCAATTTCAAATCAGAAGTCAAGCTAATGTTTCCGCTATTGTCGACATTGTGATATCCCCTGATGAAAATACAAAATAGTATTATATCAAGGTATTTGTTGAGAGAAGATAGAGAATTGCCTTTTTGAAGGGGGTGATACCCCATGGATTGTCAGCATGTTCTGGTGTACCAGTTATAACAAGTCGTCCAACTGGATCGGATTGAACTCGCACCTGGATTCATTCAATCAAAATAAGTAAAAAAATAGAAACCAAGTCAAAATCATAAAGGAATTTGTCTAAAATCTATACTACTTTGCAATAATTCATACAACTCTGCCAATCATTTTTATTAACCGTCATTTTTAGGTAACTACGCTCGACAATTGAAACCTACATATTTTCCATTCCAGAGAATTAGGTGCCTTAATATCAACTAAGTTGTTGCCGCACAAAAATAACAAAGGATAAAGATAAAGGAACTAAAGAAGTTACCTCCTCGCGAAGGAGCCCCGGAACCAATGCATACACTTCAAAACAATCCTTCTGGACATGGATATAGCAAACAGTCTTAGAAAAAATCAATTCAAAGGGTACAGTTCTGCTATTACGATACATAGAAAGGACATGAATCAAGAATAAAACCAAACCAACTGACCGTTTCCCGCACATTGATCTTGACCCAGTCAGCTGGGGGTCCAAGGTCCACTACTGCTGCAGTGAACAATCTACCAAATGAAAATCATAATCATTTAGTCATGGTTTATTAGAAACACAAAAACTTGAATGATGCAATTAGAATTTAAGTTCTCTAGCTCATCCCAGCAAAAACCAATTTATAGAGTGAGGGATGCCTCCCTCATATAAACGCATTTTCAAACCTTAACTCAATGTGTGACTCTCAACAAGTACCCTCATGCC
Organism: Lathyrus aphaca; assembly: GCA_963966055.1. NCBI lineage: Eukaryota > Viridiplantae > Streptophyta > Magnoliopsida > Fabales > Fabaceae > Lathyrus > Lathyrus aphaca. The sequence goes on along the minus strand of OZ014524.1, from coordinate 11,661,195 downwards.
CAAAACTGAACATTTGAAGTGTGGTTCAGGTGGCTTGATAACTGATGACCCAATGCATTTTGGATAGATTCTGATAACAACTTAAAATTTGAGTTGGACTCAACTCATCCCTACAAAACCGACTTATAGAAGGGGGGCTATCTCCTACCTATAAACGCATTTTCAGGCCAAAATTTATCCAATATGACTTTTCATAGATGCCTCTAACTTATTTCAGATTTTGTGTAGTAATTATAAATGGTTAAATGGATTAAGGAGACAGTAATAAAGATGGTACCAACACTAACATTAGGAAAATACTAGGGTCCCTCCCAATCGTACATTTGCTTTGTCTTGATATTGTTTTACAAAACCGTAGGGAAGAAAAAACAAAGTTACAGAAACCTTATGGGGAAGTCTCCAAGGACTTGAATAACTTATGGATAGGGTAGTACCTCTGAGTGGGGGGACACACTCACACACGAATCGCTCTCTCAGGTTATTATTTATTTTATTTTGCAGTAAAACAATAAATCTAATAGAAAACAAGCGTTACTGATTAATTTTGAACAATTCTGACATTATAATGAAGAAAACTCACAAGGAGGTCGATACCATGAAATAAAAGACAGAGGATGGAAAAACCAACAGTGATACAGATATAAATTAGAATGAATGTGCATACATGACTGTAAGTCAATTACTACAAAAGACCAGTAACTTAACTGCCTGCCTCCTTCTATATTCGCAGCTTTGTCAGCATGGTCCATACTAGATGGTGTCCTCTGTTTGTTGATCACACCTAATTCATTGAAGCATGAAGAAATGAGGATGCCAGTTAGTTATAGGATAGTTAATATTGGTCGTAATGAGCATACCAATACTTTTGAGGTTCTTTTCACGTTTTGGGGTGGGACTGAAGTTCTTGTCCTATGCAAGAAAATACAAAGTGATCACATGGTAGAAACATCCGTATAAACAAAATAAAATTACAATAAGAATGAGGGTGTAAAATTCAGGGATCCCAACAGACCTTAACAGCTGACTCAGCAACCTCACCATATCCAAGAAGGCGCTGAGCATGCCAACCTTGCATTGCCCGTGCTGCTGCATCCCTTCTTGCCCTACCTGAGCCTGGAGCCTGAAAAACAGTGGTCTGCAAAAGAAATTCATTATTTCATCACTCTCCTTGCTTTTCATTTTACTGGAGATAACAAGCAGCAGATTCAATGAACCCTAGACTAGAGGCATTACAGTTAGGGGTTTTGTTGACACAGCCCACACCCATCTGCATTTATCAGCATGACCAGAAATGGATGTGATATCCAGCATTGTTAGCTACTCTATTAGTCAGTATTATTAAAATAGATATAAGGAATTTGAGAGACAGACTTATCTCCAATTAGGATGTTGTTATCAATTGTCCATTTGCAGAAACCCTTTAGCTGTATCATAATTCTATTTTCATTGTTCTTGTTTAAGCTTATAGCATTATGATTTTGATTTTTCAGGACCATATTCTTTATAATATGGCAACTGTATGATGTTAGTTAACATATGTGAATATACAACTGAATATTGTACTATATAACATATAGCAACATTCTATATATGAATTTTAAGGAATCACTCTGGTGCCTAAAGTTAGTAAGGTTATAAAAATCCAAGGTGAGTTGTCATTCATTTACTTCTAGATGTATCAAGTTTTCAAACTTTTGTATAACTTTTTTAAAAACTTTCCTGTTTAAATATTGAAAGCACTGGGAGACAAAACTTGTAGATCTTTAATATATATAGTGATGGAGTGCATTCGCTATAATCTGTATCCGTAAGCACCGTATGTATTTAAACAGACATTATTAAAAGGATTCAGATCAGTTAACAGCTGCATGACAGTTCAGTTGTTAGTTACTGACAGCTTACTTTCTGTTACATCTAGACCATGAACTAAAAATACTGATCTCTCTGTTTAGAGAATCTGAATGTGAAATATCAATCACACGGAATATTCAGTTTGCTCCAAAATTCTCTGAATTCTTAAAAAATAATGATAGATGTTACCCAAGCACATTATAATTTTGTGAAATTATTGAAAAAACATTAAGAGAAATATTTGCTTTAATGAAATAGTGCCCCTTAATTTACCATTTTGTTTTAATAGGAAGACATAAGTTGATCCATGTAGTCGACCTCACTTAGTCGGATAAGGCTTGGTTGTTGTTGTTGTTGTTATAATAGTAAGGAAATAAGGAGAACCGTAATCAGGGGGAAATTTCCGGACCTTAAGGTATCATTCTTTTATGGTTGATACGGTATCAACCATAACAGATTAAGAAGGTGCAATTTAGGATTTACATGTAGTTTTTGAACTTGGTCAGCAATACAGATACAGTGTATAAGTTCTCTCTCAATTTATCTGGTTTTCTTCCATTGTTAGGTATTCATGTGTGTTTGCAAAATGTAAGCCCTTCAGTACACATGAAAACTCGCTGCATTTAATTACATATTCAAGTTATCTTTCACTGCCCTGACTTAAAATTAAAATAAACCCATTTAGTTCTTAATTATTTCCGCTTAATTGTGTGCTAAACAAAACTAAGTATGCTTCTGCAATGTTTCACTTTTTTACCCTATCACATAAGCATAAAGTTCTGTTTTTCTCTAGCAGTATGTTCAAATCTAGTAATGCGAACAGTATTTGATTCACACCTCAACTTCTGTTTCTATTGCAAAATATGTGTATAATTGAAGAATAAGACCCATCCCATGACAAAGGAAAACAGAGGATCTTGTTTTTTTTAAATAAAGAACAATATACAAACCTCTTTTTCCACACTTGAAGGTTGATGGAGTGATCCAACAGGGAGCTGTAGCTCCCCAATCTCTCTCTTATGTTTTTCATATTCTAAAAGTGCCTGTACAGATTGAGATTTTTCAGAAACCACAAACAAAGGAAACAGCAAAATTAAGCAAGTGGCTAGAAAAAGGCAACAAATGTCAGACTTGAAATAGTACAGGGGACAGAAAAGCATATAATAAAATCTTGGTTTCATACTGAAACTGATGCACATTGTCATGCATTTCAGAGGGGACGGAGAGATAGCCATATAAAGAAGTGTCATCTTATTAACATCGATTAGAAATTATAGCCAATGAAACATAAATGTTACCTTCTCATAAAAGATTCTAAACGTCCATGAGACTGTAGTGCAAGTCCTGTGGTAGAGAATGTATTCAATAAGATAACGAGTAGCAAAGGGATACTTCACTTGAAATGAATTGTTGAAAGTTTTATCTTTCAGAGTCTTAATTATACAGTCCATAACAACCAGTTGTTAGCACAACTCAGACGACTACAAAACTATATTAAAGTAAACAGCAGAAATGCGAAAGATGTCATGATATGCTTGGTACGAACTACCGAAAAATAATATTTCCAGGCCTTACTTAGGAGGGTGGAAAGACTCTCCTACTTGCCGCCACAACTTTGATCCAGTTACCTATATTAATCAGTCAATAAGATCAGCTTTTTATAACAGGCAAAAACAAAGTATATTATTAATAACAAAAGGACCCAAAAACATAAGAGAACTAAATGAAGAACCCAAAACCTATTAATAAGATCAGCTACGAACAATTGGCAACTTATAACTAACAAAGAGCCCAAAACATATTAGCACTAAATGAAATAAAAAACTAAGAATATCAAGCAAACTAGAATGTGATGATATGTTCTCAGCGGACAACAACAATCAAGTCTAATCTCACTATACGAAAATGTATATCTCAGTCATACAGCATTGTTAAAAGTATAGATAACAAAAACTAGTGTGATGGGCTATAAGCATGCAAAGAGTGGGATCATACCAACTCATAGCCACCCAGTTTGATAACAGCTCTCCATAACCTGCAGCAGATGGTTAAGTACGGAATCCACTATATCAGACCAGTTAATAAACACATTCAAAAAATAGTATCAAACGGAAAGATCCCAAGAAAACAAGCTCGCTAAAAGTGGCCATTAGAGTAAAAAGAGCTTACTCTAATAATACATTTGAATGGATATTATATTACACTTATACATACTTGAGGCAATTCAACGGCACTCCATAAAACTTAGGAGGCTTAAACTCCAACGACCTCGATCTATAAAAGCTCTCAAGCTCTTTCATAAACGCATCTCGTTCCATAGCAGTACCAGTCTCATCATAACCACTCATCTGCATAGTATAACAGAAGACAATAACTAAAATCCACAAAATCATTCTTACTATCTTGCCTACTGTACAGATTCTACAATCATCAAACAAAACAAAAAAACTACCTCGCCAGCACTGTTTATCAAACTATGATTATTCATTTCTGCCACATTCTTAACTTTAGCCAGAGTAGTAGGGGTAGAATGGACATTTGAAATTGTTGTATCAGCATCTTGATCAACCATTTCTTGATCCTGAGAAACAGAACCAGCAGCAGCAGCATTTTCCGAATGAACGAGATCCATATCTTCTCCGATTCTCTCACCACCCTCCATAGACAATATCTAGTATCTCTCACTAGGGTTTCGTTACTGGTTCATCATCATTCACAATCAGAAACAAAAAACATTCAAGTTAAAAAGAGAAAGAGTATAGTGTACCTTATTGAAGAATGAAGAAAATGTAGGGTTTAGTTTGGGGAATTAGAATGCGAATTGAAGAGAATAATGAAGAATTAATAAAAATGAAACAATGAAAACCGCGTTGAGAATTTTAACTATATAATACTAGTAATGTGGCTTGTTACTAGTGTGAAAAAGTATCATAATTCAAAAGCATTCATCATTTTCATGAGAATGAAAAGCGACGAATTTCGTCACATGAATGGAGACATGCGACGAATTGACAAACGGCGGTTTATAAGGGAAGCTTGAATCAGCTGTAACTCCAGTGCTGTTCTCTCTCTCTCTCGGGATTGTTTGCATTTCAAATTACTATTTTATCCTTGTCTCTTTTTTCATTCCTTTTCAGCACTTATTTTATTACTATTTTGTAGTATGTGTTACGGTTAGGTTTAGTAACAAATCTGCAATTTTATACATTTCTTTGTGTTTGGTGTTTTATTGCTATTTATTGATAAGATTATGAGTTTATACATATGTTGTGTTTCATTGCTATTTATTGATAAGATTAAGAATCTGATTGATCTCTCTCTGAGTTTCTTAAGTGGTCAAATATATATAATATCGAAATTCAATAATGTTATTCTTAAAATTCGGGTGGAGCGGTTGGGGTTAGATTTTTTGCCATATCCAATTTAGCGTGTCAATATAAATGTTGGTTGATTTAATAACATAAAGTATAATGAATTTTATGTCAAATTCTAATATAATGTTGAGATGCATGATTGAGTTCAAGAAAGAGAAAAATAAACTAAAAGAAGATTGAATTGTTTATAAATGATTCAATGAAAAAATATCAATTACAATTAATATATCAATATATAATTCACTTTTATACAATAATCATGATCAACTAATAAATCTTTACTAACTAGTAACAAAATTAACTAAAATACTAATAACTACTTATAACTAAATATATGTCTCAATGATTGGTGTTGTACTTGGTGTGAAGAATCACGGTTTGATCCCCTGTAACTGCAATCGGGAGGGAATTGAAACCGCTTGATGTCAAAAGTTAAAAATTCGTTTGAAAAGTTTTTATCAGAGTTTAGTTTGTTTCACTAACCCCTATTTGAAAATATAATCTATTAAATGGATTTTAGAAATAATCATATGAAAAATTATGTTGTTTCTGAAACTTATCATACATTGATTGATGATTTTCCAGCATTCTGCAACTCATCGTTTATCTCATGTTTTTAATCGTTAAAATCTCCAATACTTTTAGTTTTCGCTCAACTTTCTTCCAATTTGTTCTTTTTTTAAGAGCGTCAAATAGTATTCTTTCAAAATTGAATTAGTAGAAAAGGAAGTGTTAAATAAATAACTTGAAACATTGAAGATATTTTAACCATAGAAGAGAGTGAAATGAATGATGAGTTACAAGATACTCGAAAACCATTGGTTAGTGTAAGTTATTCTACAGATGTAACAAAATTGTTCATATAATTATTTTCCTAACCATTTTTTAGAAGTTATATGTTCAGTTAGGGTTTAGTGAATTAAGCGATCCACATTAGATTTAATAAAATCAATTGTGTTTTACATGTCGGTTTTTTGTCAAAACCAAGATGAAAGGTGTTTTTGCCATTTAAGAATTCCAAAAAGGTTCTCCTTATGGATCAAACCCCTGGCCTTTACATGTTAATTGTCGGTTGTGTGAAAACTAAGAGGTAAAGTGACACATTTTTCATGTCGCCCTTGTTAGAACAAGATTTGTTCATGACATTGTAAACCCATAATTTCGACAAGACTGAAATTAAGGGCTTGAGGTCACCTTTGTCGAAGGTCAATCAAAGGAAGAGGATTCAAGAATTGCTGACAAGGTTTAAAACTCCATTATTTCGACAGAAATACAAATAGTGTTCTGGCAGAATAAAAGTTGGGAAGTTATTTATAACTAAGTGTTTGACAGAAGAAAGCTTCTCTTTCGACGTTTCGACAGAAGACGGTCTTTCAATGATTTCGACAGAAGGAGATATTTGACAAAAGAAAATATTTGGCAAATGCTGAAGGAGTTGTGTTTTTAAAGGCTTCGACAGTTTGAAGAGGTGCAAGGTTTCGTCACCAAAGAAAGGAATTCAAATTCAAAAGGAATTCAAATTCCAAAGGTTGTAACTTTTGGCAGTTGGACACATGGAGGTTTCAGAGAAAAGTCTACATGCAGGCTGACACTTGTCGTTTAGTTATAGTTTTTCCGTTCTAAGCAGTTATTTTGTTTATGTATAAATAGGATAGTTTGTGTTTAGAATAGGTGTGTGAAAATTGATACAAAATTCCTGTTAAAAAACTCTAAGTACCCAGTGTGAGAGAAAATGAGTCTAAGATTTGGAACAATGTACGTTTGAACACCAGTTATATTTCAAAGTCATTTAAATTACTTGTTCATTTATCAAGTTTAATGTCATTTTCAAGCTTTATTTATTTTTCTGCAAGTTTACAGCCTTCGACATGTCTTTTTGTTCTTGTTTAAACTTTTAACTTTATTTCATCTTTAAGTTCAAACTTTACTTTACTTGCAAAAATCAAAGTTCTTAATACTTTGACAATACTGATAAAACAAACCACAAATCAGTCACCAAATTCTAAGAAGATTTCGACAGAAACAATGCACATGTATCCCAGGACTTGTATGGTTGGTCCTGCAAGTAACCCAGTTTTCTAAAGAAATTGGTTAACCAGAGGTTGTTCGCCAGAAACCACTGCGAACAGACATATATTCCTTAGGTTTTGATGATAACAAAGTATTAAAAACAATGGTATAATTTGATGTGTGTTTCATGTATACAAGTTCTAATACTTATAAATATATTCATAATCTGATATATAAGAACGCACTTGAGAGAAGTTAAATTGCTAGCTTCTTGTGGTAAAGAATCTGAAGAACATTATCTAAGAGATGTATGACGTGGACTTTGAAGCTAAAGATCTTTGCATCAGAAGAAGCAATATATTGTCTCTACACTTGGTGAATGTAAATTGTTTTCTTGTGATCATTCAGAGTTAGTGAGAAAACTGAAGCTATATGTACTACAGAAAGCATGTTACATCGTCAAATCAGCTTGTCAGCTATAGTATAAGTTCAAAAGGTTTAAGAAAGGTTGACATGCCTTACAGATATCTACTATAAACGGATCTATAGTATAGGATCTCGTTGAAGAATCAATGGTTAAACTTGTTACACAATGAATCAAGATTTTTTGGTGTATCTATCTTAAATGTCTCTTGTACTATGAAGAAAGCAAAGACACTTGATCAAGTTATATCTTCTAACGGCTATCTCTTACAATAACTATGTAAGTAGCTGAAGTTTCAAACTGAATCTTCAACAAGGATTAACCAGATGAAGGAATAACAAAATCAACAATTATCAACATTATCATGTACGTAAAATTTATGTTGTAGATTGGAATTGTAAAAGCCTTAAGATTTGTTACACATTGAATATCTTAGAAATCTTAAGAGCTTTAGGTATCTGTTATTATGATTCCCCTCTATCTTTGATATTTGTATCAATTATACCTTGTTCTCTATTTTTATAAACTTGTTTGGCAGTTTAGATTAAGTCTCTCGCCAAGATGCTTGATCCATGTAAGTCTCTTGCTATGTGTTTGAGCATTTAAAGTCTTAATCAAGTAGATTAATCGAGCAACCCAAGTATCTCTCCAAGATGCTATAGTATAGGATCTCATTGAAGAATCGATGGTTAAACTTGTTACACAATGAATCAAGATTTTTTGGTGTATCTATCTTCAATGTCTCTTGTACTATGAAGAAAGCAAAGACACTGATCAAGTTATCTCTTCTAACGGCTATCTCTTACTGATCTTACCTGATCAGAAGGACCTTCCAGTGACTTGATGTAACGGCCAAAGAATGGGAGGAGAAAGGGGGTGTACCTGCAAGGCACTCCAATGCTTAAGTGATAAGAGATACAGTGAAAAATAGTTTAATTATCGTGAATCAGAATACCTGACCCTTTAATGAAAAAGGGTACTTATAGTGTGCCCCCAGCGCTGGACCAAGGTCCCTCTTTGGGCTAGATCAGCTAGGCCCAAGGAATAACTGCCAAGGAACGCGTGAGAAGCGTGAATACCTAGCTAAGAGGCCTGGTCCTTGGTCCAACTGTCCCTATCTTTCAGGAGATAATAAGGGACAATTGAGAGACGTGGTAAGTGACCTGGCAGACTTGTTCTTTGCCCGTCCTGAGTGCATACCCGTCGTATGAGAAACTTGTCTGACAGTGAGGTGCCCCTGCCCGTCTGCTAGGCGTCTCTGCTCGAGAATATGGGCCTCTACTCGACCTGTTGGGTCGTAGCCTAATACACTCTTGAGGCCCAGTCCGGAACAGGAGCCCCCCAAGTCGAGTCTCCGAGTCGGAGTGATGAATTGTAATGTAGTCGGGCGCAAGCACAATGGATAAAGCAGCGGATGTATAGTCGAGTTGATCATGATGTTTACAGAGTTGACTGTAGTATTCTTTTCCGCCGGGCATGTGACGTTCAACAGAGTCGAGGATGTTTCATGGAGTCGAGGACGTTTCGTAGATTCGAGTTTGAAAGTCCTCGATAGACACGTGACGTTTAAGAGAGTCGAGGACGTCTTACGGGGTCGAGGACGTTTCATAGAGTCGGGAAGGCGTATGGTTGCTCGGCGTCGTTCAAGATTCCTTATGGATTGACGTTTTTCAGCATTAATGGTGCGTCGCTTCGTTTATTGTGCAAACGGCAGCGTAGGCAGCAGGTAATGATGACTTGACACGTCAATCCACGCGCTTATGGCTATAAAAAGGGGGTGAACTATTTCATTTGAACTTTTTTCGCTCAGACGTTCACCGGAAGCTCTGAAGAAAATTCCTCTCTCCGTCCGTCTCCGCCACCTGAAACGCCGTTGTTGCTCGAGCGTCGCCGTTCCATTTCCTTGTTTTCACTATGTTAGGTACTGATCTTACCTCTAATCCTCTATTTTTTATGTTTTCTGCGTTTGGTAGCTAGGGATTGCATGATTTATTTGTGTAGAGTAGGTAGAATTAGCCTAGAAACAGCTTAATAGATTATAAGTGTGAAAAATTTCATTAGGGTTAGGTTATCCCGGGCTAAAATTTCATATGTGTATGAATGAACCGGGCAAAAATTTCATATACGTATGAATGACCCGGTCTAAAAATTCATACGCATATGACTGTTGCGAGCAGATATGTGTGTGAGTTTTCCCAAATGAGGCCTGGTGGTCGCGGGCGTAGAGTCTGCGTCAGTGTCACTTCGCGGGCCAGGATTTCATTTGCTCGCGAGGGTCGCCCCTTCGTTAGTCCTAGACCAGTAGTCAGGTTTCGGGGCGTGCGTTTTTAGTCCTACGCCCTTTCACTTGACCTGCGGTGGAAGGGTGGATTTGATACGATGTCAAATTCACTCTTTCTGTCTGCGTTTCAGGTGCGACCGGGCGTCTTCAACCCAGAGGAGAAGATATTGAACCACGGCCCGTAGAAGCAGATGTTGTGCGTTTAAATGTCGTGGAGGGAAGTGTCGGGGGGGGGGCACTTAGCACGTCTCCTCGTCTGGGCAAAATGACCTCTCCTGGGTTGCGGACGAACCTTTGGATAAGGAGTCCTATTTTTGCGATGAGTCGACCCGTGCTTATGTCGTGGTGGAAGATTGGGGTCCCGAGGACCCTGAAAACTGGCAGTGTCGTGCTCCTAAAGAGGCGAACCGGATATGTCATCGTTTCCCGGGGAAGCAATTTGCCATGTACGAGTTCGCTTTTCGAGAGGCGAGGGTTAGGCTGCCCTTCAACTCCTTTCAAATGTCGATCTTCAAGTGGCTTTGGTTGGCGCCGTCACAGTTGCACCCCAACGCCATCGCTTTCATGCGGGCGTACGAATTAGTTTGTCACTTCCTCGGCATCGGGTGTACTCGAGCTCTCTTCTTCCATATTTTCCACCTTCAACGGTCCGGTCTTCGAGGGCGTCATAGTTAGGTTTCCTTTAAGCAGCCAGTGAGGCTATTCAAGACGTACGTGGATTCCGCCCGACACTTCAAAGGGCGATGGTATGTAGTGAGGCCGATCACCCGTGTCGCCCTGCATTCTCTTTATTATTACAAGCGAGATGCGGACGGGGAGGAGAAGCTCATGTCGAGGATACCGTTGAGGTGGCAGCCCGACCATTTTGATCTTTCCACCAGCCATTACCGGGTTAAGTTCTCGAGCCTGGGTGTTGAGGATAGACTCGCTTACAAGAAGCTGGTGGAATTCGTGCAGAGTTTCAACCTAGCTGTCTGGGTTGACCGAAAAGGTGTTCCTTATGTCGATGAGGTCGGGATGCCGATCTGTGAACCCCGTCTCATCAACACGAAGGCTCTGCTCGAATGTGATACTGACGATCAGGCTATGGAATTATTTAGTAGGTGTTCTTTTATTCCTATGTTCTTTTGTCTTATGTTTTTCCCGCTGATGTTTGTGTCTTTGTTTTGCAGGTGTTATGCCCTCTGCTCGCGACCGAGTTCTTAAGCTGGCCAATCAAGCAGGAGCCCCGGACAAGGTCCCCAAGAAAAAGAAGAAGGCAGCTCCTCGTGTCCAGGAAGTAGCTGGTGACTCTGGGGTCGGGACCTCGAACACGGCGAGCCCAGTGCCCACTTCTCCACCGCCCATCCCGCGCTCCTCTCCGATCGATATCCCAGATATCCCGCCTCCATCTACCTCCCCTCTCCACAAGCGGAAGCGCCCAGATGGGACACTTACTAGGTCTGCTTTGGCGGGGGCAGCAGTCTGGGTGGCCCCAGGAGCTATTTGATGCCTCCTTGCTACACAGAGTAGGATTTTTTCAAAGTTGAAGATGCTATTGTTGTGTCAGCGCCTGAGGCGAAGGCCATTTTGAGCCAGGAGGCTGGTGTCCGGCGAAGGATCTGGCTGCAGTCATCAGGGTGATGGAGACAACCATGGTTCTTACCGATACCTCCGTATCCACGGCTTCCCTAGAGGATGCCCTTCTAAAGGTCCGTTCTGAAAATGACAAGTTGTCAAAGGACCTGTCAGACTATAAGGAGGAGCATCAGCTGCAGGAAGGGCTGAAGAAAGAGCTGGAGGAAGTGAAAGGGGAGTGGGATACGTTGAAGGCGGAAAAGGCGAGCCTGAAGGAGCAAGTCGTTGAGCATAAGAAAGTGGCCGAGGAAAATGCTGCGCTCGGTGCTCGTTTGGCTCTGCTCGAGGATACCATCCGTCCCTTGGTGGATGAGAGTGAAGAGGAGCTCGCTCTCCGTTCCCGGGGTGAACTAGTGGGACACATCCGTTCGCTCAACCAGGATCTGATGGTCGTGTTCAAAGAAGGGTTTGACAACGCTGTCGACCAGCTGAGGATACTGAACCCTGAGTTGGCGACGGAGGGGTCAGCTCACAATTATTGCGTCTAGGACGGGGAGATTTTGTGTCCCTTCGAAGCGGAGGAGGAGCTGGGAGAAGAGGAGGAGTAACTCCGGGCGGAGTCTTTGTATTTTATTTTGTTTATTTGTATGGCCTGCGTGCCTAATTTGTATGGCTTGTGTGCCTAGCTTGTATGAATATTGGCCTTCGGTCATACTTGTATTTTCTTCGGCTACGGCCGCGTATGAATGAATGTTTTGTTTTTAGCTGTTACCTTGCTCGGTTTTATTCAGTTTATATTTGCTGTATTTTTGTGAAATGTTTATGCTCGACTATGTTGGTCTCGCCGGTTTAGGGAACCGATGAGGTAGCGGGCGTTGTGCTCGCCTAAAATCGAAGTCGAGTTCGCGATTGGAGAACTCTGACCTCGGGGCTTGGGCCTTCCCATCGCGATCTGGGTGCCCTGCCAATCTTGGTACTGCGACGTTGGGGCTCGATCGAGGTCCCAACTGTCGGGGAGGGTTATGTCCGCTGGAGGGGTCGTGTTCGTCCCCGGGTAGCGTGGATCCTCCATGTAGTTTCGGTGGTGAAGAGCGTGGTCGTACCTCTCATGTCTCCCCGTGACATATTCAGCTGTAATATTGTCTAAGTTTCTCTGCGTTCCATGGTCGAGCGAGTTCTTCACCTTGTAGGTTTTCTAGATAGTAGGCCCCGTTGCTCGTCTTGTCGCAGACGCAATAGGGACCTTCCCAGTTGGCGGCCAGTTTACCCTCTCTTGGGTTTTTTTGATTTCTTCTGAGGACCAGGCTGCCCACCTGGAACTCTCTCTTTATGACCTTCGCGTCATGGCGCAAGGCTATTTTTTGTTTGAGGGAAATTTCCCTAAGGGCTGCTTCGGAGCGGATCTCGTTGACGAGATCCAGCTCGGCTCTAAGTGCTTCGTCGTTCATCTCCTCGTCTAGGGATTCCTCTATGCGTCTCGTCGGCTCTCGTATTTCTACTGGGATGACTGCTTCGGTGTTGTATGTTAGTCGGAATGGTTTTCCCCGGTTGTGGAGTGTGGTGTCGTGGGGTATGCCCACAGGACGCTGTGTAATTCTTCGACCCATGCCCTTTTTGCCTCGCTGAGTCTGCGCTTCAGTCCGCGCAGGATTACCCTGTTGGCCGCCTCTGCTTGCCCGTTGGTTTGAGGGTGCTCGACGGATGTGAAATATTGTTTAGTACCTAAGCTAGCCACGAAGTCCTGAAATCCTTCGTCTGTGAATTGCGTCCCGTTGTCCGTGATGAGGACCTGAGGTATGCCAAACCGAGCGAGGATATTTCGTTTAAAAAATCGAAGAATGTTATGTGCTGTTATTTTGGCCAGCGCTTCTGCTTCGATCCATTTGGTAAAATAGTCTACCCCTACGATGAGGTATTTATTCTGGTATGATTCGGTTACGAAGGGTCCGAGGATGTCCATGCCCCACCACGCGAATGGCCAATGAGAGGAGAGTGTTTTTAGTTCGTTCGGGGGTGCAAGGTGCATGTCGGCGTGTCGTTGACATTTGTCGCATTTTTTGACGTGTTCCTTGGAGTCGTATTGCATAGTCGACCAATAGTAGCCTGCTCAAAGAGCCTTTCGTGCGAGTGATCGTCCGCCGGGATGTTAGGCGTTGATTCCTCGGTGCATTTCCCCCAATATGTCGGGAACTTTCTCTTCTTCGACGCATTTGAGTAACGGGATGGAAAGCCCTCTACGGTAGAGTTTCCCTTCGAGGAGGACGTACGAGCACGCCCTACGTTTGGTGACGGTCGCCTTTTTAGGGTCAGTAGGGAGTTCGCCCTTCGTGAGGTAATCATAGATGGGCGTCATCCAACAATGAGTATCCCCGATCACGTTAAACTCAAGTGGGGGAGGCGGCTTCTCGATACTAGGTCGAGGAAGGATTTCCTGGATTACTAATTTGTTTCCGCCCTTCTTTCTCGTGCTAGCTAGTTTTGACAGGATGTCTGCTCGTGTGTTGTGCTCGCAAGGTATGTGTTGAACTTCCCACTTCTCGAATTTTTCGAGTCTTTCTTTGACTAGGGCCAAGTACTCGATGAGGTTGTCGTTCTTGGTTTGGTACTCTCCCCGTACTTGTGATGCTACGAGCTGGGAGTCTGTTGATATTTTTACTTCTTTTGCTCCTAAGTCATCGGCTAGTCTCAGGCCGGCAATGAAAGCTTCATATTCGGCTTGGTTGTTAGATGTTGGGAAAGCTAATCACTACAAGAAAATTTGCAAATTACGACGGTTAATTTGGCAGAGTACGGCGGTTAAAACTGACGCAAATTACAAGTCAGGACGGTTTCCCTTCTGTCGTGTAAACGTGCGTGGCGAGGCTGTATTACGACGGTTTGTAAAATTGTTGCTCCAACTGTCGTAGCATCCCGCGACGGTTTTGAAACTGTCTCCAATTTATTATTACGACGGTTGTAACCGCCATAATTTTGGAATAAATATTTCATTAAAATAAATAACGACGGTTTTAACCGCCATAATTATATAATATATATATCTTTTAATGGAAAAAAGCGTCGGTTGTAACCGCCATAATTTTATAATATATAATTAAAAATGCAACTGATGGTTGTTGATGCTGCCACAAGAACACTACAAACACCAAATTGTGTTTCCAACAAAAGAAAATAATTGAATTAAAGTTCTCAAAGTTTGATAATAAAGTAATTAGTCACATATACATGTAGCAAGGCCATCAAAAGAAAGACTTAGTTAATTATATTTTCCTTAACATCAGTCACACAAGATTGAACTTACATCTTTTGTCCCTAAAAAAATAGAAAATAAATTACCAACAAGGCATAATATAATGAACATAGAATTACAACCCAAGATGCAACATAAATAACTTTGAACTTTCATTTTGTTGGTTTCTCTAACGAGTCTGACTTCAGCTTCTAACTGAGCACTTTCCCATTAAGCCATGTGGCTGAGATTTGCGGAGTGTTTGGAGTATTGACACTTGATACTTCCTCCACCATATATGGTATATGTTTTTGGTTTGTGATTTGTGGGGTCTATTCCATTCTTGTTAGTCTTTTCTTGAGATGTGTGTTCCAGTAGTTTTTTATCTCGTTGTCAGTTCTCCTTGGATGTTGAGCTGTTATGGTTGACCATCTGTTTTTGTTCAACCAAACCAATCATCAACATTATTTCCATTAATAATTATGCAATAATTATGAAAGTATTCTCCAGGATGTTATGTTCTTGGACAAGGATGTTTTCTAATGAACTACAAGTATCTGAACTGTTCCTAATCCCTGTCAAAATTGAACAAATATAAGAATGGAATATCAGTTAAAAATTGATATGGACAAAGGCAAATCTATTTAGAAATAATAGTTCAAGTAACAAAATACTACATGATAGGTTCCATTGGCGTGAACTACTAGTAGTTATCAACACTTTTTCAGTGAATAAAATCATGAATACATATACAATATTCATGAAAATTGAGGTAAACTAAACCAATGTATTTAGAGTTTTATTTAATACAATAATGAGCTCCATACTCTCACGTCAGGCCCAAGAAAAAATTGATGGAAAAATTATGAAGGTTGTGTTCTAAGAGTTTTAACTACTAGCATGGAGTTTCAATGCTTTCCAAAAACCTTTACCCAATTATGACAGAACATTAGCATACTAAATTTAACATAGAACATTAACATCTAATGCACTACTTCTGGTACTAATTACACACATAGTTCATTGATAACTATAAGTTACAAACAAATAACTAATCTTATAATAGGTAATTAGGATCATTTCAGGCCTTGTACAACCTGGCGTGTTATATCTCATCATTATCCAAGACTTTCACTCAATAGAACTATTTTATTAAGTTTACAAATGATTAAGCCATTTAAGTAAAATGGCTTCGCAATAATTCATAGGTAAATTAACTTAAAAGGTTTAAGAGAAAATAAGATGAACGAAATAAAGATGAAACCGAAACAAAAACCTAAACTTACTGAGATGCTTGTTGATTATGATGATGTCATGAATTCCATTGTCATCGTCATCATATCCTTCCCTGTAAAATGGAACAAAAAAGAAATGGATTTGAATCCCAACAAGGTTAAATTCTAACGTTAGAACCGAATGACAATAATAATCATTTTACCATTTCAGGAAGTTGCCTAACTGTAACCTCATTCCTTGGGTTACCTACATTGAAGATGTGCCCATTGGCTCTAGCAGGCGTTTTTCTGTCAACAAACATGTCACAGAATCTTCATCACAGAACTGACAATAATAATAAGTATTAGATGAAGAATATATGACATAACCTACAATCATCAATAGGACAACTTCAATAACATATTTGATGTAAACAAAAGGTTCTATTGGATTCGCCACTGTCAACAAGCTTTAGGGGCTCTCCACTGAGAAGATTCTGCAGAAAAGGAATAGACAAAAAATAGTTAGAGTTCAAGAAAAACCATTTTTGACTCAAAAATAAAAGCCCGTTAGTAGTTTGAAGCATTACAATGACTATAACCAACAACAACAAGGTTCAGCATTCACATATCGCATATTCAAATTTAAGTTATTATTCATGAATCTTGAACATATTGCAATAATTAAGGAGCTTATGTAGATTATTGTATGACCCGCATTGCAGCCTCCCCTTTAAGTACATTAATTCTCCTCATCACATATGAAATAAAATAGTTAGCCCCATTTCTCTTTACTAATTGGAAATTTGTAAAAGAAAAAGAAACAATGAAATCCATTTATCAAACACTACAAAATAGTTTATAATTCATTGATGTAGTTTAATAAAAAATATATATTCAGTGATAAATGAAATGTTGGAGAATAAGGAAAAAAACTCATTTATCATTAGTTACATGTCCTGAACTAATCAAAGGGTACAACTCTCCATGTCTGAAATCCCACATGCTTTTAACCAAGCAACATAAA
Source organism: Lathyrus aphaca (assembly GCA_963966055.1). Lineage (NCBI taxonomy): Eukaryota > Viridiplantae > Streptophyta > Magnoliopsida > Fabales > Fabaceae > Lathyrus > Lathyrus aphaca. The sequence goes on along the minus strand of OZ014524.1, from coordinate 11,644,231 downwards.
GTCAGTAGAAAACCAAAACCAAAAACTGCAATTGACATATAAAACCAACCTAAGACAATCCTCTAACAAACCAAAATTAAGGGAACCACCGGATAGCGTTTGTGATAGAAAAATCTGCAACAATAAAAGTTTGTCCTCAGTGCCCAAATGAAGCAGATATGTGAGCAACAATCATGTGTATTTTCCTTAACTAACATTAAATCCAATATTTTAGTTTTAAAAATATCAACTCATCCATACTCCATACATGACTATTTCTTAGCACAATATATATCAATCAATATCATGACTAACAACCTATGTAGCACCGAACATAATATATAAGAATCTACAATAATTACATATTAATTTTTAACCATTAATAATAATCATCAAATTCCACTACATGAAGCAAATCATCATCCATGAGATTATGTCTTTGATTAAGTGAAAGTAAAATAAAATTACAGCAAATAAGTATATGAAATACAATGTAACATAGCAAGGAATCCACATAGATTATAGCAGTAAGAAGAGAATACCTCTCATAAAGTAAGAAGAGTTACTTTCTGCAATGATTATCGTAGTAAAGAATAGAGAGAAAAACTACATTATATATAATCATCTTTAAATAATATGTTGCAATGGTTCAATCTGATGCAATAACTTCGAGTTAGCGAAATTATACACAAATATCGTTTGATCCACTACGACGATTATTCGATTTGGCCGCAGCCGAACACCGCTTAACAGTAGAACAAAACGAGAGTTCACCGATGCCTATACCTTGATGATCATCCAAGATCTTGACTTTGGAGAGATAGTACCGAGGGTGAGAGTGAGGTCGAGGTTGTCGACAATGGAGGAAGAAACACATGTAATTGATGGAGAGAAATCAAAAATCTCAAAAAAATTAGGTTAGGCTTATTTAAAAGTTTCATACAACTTATAAAAAATTGAGCGGTGAGTTTTCCCTCTTTCCGTTCTGAAAATTATTTTTATTTTAAATAACTTACATTGTTATAAATATATAATTTTAATAATTGATAAACTTAATGTAAAGGTGAATTTTCCCTCTTTCTGTTTTGAAAATTATTTTTATTTTTTAACACATAAATTATAAAATTAATTTTATTTTAAAATAACTTACATTGTTATAAATATATAATTTTAATAATTGATAAACTTAATGTAAATTTTTATACATGTTAAATTATAAATGATATAAAATATTGAATTAAAATATTTACTATTTTGATCAAAAAAATGTTAAGTATTTTTAAAAAATTGCTAGAGTTTTTCAAAGTTTTTACAATTACTTATTCTTTGAACTCTAAATTACATTTTATTTGGTTAGTTAAATTTGTTGGTTTTTTTTACCAAATTTAATTTTGATTAATATGATACATGAGTTTTAGCGCAAAAGATAAATTTATGGAGGAAGACGGGTGAAATCAAAGTCACGACCTTTTAACAGCGTGTGAAGGGTATGGGATGGCGATGGTAGATTCACCATCGACCTTTAGTAAATTTTCAGTAATAGGGAGCGACAGTTGGTTCACCGTCGTGACCTTTTGTGTGTTTGTCAGCTTTGCTAAGGTGGTAGCGTGTGAGTTACTAGTTTTAGGGAGCAACGGTTGATCTATCGTCGTGACATAAAATTTAGGGTGGTTCTTGAGACAGACATATACTTATTTGTAAGGAGGTTTAATGATAACAATCATAATATTTATTATTTTTAAGTTTAGGCATTTTTTATAGAAAAATAGGGTTTTTGTTTCGAAGAAAAATTGATCACATTACTTATAAAATAAAAAGTTAAGTAAAAAACATATTAAGGACGGTTTTGTGATAACTGTCGTGACAACCGTCGCAGTCCAGTTCCTAACTGTCGTGACAACCGTCGCAGTCCAAGAATAAGGACGGTTTTGTGATAACTGTCGCAAAAAATCTATGACAGTTGACCCTAACGGTCGTGACAACCGTCACAATCTAGGAATAATGACGGTTTTGTGATAACTGTCGCAACTCAAGTGTCGTAAATATCCTTTTTTCTTGTAGTGAATGCTAATGAGACCTCAATCAGGATTCCGTCCTTGTTTTCGAGGATGATCCCGTCCCCGCTGCCCGTCGTGCTGGAGGCTCCTGTTGGTGTAAGCCCTAGAGGCCAATACTTTTTGGTACTTGTATCGGATTATTCGTTTAATAATAAAAGGCATTTCTTTATTATGTTTGTCTTTCAGAATAATAAAGTCCCTAGAATAGTTAGTCTGTTTAATGAAATGTTAAGTGTGACTTAATCATGAGATCCCATTAAACATAAAGACATTATTCTTAAAATATCCGTAGTCAAGCTTTATTGCAAAGTGGGATAACATTAAAGCATTGAGACTATTATGAAGATAGACTGATGATCACATCTCATGGATCATGGATAAAGAGTTATCAAGTCTTGACATAGGTATAAATATTAGGAGTAATATTTATACCGGATTGACCCGCTATGAGAATACTACATAGTATGTTATGCAAAGTGTCATAAGTTATTCTCATGGTGATAATGGTGTATTACCACCCTTCGACCTGAAACCACTATGGACCCTAGATGTAGAGTCGGGTGCTTTATTGCTGATCAAACATTATCCGTAACTGGATGATCATAAAGACAGTTGATGGGCACTCCACGAAGCATGCTCAGGGACATGAGTGTCCTAGATGGAATTTGCCAATCCTGCATAACAGGAGAAATGTCTAAGGGCCCAATATTGAACTGGACAAGGATGACACAGTGTATGCCTTGTGTTCAATATAGACATAGGGGCAAAAGGGTAATTGTACAAACATATATTATCACGAAAAAGGTTTTGTCAGATCACATGACATTTTCGTGACTTGGGTAGCAGTGATGTGTTGCTAGATACCGCTCACTGTTTATTATGTTAAATATATAATTTAATATAATTACCAACGTTACGAAATCCTACAGGGTCACACACATAAGGACAGTTTGATGAGAGATAGAGAAATCAAAGGAACACCGTAAGGTACGGTGCACTTAAGTGAAAATAGAAATTCGGATAATATAATAATAATTATTGTTATTTTATAATGGTTATAAAATAATAATAAAATAAATATATTTATTATAATAATAGTTATTATAATAATATATAATATTATTATGGATCATGTGAATTGGGCTTTTAGCCCGCAGCCCACAAGAGAGTCTATAAAAGGAACCCTTGTGATGAAGCTTTCACTTGATGCAATTTCGTTTTTGATTCTCTTTTCTCACTCAAATAATTCCGTTCGTAAGCAGCTAGCACTGTGACCGGAAGCTGTTCGTGTGGACTGAGTAGAGGCGTTGCACTTCATCAACGCTTGTGATCGCTGCATCAAAGATCTGAATCGCCACAAAGAGGTAACGATTTTATCACTGACCATGCTCATTCGTAAGGATCACTAAAGGAAAATTTTGTTTTCCGCTGCGTTTTGATCGCAATTTTCCTTCAGTGGTATCAGAGCCACTTACGAAACCATGGGTCTGATAGCTGTTAAATTTCCGTTTTTTTCTGTATTTGATTCGATTAAAACACAGAACGAATTTAACAATAAACGATTAATTAAATTTGGCATCTGTTGTGTACGATTTGGATGATTGATGTTGATTATGCTTCAGAAACCGACATTAGTATGGTGAAGTTGTGCGATACATTGATCATCCATAGGTTACACAATTAGATCGATCACTTTTATATAAGATATAAGAAATTCTGATGCAAAGATGGTATATGGGATATACTGTTTTGATTTCATCCATTCAATCACATAAGGATTGTAATTCTTTTGAAAGATCATCATCTTCATTCGCTTCGGAATCCGACATTAGTATGGTGAAGCAATGACATGTTGATCTATCATATTGAGTTATCAATCGAGTTGTGTTTGATGGCATGAAATTGTTGCATTAGGATTAATGGCAGTACAAGTGTTGTATTGCCGCAGACTTTTCCGGTTGGGGTTGTAAATGCACAAAAGTTGTGCAGGAAACGACGTGAAATACAATGAAGTGTTCATAAAATTTTTCGCCGGGGCGCTGCCCCTGACGACCCCGCAAGGAGGCGCTGCCCCCTTGACCCCCGTCCGCTGAACGGTCAGCGGAACCACCGTCCGCTGACCGGGCAGCGGAACCCCCGGCTAAGTCTGCAAAGTGTGATCAATCAGCCGAAATTTAATTTAGTTTATTTAATTATCGGAATTTTAAACTAATAATAAAAGTGTGTTTATTATTATTTATTTGTGGTGATCAGTTATGGCCTTAGTTTATCCTTTATTATTGTTTTGGGATTTTTAAATACGGCCTGCGTGTCGTGCCTCTCTCTCAATCTCTTTATGTAACTTCTTTTCTCATCTCACTCCCTCGTATGTAAAACGAGTTTTCTTATATGTAATGTAATATTATGTTATGAAGAAAAAGGAAAGTATTCAATATTAAAGGAGGACAACCTTGGAGATCATGCTTGGAGAAGCTTAGATCGTTATTAGGTTAGCTTAGGTTCTCTCATTGGCTTGAGAGAACAATTGCGTTAGGGGCCATAATTGTATCTTTTTATATGTATGTTGATGCATGTAATTGTATGTTGATGCATGTGAGAGACGTTTTGCATGTTAAGCCGGTGAGATCAAACTAATAACAAAATCCCTCAAAATTAAATATTAAGTTTATGCTTTCCAATTTTTTAGCACTCATCAAGACTAGTATCGAGCATTGTAGGTTTCGCCTACGCGAGGTGCATGTTCTATATTAGTAAGGTGTGATGGGATAATTGTAATATCCAATTGCTAAAACAATGGGTCAAACTTAACTAAACAAATTATAATAAGATTATACATGTTTAGAAGCAAGAATTGGGAATGATTCATGTGATGGATCAGAATAAGGAGTTATTCACCCAATTGAAAATATTCGAGAGTTGTATGAGATACAATTGGAAGGAGTTCCTACCTAAATAACTTAGTTTTGTGTAATCAGCCTAACGCTGACTTAAAACAAAGTGAAACATGGATCTCGACCCACTAGAAAGTCTTCCAACGGGATTTTCCGAATCAAATGATGAGGGTCATTTGTTTTGAATAAAATAGTGGGAGCATATTTGATTAAAGGCCTAATTAAATATGTTGTTTTAATGATACTTATATTTTCATATTTCTCTTGTAGATTACCATGACAACAAACACATCGAACAATATTTTGCGATCCATCCTAGATAAGGAAAAATTGTCTGGGACAAATTTCCTGGATTGGCACCGTAATCTGAGGATTGTCCTCAAGCACGATAAGAAGCTGTATGTCTTGGAGACACCAGTTCCTGAGGAGGAACCTCCTAGTTCTGCATCAAAGGCAGAAAGAGATGCTTATAAGAAGCATTTCGATGATGCCAATGAAACCGCTTGCCTCATGCTTGCTACCATGAACTCTGAGTTGCAAAAGCAACACGAGAACATGTCTGCGTTCGATATGATCGGACATCTGAAAATGCTTTATCAAGAGCAAGCAAGAAATGAGAGGTTTCAGGTTTCAAAGTCCCTTTTTAACAGCAAGTTAGCTGAGGGAGCCCCTGTAAGTCCCCATGTACTCAAGATGATTGGGTATGTGGAGAACCTTGACAGATTAGGGTTTCCCCTTGGAAAAGAACTTGCGATTGATCTGATCTTGCAATCGTTGCCAGAGAGCTTCAGTCAGTTTGTCCTGAATTTCAATATGAATGACTTGGACAAAAGTCTTCCAGAACTGCTAGGCATGTTGAGAACTGCTGAGCAGAATATGAAGACAAAAGGGAAATCTATTCTGATGGTCAGTAATGGAAAGAAACAGAACAAGAGGCCCATCAAACAGGGTGGTAGAGGGAAAGGCAAGGAAGTTGCCAAACCCAAACCCACTCCTCCTGTTTTGAAGCCTAGTGGAGGAATAGCAAAGGAGGGCACTTGCTTCCATTGCGGTAAGACCGGACATTGGAAGAGAAATTGCCCAAAGTACCTGGAAGATAAGAAAAATGGAGTAGAGACTTCAAATTCAGGTATTTTTGTTATTGAAATTAATTTATCTACTTCTGCATCATGGGTATTAGATACTGGATGCGGTTCTCACATTTGTACTAATGTGCAGGGGCTAAAAAGGAGTAGAGATTTGGCAAAAGGTGAAATTGACCTACGAGTTGGCAATGGAGCAAAGGTTGCTGCTTTAGCTGTAGGAACTTATGTTTTAACTTTACCTAGTGGTTTAATAATTCAGTTAGAGAACTGTTATTATGTACCTGCAATTAGCAGGAATATTATTTCCGTTTCTTGTTTGGACAAGTTTGGTTTTTCATTCATAATAAAGAACAATTGTTGCTCCATTTATTTGAATGATATATTCTATGCTACTGCAAAAATGAATAATGGACTATATGTCCTTGATCTTGAAATGCCAATTTATAACATTAATACTAAAAGGTTGAAACCTAATGAGTTGAATCCAACTTACCTTTGGCACTGTCGATTAGGCCACATAAATGAGAAACGCATTTCCAAACTCCATAAAGATGGACTCTTGGACTCTTTTGATTATGAATCATATGAGACATGCAGATCTTGTTTAATTGGAAAGATGACAAAGTCCCCATTCACAGGAAAAGGTGAAAGGGCTAATGATCTTTTGGCACTCATACATACTGATGTATGTGGACCACTGAACATACCAGCCAGAGGAGGTTTTCAGTACTTCATCACTTTTACCGATGACTTCAGTAGATACGGATATGTGTATTTAATGAAACACAAATCTGAGTCCTTTGAAAAGTTCAAGGAATTCAAGAATGAAGTACAAAACCAACTAGGTAAGAATATTAAAGTTCTTCGATCAGATCGAGGCGGTGAATATTTAAGCCTAGAATTTGATGACCATCTAAAAGAGTATGGGATTATATCCCAACTTACTCCTCCTGGAACACCACAATGGAATGGTGTATCTGAGAGAAGAAATCGAACCTTGTTAGACATGGTCCGATCCATGATGAGTCACGCCGATCTTCCAAACTCCTTTTGGGGACATGCATTATTAACAGCAGCTTACACACTTAACCGTGTTCCATCCAAAAAGGTTGATAAGACACCATATGAGATATGGAGTGGTAAGAAACCACATATGTCTTACATGAAGATTTGGGGTTGCGAAGTTTACGTCAAACGACAAATTTCAACCAAGCTTGAGCCCAAATCTGACAAATGCTTATTTGTGGGGTATCCTAAAGAAACAAGAGGATATTACTTCTACAATCCTTCTGAGGGCAAAGTGTTTGTCGCTCGAACTGGAGTCTTTCTGGAAAGGGATTTTATTTCCAAAGGAAACAGTGGGAGGAAAATAGAGCTTGAAGAAATTCAAGAATCACAAAACATTGAAACACCTATGGAGGAACTAGAGCAGGAAACACAAGTAGTTGTGGAAGAGCAACCTGCTCAAGTAGAACAAGACCAGCGTAGGTCAAGCAGGACACGTCACCAACCTGAGAGATATGGATATCTCATAAGTGATCAGGGTGATGTATTACTCATGGATCAAGATGAGCCTGCGACCTACAAAGAGGCCATAACTGGTCCTGAGTCTGAGAAGTGGCTAGAAGCCATGAAATCTGAAATGGATTCCATGTACACAAACCAGGTTTGGACCTTGGTAGAACCTCCTATAGGAGTTAACCCTATAGGATGCAAGTGGGTCTTCAAGAAGAAGACTGACATGGATGGTAAGGTACATACCTATAAAGCAAGATTGGTTGCAAAAGGCTATAAACAAATTCATGGGGTTGACTATGATGAAACCTTTTCACCAGTTGCAATGCTTAAATCTGTTCGGATTTTACTTGCCATCGCTGCATATCATGATTATGAAATATGGCAGATGGATGTCAAAACTGCTTTCCTTAATGGGAATCTTCTTGAGGATGTGTATATGACACAACCTGAAGGATTTGACATACCACAAGATGCCCAAAAGATATGCAAGTTACAGCGATCAATCTATGGATTGAAGCAAGCTTCCAGAAGCTGGAATCTTCGTTTTGATGAAACCGTAAAACAATATGGATTCATCAAAAATGAAGATGAACCTTGTGTCTACAAGAAGGTTAGTGGGAGCATGATCGTGTTTCTGGTATTATATGTAGATGACATATTACTCATTGGAAACGATGTCCCTACCTTGCAACAAGTGAAGACTTGGTTAGGGAATTGTTTTTCTATGAAAGACCTAGGTGAAGCAGCCTATATATTAGGAATTAGGATCTATAGAGATAGATCACAAAAACTGCTTGGCCTAAGTCAGAGTACATACATAGATAAAGTGTTGAGACGCTTTAATATGCATGATTCCAAGAAAGGATTCATACCTATGCAACATGGTCTGTGTTTATCAAAAACACAATCCCCTTCAACTAAGGAAGAAAGGGATCGCATGAATAAGATTCCATATGCATCTGCAATAGGATCTATCATGTATGCCATGTTATGTACTCGACCAGATGTCTCGTATGCATTAAGTGCAACGAGTAGGTACCAATCTGATCCCGGTGATGCTCACTGGGTAGCTGTCAAGAATATCCTTAAGTACTTGAGAAGGACTAAGGATTCATTCTTGATATATGGAGGTCAGGAAGAGCTTGATGTAATTGGTTACACTGATGCTAGCTTCCAGACAGATAAGGATGATTTTAGATCACAATCTGGTTATGTGTTCTGTCTCAATGGTGGCGCTGTGAGCTGGAAAAGTTCAAAGCAGGAAACAGTTGCTGATTCTACAACTGAGGCCGAGTATATTGCTGCCTCAAATGCAGCAAAGGAAGCTGTTTGGATCAAGAAGTTCATTAGTGAACTTGGCATAGTCCCTAGCATTGTGGATCCCATTGGTTTATATTGTGATAACAATGGTGCTATCGCACAAGCTAAGGAGCCTAGATCTCACCAACGATCCAAACACATACTTAGGCGTTATCACCTCATTCGAGAGATAATCGATCGGGGAGATGTGAAGATATGCAGAGTACCTACACTTGACAATATCGCTGACCCATTAACAAAGCCTCTTGCGCAACAGAAGCATGATGGTCATACTAGATCTATGGGTATTAAGGGTATGCCTAATTGGCTCTAGTGCTAGTGGGAGATTGTTGGTGTAAGCCCTAGAGGCCAATACTTTTTGGTACTTGTATCGGATTATTCGTTTAATAATAAAAGGCATTTCTTTATTATGTTTGTCTTTCAGAATAATAAAGTCCCTAGAATAGTTAGTCTGTTTAATGAAATGTTAAGTGTGACTTAATCATGAGATCCCATTAAACATAAAGACATTATTCTTAAAATATCCGTAGTCAAGCTTTATTGCAAAGTGGGATAACATTAAAGCATTGAGACTATTATGAAGATAGACTGATGATCACATCTCATGGATCATGGATAAAGAGTTATCAAGTCTTGACATAGGTATAAATATTAGGAGTAATATTTATACCGGATTGACCCGCTATGAGAATACTACATAGTATGTTATGCAAAGTGTCATAAGTTATTCTCATGGTGATAATGGTGTATTACCACCCTTCGACCTGAAACCACTATGGACCCTAGATGTAGAGTCGGGTGCTTTATTGCTGATCAAACATTATCCGTAACTGGATGATCATAAAGACAGTTGATGGGCACTCCACGAAGCATGCTCAGGGACATGAGTGTCCTAGATGGAATTTGCCAATCCTGCATAACAGGAGAAATGTCTAAGGGCCCAATATTGAACTGGACAAGGATGACACAGTGTATGCCTTGTGTTCAATATAGACATAGGGGCAAAAGGGTAATTGTACAAACATATATTATCACGAAAAAGGTTTTGTCAGATCACATGACATTTTCGTGACTTGGGTAGCAGTGATGTGTTGCTAGATACCGCTCACTGTTTATTATGTTAAATATATAATTTAATATAATTACCAACGTTACGAAATCCTACAGGGTCACACACATAAGGACAGTTTGATGAGAGATAGAGAAATCAAAGGAACACCGTAAGGTACGGTGCACTTAAGTGAAAATAGAAATTCGGATAATATAATAATAATTATTGTTATTTTATAATGGTTATAAAATAATAATAAAATAAATATATTTATTATAATAATAGTTATTATAATAATATATAATATTATTATGGATCATGTGAATTGGGCTTTTAGCCCGCAGCCCACAAGAGAGTCTATAAAAGGAACCCTTGTGATGAAGCTTTCACTTGATGCAATTTCGTTTTTGATTCTCTTTTCTCACTCAAATAATTCCGTTCGTAAGCAGCTAGCACTGTGACCGGAAGCTGTTCGTGTGGACTGAGTAGAGGCGTTGCACTTCATCAACGCTTGTGATCGCTGCATCAAAGATCTGAATCGCCACAAAGAGGTAACGATTTTATCACTGACCATGCTCATTCGTAAGGATCACTAAAGGAAAATTTTGTTTTCCGCTGCGTTTTGATCGCAATTTTCCTTCAGCTCCGTCGACGAAGATCGTCCATTTATGGGCGTCGTCTGCCGGTACCAGGCTGTGAGTCATTTCCGCGACAAAGTCGGCCAGGGCTTGAGCTTTCAGAGCTTTCTTATTCTCGTACTGTATATCGAATTCGGAAAGTTCCAGCGACCATTTTAGCATTCTACCGGCCATGTCTGGTCGCCCGAGGAGTTGTTTTATCGGTTGATCGGTTCTTACCTTGACCGTGTGAGCGAGGAAGTAATGACGTAATCTCCTCGCTGCGTTTATGAGAGCTAATGCAACCTTTTCAATTTGTTGGTATCTGAGTTCGGGGCCTTGGAGTGTTTTGCTCGTGAAGTAGATGGGTTTTTGTCCCTCGTTGGTTTCTCTGATTAGAACGGCACTAACGGCCTCGGTTGCCACGGACAGATACAGGTATAAGGTCTCCCTTTCCAATGGTCGTGATAGGACCGGGGGTTCGGAGAGGACCTTCTTCAAATGGAGTAGTGCTCGTTCACATTCGTCGGTCCATTCGAAGTTGGCCTCCTTACGGAGGAGTCTGAAGAAAGGTAGCGCGTGCTGGGCAGATTTGGCGATGAAACGGGAGAGCGAGGCGAGCACCCCGTTGAGGGAGTGGATGGATTTTTTAGATTTCGGGGTCGGAAATTCCGAGAATGCTCGACATTTGTTGGGGTTGGCCTCGATTCCCCTCTCGGTGAGGTAGAAACCTAGGAATTTTCCTGCCCGAACGCCGAACGTACATTTTTCAGGGTTAAACCTCATTTTGCATTGTCTCGCCTGCTCGAAGACTTTATAGAGGTGTCGAGCGTGGTCGGTCTCCTCGTGTAATTTGATGATCATGTCGTCCATGTATACCTCGAGCATATCCCCGATTTCTCCTCGGAAGACTTTGTTCATCATGCGCTGGTACGTGGCCCCGACGTTCTTGAGTCCGAAGGGCATTACGTTGTAGTAGTAATTGTCGGTCAGGGTCATGAACACCGTGTGTCTCTTGTCCGTGTCCGACATAGGGATTTGATTATATCCGCTGTATGCATCCATGAGGGACAAGAGTTTGAAACATGCAGAGTTGTCAACGAGTTTATCTATGTTAGGGAGAGGGAAAACATCTTTGGGGCAAGCCCTATTAAGATCAGTATAATCAACACACATGCACCATTTTTCATTATTTTTCTTAATGAGGACTACATTAGAGATCCAGGTTGTGTATTGGGCTTCAGAAATAAAATTTTCCTCTAAGAGGTCTTTTACAGCTCGCTCGGCAGCCTCCGCTTTCTCGGGGGACTGCTTGCGCCTACGCTGTGCTACGGGCTTGACTGCCCGGTCCAAAGCTAATTGGTGACATGCAACCTCAGGGTCTAGGCCGGGCATTTCCGCGGCGTTCCATGCGAAAATATCGGAGTTCTCCCTGAGGCATATCGCGAGTTGCTTCCTTGTTTCTTCGGGCAGCCGCTTGCCTATTTTTACTGCTCTGTTAGGGTTGTCGCCCAGGGGGACGAGCTCGAACTCTCCGTCCGGGACTGGGCGGAACGGGTGAGCGGGAGTCTGCTCCTTGGTGGGTCTCCACTCTTCAGTTTCGTCCTGGCCGATGCGGCAATCGAGGTCGATGGCGTTGATTCCCTGGAGGGGAGGATCCTCGGCCCTGGGCTTTTTGTTACTCTTTGTATTGACTGTGTCATGTCCTTTTACTGCGGCATCGTAACACCTTCGGACAGCTTCGATGTCGCCATGGATGGTGACTACACGGCCTAGTTTGGTGTAATATTTCATCTTCAGGTGGACGGTAGACGGGACCGCGGTCAGCTCAGCTAGCGTCGGGCGGTCGAGGATGCAGTTGTAAATAGAGGGACATTCTATGACCAGGAACTGGATCTTGATTTCTCTGGCCGTCTCTTGCTCTCCGAAGATGATGAGGAGCTCGATGTAACCTCAAGGCTTTGTCGTGGCTCCATTGAATCCTTGGAGGTCGGACCCGACGTAGGGAGATAGGTTGGTTTTGTCCAATTTTAGGTTCTTGAAAAGGTGGACGTACATGATGTCCACCGAGCTGCCTTGATCGACCAGAATGTGTCGGACGTCGAAGTGAGCCATCTTGTCTCTAATCAACAATGGGATGCCCGAATTTGGGGAACTACCTGGAAGCTCCTCTAAAAAGAAAGATATTGGGTTGGATTTGCCTCGGTACTTTGTCAGCGTTGCCTTTTGCTCGAGCGCGGTCAGAAGGAGCTCGTCGAACTTGCGTTTTACTGAAAGGGCGGCGGCCTCGCCGTTCATCCCTCCGCCTGATACGACGAGGGCAGTCGGAAAGTCTTCCCAGGGGCTGAGAGCAGTGACCTGCCCTTCGGGTGGTATCCCGGGGAAGCTGAAGTCTTCTGGTCGTGATATGCAAATGGCCACCTGATAAGAAGACTCGTCGGGGGGAGTGTCCTCCCGGGGTCTCTTCTTTTCTGGATCTTCGTGTTTGGAGGTTTCGTTCCTCCTAATGTATTGCTTTAGATGCCCTTCTTGGATCAAGATCTCTATTCCGTCTTTCAGGAGAACGCAATCTTCAGTCACATGCCCATGGCTTCTGTGGAACCTGCAGTATTTGGACTTGTCGGTGTGGGTTTGGATGCAGACGGTTTCGGGAACCTTACCCTGCCTTGTTTGAACTCGGAGTTGATGCATTCGGCGAGGATGCGCTCGCGGGGAGCTGTCAGTAATGTATACTCGTTGTACCGGCCCGCAGAGCCTCTTCCTTCTCGGGGTTCGCGGGGTTTCTCTTCCCTTCGCCTGTCCCCGTTGCGACGGGGAATGTTCGGATCTTCGCGCTTGGGGTGATCGGTTTCCTCGGTGTTGCGGCTGCTGCGAGCGTTGTGGGCTGCTTTTCTTCGTATCTGATGTAAGCTTGGGCTTTATGTAAGAGGTCATTCAGAGTGTGGGGAGGTTCTGTCCCAACTGCTCGGCTAAGCTCGCTTTCGGGCAAGAGTCCCCTCTCGAGGAGATATTTCTTCATATGTTCTGTAGTGTCCACCTCGACAGCCTCTTGGTTGAATCGTTCGATGTACGAGCGCAATGTCTCATTTTTCCTTTGTACTATGGCTTCAAGGATCGCCTCCGTCTTGGGATGGCGTCGGGAGGTTGTGAAATGCCTCGTGAACATGGATCTCATAACTCTCCAAGATGTGATGGACTCTGGGGCCAAGCTTTTGTACTAGGCCATGGCTCCTTTCCCGAGGGTCGTTGAGAACAGCCTGCATTTGAGATGCCCGGTGATGTCGTTGCGGTAGTCGAGCATTGCATTGACATTGTCGACGTGATCGTCGGGGTCAGTGGTCCCGTCGTATATGGCCAGGTTTGGGGGTTTCTCCATGCCTTTTGGGAGTGGAGCTTCCATTATTGCCCGTGATAGGGGGCAATGCAGGTCTTCTTCGTTGCTCCTCGGTGGGGAGAGCTCGTTGTGTTCGGGACTTCGATCGCGCCTTGGTGAGGTTCCCGATCGGTCAGAGTCACGGCATGCACGTGCCCTACTCATGTTGGGTTCTGGGGAGCGGCGTCCCCGTTTCTTTGTCGCTTCTGGATGTTGTTGCGTCCTCCTTTCTTGCTGAGGTCGGCCCTCCTGTCGATCAGTTTCTAGGGTCATGATTCTCGCATGTTGCTGGTAGAGCATGGAGCTGGCCTGGTTGAGGGCGTTCACCATAGCAATCATGGTGGCGTCCCCTTCGATGGGAATGAGGATGGGTTGGAACGTGTCAATCACCTGGCTTTGAACTTGAGGTGGGTTCCCATTGTTCTCGGGTTCAGGAGACGGGGTGGCTGGGCGCCCATCTCTGGCTTCAGCCTCATGGTATTGCAGATTGTCCTCCATCGTGTAGTCGACGAGGGGACGGTTGCGTTCGTTGAGTTGTTCTCCGGACATGCTGGAAGGATGGTGTTTGAGCTTTGATCTTCTGTTGTAGAAGAAGGGGAAGCTAGTTTCCCACAGACGGCGCCACTGATCTTACCTGATCAGAAGGACCTTCCAGTGACTTGATGTAACGACCAAAGAATAGGAGGATAAAGGGGGTGTACCTACAAGGCACTCCAATGCTTAAGTGAGAAGAGGTACAGTGAAAAATAGTTTAATTATCGTGAATCAGAATACCTGACCCTTTAATGAAAAAGGGTATTTATAGTGTGCCCCCAGCGCTGGGCCAATGTCCCTCTTTGGGCTAGATCAGCTAGGCCCAAGGAAGAACTGCCAAGGAATGCGTGAGAAGCGTGAAGACCTAGCTAAGAGGCCTGGTCCTTGGTCCAACTGCCCCTATCTTTCAGAAGATAATAAGGGACAGTTGGGTGACGTGGTAAGTGACCTGGTAGACTTGTTCTTTGCCCGTCCTGAATGCATGTCCGTCGTATAAGAAACTTGTCTGACAGTGAGGTGCCCCTGCCCGTCTGCTAGGCGTCTCTGCTCGAAAATATGGGTCTCTGCTCGACCTGTTGGGCCGTAGCCTAATACACTCTTGAGGCCCAGTCCGGAACACTTACAATAACTATGTAAGTAGCTGAAGTTTCAAACTGGATCTTCAACAAGGATTAACCAGATGAAGGAATAACAAAATCAACAATTATCAACATTATCATGTACGCAAAATTTATGTTGTGGATTGTAATTGTAAAAACCTTAAGATTTGTTACACATTGAATATCTTAGAAATCTTAAGAGCTTTAGGTATTTGTTATTATGATTTCCCTATATCTTTGATATTTGTATCAATTATACCTTGTTCTCTATTTTTATAAACTTGTTTGGCAGTTTAGATTAAGTCGCTCGCCAAGATGCTTGATCCATGTAAGTCTCTTGCTATGTGTTTGAGCATTTATAGTCTTAATCAAGTAGATTAATCGAGCAACCCAAGTATCTCTCCAAGATTCTTGAGTCATGTAAGTCTCTTGCTATGTGCTAGAGCATTGAAAGTCTTAACCAAGTGGATTAATTGAGCAGGAGTCTTGCATCTGTGGGATGTAAGCAAGGAAGTCTCGAGCTACGAGTCTGAGCAGCAATTTTGAACCTGAGGGGTTTAAGCAGGGAGGTCTTTGGTTCGTGGAACTTGTGCAATGAAGTCTTAGACTACGGGTCTGAGTAAGGAAGTCTTGGGCCTGAGGGGTTTGAGCAGGAAGTCTTGGGTTCGTGGAACCTGGTCAGGAAAGTCTTTGGTTGAGGGTCTAAGCAGGAAGTCTTGAGTCTATAGGACTTGAACAAGGAAGTCTTGAGCCTTAGGGATTTAAGAAAGAAGTATTGGACTTAGGGTTTGAGCAGTGTAAAAATCTTATACATAAGCGACTGTAATCATGTTTTGATTATAGTGAAAATCTCTTGTGAAGCAATGGGACTGGACTACTCTTAGTTTGGGAGGAACCAATATAAATATTTGTGTCTTCTATTATTATTTATTTGCTTGTGTTAACATTATGCTACTAAGTATAACCAAAATCTGAACACCAATTTAGATTATGAACGTTGATCAGATATAAACTAAGAAAACAAAAAACACAACGCAACCCCCCTCTTCTTATGTACTTTTCTAACCTTCAGTTGGTATCAAAGCATGGTCTATGTATAACTCTTAATAGTGGCGCAAATAATTATCCAATGAGAAATGTATGTTTCTTAAATACTTTCCTTTAATAAGGAGTCATGTGCCACATAAAAAATATTGCATTGTTTTTCCTACAATTTTCAAAGGGTGATTCCACTAAATTTAAATGATGTAAAAGTAGAATATAGTTTTAATTCATTGGTCTTGATAAAGGGTTTTGATGAAGGTCTGTAAAATATCCTTGAGAAAGAAATTACTATAGAAGTTGATTGTATGGAGATGATCAAAGTTTGAAAGTCTCTCTCACTAGCTCATAATAAGCTTATTGAAAAATATCTTTAGAGGTAGATGCATTCTGGTAGGTGCTCTATTTCAATTTAGAGTATATCAACGTCATTGATACATCTAATGCTTAGACTATATTTGAATCCGTGTGCTCGTATTTTTGGGAATCGGTTATGAAGCTTATCTAGTTACACTTCATCTAATCTTTCCAAGCAAATTATGAGAAGATTGTTTTGGATTCAAACCTGAGGTCACATTTATTAAAGATGTCATACAACTTGATTTTACTATGTCTTGTAGGTTTATCTTGCAATCTCTAAAGAAAAGAAATGGAATTAGATGATGAAAAGCTATCTAACAGATAACTCTTCCTGAAACCCTGTTGAAGAAAATTCCTATGGAATGTATGATGATGAGGAATTAACCTTCATAATCAGAATATTTATTTAACTAGATGAATGGAATGTGACATCTGTTGATAGAATAGTAACGTCAAAAGCTTCTGAAATATTTGTATTTCAACTTATTTCCCAAATCTAAGAGTAATGAGAAACACTACTTGAAACTAATGTCAGTAGGTATTCACTGCATTTTCATATGAAGCTGGCATTAGATCATGATTCAGAAGAAAGTGTAAGTTAGTTATGTTAGTCTTTACCTTTTTCTTATTTTCTAAACTTTTTTTATGTGACAAAAGGGGGATAAATATAAAAGTATTTAATATGAATTTATACCCTTTCAGAATCAAGACTGCTAACGTTAAGTCTATGATTAATTATGTTCATTTACTTTTTTTTATATTTTGGTTTTATGGTTATCTTTCCTGTGTAAATAATTTTAACTCTTCTTGTATATAGAACTAAGGGGGGACTTACAAACCTCATCATTAGTCTATTATACTCAGAGAGAGCTTACAAACCTCATGCTCTGACGTTGCCTAGAAAGTTAAAATTATTGTCTTTCTTGAAAATTGTACTTAGGATGGGTTCTTAGAACTCAACTTTGGACTATTAGACTCAGGGGGGCTTGCAAACCTCACACCCCATTGTTGCCAAGAAAACTAAATATATTTTAAGGATTTCTTAGAAGTAGAACTTAGGGGGAGCTTATAAAACTCAACCTTTGATCTATCAGAATCAGAGGAGGGCATACAAACCTCATGCTCTAATGTTGTCTAAGAAAAATTAAAATAGCCCAAACATTGTCCTTTAAATACTTATGTTTGTCATCATCAAAAAGGTAGAGATTGTTAGAACAAGATTTCTTCATGACATATATCCTTAGTTTTGATGATAACAAAAGTATTTAATAACAATGGTGTTATCTAATGTGTGTTCAGGTATGTAGGTTCTTATGCTTAAAAGATATCTTCAGAATATGTTATTGTAGCGGTAAAATCGTGAGTGTAAGCTATTGATTAACTTCACTCAATGTACACAGAGTCTCCACCGCGCTTTTATTTATTTCCGAAATGGAAAAAGGCAAAAGAACGAATAAAAACCTAGGAATCTAAAAGCAAAAGCTAAAAGAAACAAACAGAGAACGGGTAAGGGGATTGGTTACGAACCAGGAAGGTTTTAGGCACCCGACTCGTCCGTGGTACTCCACGGGAGCCCTTTGAAATATTTATTGCTTTTTGGTTTGAAATTGGTTTGCTTGAAAATGATTGAAGAGATGGGGAGAAGAATGTTTTTTAATGATTTTGTGTTTGATGAGGTTTTTAATGCCTCATGCCTACGTACCCACAAAGTGCAATGCGAGATCAAAACCTCGTAGTTCGTGGTACAAAATTTGAAAAGAAACAATGAGTTGCATTAATTTTAAAATGTAGAGATAAGTCGTCATTCTTTAGCGAATAATTCCGCTAGAAAGAATGAATCATATCTAAACATATGAAAAGCAAAAGTGCACAAAGGCACAAAAACAAATTGAGTGAGTTTTGGATTTTTTAAAGTATGTAAGAAAAGATTTCAATATATTTACATGAATTAAAATTTATTAAGAAAATAAAGTGAAAAGATTAAAATCGCTTGACCTAAGTCAAGGTTTGATTGCGAAAGCATTTGAAGTTTGAAAACAAAGAAGATTTTTGAAATAGGGAGAAGTTTTGAAAATTTAAGAATGGGGAGGAGATGAAGGGACTATCCTAATACTTGAATTAAAAAGTTAAGAGAAGAGTTACCAAACCATATTATGAATGATTCTTCAAAGTAACCGGAATTCCATCTTCAAAGGCCAATGAAATAATTTGAGGCCAAAGTTTCTAATCCATCACAACTTGAGCAAGGGTAGAGATCCTAAAATCTAAGTCCATACTCCAAAGCTAAGGATAGTAACCATAGTCCGAAATTAAAGTCACTAATCTTTTTAATGTTTAATCCTTTATTAGTGTTTTGATATCCAAATGGACAAAATAAAAATTACAAGCAACAATATAAACATAAACAATATGGTATATGAGATAATATGATAAAGCAT
This sequence comes from Lathyrus aphaca, assembly GCA_963966055.1. Taxonomy (NCBI): domain Eukaryota; kingdom Viridiplantae; phylum Streptophyta; class Magnoliopsida; order Fabales; family Fabaceae; genus Lathyrus; species Lathyrus aphaca. The sequence continues at coordinate 11,625,368 of OZ014524.1, read as the reverse complement.
AATAAAGCGATAAGGAGCAAGAAATTGAAATAAAAGGATAAGGTGCGAGAGATTAAATTTAAATGGATTATTATATTCACATTATTATAATATTTACATAATAAGTGGTATGATGAACTTAATCAAGCACAACCACGTAAAGAAAAAAAAATCGAGGCAACCGGGTCCAAGTGGATCTTTAATCCGAATCGGGACAACTTTAGGTATATGTTAAGCAATCGCCGAGTAATTTACGAAGTAATTACCCTACAAATGAGGCCGACCACCACTAATTAAAGTGGAAAATATTCGTGCTAATACATGTTAGAGAAACGATATTATGGATCGTTCTCCGAAAACATGCCGCACTAAAAGAAAAAGAACGGTCTAATCTTAATCGAGATTTCCGTTGAATTTATTGAAAGCAACCTATCACGATCTCAAAGTATGGAGAATGATCCAAATGATCATTCATACATAGATTTGAAATAATGAAGATTAAACATCTTCGAAAATTCAACAATCACGAATCGGAGATTGTCATCGACCAAAAATAAAAGATGAAGAAAAATGGATCTAATAATAAATCCATTATAAAATTAAAAAAACAAATATAAAAGGTTCTTTGTGAATTCTTTCTAAGAAAATTTTCTTAATAAAACATTTCTTAATAATATTCCAAGAATATTATTAAGAAATCAACCTCATTTCCCCTTTTCTTTTAAAAAAGAAACAAATCAAATATGAAAATAATAAAAAAATGAAAGGGAGTGGGTAAACGCAAGAATTGGTGGCGGATAGCACACAAGGATCCATCAAGGCCCAAACTCCATTTCTCTTTTTTAATAAAACAAATTAATAAAAGAAGAAACCATTATTCTTCTTTACTAAACGCAGAAAACAAAACACAGGAACGAAGTGCTCTTCTTCTTCATACACAAACAATCGACGGCAGATATAACAGGGGAAACTACCTTCACGAAAGCAAACGAAACAAGTCAACAACAAATCTCTTTTCTCCTCCGCGAATGAATCTCTCTTCCTCTTCCGAATTTCGTTCGTCTTCTTCTTTCACGATCTCAATTTCTTGTTCTTCTTCTTCTCACCGCTCTCTCTCTCAATCAATCTTTTCTTTTTCACGGATCCGATTTTTGGTTGTTGTTTGTTGAAGATATGAATTAAAAATGAAGGTTTGGGGGGTTTGAGATTTTTAGGATGAAATTGATTTTGGGGATTTTGAGAAATGATTCGAAAAATTAATCTGAAGAATGGAGGTTGGAAGGGTTTTGATTTTGGCAGCAATTTGGAGGCTATCGAAGCTTGCTTATGGAAGAGGAGAATGGTTCTTTAAATAGAAGAATTGAGGTGGAGAGGATGCCGTTTTGAATTGATTTCAATTGCGTTTTGGCTCACACAGTTCTCGTGCTTGCTTTGCTTCTGTTTTCGTTTTTTGCTGCGTTTGCATTTTGCTCTTGTGCGTTTTGATTTTGAATGTTGCGTTTTAATTGTTGCTGTGTGCGTTTTACAACTTGTGTAGATTGTGTTTGGGTTTCATGTGATTACCGCGTGTGGATTTGCTTGGCTTGAGGCTTGCGGCGTGTGGGAGTTTGCGGGATGATGCGAGTTGTTATTCGTGTGGCGTATGAGGCTTCGGATATTGGATTGGGCCTGGGAAAAGGCTGCTGAGTTTTGGTGAAGCCTTGGCTTATGAAGGAATGCTTCGGCTGGGTGAGTTTGGCTAGGCCTGTTGTTTTGTTTGTTGTTGGAAGGCGTTGTGAAAGTTGTTGTTGTGACAGCTTGATGGGTGAAGGCTGGTGTGGCGCGAGGCTTGGAAATGCTTGGGATGTGAGGTGATGAGCTGAAGTGACTTGAGGTGGGCCTGATGGTTGTTGGCTTGTACGAATGCATTGGCTTGTTGTTTTTGAGCTGGAGTACGTGATGTGAGGCTGGAAAAGTGAAGGAATTACATTGGTTGCAGTTGTAATGGCTTGTATCAAGTTTTCTCATTTTTTATATTAATGGTAAATGGGCCCTAAAAGAAAATATATGGTCTTAAAAAAATTGGTTTATTAATATTTATGAATTAAAATGGAAAATGGATATTGATGAATATAGAAGTGAAAATATAAAAAAAAATGGAAAATTGGAAATCGGTTAAAAATGTTAATTTGGATAATTGAACTCAAAAATGTATGAATCGGATGATCGAGAGAAATGAAAAAAAATGGTCATTGGATAAAATGGATATTAGAAATCGGAAAATAAAAAAAAATGGTTTAATCGAAAATGGATAATGGATATGAAATCTGGTCTTAAGCCCACAACCAACTCTTGATGTTTTTTCACAAGCCACTGCTAAAATGAACACAGTAAATCCTGGGCCACTGAATATTCGCAAATTAAACCACAACCATCTGAATCGTCTGAAAATTGCCCAGATAACTCGAATCCATGCTGAGGAAAATAAATCCTCAGATGAACCCCTGATGAACAAACCATACTTCACACGCAACACTTCTTGATAATCTGATGATTTCACATACAACACAACTTGAATCTTCGAACACACACTGTCTAAACCACTGGCACACACAACTGACAATCGAAACAATTTTTGATAGTTTGACCAAATTAGGTCAAACGTCCCTTTGGATCGAATTGTGACTGAACAAACGCATCTGGATTGAAATCATTGCCCTGTCTTTGAAAACCTGCAACACAGAGAAGAAGAAGAACACTGCAACATTTTTTTGTATTTTGGTTAGAAATCAATAAATATAAACAAATATAAAGAAGTAAAAACAATGGTGATCCCCTGCGAAGCATAGACCCTACATCTGAGGGAAAACTCGAAAGCCAGTGCGATCTTGTTTGTATGCAAAAATGCAGATGATATGCGAAGAACCTTAGGGCAAAAATTAGGGTGTTACAGCTGCCCCTATTTAAGTTTCTTCAATCCGGAGATATGAAGATTGACATCTTCGTCTCTACAAGATGGGAGAGACTTAAATACAGAATACCCAATTTTTGTCCTAAGAGAACAAATGATATGATATGAATATGATATGCAAACCCAAGATCTCTGTGGGGAAAATAATGACCACCAGAGAAAAGCAAAAACTTGGGGACACAGAAGAAAATCCCATTGGGGAAACAACAACAGACAAACAAAGAGTTACCAGGAAAATAAATCACTGGATAACAGATTCCACCTGGGAAAAGATATGATAAAATCAAGATACCATATTCAACCAGGGAAAGTAAACACTCTACCAGGAAATAACAACCAGACAAAATATTCGAATCCAAAAATGGAGAAATATTGAGTTGGAAAAGAATCATCAACTACCTGTTTAGTGGGTAGGAAATATAACAGACTCGACTATCAATTTACTGGATAGGAGCAAAATACAGAGGGATAACCTCAATTGCCTTTTTACTGGGTAAGAAATATAAAGGACTGGACTATCGATTTACTGGATAGGATTATGATAAACTACCTGATTTACTGGGTAGGAACTCAATCAAAGGGAAACAGCTTCTATTACCTTTTTACTGGGTAAGAGGAAAATATCGACTACCGGATTTACTGGGTAGGAAAATTCTCAACTACCTGATTTACTGAGTAGGAGCTTAAGCAAAGGAAAACAAACTCTATTACCTTTTTACTGGGTAAGAGGAAGAAATCTCGACTACCGAATTTACTAGGTAGGAGTACAAGTAAAGGAACTTGATTAATTTGGTAATATTACCCACTATCGATTACTGATAGCTTAATTACAAAGTAATATACTCAAGCTGGAGAAAATGTTGCCCGCTATCAAACAATGATAGCTTAATTCCAAAGCAATATTACTCACAAAAGGGGACCAAAATTCAATCCAAAAACAAATTGGAGAGAAACGGTCAAATAAGACTCATCCCGAGAAGGAAATATCTCAACTGGGGAAATTCCATCCAGATAATAAACTGGGGAGGAAGCTGAATCAAAATCATCCACGAGAAACAAATTCAGTGGGGAATTAGAAAGGATTAGCACTTTCTGCTTAAGGGTCGACACTCTAATCTTGAGAGGAAGACAACACGCACACTCTGTGGGGAAACTCCACACCAAAGAGTAGATAACAATGATAAATGCGAGAATGCAAGCAAAAGATGCTATGCTTATGCGTATGAATATGCTTATGAATATGCTGAAAAAACAGACATAAAGATAAGAAACAGGTGATATGAACACCACAACAACCGGATACTCGGCTAATCCCAAGGCAACAATGCAGGGAAACATGCTGGAGATTCAACTTGAAATCTGCAGGGGGATATCATAAGCCATCCAAGGAATAAAGTCCTACTACAAGGCTTAAAACATGATGAGACAGCATCTGCTAGGGATATCATCCTGCTGAGGAAAGGTAATAATCTGCTGAGGATGGAAATATTCTTGATAAAAATCAAACTTCACAAGGAATAACTGTCATACCACTCCTGCTCCACTTGGGGATAGAGTGCAAGACCTGCTGAAAATCACATAGTAACCTGTTGGAAATCAACACATGCAGACCTACCGGGGATCCATATAAGGATATTAGAAGTTAACATCATAGCCAAAACACAGTTACGAGGGATTTTAAATCTATACCCAACATAGGGTAAAAGAAAACCTCTAAACTGACTGCTACATCAATACTTCTATATTCAAGGATGCAAACAATTCAAACTGAGGAACAAGAGTTCAGCTGGGGATTCCCAATGCTTCTCCATTTAAAGATAACTTGCTGAGGAAAAGATCAAAACTCAGCTAGGGATTCTTAAGAACATCCTTTCCAACAACTCTTCTGGGGAAAACATACAATCTCTGTTCATGCTTATTGTTGGGGAACAAAACAACATTAACATCAACCTGTCAAGACTATCCAGTAACTTCGCATGGACACAACTGAATCAAACCCTGCTTTGGGAGAGACGAGTTACACACATCCAGACTTCACCATTCTTGGAGGCACTATTGATATTCTCTCTTTGTTCATATATCAAAAGAAAAATGTTTTTAAAATCTTCAAAAATTAAATTTATTAAATTTGTTTAAAAAATCATCATCAACAATAAATTGAAATTTTGTAAACAGAAACAATATAAAGAATTGCAAACAATTGGATAAAAGCTCAAATTCATTGATAGAATGGTAGTCAGCAAATGGCATGACTCCATGGATCATTACAAGTTTGAAAAATGGTAAATACATGGAAAAGAGCTACATTGAGATACAATGATCACTATTCTCCCTATCAACTTTGAACTCCACTGTGTCTGAAACTTCAGTCAAGGATGAGTGAATAAGAATCTTTGATGGGAAATTCTTCTGAGGGATAGAATCTGAAATCCTCGGTTACTACAAGTGATCCAGTCTGTCGACGCAGTTACTTGCTATGATCCCTAACTTTTGCCTAGATTGCCCTTTCGGGTTTTCAATCTACCGGAATAATTATTTCTGTTTATGTCTCTAATTTTTGCCTGGACCTCCCTTTCGAGTTTCCAATCCACCGAGACGCTCATTTTTGCCTAAGCCGCCCTTTCGGGTTTTCAACTTAGCGAGTTGTTTTTTATTTTTTTAGGCGAAGTATTTCTTGACTGCATCCGCATTCACAGGGCGAGTGATCTCCTCACCATCCATAGTTGCAAGAATTAATGAACCGCCAAAGAAGGCTTTCTTAACAACATATGGTCCATCATAGTTCGGAGTCCACTTGCCCCGAGAATCTTTAAGGAAAGACTAAATCTTTTTGAGCACGAGGTCGCCTTCTCTGAATACACGAGGTTTGACCTTCTTGTCAAAAGCTTTCTTCATTCTTTTCTGGTACAACCGACCATGACACAAAGTTGTTATTCTCTTTTCCTCAATCAAATTCAACTGATCAAATCTACTTTGACACCATTCAGCCTCAGTCAACTTGGCTTCCATCAGAACTCTCATTGATGGGATCTCAACTTCGACGGGGAGCACTGCTTCTGTACCATAAACAAGTGAGAAAGGGGTTGCCCCTGTTGAAGTGCGGACAGATGTACGATACCCATGCAAAGCAAAAGGGAGCATCTCATGCCAGTCCTTGTATGTCACAACCATCTTCTGAATGATCTTCTTAATGTTCTTGTTCGCAGCTTCAACAGCCCCATTCATCTTCGGTCTATAAGGAGAAGAATTATGGTGTTGAATCTTGAATTCTTCACAAAGCTCTTTCATCATCTTATTATTCAAGTTCGAACCATTATCAGTAATTATTCTATTCGGAACACCATATCTACAGATAATATTATTCTTGATAAACCGAACCACGACTTGCTTGGTCACATTAACATACGATGCCGCTTCCACCCACTTGGTGAAGTAGTCGATTGCCACGAGAATAAAACGATGTCCATTCGAAGCCTTAGGTTCAATCATACCAATCATATCAATTCCCCACATAGAGAAAGGCCATGGGGAAGAAATCACATTGAGATAAGCTGGTGGCACATGAATCTTATCAGCATACACTTGACACTTATGGCACTTTTTCACATATTTGCAACAATCAGATTCCATTGTCAGCCAATAGTAACCTGCTCTCAACATCTTTTTAGCCATTGCATGCCCATTAGCATGAGTGCCAAAAGATCCTTCATGAATTTCTTTCATTAACATGTCTGCTTCGTGTCCATCCACGCATCTGAGCAAGACCACGTCAAAATTTCTCTTATAAAGCACATTTCCATTCAAGAAGAAATTGCCTGCCAATCTCCTCAAAGTTCTCTTATCTTTATCGGATGCACCAAGTGGGTACTCTTGACTCCGGAGAAAACTTTTAATATCGTGATACCAAGGCTTGTCATCATGGACCTCTTCAACTGCAAACACATGAGCTGGTCTTTCAAGTCGCATCACACTGATCATGGGAACATCATTCCACTGGTGCACTTTTATCATAGAAGCTATAGTTGCTAAAGCATCTGCCATCTGATTCTCATCACGAGGAACATAATGAAACTCAACTTTAGTGAAGAAAGTTGATATCTTCCTGGCATAATCTCTATAAGGGATCAAGTGGGGTTGATGAGTTACCCACATACCCTGGATCTGGTTAATTACCAAGGCAGAATCTCCATACACATCAAGATGCTTAATCCTCAAATCAATAGCTTCCTCAAGACCCATAATGTAGGCTTCATACTCAGCTTCATTATTGGTACAAGGAAAAGTCAACCTCGCGGCAAAAGGAATATGTGAACCATGGGGAGTAATGATCATTGCCCCAATTCCTCTTCCGCGTGCATTCACGGCACCATCAAAAACTAAACCCCATCGAGATCCAGGCTCCGGCCCTTCCTCAATCAAAGGTTCATCACAATCTTTCACTTTCAAAAACATCACATCCTCATCTGGAAAATCAAACTTGATAGGTTGGTAATCATCAATCGGTTGATGTGCCAAATAGTCAGCCAAGATACTACCTTTTATAGCTTTTTGAGTTCGGTATTCGATATCATATTCTGATAACAACATTTGCCAACGAGCAATCCTCCCAGTCAAAGCAGGCTTTTCAAAGATATACTTGATTGGATCCATTTTAGAGATCAACCAAGTTGTATGATTCAGCATATACTGGCGAAGACGCTTTGCAGCCCAAGCTAAGGCACAACAAGTTTTTTCAAGCATGGAGTACTGAGACTCACAATAAGTGAATTTCTTACTCAAGTAGTAAATTGCATATTTTTTTCTTCCAGATTCATCTTGCTGACCAAGCACACAACCCATGGAATCTTCCAACACAGTCAAGTACATGATCATCGGTCTACCTTCCACCGGAGGAGACAATATAGGAGGTTCAAGCAGATATTCTTTGATACTTTCAAACGCCTTTTGACAATCATCTGTCCAGACACAACCTTTGTCTTTCCGAAGCAGCTTGAAGATCGGATCACATGTGGCAGTCATGTGAGAAATAAACCTCGAAATATAATTCAAACGGCCCAATAATCCTCTTACTTGCTTTTCGGTTCTTGGAGCAGACATTTCCTGAATAGCTTTCACTTTATCAGGATCAACTTCAATACCTCTTTGGCTGACAATGAAACCTAACAGCTTTCCGGAACGTACACCAAATGTGCACTTGTTCGGATTCAAACGAAGCTTATACTTCCTTAATCTCTGAAACAACTTCAGCAAATGTTCAACATGATCCTCTTCAATCTTCGACTTGGCGATCATATCATCAATATATACCTCGATTTCTTTGTGCATCATATCATGGAAAAGTGTAGTCATAGCTCTTTGGTACGTCGCACCAGCATTCTTCAATCCAAAGGGCATCACTCTGTAACAGAATGTTCCCCATGGTGTAATAAATGTGGTCTTTTCCATGTCCTCGGGTGCCATCTTTATTTGATTATAACCGGAAAATCCGTCAATAAAAGAGAACACGTCAAACTTAGCCGTATTATCTACCAACATGTCAATGTGTGGCAATGGAAAATCATCTTTCAGACTGGCTTTGTTTAAATCTCTGTAATCAACGCACATTCGGACTTTTCTGTCTTTTTTCGGAACAGGAACAATATTGGCCACCCATTCAGGATAAGTTGACGTCACAAGAAAACCTGCATCAATCTGCTTTTGAACCTCCTCTTTGATTTTTACTGCCATGTCTGGATGAGTTCTTCTCAGCTTCTGCTTTACAGGTGGACATTCAGGCTTCAACGGCAATCTATGCTCCACAATATCAGTGTCAAGACCTGGCATGTCTTGATAAGACCAAGCAAATACATCAACATATTCTCTGAGAAGCTCTACAATCCTCTTCTTAACATCAGGACCAAGCAATGCTCCAACTTTGACTTCTTTCCTTTCATCTTCAGAACCCAAGTTGACCATCTCTATAGACTCTCCATGAGGCTGAATAATCTTCTCCTCGTGCTCAAGCAACCGAGAAATTTCATCAGGAATCTCTTCAACATCCTCTTCCTCAGCTTCAAACACAAAGAATTCAAAGTTGGGAGAGGGCATATGATCATTGTTTTCAATGGGTTTATCAATCAATCTGCACAATGATTTTATTTTTATTTTAGAGTATGAACAAAAGTGCAAACAATATGCAGATAAACAATCATTATTTTGGGTTTTTTATGTTACCATTTTTCAGAATAAAGCAAAAAGGAAAAAAAACACATATGGAAATAACAAAATAACATTTTATTGATGATGATAAAATTTGAAACAAAGCCCGACAAATATCACTTTCACCTTGGGCAGAGTGAAAGGATTTTTGAAAGAAAATAAAACAAATTACTTTGAAGAATGAACAATAAAAGGAACATCAACAGCAATCCAGTTCTGGCAAATCTTTCCGTGCGTAACAAAGTCAGGCATTTCTTCATCTTAATCATCTTCAATGATGGCAGCAGCGGAATGATCGTTGATAAATCCAGCACTTCGGAAACCCTCCTGAATAGTCTTCGGGTCATTGAGAACTGCACCTGGTGCAAAGCCTATACTAAAACCTTCCTTGTTGTCGACAGCATCAATAATTCGCCCCCAACCATCAGACTGACCAGCTTCCAACACTCGCAGAGCATCCTTGAAAGAAGACATAGGCATGGCATTCTTCTTAGCAGCATTATCCACAATAGAAAGAGCTTGAAACGACGTTCCCACCTCTTCCTCGGCATCAATATAGGAGAAAGAAGACAAATTGCTCACAAGCATCGCCCTTTCACCGCCAATGGTCACCAATTTCCCCTCTTTCACAAACTTCAACTTCTGATGAAGAGTGGATGTCACAGCTCCTGCCTCATGGATCCAGGGTCTTCCGAGGAGACAACTGTATGCGGGACGTATATCCATTACTTGAAAAGTAATTTTGAATATAAACGGTCCAATAAGAATAGGAAGATCCACTTCACCAATTACTGTTTTCTTCGACCCGTCAAACGCTTTCACAATAATCCCACTATGCCTCATGAGAGCACCTTGAAACGTAAGCTTTGACAAAGTCGATTTTGGCATCACATTCAGAGATGATCCGATATCCACTAGCACCTTGGACATAGCATCTTCCTGACAATTCACCGAAATATGCAACGCCAAGTTATGATCTCTTCCTTCTTTAGGCAAATCATCATCACAGAAGCTTAAATTGTTGCAAGATGTGATATTAGCCACAATACTATCAAACTGATAAACAATCACATCATGGTCAACATAAGCTTGATCAAGAATCTTCTGCAAAGACTGCCTATGAGCCTCAGAGCTCATCAAGAGTGATAAAACCGATATCTTTGACGGAGTATGCAACAACTGCTCAGTAATGTTGTACTCGCTTTTCTTTATCAATTTTAGCACCTCATCTTCACTATTACCAGATTGGCCCGATTGGACAACAACATCCATAATCTGCTTATTCGCACTTGTATCTTCAACTCTCTTTGGAGGATCTGAAGCATACACTCTACCACTTCGAGTGACCTTTGTCACATCAGCAATGCTAACCACAGACTTTGGAGTAGGAATAGGAACTTCCCTACCATTTTCTATCATCGTAGCATTATACCGGTACGAAACAGCTTTATCAGACTCATATGGTACTGGACCAGGCACATTAATCACCAATGGAGTAACAGCAGTTTTGCGACTATCAAAAGAAATAACCACCCTCTCAGGAACAACTCTCTCAGGAAGATTGAACTGAGGCATAATAACATTCACTTCATTCTCATATTCATCTCTTTTTGTTGTTACTTCAATCAACTTATCATCCATCATCTTTTGAATATCTCTCTTTACAATCACGCAACCACGAGGATTCACCGAGCAGATACAACATCTAGCATAATCGTGATCAATATCGTGATATTCACTTAAGAAAGCATGCATCTCAACCAAAGATCTTCGAATATGACAGACCTCATAGATCTTAAACAAACCAGGACAACCATCAACCATATTCACAGACGCATTACCATGCTTCGGCAACGGATTTTTCTGCACATTTGGATTAACATCATTAAAATACAGAACATTGTTCCTCATCAATTTATGTACTTCAAACTTCAATGGATAACAGTTCTCAACATCGTGCCCCGGGGCACCTTGATGAAAAACACATCGAGCCTCTGGCTTATACCACCATGGAATAGTCTCTGGAACTGGAGGTGGAGGACGTGTTTGCACAAGATTCTTTGCGATCAAAGATGGAAGCAAGTCCGCATACGTCATCGGAATAGGATCAAAACTTGGCTTAGCCCGAACTTGTTGATTACCACCTTGTTGCACCGAAGGTTGTTGATAACGAGGTTGATACTTTGGAATTGCTGGCATAGTGGGAGCCACATTAATCATCGGTGTTACAGAAGCCACATGCTGCGAATGATCATTGTTATTCTCTTGACTTAACCGTCCCTCACAGACGCCTTCTTCTAAACGCATCCCCATTCTCACCATTTCAGTGAAATCAGAAGGAGCGCTTGTTATCATCCTCTCATAATAAAAAGAACCTAAAGTCTTCAAGAAGATCTTCGTCATTTCTTTTTCTTCCAACGGAGGAACAATCTGGGCTTCCAGCTCGCGCCATCTTTGCGCATATTCTTTAAAAGTCTCTTTGTCCTTCTGGGACATAGCCCGAAGTTGATCTCTATCTGGTGCCATATCAACGTTGTACTTGTACTGCCTCACAAAAGCTTCTCCCAAATCATTGAAGGTCTTGATTTGGCTATTATCCAGACTCATATACCACCTCATGGGTGCACCGGTCAAACTGTCCTGGAAATAGTGAATCAACAGCTTATCATTATCAGTCTGAGCAGACATCTTCCTTGCATACATAGTCAGATGGCTCAACGGACAAGTGTTGCCTTTGTACTTCTCAAACTCAGGCAACTTGAATTTGTAAGGTTCTTTAACATTAGGGACCAGACAAAGATCATATGCATCTTTTCCGAACAAATCCTTATGCTTCAAGGCTCTCATCTCCCTCTGTATCTCAACAAAGCGTCCCTGGAAATCATCAAGTCTTTCAGCTACTCCAGCGCCTTCACTGGGCTCAGCATGGTAAATCATTTCATCATGGTGCGGAATAGTGTGCACTACAGGTGGTGCAGTAGTCACAATTAGAGGAAGAGTAGTCCACACTGGTGGAAGAGTATTAAATGCAGCAGTCTCAGGATGATGAGGAGGACGATAACCAGCAGGAATAAAGTCAATTGGCATGCCCCAAGGTGTGCTAGCAGGCATACGATAGCGAGGAGAAATTATAGTCTCAACAGGAATTAATGCGGTAACAATCTCGGAGATGACAATATTCTGAACAGGAGAATTAGGAGGTGGCTGATTCTGAGCAGCCACCAAACTTTCCATCATAGCAGAAACTTTTTCCAAGCTTTCCCTCAAAAATGTAACCTCTTCACGCAGCTTGCGATTCTCTTGTTGTAAAGTTTCCATCACCCTTCTCCGATTAGCTCGAGTATCAAATCGGTGAGTCAGCTTGACAGGAGAACTGAATGAAGACCAAGAAACAACATAAGATCCCTGGAGAACACTCAAAAGGCAAGACAAATGCGAGTATGATGCATGATATGCGTATGCAAATGCAAAGCTTTTAAAGGATTATAAGTTAACTTGCAATATTCATAAAGAGACATTTTCTGAAATACTTAAAAAACTCATTCTCGTTAAGATCAAAGTGAGGATTACAAGTGAAGTACAAACATCAATAATCCTAATACATGAGAGAAAAAGTAAACTAGGCCTAGGGAATCATATCCGAAGAAGTCCCGAATCCTGGCTGATACTTCAGGCGAATCCTCTTGATCTCTTTCTTGTACCGATCTTCCATATCTTCCTTATCCTTCACTAACTTGTTAACAATGGCCTTCCAAGCACCGGAAGTAGGAGGAATAGTATATGGAGTACTAGAGGAAAATAAATCCTCTCTCGGCCTCTTCGTGACACGCCGCTCGAGTAGCTCAATGAGATCATCCTTCTCCTTCAGCTGCTCTTGCATCATAGTCTTCTGAAGTAGCCATTCTTCTTTCTCTTTCTTCATCTTGTCTAACTCTTCTTGAAGGGCCACCTTCTCATCAACGGGAGGTAGAAAAGCAGACAAAGGTAATATGGGAAACATAGGCTCCTCAGGTGGATTAGGCATCTTGAGCTTGGAAGCCCTAGATCGAACCCATTGAATATAACATTCGGAAGGAGGAAGGTGTTGTCTTCCCAATTGACCTTTCTCTTTCCTATGAACAGCATGCCAAGAATGAGCAACCCTTTTCTTCATTTCTACATGATCAACACCATTAAGAAAGAAGAAACGGGATAAGGAAAGATTATTTGGTATGTCCTTCAAACAATAACCGAACTGTCGTCTAGCCAGAATGGGGTTGTAGCTAATTCCTCCACGTGTACCGAGAAGAGGTACATTAGGAAATTCTCCGCAACTATCAATAAGAATTCCAGTATCATAATGAGAACTATACCATGTCATGTCCTTATGAGAAAGTGACATCAACCTTTGAGACCATCTTCGATTCTCTCTATTGTCCTTGAAGACATCCGACTTCGGTAGGTGCGAAATAAACCACCTATAAAGAAGAGGCGCACAACATACAATCTCTCCATCACCTTTGGAGGTCCTATAATGAAAAGCATGATACATCTCCAAGCAAAGTAGGCATCGGGTTCTTCTTCAAGAAGATCTGAATAGCATTCTCATCCACAATACCATCCAAGTTCGGAAACAAGACAATCCCGTAAATAAGAAAATCAAGAATAGCCTCAAATGCATCCTTATGACCCAGAGTAAGTGAAGTAGAAGCCTTTCCCATCAAGAACTTAGCATTAATACCACGAACATTCCCCTTTGGAAGAAATTTCTCATTAAGATCAGACTCCTTAAGAAAAAGTGCTTTGGCGATGACCTTGATAGTAAGCTCCTTCTCTAAACCAGTGAAAAGAAACTCCTTGTCCAGAATAGGCAAACTTAACCAATGAGAATACTCCTCCAAAGTCGGCACAAGCTGATAATCCGGAAAAGTGAAACAGTGATGCAACGGATCATAGAACTGAGCTAAAGTAGGGAGAATCCCCTCAGGTACATCGGTATCCAACATATACAAAAGCTTCCCATGATATCTTCGGAACTCTTGGGTATCAACAACCAACGCTCCTAGCTTTCTCAATTCTACTACATTAGGATTCTTGAAGGTGTACTTCTTTGTGTTCCTCCTTTCAAAAGTCATAGCCATGGACATCTGAAATTTTGCAAAACTTCCTTATAAGTCCTTTGAAATCTTACAGACAATGCTCATGAATGTATGATGGCATGTATGCAACAAACACAAACAAGATCACACAAGGCACACGGGCTTAGGTTCCAAGTCACGAGCATGAAGTCAAGGTAACAGAACACCAACCCACACAGGTAAGTACTAAGGTTTTGTCTTCATTGTACCTGCAGAAAACCAAAAGGGTGCTAACAGAGGTGCCCGGAGTTAACAGCCATCTTTAGAATATCACCGGTACGTTGGATTACTCCCCAACCGATAACATTCTTAAAATAGACCTCGTCCGAGTGTAGTATCGCGTGACAACCGCCTTAGGTTTACACCCAGACAATTTCCGCACTACGTTCCTAAATTGGCTTGGATGGTTTAAGGGTTCTACGGTCCTCAGTATGATCAGCTTAAGGTCGGAAAATAATGCCACGTACGATTACTCGTCATGACATTGATAGTCCAAGATAGCCTAACCGAGTGGAGATTATCAAATTGATATAGCTTTGGACTACTCCATCGCTTATCGCTTCGAATATCGTCGTCCTATCATAAGTTCCACTCAGATCCGGGTTAGAATCTATCTCACACATAGGATCACCAAAACCAAAACAGAACAACCAAATAACAAACAAATCAAACCAAAGCAATAAATAAATCAAAGTAGGCTGAATCCGCTTAGAGATTACTCCCCAGCAGAGTCGCCACTTTTCTGTAGCGGTAAAATCGTGAGTGTATGCTATTGATTAACTTCACTCAATGTACACAGAGTCGCCACCGTGCTTTTATTTATTTACAAAATGGAAAAAGGCAAAAGAACGAATAAAAACCTAGGAATCTAAAAGCAAAAGCTAAAAGAAACAAACAGAGAACGGGTAAGGGGATTGGTTACGAACCGGGAAGGTTTTAGGCACCCGACTCGTCCGTGGTACTCCACGGGAGCCCTTTGAAATATTTATTGCTTTTTGGTTTGAAATTGGTTTGCTTGAAAATGATTGAAGAGATGAGGAGAAGAATGTTTTTTAATGATTTTGTGTTTGATGAGGTTTTTAATGCCTCATGCCTACGTACCCACAAAGTGCAATGCGAGATCAAAACCTCGTAGTTCGTGGTACAAAATTTGAAAAGAAACAATGAGTTGCATTAATTTTAAAATGTAGAGATAAGTCGTCATTCTTTAGCGAATAATTCCGCTAGAAAGAATGAATCATATCTAAACATATGAAAAGCAAAAGTGCACAAAGGCACAAAAACAAATTGAGTGAGTTTTGGATTTTTTAAAGTATGTAAGAAAAGATTTCAATATATTTACATGAATTAAAATTTATTAAGAAAATAAAGTGAAAAGATTAAAATCGCTTGACCTAAGTCAAGGTTTGATTGCGAAAGCATTTGAAGTTTGAAAACAAAGAAGATTTTTGAAATAGGGAGAAGTTTTGAAAATTTAAGAATGGGGAGGAGATGAAGGGACTATCCTAATACTTGAATTAAAAAGTTAAGAGAAGAGTTACCAAACCATATTATGAATGATTCTTCAAAGTAACCGGAATTCCATCTTCAAAGGCCAATGAAATAATTTGAGGCCAAAGTTTCTAATCCATCACAACTTGAGCAAGGGTAGAGATCCTAAAATCTAAGTCCATACTCCAAAGCTAAGGATAGTAACCATAGTCCGAAATTAAAGTCACTAATCTTTTTAATGTTTAATCCTTTATTAGTGTTTTGATATCCAAATGGACAAAATAAAAATCACAAGCAACAATATAAACATAAACAATATGGTATATGAGATAATATGATAAAGCATAATAAAGAGATAAGGAGCAAGAAATTGAAATAAAAGGATAAGGTGCGAGAGATTAAATTTAAATGGATTATTATATTCACATTATTATAATATTTACATAATAAGTGGTATGATGAACTTAATCAAGCACAACCACGAAAAGAAAAAAAAATCGAGGCAACCGGATCCAAGTGGATCTTTAATCCGAATCGGGACAACTTTAGGTATATGTTAAGCAATCGCCGAGTAATTTACGAAGTAATTACCCTACAAATGAGGCCGGCCACCACTAATTAAAGTGGAAAATATTCGTGCTAATACATGTTAGAGAAACGATATTATGGATCGTTCTCCGAAAACATGTCGCACTAAAAGAAAAAGAACGGTCTAATCTTAATCGAGATTTCCGTTGAATTTATCAAAAGCAACCTATCACGATCTCAAAGTATGGAGAATGATCCAAATGATCATTCATCCATAGATTTGAAATAATGAAGATTAAACATCTTCGAAAATTCAACAATCACGAATCGGAGATTGTCATCGACCAAAAATAAAAGATGAAGAAAAATGGATCTAATAATAAATCCATTATAAAATAAAAAAACAAATATAAAAGGTTCTTTGTGAATTCTTTCTAAGAAAATTTTCTTAATAAAACATTTCTTAATAATATTCCAAGAATATTATTAATAAATCAACCTCATTTCCCCTTTTCTTTTAAAAAAGAAACAAATCAAATATGAAAATAATAAAAAAATGAAAGGGAGTGGGTAAACGCAAGAATTGGTGGCGGATAGCACACAAGGATCCATCAAGGCCCAAACTCCATTTCTCTTTTTTAATAAAACAAATTAATAAAAGAAGAAACCATTATTCTTCTTTACTAAACGCAGAAAACAAAACACAGGAACGAAGTGCTCTTCTTCTTCATACACAAACAATCGACGGCGGAAATAACAGGGGAAGCTACCTTCACGAAAGCAAACGAAACAAGTCAACAACAAATCTCTCTTCTCCTCCGCGAATGAATCTCTCTTCCTCTTCCGAATTTCGTTCGTCTTCTTCTTTCACGATCTCAATTTCTTGTTCTTCTTCTTCTCACCGCTCTCTCTCTCAATCAATCTTTTCTTTTTCACGGATCCGATTTTTGGTTGTTGTTTGTTGAAGATATGAATTAAAAATGAAGGTTTGGGGGGTTTGAGATTTTTAGGATGAAATTGATTTTGGGGATTTTGAGAAATGATTCGAAAAATTAATCTGAAGAATGAAGGTTGGAAGGGTTTTGATTTTGGCAGCAATTTGGAGGCTATCGAAGCTTGCTTATTGAAGAGGAGAATGGTTCTTTAAATAGAAGAATTGAGGTGGAGAGGATGCCGTTTTGAATTGATTTCAATTGCGTTTTGGCTCACACAGTTCTCGTGCTTGCTTTGCTTCTGTTTTCGTTTTTTGCTGCGTTTGCATTTTGCTCTTGTGCGTTTTGATTTTGAATGTTGTGTTTTAATTGTTGCTGTGTGCGTTTTACAACTTGTGTAGATTATGTTTGGGTTTCATGTGATTACCGCGTGTGGATTTTCTTGGCTTGAGGCTTGCAGCGTGTGGGAGTTTGCGGGATGATGCGAGCTGTTGTTCATGTGGCGTATGAGGCTTCAGATATTGGCTTGGGCCTGGGAAAAGGCTGCTGAGTTTTGGTGAAGCCTTGGCTTATGAAGGAATACTTCAGCTGGGTGAGTTTGGCTAGGCCTGTTGTTTTGTTTGTTGTTGGAAGGAGTTATGAAAGTTGTTGTTGTTGCAGCTTGATGGGTGAAGGCTGGTGTGGCGCGAGGCTTGGAAATGTTTGGGATGTGAGGTGATGAGTTGAAGTGACTTGAGGTGGGCCTGATGGTTGTTGGCTTGTACTAATGCATTGGCTTGTTGTTTTTTGAGCTGGAGTACGTGATGTGAGGCTGGAAAAGTGAAGGAATTACATTGGTTGCAGTTGTAATGGTTTGTATCAAGTTTTCCCATTTTTTATTATTAATGGTAAATGGGCCCTAAAAGAAAATATATGGTCTTAAAAAAATTGGTTTATTAATATTTATGAGTTAAAATGGAAAATGGATATTGATTAATATAGAAGTGAAAATATAAAAAAAATGGAAAATTGGAAATCGGTTAAAAATGTTAATTTGGATAATTGAACTCAAAAATGTATGAATCGGATGATCGAGAGAAATGAAAAAAAATGGTCATTGGATAAAATGGATATTAGAAATCGGAAAATAAAAAAAATGGTTTAATCGAAAATGGATAATGGATATGAAATCTGGTCTTAAGCCCACAACCAACTCTTGATGTTTTTTCACAAGCCACTGCTAAAATGAACACAGTAAATCCTGGGCCACTGAATATTCGCAAATTAAACCACAACCATATGAATCGTCTGAAAATTGCCCAGATAACTCGAATCCATGCTGAGGAAAATAAATCCTCAGATGAACCCCTGATGAACAAACCACACTTCACACGCCACACTTCTTGATAATCTGATGATTTCACATACAACACAACTTGAATCTTCGAACACACACTGTCTAAACCACTGACACACACAACTGACAATCGAAACAATTTTTGATAGTTTGACCAAATTAGGTCAAACGTCCCTTTGGATCGAATTGTGACTGAACAAACGCATCTAGATTGAAATCATTGCCCTGTCTTTGAAAACCTGCAACACAGAGAAGAAGAAGAACTGCAACATTTTTTTTGTATTTTGGTTAGAAATCAGTAAATATAAACAAATATAAAGAAGTAAAAACAATGGTGATCCCCTGCGAAGCATAGACCCTACATCTGAGGGAAAACTCGAAAGCCAGTGCGATCTTGTTTGTATGCAAAAATGCAGATGATATGCGAAGAACCTTAGGGCAAAAATTAGGGTGTTACAGTTATGAAGGCACACTTGACTGGTGTTGTGTTGCATGCTCCTGAAGATAGAATATCTGAAGAACACTTGTTGAATGATGTCTATCATAGACTCTGAAGACTTAACATCCCAGTATCAAAAAAAGCAACACATTGTTTCTACACTTAGTAATTGTATTGGCCTCTGGTGTTTGTTCAAAAGGAGTAACAAAGGTGAAGTTATTTGTAACACTGAAAGAAAACTATAACGTCTAATCAGTTCGTCAGCCGGATTCTATGCTCACAAGGCTTAATAAGAGTTGGCATGCTTTACAGATAAACACTTTCAACGGCTCTATAGTACAAAATACTTTTGAAGACACAATGGTTAATCAGGTTACACAATGGATCAAGACCTTATGTGTATCTTTTCTCAACGTCTCTTGTATGATGGAGAAAACAAAGACATATTGGTTAAGTTATCTCTTCAACGACTAGTTCTCAGAAGTATGATATATAAGTAGCTGAAGGTTTTAATTGAACATTTAACAAGGAATAATAAGAAGAAAGAATGTTAAAGAGGATAGAGGTGTTTGACACCTTTATCTGTATGAAGAAATAAAAAGATCAACAATGAGCAACTATACTGAATATGCAAAATCTTTTGTTATTTGTTGTAAATTGTAAATAGCCTTAAGTTTTCCTAAATATTGAATATTTTGGAAATGTTGAGGGATTAATGTCTTTGTTAAGGTTATTTCCTTGTACCTCTGATTCAGAATCAAACACACTTTGTTCTCTTTTCTATTGGACATGTTGTTCAACCGTTAAAATTAAAGTCTCATACTATGTGTTTGAGAATTAAAGTATCTAGTTGAAAAGCTTGAGCCAAGTCTCATGTTATGTGCTTGAGCATTGAAAGTCTTGATCTGTTTTGATTAAGTAGTGAGCCTTAGATTGTATATCTGAGAAAAGAAGAATTAAACAAGAGGCCTAAGCAGGAATTCTTGAACCATGTGGGTTTAAGTGGGGAAAAGTCTTGGACTAGGGTTCTGAGCAAGGAAGTTTTGAACCAGGTGGGTTCGATCAGGGAAGTCTTAGACTAGAGGTATAAGAAAGCGAGTCTTAGAAAGAGAGTATGAGCAGGAAGTCTTGAACAAAGGGGTTTTTAGCAGGGAAGTCTTGGACTGGAAGTCTGAGCAGTGAAAGTCTTATTCTTAAATGCATAAGCAGTTGTAATCATGAGTTGATTATAATGGAAAATCTCTTGTGAGGCAAGGGGTTGAAGTACTCTCAATTAGGAGAGGAACCCGGATAAATCGGTTATGTTCGTTGTATTATTTTTGCTACTTATGATATATTATTATGCTGCATATATGATTAGGTTCTGAACACATGTTTAGAATTCGAACTCTGGTCAGAAGCATAAATGTTTTTGGAGAACACAATTCAACTCCCCTTCTTGTATATTTTCCCACCTTTGTAGTTTGCCTTGGATGCTAAGACCGCAAATAAGGTTGGTCTTATTATTGTTCCTATATCAACGTTAACTTAGGTAACACCTGAGGAGTAACTTGTTTTTCCTTCATAATTGGACAAAACCATAAAATGGGGTCTCAGATCTATCTTAAACTTTTTGATTATCTTTAACAAGAAATGCAACATCAAATTCATTGTCTCTCCTCCATCTACCAATGCATTATTGGCACCTATTTTATAAACCTTGGCCCTTATAAATAGGTCATTCAAGTGTTGTATCATACCTTCATCAGGCCTTTCAAAAGAGGAAGTTTCTTCCTCCATGCAACCATTGTTCATAACATAGTAGCATAAAGGTTTATGACTGGTTATTTCCTCGATAAGATACTCATCTTCCTTTTCTATCAATAATAATGTCATACTATATATGTAACATAGATACTACATTTCAGATTATATCTAATTAAAATCCTGACTCGGAGTCAAAATTAAGAGATCTTAATTCTAACAACAATGAATGATACAATAGGTTGAAGATAAAGAGATTTTGACTGAAAAACTCAAAATAAGATTCAAAACCTTTTTTTAAAGTTAAAAGTAAATGTGTGTTGTGATTTATAAATCTTAAAGCGGGTATGTATGTTGTGAAAGGGATTTGAGAAAAAGACTTATATATGTGTTGGAGATCAATCATAAAAATGAAATAAAAATGCCATGTGATTTGAGTCACATGCAAGAAGTATGAGTCGAGTGAATAGAGTCAATGGTTTGGATAAAGATCCAAGAACCAAGTAAAATTTCTCCCATAATTTAAATCAATTTTCTTTATGTTTTAAATCATGTGATTCGAGTCAACTAGATATGTGATTCGAATTAGGATCACATAACAAAAATCTAACTTTTTCATCTATATTTGATCCGATTCAATCATGTCCGTGATTTGAATAAACCTCTATGATTCGAGTCATGCATTGTTGTCATTCGAATCAAACTCATAATGGCGAAATCCTATTTTTTTAAAATGTGTTTGATTCGAGGAAGGCAGTTCCTATGATTTGAATCAGCCTCACAGAAGCAAAAACCTAATTTTTCCACACAATTTAATCAAATCATGAGATTATGTGATTTGGATCACACTTTAATATTTTCAAATTTTTATCAAAATGAAGTGTTATTGTGAATCAGAACTTGTACCATATTTTCAAATGTGCTTGATTCAAACCTTTAACTATTTGACTTGAATGATATTCCTAATACTTTAATCAAACCGTTTGATTTGTGCATGCATAAAATAGATTAAGAACTCAACCTATAATGCATAACTATATGAAGAGGCTCAATTACTACCAAATAAACCAAAAATTAAATTGACAAGCAACAAAACATGAACGGGTAAACCCTAGGAGGAAGAGGAACCTTTAATCACCCCTTTTTAGATGCTTGGAAAACTTGCAATCATAATTGAGTCCATGTTGAGCAGAAGTAAAACATGATTAGTGTTTTGCTCGTTTTTCTTATGATCTCCTTGAAACATTGCAAAAAACCAAAACATCATATAAACTCATAAATCAAATCTAGACTCACATTACAACTTCTACCCCTTTAATAAGATTAAAAAGTAGTTGATTCTAATGAGCCTAAATGCAAAATAACTAACAAATAACATAATCCAGAGAAACAAATTTATCATAGACACATGAGAAACTACGCATACCGAATGAAACAAATAGTTCATACTCCTCCATCAACATGTTAGTTTTATATTCCCTAACATATTTAGTACCCTCATGAAGCATTTAAAGATCATTCCATATTATGTGTAGTCTTATGATGTGAGATTGAGTAATATACGTTTGTTCTTAATGCATAAATGAGTATGTTCCTCTCTTTGAAGTCATAAAATGTCTTTTTAATTTCATCATCTATCCAATCCTTTGGTAGTTTTTCGGTAAAAATGCCATCGACTTCACTTTTAGGAATAAAATATCCATCAGTGATAGCTACCCAAAGCATTTTTGTCTACTGACATTAAGTGAACATACATATTTTCCTTCCAATAAGCATAGTTTCTACCTTTGAAAAATGGGGCTCTATAGTATGCTTCCTTCAGATCATTTTTACCCATATTCTCAACTTTTTGAGTCATGAGACCCGATAAAAAGACCCGATCTAAGGCCAATTGTTGGGTGAAAATATAAATTTGAATGATCTAGAAGGAGGTTGAATAGACCTTTCCAGAAAATATATCAATTCAAAAGTTACTTTGGTAAATTAAAGTTAAAAAAAATTGTTTTGTGTTCGCAAAATTTTACATGCAAAATGTATACTATTTTTTTATGGATAATCAACACTTGATTAGAAACATATAATAAAATATAAAAGAAAAATACCAACTGAAACAATGTCTCAATTAAGTCAAAATCATTTTACACAAGGTATGTAAAGCGTGTCTTTTCAATTAAGCAAGAAATCTAACATTATAGTTTTTCAGTGTTAATCAAAAGTAAGAAATTTGCATAGTCTCAATCTAACAAAACCTAAAACTTATTTAAGAAATTGATATCAATATGACAAACCCTAATATCATACTATTTTAAGAAAACATTAAATCTAAACATGAAATCCTAAACAGAGTTTAGAGAGATGGGGAGAGAGAGAGTGTGTGTGTGTGTGTGTGTGTGAGAGAGAGAGAGAGAGAGTGTGTGTGTGTGTGTTAGAGAGATAGACTATCATTCTCACACCCTAAGATGACAACTTTATCCAAACAACAATGGATACTGCAAGAGGTTGAAAATGAAGAGATTTCAATTTCAAAACACAAAACAAGATTCAAATCCCCTTTTAAATGTTGAGAGAAAATATGGTTGTGGGTTCTAAATTATAAAGTGGGTATGTATGTTGTGAGAGGGATTTGAGAAAAAGATTCATATATTTGATAGAAAACCACCCGACGAATGACCGATCCACACCTCACTCCATGCTTTTAATTGCCAACAATTTCTTCTATTTAAGAGGGAAAGCGTGAAATTTATTTTTTTATCAAAATTCAATCTCATCCACACATCACTTTTTCATTCTCTTACTAATTTGAGCATCAGAGTGCTAACCTTGCATGCCAGCCATCTACTTCACCGCATCAAAAGCAATGCCTTCTCACTTACCGCTCAATTTTGGTTCCATTACATAATACACATGTTAATATTTAACAAAAAAACAAATACTATTATTAATGTTAAAAACATTTGCATACAAATTTTTATTTTTTGAAATTTTATTAAATAAACTAATACAATAATTAAATTAATCAAATTAATTTAATTATGAAATTAACCGATGCAACGATTTAGTTTATTTTCTAGGGGGTGAGTTGGTTTGGTCAAATAAAGTAATTAAATATAATAAAAGAATTGAATTATGATGTGAATGAATCTCGTGGATGGTGTGATAGAGAGTAAAATAACACGTTTTTCTTTGGTCATCATAGTTTTTTGAGAATTTTTTTCATTCCATGATTTCCTCCTCGAAAAACTAAAAAAATATCATTTTTAATCTTAAAATAATAATATCAAAATATCAATAAAATATTAATCATAAGTCCCTCACCACTAGTATTAAAAGATGGAAAGGCTAGGCAAAACAAGACAAACAAGAAAAAGTGAGAGCAAATAAGAGAGAATGTCTAATCAGAACGACGAGAGAAACCACATGCTTCATCCATTCACAACACCACAACTGCAATTCCAAACACCGAGCACTGATACCACCACAGAAAACCACCATCACACACCATCCTCTACCATTGCTCGCCGCCCTCGTGGGCGTCCCCTTGGCTCCAAAAACAAGCCTAAGATTCCTGCCATAGTCACACATGGAAGTTCTGATGCACTAACTTCTCATATTCTTGAGATCACAGCTGGTGCTGATGTTTTAAAGAGTCTTTTTGATTATGCTCTTCGTAAAGGAAGGAGTGTCTGCATCCTCGGGGGAAATGGAGTGGTGAGGTATATTAGGCTTCGTCAACCAACGGGAAAAGTTTTAACCGTCAAGGGAAGGTTGCAAATTCATTCAATATCGGGTACAATTTTCCCACCCCCAGCATCAGGAACTGCTGGAGGATTGACAGTTTACTTATCAGGACCAAAGGGACGTACGTTTGGGGGGAGCGTGATGTCCCCTATGGTGGCGTCAGACTCGATAAATTTGATGGTTGTTTCTTTTGCAAACATTGTATCTGAAAAACTTTCTTCGATGGTATAATGGTGTATAATTATAGCATAAAATTAAAAATTGTATGCATCAGTACTGTTTGATTTTAAAATCTTTAGATTTATTAAAATGAATAATTTTGTGGGTGTAATGAAGTTTTGATATTTTATGTTAGCTCATTTTCCTTCATTTATTTATGGACCGCTATCTATAATAGAATAAATATTAATAATGACTTTTATATCATAGTAAAGTAAGTTTAATTATAATATCATTTCAAATTTACAAATAATATACATGTATAGATCTTCAATTGAGTGGAAATAAATGATATAGTGTGGGACAAGTTGGAAAATTAATTAATTTGGTCCATTCTAAGGTGAGGCAATTGATTTGTTGTGTTAATATATGGGTGGTTTCAATGAGGTTGGTCGTGAAAATGACGATTTATAACAATTAAAGAGAAACAAAAAAACTAGGGAGGTGTAGTAAAGACACAATGCACCACCTAAAATATCCATTGAATTAGAGTAGATGATATATCATAAAATTTATGCCAATGATGAAAGACAATGGAGGGTTGGGGCAATAATAATAAAAACGAGCAATGTATGTATGTCTTGGATGGTGTACCTCAATTATCGTCATTTTATTAAATAAATTCTCTAAACAATTTCTGATTTTTATTCATTTTAGGAACCTCAATTTCTACATTAAGAAATCATATTATATTTCTCCCTAACCATTCATGATTGTCATATCTTTAGAGGTTACACTTAGAAAGATGGATTGGGCCTAATGGTTAATTTGTTTGTAGGGAATTTAAAGTTTTGAGCGATCAAACTTAATTTATCCTCTAACATAATTTATATTAGAAAAATTAAACTGAATGGTAAAATAGTTTGTTAGACCATTTTTAACTTACATTATGGAGCCCCCGGAAAATTGAGGAGTTTCAAGGGACACCAACAGAGAATAATCTGACAACAACTCAAGCTAAACTAACTATAGTTGACAAGGGTAATGCGACAACCAACAATGGTAAATAGTCTTCTAATGTAGGGAACACTATCACTCAGGTCGGTGAAGACAACCCAAACCTTCAAGTTTCCCACGATGATGGTCCTGACACTCTTGTGCATGGTGCGAACAAAACTCTCACTCTAAAGGAACTTTTGGCCATGAAGAAAGTTAATCCAGTCGAAACCCTAAAGAAGTTGTAGCAGTTTCGTTCATCGTCGAGGAATTACCAAGCAACCAGTTTGACCTCCATCCCTGATCCAAAAATGGATGCTTCTTTCGATGTCAATCTCCAACAACTAAAGACATACTTGTTTGAGAAATAAATTTTAGATGTCGTTGTTGAAGAAAATGAACTCGCATGTTATCCTTAAGTTGATTTATGAACTTTCTCAGTTTAAGGTTTTTGTTGTTATGGCCCAATACTTAATCAAATTTGAGGCCTTTTTTACCAAACTGGCTAAGGATCTCTATGTTTGTCGTCATGTTGATCTCCACATTAAGACGATGATTAATGATATGGACCATAATGGGACTTTAGTGCCTCTTGCGAGAGGAAACTCAATGATTTCGAAGTAAAAAAGAAAGAGTGTTTTGACAAACATCAAGCTTTCGACCAATAAATTATAGTTATCATGCTCAAATAGCCGAATTCAACCAAAAAATTGTTGATGTCGAGAAATAGAAGGCCTCTATGGACTCCGTTGAACCCCTGTCAGCTTAAAAAACTGATTTATAAGGAAGTATCCTAAGGGATTGTTCATGTGAGAAGATCATCCAAATGCAGTTGAAGAAGACTTTCCTCGACAGCATGCTTGTTTATGAGAAAACTCTTTTTGAAAACTTCAAGTCTAGATTCTCTACTAGTTTATAGATCTAACTATCGAACTTTATAACTCTGATTGGAGATCTTTTGTAATCCATTTTGGCCCTTAGTCCATTTTGGCAAATTATCATGAATGAAAAGTTATTAAGTTTTGATTTGAATCTCTTGTAGCATAGGTTTATATTTTTTAAATACTTCCCATTTACTCTCAAGACTCTTTGATTTACACCTATTTCTTGAATCTCATATTCATTATTACTGAAAACCTTCATTACCTGGAAAGGTCCCTCCCAATTTGATGACCATTTCCTCAATATTCGATCTCTCTGATCAATAGGTAACACAACTTTCCACACGTAGTCATTAACTTCAAAGGTGTTTTCCTTGATCTTCTTATTGTATGCTTTGGCAACTCGTGACTTTTGATGTAATAATACATCTAACACTTCCATGCTTTCTTCGTCCAAGTTGGTAATTTCGTCAAACATCATGCTCCATTAATGCTCCGACGAAATCTCATTTTGACGTTGCACCCTAACTGGTTGCAGACAAATCTCTATTGGTAATATTGCACAGTGGCCAAATGTAAAACGAAAAGGCGTCGAACTGATTAACTCTTTAAGAGATGTTAGACAAGCCCATAAAATTTGGTCCAATGTCTTATGTCAGTTCTTAGATTTTATGGGCAACGTGTTTCTTGATGAATCCAATCACCACCTTGTTTGCCGCTTTGACCTAGCCATTTGCCTACGCATAATACGGCGTCAAAGTAATTAACTTGAACCTTGTTTCAGCTGCAAACTCTTGCATATTTTGGCCCACAAATACTGATCTTTGATCTGTGGTGATGGTCTTAAGGATCCAAACCTGTACAAGATATGGCACTGGATGAATTCGATAACAGCCTCTTGGTATAATTTTACGAAAGGTACAACCTCTATCCTTTTTTTGTAAAGTAATGTATACCCACAAGAATGAATTTATATTGTTTCAATGAAGCAGGTCGAATTTCCCCTATGATTTCAATGCCCCATCCTCAAAAAGGCCATGTTTTAATAATACCATACAATTCACTAGATGGTACGTGCTGAACATTTGCATGTCTTTGACATGCTTGGCATCCTTTTGCAAAATCCATACAATCTTTAGCATGCTTGTCAATAGATGCCTTGTCGAAATAACAATCATTTCATCTTATGGCATGCTTGGTGAGCCCTGCATGTCCCACTATGAACTTTAGATATTGCCATATATGCCTCTGTGTCCTATAGACACTTGAGTAGGACACTGTAACACCTCAAATTTTCCCTCTTTGTTTCATCTCATCTTGCATATCATAAGCATAACATGTAGCTTGCAAACCCTAGCATTTTGCATAGAAAGATGAGGCATAAGCATTCATAGTTGCAAGCGTAGGGCATATGGTCAATCATCTGGCAAGTTATGATTATCCAAAGTCAAGCTAAGAGCCAAGTGATTTTGCAAGAAGCTCACAAGGTCTTTCATATCTTATACAAGCTCAATGTCATCCACAAAGCCCTAGAATGGAAAAAAATCAAGATCAGCTCGGAATGGACGGTGCAGATGCATTCCTGAAGTTTCCCACCAAAAGGGGGGGAATTCAAATTTTGCCTACGTTAACCGGTTAACGTTATGGGTTAACCGGTTAACGGCTGCGAAATTTGAATTTTTGCAGCAAGTTCAACATGCTTGTTTTGGCTCCTTTTCTCACTTTTCAGATTTTATTTCATTTGAATTAATTGGGAATTGTGAAGAAGGATCTAAAATGATTACCAAACCTAATCCCAAAGCTAATTCCTAATCACTTTTCTAAGCTAACTCCAAACCACATTTTTTGGCCCCTAACCTAGATGTTATTTACTTCATTTCCCTCCAAACCAACACACACTCTCATAATTCTCATTTTCATTCTCTGAATTTTCATGGCTCTCTCGCAATTCTCTCTCATTTTCTCTTCCAACCTTCAAACACTCAAAGTTTCCTTTTTTATAAGATCATCAAATTTTGCATTGAAAATTGTTGATCTTGGAACTAAACCTTCATCCATTTCTTTCTATACACCCATTTCTGGTTTTTTGCTACTAGTTCAGATCTGGTTTAGTGCTTGGAAGTGCTTTTAGATCAAGCTTTTGCATTAAGTTCATCAAATTGCAATTTATTTTTGCATTGTGTGTGAAGAAGAGTATTGGATCTTGGAAGTTCTCTGTTAGATTCATCATTTTCAGCTTGAACAACACTCACCAAAGCAAATCTCAGCTTTGTAAGTTGGTAATTTCATATCTACTTTTGCTTTTAGCTTATTTGCATGTTTATGATGTGGATCCATGGTATGCTTGTGTTGATTGATTGATTTGCGAATTAATTTATGTGATGATGTTGATGGATATATTTGTGCCTGATTAATGTTGAATTTGGTGTGTTTTTCGTCCACAATTGATTGATGGAATGTTGGAAGATTATTGAAATAAGCTGGATTGGAGCTGACTTTTTCTGCAGGTTTTTGTTGTTGTACACACAGTGTTAACCAGTTAACACCGGGGGTTAACCGGATAACACGTTGCTTTACTGATTTCTTTGCTGCAGGTCTGGGTTGGTTAACTGGTTAACCCCATGGGTTAACCGGTTAACACTGTTGCATATTGTATTTTCTGAGTTGTTGTGAGGCTATTTGTTCGCCATGTCTCTCTTGATCATCATGGATCATTGTGTTATTATTTTATATGCTTGTTTAGAGTGTTTTGCATGTTGTTTGATGTGTGCTTTCATTTCCTCGACGCGTGAATTCACGTATTTTCGATGTTCGACATGTTTGGTGACTTTATTTGCTTGAAGCTTTAAATATGTTCGACATATTTGGTGACTTTATTTCGTTGATAACGTCTCCATTGAGTCCTTGTCATGAGGTTCTTCCCTTTTTTAGTTGGGGGAAACCACATAGCCCCTGGGTTCAACCCTTTTTTCAGAGACGTTAGCCTTTTTCTCAAGATTCAGTATCTTCCATTTTAGCCTTTTGCTCCCTTTCTGATTCACATGTTCTACCCATTTCTCTTGTGGAGTATTTGATAGTGGTATAAAGGTCTTGGGTCTTGTTTTCTGGAACTGTTCCTTCTAATCCTTATTTGGACGAGGGGCACCATTTTGATCGAACACAAACCTTGGAACAGAGGTATACTATCACGCGATGCGTCTTTTTTTCCAGCTTCATATCTCTTAGTAGCCTTTTCATCAAAAACAGTGTTGCATCTTGGGCACAACACATATGTTGACCCACTTACTCTACATTTCTCCTAGAAACTTGTCAGGCTTTCTCCAGCTTGAGGTTAGAGCGCCTCTAATTCTTCTTCAAGGATTATGTCGGAACCATCAGTAGTTTAGACCAATATGCATTCCAAATACTCAGATGTTAAAGGTTTGTTGAGACTTTCAGTAGGCTCCACCATCATGCAATCATGAAGCTCATAGTATAGCTCCTCTTCGACCTTTAAAGGATCAGTGTCGGCTTGCATCTTTGGCTTTTTTCCAAATTGAAGTTTGCCCATCTTCAAAGCTTTATGCACCAAATCCTTGGAAAGAACCCATTGAGACGTTTTATGACCAAGGAAATTATGAAACTTGAAAATTCCCTTTTTCTTCTTTTGCTCTAATATGGGGTCTTTTAAACCAGGAGGGATAATAATTTGACCATCTTTCACTAATAAATCAAATATTTTGTATTTTTTGCAATGTATTTATCCATTTTCCTTGTTTTGTTAGGATTTTCCCGTTTGATGGTTTTAACAATTTACACGCGTAAGAAGTCCATGGCTTGAGCTCGACCACGTGGACCTCGCTTTCGTCAATGAGCTCTCTGTCTTCAGAAGAGTGTTCGTCAACTGCCAATTATGCAACTTTCTCTTTCTTATGGTATATTCTGGTCTTAGTTTTTTCAGCTTTCAAACGTTTGACTTGTTAGAACTATCAACTAACTGTGTCATATCTCTAAGATATTATGTGTCTAACTTTTTCCTAATCGAATAATCTAGGCCGCCCACAACCATCTAGACTAGCTCATGTTCAGGGACTTGAGTGAAGCGTCTTGCCTTCAAAATTCTAAACATGTTAAGATATTGATTCACTGACTATGTGGTCTTTTGTTTTAAACTAGCCAAATCTTTTTAGACTAATTTTCGATTTCCCCATGTAAAATTGTTCGTGGAACAATCTCTCTAGTTGTGTCCACATGTGAATAGACTGTGGGTGTAACATAGTGAACCAAGTGATACGTTCTTTGTGAGGAAACTTGGGAAATATTTCATTTTCAAGTCCTCATTATTTGTTATTCCACCAACTTCGGTTTGATATCTGGAAACGTGGTGGACTCTTCAGTCTTCCTAGCGAACTTGGTAAATTTTGGGGCTTTTCACCCCTAGGAAATTCTATTTTCAGAACAAAATCTCGTAATGGGGACGTATATGTCGGCCATTGAAGGTCTCTAGTTGTGTCCACATGTGAATAGAATGTCGGACATTGAAGGCCTGGGTCCGCCCCATTTTGAACCATAATTCTTTCAACCATAGATTCTAAGTTTGGCTCCCCAACTATGGCATCATGTCACACCTGCCTGACCATATAGTCAAGATCTTGATTCATATAAGCCAGCACAATGGGAGGCCTTTGGGCCACCCTAAGAATGGATTCGACTTCTTGGGGTGGTTTCTCAAGTATTTTGTCATAGACTTTTTCATGTTGAATGAGTGTTTCGGTCGAGGAGGAGGAGTCTGTCGATCAGGGGTCCTAGGGGCCCCTAAGAAATCACATATTCATGTCATTTGAGTTTCCAATTGTTGGTAACTCTGGGTCGAATCTTGTATTAATGGTCTCAGTATGGTGTCCATCTACTGGGTCAACATGTGGACCATTTTGTGATTACTCTCATCCATCTGTTGTTTCGTGACTGTGACAGAGTTTGGGGGTGAAAGTTGGAACAAATTGAGATAGAAAACCAAACCCTGAGGGTCGATTAAATTGGTTTGCCAAAGATCCTAATCCTTGGTATGGTGAGAAAGCTAATGACGAACTCTCCCTAAACATCAAACCACTGTTATGTAAACTTTACATAAACTTTGTTAGCATTCCTAATGTTCAAGGCATGTGCATTGTGAAACTAGGCACAAGTTGCCCAGAAGTCCAAGCCATTGTCGGCCTTACAGGTTTAGGCCGGCGTGGTGTTGTGGTAGGTCCACTATGAGCGGTCAACGCCACTGACACAATTCCATATCTGTAAACACCCCAAATTTTCCCTCTCACTTTCTCATGCCTTGGCTTATGATCACACATCATATCATTACATCTTACAAGTCATATTCACCTTTAACATCTCATTGCATCTCTGCACAGTTAGGGTTTGTGATCAGATGAATCTTGAAGAAAGTATGAGGTATCTCAGAGGCCATGAAGCATGACAAGAAGGTCCTTAAGTGTTCTAAGTTCATATTTTACCCCCAAGAGTTCTTGAAAGTCAAAAGATCACAAGAGATTGCAGAGTCACCCAGGCAGGGTCAAGGCTCTTACACAGATGACCCGAAATTAGTGTTTTGGGTTTGAGGCCCTTACAACCAAAATATTTGGTCATTCTTGATTCCATTGGTCTTTATATGATATAGGGAGCTTGTGTATGAAGTTTGATGCAAAAATTCACTAAGGAAGTCATCTGATCAAGCTGTAACTTGTTGTGCAAGAAAAGTCAGGATTAGGGCATCTGAGGCCTCCAACAAGGGTTCCAAAGGGTCATCATCATCAATTTGAGGTCCTATGACTTTTATTTGGTCTTAGGAATGTTTGAAAGATCACAAGATTGAAGAATTTTGAGTCATTTCAAAAGTTGTCATTTTTGGAAATGACTTGAAGTGAAACTTTCCATTTTGGGAAAGATTTTCAACCTCCTCTTTCTTGATAAAAAAGGTTTCAAATGAATTTTCTTCAAACATGAAAGTTTTAGATTGGATCTTCCCATTTTCAAAAAGTACAAGAACTCCTCTTGATTCATCCTAGAACTCAAGATATGGCAAGTTAAAGTTGGGAAAAATCTTGTAATTTTCAAGTTCATGTCAAAGAAGGAAATGTGCAAAAGTGAATTTCAGGCCTCTATATGACTTCTAATCCACTTAAAAACATTATGGCATGATCAAACAACATCTCAAAGTCAAAATTGAGCTTTGAACCAAGGGATTTAATGACTTGTT
Source organism: Lathyrus aphaca (assembly GCA_963966055.1). Lineage (NCBI taxonomy): Eukaryota > Viridiplantae > Streptophyta > Magnoliopsida > Fabales > Fabaceae > Lathyrus > Lathyrus aphaca. Next base: position 11,592,649 of record OZ014524.1, on the reverse strand, counting down.
TCTCAAGAAATCACAAAGTTGCAAAATTGCAAAACCTATGCAAACTCTTGATCCAAGCTATACAACTCATAACAATTGATCCTAGGGTTCTCCTTGAAGCCAACTGAAGTAGTTCAAGCCCACAAATCCGTTCTGCCATGGCCCATACCTCTAGTACACAATTTTTGACTTTTTGGCCAATTGAGCCATGACAACCCCACAGTGGATATCTACTCTTCTGACTCATTCCAATTGTTTATGCAATGCCTAAGGATCATAAAACACAACACACAAAAGCTCAGAAGACACACACATTTAGTTTGCATAAAAATCCCCAAAAACTTCCTCTCTTCGATTCTCCCAATCCAACCATCAAACTTCAAAATTTCTTTCACCAACAAGTCACACTTCACCTAAGGAACAAATCCCACCCCTCACAATGGCCTGAAACACAACACACAAAACCTCATTTTCTGATACACCAGAACTGAACCTCTCAAAATAGCCAATTTAAACTCCATTCAAGCTTGCAATTAGCACAAGGGGGACCAGTGGAGGTGGTTTGCACAAAGGAAAGGCTCAGAAAGCTCATCTTTGAAGGTCTCCAGCTCAGGTATAGCTCAAGAACTTTTTTCTCATAACTTCATTTTCTTGTTACAAAATGAATCTTCATGTTGTACTAATCATTTAGATGTGTTTAGAATTGAAAATGAGCAAGAAATGACCATTTCATGTTGTTCTTAAAGTTTACCCATATTTTGATTTTTGATTCGATTTGCTTGATTCAAGTGTTATAAATGTTGTTTGATTGTTGATTTGTGTTCCATGAAGTGTGAGAAGTATTTATGGTCAGGTTAGAGGTCTTGGGATGACCTGGGGAAGAATTTAGGGTTTTGGCTGGTCGGAGAAGATGACCGGAGCAGTGTCCCCGTCATCTGAAAGTGATTAGGCTTAGGGTGTCCAGATTGAATGAGAGACCTTGGATCTTGATTAGATTAGGGAGTGGACGGTTCAGATTAGTCATTAGCCCTAATTCTATTTAATTAAAATAAATCATAATTAATTAACTCAGATTGAATGTGAGCCTTTGGATTGTGCGCGTATTAGGAATTTAAACCTGGACCATTGGATCTTCATACCTTCAGTCAAACTGACTTGCATCCTCAGCCTTTGATCTAGCTTCCACGCAATTTGAGCCCTCCCTTTCAATTACTTTTCATTTTATTTTTATTTATTTCATTTTGTTTTCCTTTATTTATTAAAAATAGCAAAACATTTTAAAAAATTCTGATTTTTTACATTTACACTCTAATTAATTTTAAAACCCAAAAACATTTTTATTTTTATTTTTTGCATTAAAAATTTATTTTTAAATCATTTAATTGTATTATTTAATTAATTAATTAATTTTAATTAATTAAAAATACTTTTAGATATTTAAAAATCACCAAAAAAATCAGAGAACCTCTTTGAACATTAAGATCAATTTTAAAACTCATTTCACAAATTTATTTTAGGGTTTGATCATGTTTTGACAATTAAACTTGAATTAAGGTTTTGAAAATCCCCTTTTTCATAACTCTAATTCAAAAATTCATTTCTGCCTAACAATAATGAGTTTGCACTTGATTTTTTTTGCATTCTTTTTCATGTTGCATCTAGTATCTAGGACATTTAAATCATATTTTTTCATTTCATTTTCAATTTGTTTTGACTTTTCCTTTGCAAAGTGTCCAAAAACCCTAGCAAAACTTAGGAAAACCATAACTTGATTTTGGTTTAGCTTTAGATCTCCACCTTTGGAGGGTGTTCTTATAACACGGTGGGAGAACTGACTTTTTATAAATGTTGCGGATAGCAAGAGTCGCCACCGACTTTTATTTTATCCAAAAGAAAAGGACATAAAAGAATAGGAAATACCTTTTTTAAAAGACTTGAGTTCGGGGGTAGGTTATACAAAGGGAAGGTGTTAGCACCCTTTATATCCATGGTTATCCATGGGCTCTTAGTTACTTAGCTCACTTTGTTTGTTTGCAAGAGTGTAGTCTGTGATTAGAAAAATTTCTTTAAGTACTTGGTAATGACCCTCGTATGGGTGTATACAAAGCCTAGTTTAGAAATTGTGAGGTGTAAAAGTAAGTTTGAAAAGGGTGAGCAAGTAACTATGAGGTACCTACCCTAGATTTAAGTCTTTCATGTTCTCGTATGTTCTTTCAATGGTAAGACTATCCCTATTATTAAGGAATAAGTAGTCATTACCTTGGATGTGTTAAGGGACAAGCGTATGGTCATAGAAAGCAACAAGTAAGGGTGTCTTTAGCAATTTGTAGGGACTTATCATCTTTTATTCGAAAGGACAAGATCGTTATCCTAGGCAACCTCGAAGGGACTTGATCTTTAAAACTATAGGGACTTGATGATATTTATGAAGGGACTTTGCTTAAGACACCCCATATTCGAGGGACTTGACCATATTTATTTAAGGCAACTGAGAAGGGTAACTTAGGAAGTGCAAGATGACGATCAAAGATTGACTTACGTGTGTTCATGTTCATGTTCAAGTATTTATCTTATTTAAGTTAATTTTCTAAATTATTTTAATCACATATAGGTTATACACACCCTAAGATTACTAACCATACAGAAAATAATTACAAAAATAAAGCAAAGATATAAAATAAACCTATTACATGGCTTTAGCAATTACATAATAATAAAATAATAATGATAAATATAATAATAAGGATAATAAATAAACAATAATCACATATTAGTAATAATAAAATAAAAATAAGGGTTAGAATAATAAATAAAGGAAATAAGAATTTAGCAAGAAAAAATTAATATTAGAAAAGTTTTAGAAATTAATTAAGAAAATAAGTTTAATAATAATAAATAAATAACAAATTATTTACATATTAAAAAAATAAAGATTAATAATTTAATTAGGGTTTAGAAAAAATTAGATTAATTTTTAGGGTTAGGATAAAAATTAGGGTTGACAAAAAATTAGGGTTCATATTTAAGAAAATTAGGGTTTTGTTAATTATAATGACACATTATTAATTTATTTACAAAAATACATAATAATTATATATAAACATATTATAAAATAAATACAAGTAATTTACATTTAAGAAAAAATAATTTATGAATTTTAGAAAATATGAAATTTTATGAATATATTATTGGTTATTTAGAAAGTTTTATTTTTTATAAGAATTTAAATAAGTTAAATAATATAATTAAACAAATAAATAAGAAAAATTAAAATAACAAAATACCTGGGGCTGAGATTCGAACCCACGCCCTAGGCTTTCACACCCTTGGTCCAGCATCACCACCACTAGGCCAACTGCGCTTGGTGAACATATAGTGAACATTGATCCTTATATATTAAACCTGCAAAATAAAAGGGATTTAAAACAAAATGGCCTGCGGCCAGATTCGAACCCAGGACCATCACAATAACAACCAAACACTTCAACCAACTGAGCCACATGGGGCGCGTACAACAATCAACCATTACTAATTATTATAAAATAAAACAAGTTTCCCAGTTGGATTTCCGCGCCAAACTTCGTCTTCCTCATTTGAATTACCTGCGAAAATTCATACAATATTTCCTGCGAAATTTCCTGCGGGCAAACCAAATCAGAAGAACCTATGTTTCTGGAACATCATTCAAATCATAATAATAATGAAAATTCATAACCCATATCAATTACCCGTGTTCATACGTCATAACCATGTTTTTACAATTCATTTATATTAGGTATTTCGTAAAACCCCAATTTGAGAGCTCTAACCCTAGCCATGGCAACTTTCGATTCAGGCCATGAAACTTTGATCTAAATGTCCAGAAACATTCCTTGCAACCTCATAAACACAAAACAAATGTCAAATATACTTAAAACCAATCATATGTATGAAATCGAAAAAAGCATAAAAGCATGAATATAATGCATTCGGTTATGGAGTTTCAATACAATAATGGATGTTTTAGTGATCCATAAACATTATAGGACCCTTCAGGAATGATTTGCAACCTTTATTTGATCTTGAAAAGGTCTCTAGATCAAAAACCGAATGTAACTTTTCTTTGAAAAATTTGAAGTTGAATGGTGTTCTTGGAGGCTCTGAATTTCGTCCCTTGAGTTTGTAATAGGTTTATGAACTTATAGTGATATGAATTAGGTTATAACTTTGTGGATTTGTGGGCTTTCTTGCATAACTTGAGTGTGAAGAAATCTCATGATCAAAATATGTGAAAAATCAAATCTTTGTATGCCAATTTAGTCTAGCACGAATTTGGATCAGATCAATCATCTCTAAATAATGTTTATGACCTTCTAAAATAAGAATCACATTTAAATATTGAGTTTTCATATTTTATTTTAATTTAAATTGATTTTTAATGAATAAAATCAAAATAAATAAAAAATAAACTATAAAAATCTGAATAAATAATATTTTATTCGTGCATGATGTCATGGTAGAGAGAAGGCTTTACCCTGTACCCCAACATCTATACTTTTACCCCTACAAATTTTTCAAAATGTCTATTAAAACCTTATTATATTTTATTATTTTATTTTTTTACTATTTATGTTAGACCGTCAGATTTTAGAAAAAGTGATCCAAAAAAACACTATCCGGAAGACTTAAAAAATGAGTTCCGGTACGTTAATTTTCATACCGGAAGACTTTGGGAAAGTCTTCTGGTTTTGTTATTTTTGTTCACCGGAAGACTTAATAAAAGTGTTCCGGTACCGGAACACTTTTATTAAGTCTTCCGGTAGCCATGTGTATGTGTATCGGAACACTTCATGTAAGAGTTCCGGTTTGTTCCAAATACACTACCAGAAGACTTACGTGAAGTGTTCCGGTTTTTTTTTTTTTTTTTTTTTTTTTTTTTAAATTTCTTTATAATTCCTTAATATACAATTAAGGAAGGAAAAATTATTTGACATTAACAACATAACAAATATTTATTACAAATTAAAATATTTGACATTAACAACTAAATATACAATAAAAGAAAAATTATTTGACATTAACAACATAACAAATATTTATTACAAATTAAAATTTATAGCATTTAAATGATAATTTATTGAATATGTGTTTTTGATGTAAATACTGAAATATGAATATTATATATTAATTATTCAAATACAATAAAAATAAATATTATATATTAATTATTTAAAAGAAAATTATAAAAAACCAGTTTTATAAATATTAAACATTGAATAAAAGTATAAAATAAATAAAAATATTATGAAAAACAAAGTTATTTAATATCATTTATACCATTGAATCATTATTATAAGTAAAATAAAATTTATTACTCTTTATAATATATATATTTTTTAATACCATTCATTACTTAGAACTTAATTACATTTAATTTTTTTCTCCCTAACAAATAATTAAAAGTATATTATTTATAAAAGAGAAATTATTTTAATTTAAAATGATGGTTAATGTACGTTTAAACTTTAAATTACTATTTAATTCAATGAACCTATACAAGCAATTAAATTTTTTAAACGAAAAAAAATAATTCAAAATTATTTTTAACATATGATAAAATATTTTTTAAATAAAATAATCATATTATTCTATTTTAAAACAATAATATATATATATATATATATATATATATATATATATATATATATATATATATATATATATATATATATATATATATATATATATATATATAAAATAGTGTAGAATACCAAAAAATAAAAAATAAATAAATAAAATAGTGTATAGAGTTTTTAATATGAGTTGATATAAGAATCACACATGTCGAATTTTTAAAATGTATATAGGTCGAAGATAACCAATTTATATAATTAAATAAATAATCAAACAAAATGTTTTTGGTACAAAATAAGCATACAATTTAAATGAATTAAATGAACTTTAATATAAATACTAATAGAATGAAACATATGTAATGTGTGAATAAATAGTATCAAAATTGTATGATATTTTTTATTAATCATGAAATCTATTTGTCATTTTTAAAAGGAGAAAACCTAGATACAATTCTTTATGTGTGTTTTATACTTAAAATATAACAAGTGTATAAAGCACACATAAAGAATTGTATATAAGTTTTCTCTTTTTATAAATGACAAAAAAATTGTATGATTAATAAAATATCATACAATTTTGATACTATTTATTCATGCATTACTTATGTTTCATTCTATTAGTATTTATATTAAAGTTCATTTAATTCATTTAAATTGTATGCTTATTTTGTACCAAAAACATTTTGTTTGCTTATTTATTTAATTATATAAATTGGTTATCATCGGCCTATATACATTTTAAAAATTCGATGGGTGTGATTCTCATATCAACTCATATTAAAAACTCTATACACTATTTTATTTATTTATTATTTATTTTTTGGTATTCTATACTATTATATATATATATATATATATATATATATATATATATATATATATATATATATATATATATATATATATATATATTATTGTTTTAAAATTGAATAATATGATTATTTTATTTAAAAAATATTTTATCATATGTTAAAAATAATTTTGAATTATTTTTTTTCGTTTAAAAAATTTAATTGCTTGTATAGGTTCATTGAATTAAATAGTAATTTAAAGTTTAAACGTACATTAACCATCATTTTAAATTAAAATAATTTTTCTTTTATAAATAATATACTTTAATTATTTGTTAGGGAGAAAAAAATTAAATGTAATTAAGTTCTAAGTAATGAATGATATTAAAAAAATATATATTATAAAGAGTAATAAATTTTATTTATCTTATAATAATGATTCAATGGTATAAATGGCATTAAATAACTTTGTTTCTCATAATATTTTTATTTATTTTATACTTTTATTCAATGTTTAATATTTATAAAACTGATTTTTTTATAATTTTCTTTTAAATAATTAATATATAATATTTATTTTTATTGTATTTGAATAATTAATATATAATATTCATATTTCAGTATTTACATCAAAAACACATATTCAATAAATCATCATTTAAATGTTATAAATTTTAATTTGTAATAATTATTTGTTATGTTGTTAATGTCAAATAATTTTTCCTTTATTGTATATTTAATTGTTAATGTCAAATATTTTAATTTGTAATAAATATTTGTTATGTTGTTAATGACAAATAATTTTTCCTTTCTTAATTGTATATTAAGGAATTATAAAGAAAATTTAAAATTAAAAAAAAAACAAACAAACCGGAACACTTCACGTAAGTCTTTTGGTAGTGTATTTGGAACAAATCGGAACTCTTACATGAAGTGTTCCGGTACACATACACATGGCTACCGGAAGACTTAATAAAAGTGTTCCGGTACCGAAACACTTTTATTAAGTCTTCCGGTGGGAACTATTTTTTAAGTCTTCCGGATCGTGTTTTTTTGGACCACTTTTTCTAAAATCTGACGGTCTAACATAAATGGTAAAAAAATAAAATAATAAAATATAATAAAGTTATAATAGACATTTTAAAAATTTTGTAGGGGTAAAAGTATAGATGTTGAGGTATAGGGTAAAGTCTTCTGGTAGAGATTGAGTCATAAAAATGCAAGCCCATGTGGAGAGAATTGGTTATAAAACCCCATTTGCTCAATAAACCTCTCAAAAATTTCCCAACTTTGCAAAGACAAAAATCCCTCAATTTTAAGGCTATGAAGGTGTTCTTGGACATTTTAGAAAGCTTAGAGAGTCCTATAATCAACCTCTTTGGTCTCATGTCCATATACTTTACCATTTTCAAATTATGCCATTTGGAAGATGTTGACTTTTTGTTGATTTTTAAATTAATTAACAAAATAATTTTTAAAAATTAAAATATAATGTTTATTAAATAAAAAAGCAAAAGTGAAATTTTAAATTAAATTTAAGAATCAATTAAACCAAAAATCTAATATTAATAGGTGCTCTTAAGGCACATGTTAGTATTTGCCAGGAAATTATTATCATTTATGTAATTGTAATAGATATAATAAAAATAAAAGAATTAATGAACAATAAAAATAAAGGTCTAAGAAACATAATTGTCACAACTACCACATGGTCGCACGCGTGAGAAACGAGAATGGAGGCCGTATTGCTGTGGCACAAGATACGCAAGCTGTGGACCCATCCCAATTCTAGTTTTAATTCGACAAATCCAAAACCCGAATCTAAAATCATCTCAAACCAAATAAGAAAATAAATAAATAAATAAAAATTAAATTAAAAAAAGAAAAAGAAAAAGAAAAAGAAAAAGAAAAAGAAAAAAATAAACAGAACTAGAAATGAAGCATTAACCATGGCAATGGAAATAACGAGAAGAAGAGTAACAATGTTGCTCCGTCGTTAGAGAGAGAATCGAATGCCACATTTTTTTTCTCCGTTTCTCAATAATTTCTCGTTTTTCTTCAAATTTTCACCCTAATTCGCGATGGAAGCTTTGATCGAATTATGCGACCTCATCGCGTTAAATCCATCGCAATTCCCTGATAAACTTTCGTGGATATGTGATAAATGTCCTCCGCCGGAGTATCTATCCGCCGGATCGCCTAGGGTTTCACGTTCTCAGCTCAATGCCGTTATCGCCGTCGCTCGTTTCTTATCCAAGTGTTCCGATTCCCCCGATCTACGCCCTAAATCAGTCGTCATCGAGTTCCTCCGTTCGATTCCGTTTTCCTTTACTCAGTCCTTCTGGCCGCATCCTTTTAGCGCAGATTTCGTTGCATCTTTTTTTATCGATTTCATTGGTTATGTTTCCAAAGCTGCGCAATCGTCGCCGGATTTCTCCGAGGAGGTTGCTGGTTTCACCGGCGAAGTTGTGTTATCTGCGATTGCAGAACCGAATTCCGTTATTGCTAGGGCTTTTTTGGTTGCTTTGTCGCAGAATTTTCTTCCTATTGAATCCCCGGATGCCAATAAATTGGTTACTTGTTTGATTGAACAATTTGCTGCTGGTCCTGTTCCAATCACTCCGGTTGAAGTCAATGCCGGAAACTCTGACAATTCTTCTTCCCGAAGCTCCCCTCCTAATGGCAACCATCAGTCTAAGACCAATTACAATGGTAGTCCAAATAGTAACGTTTCTGGTTCTTCAAGTGGTGCGGCTTCTAAGGTTGCCGGAGATGATGCTACTGCCAGCACTGCTTCGTCGAGAGGTTCAGTTGTGACGAATGGAGGCAGCCATATATGGAGGAGTAATGCTGATCAATTGGCGCAAAATTTGGGTTTAAATGATGGTAGTCTTGGCGGAAGCTCTTCTGGCCAACAGGTTATTTCCTTTGAGGAAGAGTCCGTGGAGTTCTTGGAGAGACAAGAAATAGCTTTTAAGGTGATTGCTCACGTGTTGGAAAAGGTTCGTGTTGATCCTGCTCTTTTGGAGCAGGCTAGGTTGATTGGGAAGAAACAGATCCAATCCATGTCTGCGTTTCTAAAGGTAGTAATTTGTCTAACTATGCTTTCAGTTTGCAGTTATTTTCTCTGTTATTCTTCCTCGACTATGTCTTGCTTTATTCGCTGTGGAATGTGGACTATGGAGTGTAATTAAAGTTTAGGTTTATCCAAGGAGTGGGGAATGTGTTAATGTTTGCAAGTTCTTGCAGATTAGGAAGAGGGATTGGCATGAGCAGGGGTCAAGTCTAAAAGTTAGAATTAATACCAAATTGTCAGTTTATAAGGCTGCAGTTTCAATGAAAATCAAGAGCCTCTCGGCACTGGATTCTGATTCAAGATCTGTCAAGAGATTGGTCTATGAGGCAGTTGCAATATTGATAGATGCAGCTGAGGCGTGCTTGCTCTCTGGATGGAGGAAGTTGAAAACATGTGAAGAGCTCTTTGGTTCCTTGCTTCTTGGGGTGGCACAAATTGCTATTGCTCGAGGAGGTCAACCATTGAGAATTTTGCTCATTCGCCTAAAACCAATTGTTCTCAACGTTTGTGCTCAGGTGCACTTTGGTTACTTTCCAATATCATATTTCCATTACCATTTTATTTTCAAACTTGAAATTTTCTGTTTGTTTTTTAAATATTTTTGAAATGTTACTGTTACAGCCCGAAACATGGAGTAACAACCAGGGGACCATGTTCGACAGTGTCACCAAAGCCAGCTGTCAGATTATTGAATCTTGTTGGGCTAAGGAGCGAGCCCCTGTAGACACATACATCATGGGGTTAGCTACAAGCATCCGCGAACGAAATGATTATGGGGAACAGGTTTGTATACTAATTTTCACGTATCCACAAGGCATAAACTGATGGTAAATAAAAATGGGATTTGCTAGAATACTCCCACTAGTTTGTATAAAGTAGTATTTTAGCAATATGCACCTTAGGGTATTCTTACCAAATTTTTAGTTATGACACTTGCTAACACACTCCTAAAAAATGAGTGGGTGTGTTCAAGCGAATGCCTATAGGAGCTGCTAACTTACCAACACTCATTTTTTAGAAAGAGTATTTTAGCAACATTCACTTTTGGGGGTATATTTAACCATTTTTTTTTTTTGTTATAACTCGCTAACGTACTTCTTCTAAAAAAAAGTAGTGTTAGCAAATCCAATAAAAATATATATGTTTGAGTGTGTCAATGTTCCACCTTCTATTTTTTATTTTTTTATTTTTTATGTTTTTGTACACATCTATCTATATAGAATATATTAAGTCTATATATTCTTGTATGCATATTGATTTTGTATTTCATTATTTCCAAATATTTTGTGGATAGTACACATGTGCTTTTTCTGATACATAAGTACTTACTCCCCTTAATTTCATGAGTTCCATTTGTAATGATATCTGTTTCTATGGTCAGTAGTTTTTTCCTGTTTCTTCAGCATTTTTTCTTGTGCCAAAACTGTTGACATATTATTTTTATTCTAAACATGCTGTTTTTATCATATCTTTTCATGCATAAAACTTTTCGCTTGCTTACGAAATCTTGTTGCCATCAGGACAACCAAGACAAACCTGCAATTCCTTTTGTACAGCTAAATGTTATACGTCTGTTTGCTGAACTAAGTGCCGCAGTCAACAAATCCGAGCTGGTAGATGTGATATTACCTCTTTTCATAGAAAGCCTAGAAGAGGGTGACGCTTCAACTCCTAATTTATTGAGACTCCGAGTATGGAACTTTGTGTTCAATATATTATGAAATTCTGTAAATTTATTCTGACTCTTTTGATAAATTATTTGTAAGAGTAATTCTTGTACGCACATGCTGTCTATAGGCACTGTGCTTATGCAAGAATAGTACTACTGATTTATCAATCCTTTGGTTGCTGTATATGAATCTTATATTGTTTTTGTTGCAACCCATACAGCTTCTAGATGCCGTATCTCGAATGGCCAGTTTAGGTTTTGAGAAATCTTACCGCGAGACAGTGGTTTTGATGACTCGAAGTTACTTGAATAAACTTTCTAGTGTGGGATCAGCTGATAGCAAAACAGAAGCACCTGAAGCCACAACTGAGAGAGTTGAAGTATGTAGTATCTCAAAATGTCAGCAACTGCTAAATTTGATTAGTTTGGTGTAATACAATATCAAATGGATTCTCACTAGTTCAATTAAATTCTAGACTCTACCTGCAGGATTTCTTCATATTGCCACTGGTCTTACTACTGATAGACTACGCGCTGATTATCGCCATCGATTACTCTCCCTGTGCTCAGATGTTGGTTTAGCTGCTGAGTCTAAAACTGGAAGGTATACCTATTTTTTGCGCTGAGCACATGACATGAGAATATATTTCATAACATGTGAAGTTTTGTTCAGAATTTTAGCAGGCCCTTATTCAACTTCATTTCCTTGGAGAAATATCTTTTCTGAAGATTTCACATCTGATGCTTACTCAATACAGGAGTGGAGCAGATTTCCTGGGTCCCTTGCTCCCTGCAGTTGCTGCAGTTTGTTCTGATTTTGATCCAACATCAAATGTGGAGCCAGCAGTTTTAAAGCTGTTTCGAAACCTTTGGTTCTATGTTGCTCTTTTTGGCCTAGCCCCTCCTATACAGAAGACTCAGGTAACTACAAAGGCAGTTTCCAGTACACTGAACAGCGTGGGAAGCACGGGTACAATTTCCCTTCAAGCTGTAAATGGACCATATATGTGGAATGTGGAGTGGTCTGCTGCTGTTAACCGAATTGCACAAGGGACTCCTCCACTAGTAAGTTTATCACAAAATAGAGTAGTTTTTGGGCAAACAATTCAATTGTTGTTTTTTTGCAATTTGTTTGTTGTTTAATAGAACACACTAGGGAATCTGTTGCTTTGCCTTTGGCTTGGTTATGTCTTACAGTCTTATAACCATTTAGATATTTATCGGGATCTTCTTTACGTTGTTTACTTTGACTTTGATTTTAATTTTGAACTGTTATTTAAAGTGTCATGCTAATGGGTGTGGTCAGAGGCCCCTTCAAGACATTGAGTAGGGGAAGGGAGTCACGTGGAGATTTTATGATTATTAATAAGAATTGATATAGAATGTGTCATCATATAATGATGACAAGGAAAGCAGACAATTATTAATAATCCCAGCCTGTTTAGACTTGCCATTCTCACCACTCTAGGAGGGAATAAATATTCCTGAGCAAAAGACCAGAATGAAATCGTCATTTCATATTTATTTTTACTTAATTTCTAACCCACTAAAAGAATTATTATTTCTACGGAAGAGATATAGGAATGCAATGACTGTTTCATGTACCAAATGAGCACTAGGTTGGATGTGTAAGTTCTATGTAAAGCAGGCTAAGAAAATAACTACAATGCTATTGCATATCCTTTTTAGATTGAATGCTTTAGTAGAGGTGGACTTCGTTTGATAAATTCAAGTCTAAGAAAATAACTACAATGTTATTGCATATCCTTTTTATATTGAATGGTTTAATAGAGGTGGACTTCGTTTGATAAATTCAATTAGGGGCGAGAATATGCCAGAATAACTAACAGGGCCTACGGCCTAACCTACATAAGTCTAGGCCAGACTAGACCGTTTTTTAAATAGAAAATGCCTAGGCTTTTTTTAGAAGTCTACGTAGTTAAAAAGGCTAGGCCATGGGCCATAAAAAAAGTTTTTTAAGCCTATCAGACCGGCCTATTTAAATAAATATGAATAACTTTATTATTATTATTATTATTATTATTATATTTTGTACTTTGAATTAACATACAAAAATAAATCTTAGTTATATTGAAAAACTTATGAAAATAATTTGAAAAAATCTTATGAATAATGACATAAGTTTTTTTCATAAGTTCTCTCTCACAAATAGTATCGCAAAACTTATGTTACTTGGTAAACTCGAATAAGTCAATGCTAAGTTTGTTAGTTTATCTAAACATTAGTTAAATTGCTTATTTACAAATGATCAAATGAAACCGGGCTTTAAGTAGACTAATAGAGGCCAGGCAAAAATAAGTCTATAAGTCTATGATAGGCAAAAATAAGTCTATAAGTCTATGATAGGCTACAGGCCAGACTTAGACTTTGAATTTTTTAACAGACTTAGGCTTGGCAAAGCCTAGCACGGCCCAGGCTGTTCCCACCCCTAAGTTCAATACATACAAATTGCATACTTTAGTTGGAGGGGTTGGCATAGGGTTTGAACTATATACGTAATGAAGGTGTTGTTTTGCATATCTTGATTGTTAGAATACAAATATTGAAATAACAATTCGATAACTTGAAATTTATGGCCTGTATATGTATAGCATTGACATTTTTCTTCCACAATAACTAAAACGCTGGATATACTTATTCTGCAATTGTGGAATTTAGTCTCGGGAAGTTATGATTAACTTCAGTAATGTAGCTACTGCTTGCCCATAATATAAATATTTATCTCGCATGATAGTTGCACTACTTTTATCGATTCTTGCATGGTGGCTACAAGGTTTCAACCTAGAGTTCCAAGACAGTTATGAAAACTAATAGCAGAGGGTTGTATAATGTTATGAAATATAATCCATTATTATGAAAGTAGTTTCTATTTTAGAAAAGGTTTATTATTCTGGAAGTTTCCAAACTATTTGAACATTTTTAAATAGGTCTCTGAACTTAAAAAGTTTGTAATTGAGTCCGCACACTTGTCAATAATTTGTAATTCGGTTCCTGAACTTAATTTTTAAAATCAGATCCTTAAATTTTTATATAATCTGTAATCAAGTTCAAAATGATAACAAAGGTTGGAACCTGTTGCGAAATTAAATTCCATGAAATAGTTTCTAATTTATTAAAGGTTTAATTATTCTGGAAGTCTGTAAACTTTATTGCTGCTACGAATTCTGCGACTCTTTCACTTCCTTAATTTGTCTGTTCTGAAGTTTACTCGTGTCTCTCTTTTCTGTCCAGGTTGTTAGCTCAGTGAAATGGCTTGAGGACGAGTTGGAATTAAATGCCCTGCACAACCCAGGCAGTCGCCAAGGCAGTGGCAACGAAAAAGCCGCTCTTGCACAGAGAGCTGCTCTTTCCGCGGCTTTAGGAGGGAAAGTTGATGTGACATCAATGACCACAATCTCAGGTGGATTACATTTACCATATTCCTTATATTTCTATAAAATGTCAATACCTTCAGTTTGTTAGAGAGGTGTTGCCTCTTGTATTGGTAACATAACATATCAGTTTCATTACTTATATAACACTTCCTCCCATTCAACTTGTTGGTAGCCTTGTTCCAATACAAGCATCAAGACAGATGATTATTTCTTAGGTTGCATGATGTTGTGTCTTTTGTGATCAATCCATATTCTGTGGAAGTGTGAACATAGATGTTTTTGGTTTGTGTATACAAATATAAACTTTCATGGTTGATGTGATTGTCTTTATTACTTAATTAGTAGAATATTGGTTAAACAACAAGTTGCTCACAGCCTTGTCTGTCGACAAGCAACTAAAATATAACCTGCCCCTTGTTTCCTACATAAGTTCCCATGTCTCTCGTGCTTTCTGTTTGGGTTGGTATTCACTCCCTTGTTCCTTCTTAAGTCATGTTCATTTTGTATGCCCCTACTCAACCATGACTGGCACGGGGGTGCCTTTTTCATATTTGTTTACAGGGGTGAAGGCTACTTATCTTCTTGCCGTAGCTTTTCTTGAGATCATCCGCTTTAGCAGCAATGGTGGAATACTAAATGGTGGGACCACTATGGATGCTGATCGAAGTGCTTTTACTTGTGTCTTTGAATATCTGAAGACTCCAAATCTAATGCCGGCTGTCTTCCAGTGTTTAACAGCGATTGTCCACAGGGCTTTTGAAACAGCTGTGTCATCAATGGTAAGTTTTAGTTTCACAAAGTTTTTGTTTGAATACAATTGTTGCATAAGCTTTAGCTGATTTGAAACAGGTTCAATTCAACCATTATCTGTGTTTAACTTGCTGATATTTCCTTTATGTATAACCATGAGGGCCACATAGGTCTCAAAGCAAGGAACAAAACCAAGTTTTTTTTTATTTTTTACGGTACCATGTTTTCATAGTAGCATTTTTTTAACTAAACATTGTTTACTATTCATCTGAAAGGCTGCATGTAGTAGCAAAGAAAGCCTATGTATATGCAAAACAATTTTATGTTCTCTATTTTCTCATATGGAGAATATTGTTTTTGTTGTATTCACAATTGACTGTTTATTATGAATAATGGCAAGAGGGCTGAACCTTGGATTTTATTTATCCATCAAGTAAGTACTACAACATATTGATTATTCACCAAGAAGCCTTCACAATTCAATCTATCTGTGCAGAAAGTTTGACGATAAATTTATCTTAAAAAGTATAATTGTTTTGATTGAAGTAAATTTGCTGTTGAAATTTGTTCTTGTGCTGTTATGCTTTTCAAAAAAAAACTTTACACTTTTATCAAATTGAGTCTTCCTCTACACTCTAATTTTTAAGTCTTATACTTTATTTTTTCCTTTTCATTTTTGTGTTTCTCAATATGTACATAATTCATTGTATGCCAGTTGCTTTTCTCAATGCCCAACACCCAGAGCTTTTTTAACAACACTAGTTGTTCATGAAACATTTATTGTGTAATTTTAGAGTAAGCTCCTAAACGATCCTCCAAAGCGATGACAGTTTTCCGTTATATTTGTCTTTTTGTAGAACTAAAGGGATGAAATAAAAAGATGAATTTAGTAATTATTTTGTATGTTTGAGGAACTAATTTGGTCTCAAATATTTGGAGGACCAATTGAAGAGTTTATTCTATAAATAATTAGCATTTGCATGATGGCATCCACTAATCTTTTCGGGCAAAACTGAATGGCTTTTTCTGTATATGTACCTTGACAAATGGCGTAGGTTCACACCCTTTCAAGTGCTGAATGTGTTGTAGTTAGCTGACTTACTAGTTAGTGCTTTCATTTATGTGTCTGACTGTGTCCACGGCCACGCCTTTCACTTTGTTAAAGGCTGATTTGTATGCTGTGATTTGTGTCAGTCTATGTGCACAACTGATTGGTCTGCCTGCAGGAAGATCGAGTATCTGAGATAGGCTATGAGGCTGAGGGCCGAGACTCAGTACTAACAATGCATACCTGTTTCCTGATCAAAAGTCTGTCTCAGAGGGAGGATCATATACGAGATATTGCAGAGAACTTGTTAAATCAACTTAGAGACAGGTTTCCCCAGGTTAATTTCAAATTGTGTTATAAAAACGTGTTTGCATTTAGAATATGGTTTTCTTAGCGTGTCCTCTGCCTTATTTCTTTCTTTCGAAATTCTCCTTTTTATTTATTTTGATTAAAAGAATATCTTTGCAGGTTTTATGGGATTCATCCTGCTTAGATTCATTGCTCTTTTCATTTCATGATGACCCTTCTTCAGCTGTCATCAACGATCCTGCTTGGACATCAACAGTCCGTTCCTTGTATCAGAGAATTGTTCGAGAATGGATAATTAAATCACTTTCAAATGCTCCATGCACAAGCCAGGGCCTACTTCAGGTTTAACTGATTTACTTCATTTAAAAAAATTAATATTTCATTGCTATCATGCTCTAAATGCTTGCTATGAAGGAGATACACTATGTTCCTCTTCTATGCAAATGTCAAGTGCTGGGCATTTTTTTCCTTTACGGTTGAGCATCATTGTCAACACCCACAAAAATCACATTATTTGAGCCATACTTTTCTAAGCTTCTAGTTCTGTTGATTATCCTCATTTTCCACTCATCACTTTGTTTTTTGTTCCACAAATATTGGTCTATAAATAACTGCACTTTAGCTGTTAAATGGAGGTTTAATTGGGAATTGGGAGACCTACTTTCCTATCTTTTAATACATTGTAAGATACATGATAAAAAATTTATTTTAAACACAAACTAGTAACATAAGCAAAAAACATGAGCTAACATGTCATATATGAACTATATGTGACATGAGCCAACAAGTCATATGTTGGAAGCTCTGCCTTCATTGTGGTAGTTGCCTAATTGCGGCATTTTACTTGCCTTCATTGCAGCCTCCAACACCTTCATTGTATTGGGTTTGAAGGAGTTAATTTAGTCCCACATTGCTTAATGTTATTTATGGCCTGTGTAGTGTTTATAAAGCTTGGGAAACCCTCACCTTACAAGCCGGTTTTATAGGACGAGTTAAGCTCAATCCAAATTCTAAGATCATATATGAACTATCTTAGGTGGGATCTTGAGTTTGAGAACCATTCCTAGAACCAAAATAGCCAAAAGCATAACCATTTAGCTGAAGCTACTATGCATAGCTTAACCACTTAACATAAACAAACATGCTTAACAATAAGAAAAACCAAACTACGAGATTTGGTCTGTGCTTACTCTGGTAGATGAAGCTTTAATTGAAAGGTGTCACCCCATCAAACCACAGTCACATCGATATTGGGTCAGTGGTCACTCCGGTAGCTGAAACCCAAATTTGATGGTGTTAGGCCAGTGCTCACTCTTACAACTACAACCTTAACTTAACTAGAGTGTCTCAATTTCAACTGAAACAATACCAAGCCAGCACTCGCTCTGGTGGCTGAAACTCTAATCGAAATAATTTATGTAGCGCAACTTCAATCTAAACAAAATAGGCGGTATTTTTTATACCACTGGTAACAAACCATGGATTCTCTTGAACGGTGGCAAATCCATAAACAACTCAACAATAGGAGCTACATCGAGCAAAACATCAGAACACAAGACGACAAGCAACCAAAGCCCAAATAGGGCAGTAAAGTATAAGACCCAAAAGCCAAACAGAAGAAGTAAGGGCTGTTTGAATTGGAACCTAGGTACCCCGTGGCCCAGAACCAATAAGTGAAGGCAGCTTTAGATCTGGTAACAAATTCTGATTCAGATGCCAGAAATGGTGTATGAGCATGATTCAGGAGTTGAAGATTTCGGGACTGTAGATCGGGAGATTTCACACAATGGAGGTGATAAGAAAAGAAAAAGCGTCCAAGTATTTTTTAGTCACAGCGGGTGACGGCAACAGCGACAGGGGATGGGAATATGTTGAAAATGAGGAAACTATTATTACATTACATTTCCAATCTTTTGAGAACTTGGCATTGGAATATTGGCAAGACAGATCAAAGAGGATCAAATTAGGCTCTAGATACCGTGTTGAAGTTGTCGTGTTTTAGATGAAAGGAGTAGAGAAATGTTAAGAACTACTATCTCCATTCCTTTTTATAAGAGATAAATTACTTTTTAGATTCATTGAATAACCAAAGTATCTCGTCTATATATAGACTAGATACATTGATTATTCAATGAGCCTTTTTCTCTTATAAAAAGGAACGGAGGTAGTATTATTATAGTGAAATATGTTAGATATTAGTTTTTATACGAAAGACTAAACACTAATCCCTTTATAATAGGGATACAAAGACTCAATCCTAAATAAATAGGAAATCAAGAACATACCATTATAATAATAATACGTATTATAAAATCTAATCCTAAGAGATGATCTAAGATACTCTAATTATACACTGATCCTAGGAAATAACTTAAGATACTCTAATATATAAAAGGTATTATGAGATGCTTTATGAAACTCCATTTAATTTTTCTGTGATCGAAATTGTTAAGTTATAATTATTTATTTAGTTTGAAGTCCTCACAGTTCTTTTGGCACATCTGGATCTTTGTATTTCACATCAGGATAAACTTTGTAAAGCAAATAATTGGCAAAGAGCACAGCCCACAATTGATGTTGTTTTACTTTTATCTGAGATAAGAATTGGCACTGGGAAAAATGACAACGGGTCAACCCAAACAGGAAATATTCCTGCAGTCTTGGCTGCAGCAGCTGCTTCGTCAGGAGCAAACTTAAAAGTTTCAGAATCTTTTAATTTAGAGATTATCAGTTCTGGTAAGTGCAACCAAGCTGCAGCAACAGTTAAGTGCAACCATGCTGGAGAAATTGCTGGTATGAGGAGATTGTATAACAGTATTGGTGGATTTCAATCCAGTACTACACCTACAGGTTTCGGGCTTGGAGCTGGGCTTCAAAGAATTATATCTGGAGCTTTTCCTCAACAGCCACAAGCAGAGGATGATTCATTCAATGGAATGTTACTTAATAAGTTTGTACGTTTACTTCAACAGTTTGTCAACATAGCAGAGAAAGGTGGGGAAGTGGTCAGGTCTGAATTTCGTGAAACTTGTTCTCAGGCTACTGTTCTGCTTTTGTCAAATTTGGTAAACACATTTCTCCCTTGTATCTAGATGGTAGTAGTTATAACTTGCAGGGAATCCATATTTGTACATTTATCTGAGTTATGCTTTTCTTATGGACAAGAGTTCTGGATCCAAATCGAATGTGGAAGGCTTCTCACAACTTCTCCGTCTTCTTTGCTGGTGTCCTGCATATATCTCCACTCATGATGCAATGGAAACCGGTATTTTCATATGGACATGGTTGGTTTCTGCTGCACCTCAGCTTGGAGCTCTTGTCCTTGCTGAGCTTGTTGATGCATGGTTATGGACAATTGACACCAAAAGGGGTCTTTTTGCATCTGAAGCAAGGTACTGTGGGCCTGCTGCAAAACTAAGGCCTCACCTGGCTCATGGGGAGCCTGAATCACAGCCTCAGATTGATCTCCTTGAGCAGATAATTGCTCATCGGCTATGGCTTGGATTTCTCATTGATCGTTTTGAGGTTAGAAGTTGCTCACTATACTTGTTAAGTTACTTTTTCTTGTGTTAAACCTGTTTTTATATATTGTAATAATTGCTGTTTATTTTATTATTATGGCTGTGTTCTTAAGTGTGGCATATTGTTTTGATATTCGTATTGCATCAGTTTTTTAATAATTCACTACTGCCCTGTAAAATCCAAATATATTTGATTTAACTTGTTAGGAAAACTGTTTAATTTCAGACTTTAGTAACTTAAAATTTAACTAGAGTAACCACCAAATGGTAGTTTCTGGTGTTCTGAATGATTTGTCAATTGCTGATGTATGTTTTGATGGTTTTGTAAACATTCAATATCTTCACACTCACATTTAACATAATGAACAAAGGTTGAAATGCTTGAAGAGGCCTTTGTTGTTCCTTCCTCTATTGCTATAAACATTGAATCTAGTTTCAACTGCAAAACTGTATTTTTCTGCTCCCTGGATAACCGCTGATCTTGTCTCCTGTAGGCGGTTCGACACCAAAGTGTGGAGCAACTTTTGCTTCTTGGTAGGATGTTGCAGGGCACTACAAAGCTTCCCTGGAACTTTTCACATCATCCTGCAGCCACTGGCACTTTTTTCACTCTCATGCTTCTAGGGCTTAAGTACTGTTCCTGCCAGTTTCAGGGAAATCTACAAAAATTTCAACTAGGCCTTCAGCTGCTGGAAGATCGGATTTATCGGTGAACACAAGTCTCTCTTTATAGTTTTTTCTCTGGCATTCTCTGAGCATATTTCATAAAATTTTAAATTCTTTCTTTGCCCATCTAAGTATTGTTAGACTATGCACAATCTTTATCTTAAATATTATTAATTAAGCATTTTGTTCTTCTCTTCTGCATGAAGTATGTGTTTTGCAAGCATGTTCTGTATTCCCAAAAGATTATAACTATATTCCTTGTTCAATGTCTTTTCTTGCATGGTTTCCATTCCCATACCGTGGTGGCGTCAAAGTTTTTTCTGGAAACCGTGCAACTTTGGCCTGCTTAACTCTTAGAGTGTCAATTTATTTCCTTATGTCAATATGCTTTTGAGGACTTAGATGGGATGGGTTGGAACTGGTGAAATCATGCAGACTAACTCAGCCTCTGAATCTGCCACGTGAATCTTTTGTTTCAATATTTTTATCTTCTCATTATGTTCTCTATGACTTAACACCATCAAAACTACTACCTTCTTATCTTTAAAATCTGACCAATACATAATTTTAGTAATGTTTACTTTTATTTATTGCCAATTCAAGCTGAATGCTTTCCCTGTGTAAAAGATTTTTCAGGAAGTGGCAAAGGTGTTAAAGTAACCAATGTTTCTTTTGTATTTATTCTTTATTTTTTATTTTCTACTAAACAAGAAGAAAAAAGCCTTTTTTCTCCGACAATGAACATTTCTACCTGTTATGATGTTAATCCAGTGATTGACTTCAATTTGAATTGGAACTTTTGGAGGTTGATTAATTTGTGCCTCTTCGCCAAACTAGATTTCTTGGGCCTTTAAAAATATTTGCAACATGCATCCTTACTTTCACGTTGGCAATTTTGCTAGAGCAATTAGTTTCTTGCAAAGATAACTAACTGACTTGGATTCATCATGTTCACCTGTTTTTTGGAGTAATTGTTTGGTGCATTTGCAGGGCTGCTTTGGGTTGGTTTGCTTATGAGCCTGAATGGTACGACACAAATTATACAAATTTTACCCAATGTGAGGCTCAGTCTGTTACTCTGTTTGTTCACTACCTTTCAAACATCAAAGGAGATGCTGTTCAATTTGGTTCTAAAGGAAATGGACAAGAAAATGGGAACTCCTTAGCTGATGTGGTAATATTTTGATGCCTAACATTGACATCTGCTTACAATGGTGGCTTTTTAACATTAATCGTTTATTTTGAATTTTATCATGTCCTTTTTGTTTTCATTTTTGAGAAACTTGCAAATAATTTGTGCAATTATCCTAATATCTACATATGTATAGAATGATCTCTATCATCCTGTTTGGGGTCAAATGGAGAACTATGCTGTTGGTAGAGAAAAGCGGAGGCAGCTGCTTTTAATGCTATGCCAACATGAGGGTGATAGGCTTGAGGTCTGGGCACAGCCCACTAATACAAAGTATGTATCTGTTTTTGACCACTGGAATTTCATTATATATTTTCTCTTCCTGTCCTGATCTATCGAATACTTGATATGTATTTATTTTCAGGGAAAGTAGCTCTAGACCCAAGATTAGCTCAGATAAATGGATAGAACATACTAGGACAGCCTTCGCGGTAGACCCAAGGATTGCTTTATCAGTGGCCTCTAGGTTCCCAACCAATACATTTGTGAAGGCTGAAGTAACTCAGCTTGTTCAGGTATTTTTTTTAATAAGGTTGTGAACTGGCCTAGTCAATTGAATGTCTGCATTATGGGAATTGATTTACCATTTATCAAGTCAAACATTATATGTTTTGAGGAAAAACTACTCCCTACGCTCTTTTGGTGACTAATGAGTCTTTAAACAATATAACGTGGTTTGAGGGCTTAATTGGTTTTGATGCAGAAAATTAAAGTGCGCAACTAAGGTTTGAAAGAACAAATGTTTTTTTTTTCTGTCTTGTACCAAAGAAATCAGGTCTGCGAGAGATGAGAAAATGAAACCATAGTAGCTGTATTCATAGCCGGATCAATTTGTTTGACATTGGACATTGTTAGGAGCTTGAAAACGACTAAAGAAAAAATTAAAAGAGGCCTAGCAGTAAAACTAGTATGGAGTTCTGCAGATGCACTAATCAGGTTTGGGTGGTGAGAAAAAGAAACCGTAAAAGTATGTGTAAAATTGTTAAGAGTCCCACATCGAATAATATATGGCATGAACATGAGTTTATAAATGGGGGCAGTCCTCACCCTACCAACCGGTTTTGTAGGGCTGAGTTAGGTCCAACCATATTTCTTAACATGGTATTAGAGCCTTGGTTCAAGATCCGGTTGACCACCTACAATGAGGTTTCCACTATAGGGCCACCCACCATTTATTTCCTGAGCGTGAAGGGATTTTGTAGGGTTAAGTTAGGTCCAACCACATTTCTTAACAAAAATCATAGTCTGATTGTATCATCACCAACTGCAAATAAAACAATTTATTTTTGTATTCATAATCTGACCAATTTGTGTGACATTGGACATTGTTAGGAACTTGAAAATGACTTAAAAAATTAAAAGTCGCCTAGCAGTAAAATGAGGACGGATTTCTGCAGAGGCTCTAAACTTGATAACACCAAAGTTTGGGATTAATTCAAGTTGAAAAGTCTAAGTTCCTGTTTGAATATAAGTTTGAAAATGCAATGGAAGTTTGAATCAACTTTATTTTGCAAACTTAAGTTTAGTTAAAAGTAAGTTTAATATAACATGCTTTATCTTCGGGCTTTTTTCCTTCTGCAAAGTAAGTTTCTGAAATGTAATTTGGATAGTAATAGAAATCAAGGACAGTGTATGAAGCATAAATGAAACTGAGAGAAAGTGAGGGAGAGCGTTGAATCAAACTAACTGTAATCTGTTGCAGTAATGCAAAACTGATATGTGAAATACATGGTGTGGGTATTTATACCCAGCCTAAAGACTGTGCTGACTCAGCAGAGTTGGTTACAAATAAGGCCTTGTTTACTGGTTGCTAGTACATGGCACCAGACTGATACAACGTGATCTGTTCAGGCAAAGCCCTTTAGGCTATTACTATTACTTTATTAGATATCACTACTAATCAAAAGCTCTTTTGAATGTGAATATTGTAATGTAACGTTAAAATATTATTTGTATTTATTTCTGATTTTAGGGTATATAAAATTATAAACTAGTAATAGATAAAATTTATATTAAAAAATAGTTTATAATTTAAAACTCTTGGAGATTTCGCTTTCATTGCGGTTTGCCTCTAGTCGTCTAATTGCAGCATTTGACTTGTCTTCATTGCAGCGTCCAACATCTTCATTGTATTGGGTTTGAAGGGGTGGATTTAGTCTCACATTGTTTAGAGATTTGACCTATGTAGTGTTTATAAAGCTGAGGCGACCCACATCTTACAAGTCGGTTTTGTAAGGATGAGTTAGACCTAACTCTTCTATTATGGTATCAAATTTCCGCTGTTAAGCCATCCACCATTTATATTCACGCACCAAACCCAGTAGTGTTGGGCGTGAGGGTGTGTGTTAAGAGTTCCTCACTGGACATTATGTAGCCTGAACATATGTTTATAAGTGGGGGCAATCCTCACCTTACTAGCCAATTATGTAGAGATGAGATAGGTCAAACTCTAACTCTATCATGGTATTGGAACCTATCAACTCAGGCCACCCACCATTAATATGCACCCCATGCCCAATAATGTTGGACATAAGGGGTGTATTGGTAAAATCAAGTCCCATATATCAAAACTCGGGCCACTCACCGTTCATATTAACGCAAAAAATCCAATAATGTTGGGCACGGGGTATTGGGAAAAACCCAATTCCCACGTTGTTTAAAGATAGAGAGCCTAATAAAAGTTTATATAGAGTGACACCCCTCATCTTACAAGTCAGTTTTGTAAGGACGAGTTAAGTCAAATTCTAATTCTATAAAAAATTATTATTAACGGATTCTTATAGTTGCTTTTTTATTTATTTATTAAAATAGAAATATTTAAGCCGATGAAAAATCGGATTGGAGTAAATTCTGCGAAGTCATAAAACTTATCACTATTAAAACATTGTTATTATTACAACTCTAAGAATTTGGATTGAACTAACTCAATCCTTGCAAAACCGGATTTAACTCATTCCTTACAAAACTTGGATAGTGAAGTGAGAGACGCATGGCATGTGACGTGAGTGATAGCTGGTGACCCAATAGATATTGGATAGGATGTCACAATATAATTTTGGGCTGGGTTTAACTCAAACTTACAAAAATGGCTTGTAGAGTGAGCATTTTCATGTCATATCTCATCTGATGTGGGACTCTCAACAACAAAAGTTCAGAAACCGATAAAAGGTTATTAAAACTCAAGAATATCAGCTACAAAAAGCAATAATAATTGCTACAATACAAAAAAGACTGACTGCTGCAGCAAATAAAATATGAGAGAACATGACAATATGGGAACGAGACTTTTGATTTCTCTAAACAGAAAAAGCAAAAGTACCGACGATGTTACTTTTGGGTAAACATAAATTTGAAGTTAAATTGCACTATTTAGTCACTAAATTCTTCTATAAATATTATCATCTTTTTTTAAAGGTATAAATTTTAATCGGAACTCTTTGAAGAGTAATGTTATGCTCTTGCTCACAAATAATTGTTCTGCTTTTCTTTCTACTTTTAATTCAGTTGTTTTATTCTTCTTCTCTGCCTAAGTTTTATTAGTCTGTACTTTAGGCGTTTTAACTATTAAGTATGATGATCTTCTTTTGTACATTAGTCTATTTTTAAGTATTTATGTTTACTTTGTACACTGGTTTTTAGCATTTGCAATAGCAGCTATCCCGCTATCCGCAGCTCACTCATCTAAATTCATTATCTTGTAAAATATGACATAATAGCTTCACTTTGCAGGCACATATAATGGATGTTCGCAATATACCGGAAGCATTGCCGTACTTCATCACCCCAAAGGCTGTTGATGATAATTCAGTGCTATTGCAGCAATTGCCTCATTGGGCTCCTTGTTCTATTACACAAGCTCTAGAGTTCCTTACTCCTGCATACAAAGGCCATCCACGAGTCATGGCATACGTTCTAAGGGTTTTGGAATCCTATCCTCCTGAACGAGTGACCTTTTTCATGCCACAGTTGGTGCAGACATTGCGACACGATGATGGGGTTAGATATCTGCTGAAACTTAAATTCATGGTTTATTCCCTTAGTATCTGTTTCCTCCTACTGTTTTTCACATAAAACCTGATTGTCTGCTTTTGTTTCGTTGACCGGTCAACATCTACAGCATAAATAAGCCTCGTGCCTAGTCATTTAGTCATTACTCTCCTGTCTTGATTATAAGCAAAAAAACTAACTTCACATTTATTAATAAAACTGATCGGGGGCAATTAATTTGTGATTTCATAAATAAAATATGGGTATTTTCAAAAGTACCTTTCATAAGAATTTGTTCCATTACAAGTAAAAGAGTCATTGGCAAATAAAGCTCATTAATTGATGGCTATTTTTGGAATGGCATTAGTAAATGGAGTAAAAGTAGTTAGATTTGCTAATATTTGAAGCAAAAAACTAAGTTATGTATTTTGATCTCTGATAACTGATGTAAAAGTAGAAATAAAACCACACCAATATTACGATCTTTTTTATGTTGTGAAGATTCTGTGAAAGAGAAATAGAACATAGCTGAATCTGAAAATGATTTCATTGATTGATTGTCTGAACCACCTTACAACATAATTACTGTAAGCTAGTTTTTCTCTAGTTATGAGAATAATTAGCTTACCTAACTGATCAGTTAGGAAAGCTAGTTATCGTCTAACTACCTTACTCTACCATTTGTTGTATATTTCAATATGTTTTCATTTGATTATCAGCTGCATATATATTAATTTGTGCAGAAATTAGTGGAAGGTTACTTGCTTAGAGCTGCCCAAAGAAGTGACATATTTGCCCATATTCTTATCTGGCATCTGCAGGTATACATTGTGTTAACTATTAAGTTTTATGCCAAAAAGTGATTGCTATTCATTTTTGCTTATGTTGTGCAAACTATTCTTATGACCTGCAGATTAAGATTCATTTTCTGGAATGTATTGATTCTTAAGATTTTTTTTGTTTTTTATTCAATAAGTGGTTAAAACATTGAGTTTCTTTTGGACAGGGTGAGACTGTACCTGAGGCAGGGAAAGAGCCAACCAGTGTGAAGGTATGCTAACATCAAGTTTCTTTATAACCAGCATTTTATTGCTATCATATACCAATGAAAACATCATGATTTTAAAACTCAAATCTATTTTTAAATGCCGATATAACAACAACAACAACAACCAAGCCTTATCCCACTAAGTGGGTTCGGCTATGAAATCTCGATATAATATAAGATAAATTCTGAACAGGGTGCATTGACACCAGATACATTGACTTTGAGTTGCTTTTGTTTTCATCACCAATAAATGAAACGAGTTACTACCTCAGTCTCTAAAATAAGACATCATTGGCTAAACAGGGGACTCGAGAAAGTTAATTGTTGTATTCATTTTGTTAGCATTTGTTTTCCAAGTTACCTTGAAAGAAGATTAATTTATCATCCCTCATCTTTGTATTTATTAGAAATAACTAATGCTGTTGAAAATTTGAATACCCTATAAAAGTAACAAGAAACTTTTTCTAGAGGGTCCTATAAAAGTAACAAGAAACTACCATAATTAAACTTATCTGTGGAAGTTCTAGCTCAACTGTCAGAAGTAACAGAAAACCCAATTAGTAACGAACTCATGGGCGTTGTCACACATTCCCCTCCCAAGGGTTTAATGAACAAATCTGCCCACTGCTAACAGAAAACCCTATTAAGTACAAAAATATGAAGGATGACAAGGGTTTAATAAACAAATCTGCCCACTGCTCTTTCCCTGGAGCATGATGAACTTGAAGCATCTTGTTTAACACCTTTTCACAAACAAAGAACAAGTCAAGTTCAATGTGCTTGGTATGAGCATGCAGTATTGGACAGTGCTAGAGAAACAGCACGCTGGTTGTCAGAAGCATCACAAAAGTCCATGGGTTTAAGAAAGAAACTGCCAATTCAGAGAGCTGTATCTGGAACCATAAAATATCAGCAGTCGCTTGAGCTAGGATATGGTACACAGCTTCACCTAGCAACCACTCAAGATATGAGATAAGGACCAATATGAATAGCTACCAGGAGATACACATCTGTAAAAGTTGATTAACCTAAAAAGATACATTCACGAGATCTAAAATCTAGTTTATATGGATTATATGTTCTCAGTTTATGTTTGGGTTAGTTGTCAGTGTAACTGACTTAGCAACTAGGTAGTTAGAAGGCATCTGAGTAGGATTGCAAACCGTAAACAGAAGAACCCATGACATTGCAATTCAATTTTATAAAGAAAATGGCTTCAAAGAATCAGTAATTTTCTCAGATTCTCTCTTCTAATCCATTTCTCCATTCCTGTCATTTTCTGTATGATGTCTGGTTTCTGAGAGCATTGTTCAGGACATGGAAGTTACTCCAGATTACACTTAGTTCCTCAACTGGCCAATACTTTTTTCTAGACTTGCTTAAATCTTCATATCTGGCATTCAATCTGCAGCACCCCTGTAAAAATATAAATAATTATATTCAAAGTAAACTTTGTTTTAATTAAGAATCTTTTGAGTTTATTTTTCAAATCTTACTTACCATAGTTTGTATGTGTTTGTCTTTTTATATCAGAATGGATCATTTTTAGAACTGCTGCCAGCTGTAAGGCAACATATAATTGACGGTTTTAATCCAAAGGCACTTGATATATTTAAAAGAGAGTTTGATTTCTTCGACAAAGTTACATCCATTTCTGGTGTATTATATCCACTCCCTAAAGAAGAACGCCGAGCTGGTATCAAAAGGTACTGGGCAGATGTCTGAAGGCATGCTTTCTATTGTTAAGTATTCTCAAGTTAAAATTTCAAATTATTATTGATTGGAGCTAATTTTGTTTTTGGAACTATATGTGATAGGGAGTTGGAGAAAATTGAACTGAATGGCGAAGACCTTTACCTACCGACAGCAACTACTAAGCTCGTTACGGGCATTCAAGTAGATAGTGGCATTCCCCTACAATCAGCCGCAAAAGTCCCAATCATGATAACATTTAATGTAGTTGACCGAGATGGGGACAAAAATGATGTAAAGCCACAAGCTTGCATTTTCAAGGTAGGCTCAATTCAAGCATTGACATTTACAATTACTATCGTCTTGTCAAAACACCTGCAAAA
Organism: Lathyrus aphaca; assembly: GCA_963966055.1. Lineage (NCBI taxonomy): Eukaryota > Viridiplantae > Streptophyta > Magnoliopsida > Fabales > Fabaceae > Lathyrus > Lathyrus aphaca. Next base: position 11,563,528 of record OZ014524.1, on the reverse strand, counting down.
CATTGCACTATAGAGATTTGGTAACTTAAATCTCTCTGAATACATTCTTACTTTGTATGGCTCATGTATACTCTAGTTATGCGATATAAAGTACTTAATTTCGTTTTGGTGGGTGAGTGGATGGCCAGAGACAGCAGTGGGATGATTCAAGGAAACCCAGACACTTCACTAGCCGAGCACTTCACAAATACTTTAGCTCTACTTTGCAATTTGTTTACTTTTCGGATTTTCAACATTTTTACCAATGATAATGAAAATACCTAAATAGTTAGATAATTATAACATTTTTCTTTTTTGACTCATTTTAATTTTAAAAATAATTAACTAACTGATTTATTTACTCGATTAATATTTTTTGTTTATAATTTTAGGTATAGTATTACAGCTGCACTGTTGCATTCTTTTATATTTATTTACTATTTGCCTATCCCACACTTCCATGTCATGCAGTACTTGTTTTTTCTAACCTCTGGTTCCGTTACATATACAATCATATCTGAATGACACAAGTGTCAAACAAAGCCAGTTTATCAAGTAGTTCATAAAAAATAAAGTATTTCAGTAATTATCTGGTGGTCTTATATGAAAAAGCGTATCATAATTTTTCCAATTGGTCTATAGATAAACCAATTGTTTTGCACCTCTCATTTATTTTCTTGATTCTTGTCAATTGTGCTTGGCTTGTGTTTTAACTTTCCTTAGGCTGACCAAGTTCTCTTTCATTCCAGGTTGGAGATGACTGTCGACAAGATGTCCTTGCCCTTCAAGTAATAGCACTTCTTAGAGATATATTTGAAGCCATCGGTTTAAATCTTTATTTATTTCCTTATGGTGTTCTCCCTACTGGTCCTGAGAGAGGTATAATAGAGGTGAGTTTATTCCTAATCCTAATATGCTGAAGCATCGTGATAAATAATTCAAGAGATTCAACGTCACTTTTTAATCTAAATTTTGGAATTCCTTTTTGGCCTTGTTTAAATTTTAAAAATAACAAATGACATTCAAACAGTATAGTCGGGAATGATATCAATGTTGATTATTTTTGTCATATGTAGGATAGTTGTTTTGATGATTTGTAATGTTCTTTTCTTTTGTATATTTGCCAGGTTGTGCCTAATACACGTAGTAGAAGTCAGATGGGAGAAACAACAGATGGAGGGTTGTTAGAGATATTTCAGCAAGACTATGGACCTGTTGGGTCTGCCAGTTTTGAGGCTGCACGCCAGAACTTCATCATTAGCAGTGCTGGTTATGCCGTCGCTAGTCTCTTGCTTCAACCAAAGGATAGACACAATGGGAACCTTCTGTTTGATAAGTAATTTTTTTTTTATCTTTCTTCGTTAATTTGACAACAGTTCTTATTATAATCGCCAGTGGATTTAAGTTTATCTCTAAATGCCTCTGAAATATTGAATATCCTAATTGATTGATCCCCTTGGTTCAATTCATTCGTGATGTTCAGTTTACCTGCTCTCTCTGAGTTCTTCTCCTACTGTTCAGTTTACCTGCTCTCTCTGAGTTCTTCTCCTACTGCAAGTATACAAAGTACTGGTCCAATAAATCTATCACTAATATTATATATGCTGATGCAGTGCTGGGAGGCTTGTTCATATTGACTTTGGTTTCATTCTAGAAACTTCTCCAGGTGGGAATATGCGTTTTGAAAGTGCACATTTTAAGCTGAGTCACGAGATGACACAATTACTGGATCCATCTGGTGTTATGAAGAGTGATACATGGAACCAATTTTTAAGGTACGAATGGCATTGGCGTGATCACAAATAAGTCTCCTCTTTAATCATTTGTTTTCTCATTTCATTGGCGTGATCACAAATAAGTCTCCTCTTTAATCATTTGTTTTCTCATTTCGTATATCGAAAATTGACTGTTCTTTCAACGTTCGTTGCATATATAGATTGTGTGTGAAAGGATACCTCGCTGCCCGTCGACATATGGAAGGGATCATCACGACTGTGTCATTGATGCTAGACAGTGGGTTACCTTGCTTCAGCAGGGGTGACCCCATTGGTAATCTTCGCAAGAGATTTCATCCCGAGATGAGTGAGCGTGAAGCGGCTAATTTCATGACCCATGTATGTAAAGATGCCTACAATAAGTGGACAACTGCTGGTTATGACTTGATACAGTATCTACAGCAAGGCATCGAAAAGTGAGAGGTAATATAGGACTGACATAAGATGTACATGTTTGGTTGTAATATTAAATTCATTGTTGTCTTATGTTTTAATTTTTTGAGGAACTTTTTCCATTATAGTATTGATGAGGGCATAGTTAAATTAGCAGATGAAGATTTAGAGAGTCGTGTATTTTCATTGTGTGTCTCTCGATGTAAAATTACACTTGTGTAATCTTATTTATTGAATAGTAAATATAATTCATTATGATGAAGTGTCCCTCTTAATGTATAAATACGGTTGCGTAAACTTTTTTATTGAATAGTAAATACAGGTATTGTGATGATGAGTACAAGCTCTCTCACCCTTTCCCTTTCCCGAGAGTTGAATTTCTAAGCGTTTTTCATTGATAGTAAGTTTATGATTTTTTTTAAGCAAAGAAAAATATATTAAATCAAAAGAAGTAAAAAAAGCTGAGGGGACATGTACATGATCGAGCAACCACAAGCTCATCTCTAAGAGGATATAATACATCAAATAAAAACAAAAGTGGTAAAACAGATTGGACAAAAGTCCCGTTAATGAAACCATATACTTAGGGGACGATACACAAGAAACACAAGCCAACGAATTCAACGCGGGGAACAAAACTAGATTGCAAAAGAAATGTATGCACACATCTCAAGGAGCGACTTCTTGAATCCACAATTCGGAGCAACACAAACATCGAGTATAAGGCCATTTCTAGCCAAAATCATTCCAAATTCATTGAAACTTATTTAACCATACCAAAACTCCATAACCAACAAGGAACATCACAACAAAATGACGAACAAATTTAACCAGCACCGTTCACCGAAACTAACCTTCACCGTCAAATGTAGAGCAAGTCGACCCTCACTAGTTGTTTGAAACCAAACCCAACAACTAAACCAGATAGAGAGAGCGTCGCTGTCGAGGTCGAGCAGAGGGACTGTTCACCGGTGATTTTGGTAACTGATAGAGAAAGCATCGCTGTCGAGGTCGAGTAGAGGGACTGTTCACCGGTGTTTTTGGTAAACAATCACTTAGTTTTAAATTTATTGCTTGAAGAATTAAACTAATCAATTCTAGGACATGTGCAAAATTTCTGAGAAAAAAGTGTATTAATGTTGTCAAATGTTTGATGTTGACTACTTTGAAAAAAATATTAAATTCGAAAGTAAAACTAACAACAATTTCAACTTAGTCGAAATTGATAACTTGAATGAAAATAAGACAAGTAAATGAAGATAACATAGAAAGACTTTATTTGCATAAATAAAAGTTGGTAGGCAAGTAAATTTTCTTCAAATACTCATTTCTCACTTGTGTATGGGTATTTTGAGTTTGTATTGAAGTTTACAATGATTTTACCACTCCGAATCCTAACGCTAGAATCTCTATTTAGTACTTTGAAACCAACTGTCTTCAGCGTTTAATTGTCTTCCAATCGACATGTCACTTCTACATGTTTCACTTGCTTATGATTGATCTCCATGCGTCTTTGGCGCTTTGGATAAGACCAAAAAACTGTTATTTAGTTTGATTTTGAATTAGTTTTGGTCGATTCTCATCCGATTTATCGAATCAGTCAGAACTAACTTTGAAAATTTTACAAAGTACCATACTAAATCCTTAGTATGTCGGACATTGATGTTTTGTCCCAAACTATCTATGGTCGAAAGGAATGAAATATTGTCTTACGCTTGTGCATAAATTTTAGCTAATTCCATTGTCGAGTTAGTACATTGAAATTTCTTGGCCAACAAATTATCCCCCAAGAATACCACTTTCGATTCATCTTGAGAGACACATGACATTTTTGAAGTTTCAACCATTATTCAAAGTCGTGCCCCGACGTCACCGTCATCATGTCTATTACCTAAATGTCTTTTTGAGTCGTGCAAGTTCATAGAGAACCATCATGATTCTGATTTCCTAGGAAAAGATGGGTCACACAAAATCCCAACATCCCATTTTCTCACACTTTGTGGGGAGTGTCAACAAAAACCTTTTATGATTTTTTTTTAAAAGAAAAATAAAGAAAACGAACGATTTTCTCCAAAGCTATAAATATCTTTCTCTTCATATTTTTTTTTTGTTTTCTTTCATTCTTCTCTTCATCTTCAGAAAACTACTCAGAAAACATCAAAGTTTATTTCCTGTAAAACTTCAACTTTCTTGACAACCTCTACTCATTTTAACTCAAATAGCGTCTGAATCAACTCCAGACTAGAAGATTCCTCTTGTTGCATCTATTATCACACCCATTCTTGCTGGAAAACAACTATATATTCATGAACCTCCTATTCAGGAAGGGAAACCGCTAAATTTGGAAGTCTTAGATATTACTCCCTTTGAACATTTATGATATCACTCATGCTATTTCCAGTCCTTTTCCTAATCTTAGCATGAATGTAGAAAGAGTTAGTGGTATTTTCCCTTATTATCACCATACAAAACCTCTCACAACCATAAATAAACCTTTAGATTTACCTATATGTCTACATGCGTCTCCCGCTCGCCTCTATATACCATTCAATCGAACTACCTTAACTGGTTAAGTAAAGCAAAATATAAGAAATGACAAACTTAGAAAGATCAAAGTCTTTTCAACATAATCCAATTATCTATGGTAGGTCATGCGTACAACCAAAACATGTTACTTGTCGTGCTTCACTTTTGGGAGGGTTCGACAAACACCTTCCAACTATGTTGTGGCATCATTATGTCAACATTGTTTCATGTGGTTGTTATTACTGGTCTCCGGCCCGTCTATCCAAAAGGAAGATTGCACTGACTTTCACTCAAAATGTCATAACTTCACCAACTTCATCACTGATCACTTCAACGAGACTACCAAGGAAGTTTCTGATAAAGAACACATTGCCTTTTTGTCCATATGGCTGTCACATTTCGTATTTTGCTCAAGCTCTTCACAAGTAGCAAAAAGTTTGTTACTCTAGCCAACTAGCTAAACTCCGAAAACAAAGTATGTTTAAGCATATTAGTTTTTGGCATCACTCAATGAAGCTTCAAACCTGGCATCTCATGCCATGAAAACATTTAATATCACTAAAAATCCCAAGGGCACACTTCTGTTGTCTAGTCCCTAATGGATCCTTCAACTGTGATTTATCCTAAGTGGGTTTTATTGGGTATCAACCTAACCTTGTGGATCGACAATTTGGTCTTTGCTAGTTCAATCCTAACTCCAACTTCCAACGCAAGAAAGACATATGCCTGAGCACCGTTAGAATGTATGAGGAGACAAATTTTGAACTCCTTTCAGATTCCAAAAATTCTTCTATTGTACCCGAGAGTTTGACACTAGGTGGAAGGACTATTAGATTGAAATTTTTTTCGACGTGATGAACAAGACGCACCATCTAACTGAAGCTTACATTTATTTGCAGACCAAGTTCAAAAAAGGTACATGTACACACATTAAATAAATTTGAGATTTCCAATGCTACTTCAAAATTGTGTACAATCCTAGTGACCTTAGTCAGACCATATCTGAAGCAGCTACTACTTTAAAAGAAAAAATTATTGAAAAATACCAAAGCTAAAATTTCCCTCCTATGTGAAAGATAAATATCTTTTTGCTTTGTTTTTTCATAAGGAAAAATTTCCACCTTTGCCTTCTTGTAAATTGGCTTTGGCGTTTTCGCCCACATTCCCAAGATGGTTTGTTTGTGGGTATGTCTTAAGGGACATAGAAAATGATTGTAAAAAACTGCCTAAAGAGTGGTTCCGACCAAGCATGATGTATACATCTACCAAGGTTACCTTCATGTCGACATTGGTCACGTCAAAGCTTATCCGACTTCAAGGCTTGTTGGATTATTTTTTTTCCTATTATATCTTTTGGTCTAATTGTGTCACACTTCTTTGCAGTTGTAGCTTTTAAGAAAGCCACGAGGGGTTTTGCTGATGCAGGTGATCATCCTGGCCAAGTGTCAAAGGTAATACTTACATCTTCCTTCTAACTTTGCATTCCTTGGAAGCAATAATCTAACTATGCTCAATACTACAAAAAATGCATTTAACGACGTCAGTTTTACAATGGATTCGTAATCCACCTTTGTAATAGGTTAACATTTTTGCAGCTTATTTATAATGCCATATTTAATGACAATTGTATTAAAACACCATTGTAATACATGATGAGTAATAAGCTTCGATTCCCAAACAACTTTATATTTTAAACATATATTTATTTCTTTTGTTAGTGTTACGGGACTTTAACCTCAAAACACAAAATTCGTCTTTGTTTTTATATTTTTAAGTGCAAGAGAATAGGTTGATATAGTTTGATGACGTTAGCATTCTCATTTGTAGAACTCAACTCATTGTTACGAAGAATATATTATGAAGAAATGTAAAACTGTCTATTTATAGATGAGGTTGAAATGATGATAACTTGTAAATGGTTGATATTCTCGAACGATATTTTGTGAAAAACAATTAAAATTTTAAATCATTATACTTGGCCAAAGTGTTTCTCTCTTCCGGGAAGAGCAAGGATTGTAATATTACAACGATTAGTAATATTAACCATAACGATACCCCTTATACTTGGTACAAGGTTCGACTCTAGGCAACAACATTTTTATATTTGACATAATTATAGAAAAATCTTGTTGTCTGGAGTTGAACCACGTACCAAGTATAAAGGGTATCGCTACAGTTAATATTACTAACCGTCGTGGTATATTTAAAATAAATATATACTTATCATTATGGTTCTTATAGATAAACGTTGTGAAAAATTTACATATATAAGAAATTAACTTTGTCTTATTGACAGTAGCGCCGTTTCCTTCACAACGAAACCATAACACCCATTTTTTCTCTACATTAAGGTATTCTTCTTCTTCTTCCATTTTTGACAGCAAACTTCATTTTTTTTTAGAATCTACGAAAATAAATATAAGAAGTATGAAACTTTTGATTTAAGCTTCTTCCTCCTTGTATTTCTTCGTAGAGTAAAAAACTAGATGAACACAATGATGATGCTGGAGGTAGAAAGCGTAATGTACATATTGTTTATGGAAAATAAGGTATTATTCTACTTCAATCTTGTTGTTAGATAGTTCCCATTACCTCGTTTGCTTCATGTTGTCTTTGTTGATTGTTCTCATTTTTTGCAGATTCGACTTCCAAGCTTCACAAGCTAGGTGAACTTCATTGTGATGGTACAATCCCATTTCTTAGGGTTTTGTTTCAACTTCATTGCTTCCCACTCCTTTTGATATTGTATATGAAATTTAATTTATTATATACTATGTATATTGTTTATTTCACTATCCTTTTATTGAAAATACAATCATTTAAATTGACATAGAATCATATAATATGAAAATTAAGATGTATTTAAAAACCAACCTATGCCGATCAATGTTTTCTGAATTGCACCCCTCTTATTCAGCACTTTTTATGTTCCTTAACTGAATATATATGGTCCAATGGCCTATTTGATTCAATTTATCTATATCTACAGTTCTACTTTACCTCATCGTCACCACTTGATAAGTTATCATAAAAATCACCATGATAAGCGAAAATGACGAGGTAAACTATAATGAAAGATATCAATCTATTGAAGGAAAAAGACCATTGAATCATTTTTGTGTTAAAGAACATAAAATGTGCTGAATGAGAGGGAAGCAATTCAGAAAACAATGGTCTGTTTAAGTTGGTTTTCAAGAACAATTTAATTTTCAGATTATATGGTTCGTTACCAATTTAAATGGTTGTAATTCTTTAATTATGTGTATGGAAATTCAACAAATATATATTTGTATATAATAAACTAAGTGTACATTCCACAACGGTTGAAAAGTATAAATGTTGTGATATTAGGTATATATCACAACGGTTGTCATACAGAATCGTTGTAATATAACGCGCGCTTTCCAGAATACAACAACAGAACCATGTCTGATTATAAGTAGCGTACTTACAACAACACTCTATATAACAACGTATGCATACACACCATTAAATATCTTTCCTAACCGTTGTTAAATGCATTTTCCATAGTAGTGGCTTTAAACCATTGATTCCGATAAAAGAGATTGTTTCGACTACTGATGCCCCCAAAGGGAACACAAAGTAAAATGAGGAAAGTCCTATCGAAGATGAAGTAGTAAAACATGTTTTTTGATCACCCATTTTTACCTTTATTGGTAAAGTTCAAACATGTTGTATCATCTGTGTTCTTTTATCAGTGCTGGATATACGGACATTTCCCCACCAATTGTCACAAGAGGGTGCAACATGTAACATCCTTTTACCCCAACACAATATACATATAACTCAATTTAAAATCAGAGTAAAAACACATAAGGGCATCACATTTTAATTAAAAAACAACGCACATATGTGTCCTATCCTGTAACACAGGTTACAACATGTCATTTCAAGTAAATCATTTACTATGCAGCGGAAAACACCAAAACCTTCATTTTAATCCTCATAAAATCTCAATAATGCAACATGCTTTAAAATTTTGTCAAAACATCATGATCTAGCTTAACTAGAACTTAATATCATAAAACAAAACAAAATAAAGCAAAAAACACTAAGGCTCACATTCGTTCCCAACCCGATGTTACATGACACAGAGCAGGATACCATTCCTTATATCTAAGCAAAAAAGAAAGACGAAAAACTTCAGGCTAAACTCCACACACCGATAGCTATCCTTCTTGAATATCTTCCTGTTACCCACGTAGAGGTAACATTCAAACATGCAGGGTGAGTAATCATGAATCAATATAAATGACATAAAGTAAAGGTAACAAACAACATTCAACACATGGCATCACATCATAAATTCTCACCCGTCATAGTACAAAACTCATTAACACATCTAATCAACACACAATGTTTCATGCTATATCACTAATAATGAAATGCATATTCTTAAATGTATGCGGTACCAATTTCAACATATGATGGACACTGGGACATCTACCCTCCACTAGGGAGCATAACATATTCAACATCACTCTGATTCACACTATGGGATCGAAGCCTCCAACAATATAGGTATGCCATGAATGCAAGACACAACAACAACATCATCATATCAACATAGTAAATCAACCCTTGCATTGCATTCATGAAAATTCATCACATTACCCTACATACATCCTAACTTCATGTTCATCATATACATCATAAGATAATCCTTAAAACATCTAAATAACACCCAACAACAAGTACAACACATCACAACATCTTTACTTAATACCTACGCACTAATGAATAATTTTTCAGAATTAAAATACAACATTTTTCACTTTCAGGTCGCGCTAAGCGCGCCCACCCTCAGCTAAGCGCACAAATCTCTGACTCTTGGAGTCGAAAATTCTCAAAAGCGCGCTAAGTGGGCTTGACCGCGCTAAGCGAGCTACGTGATTCTGACCCAAAAACCCTACGATAACAACCAATCTCTTGCTACGAAAACCACACCTAAAACCAATATTTTTCCACAAATAATCACAGATTTCACCATTAAAACATACTACTATCATGCATACATCATGATTCATCATATTTCATCAAAATTCTACTCTCTAAACCCTAGGTTTCCCATAAAACCCCCAATTCCCACAACACCTAGACCAAAACATCATGAACATTGAAAGGTGATACTCCCCATATCTTAAAATGCCGCTTTCTTACGGTTTCTATTCGAATTCTCTGGGAATCCTCTAAGCCCTAGCTTCTTCTCCTTGTTCTTTAGAGCTTTTCTCTTCTTTTCTCCAAATGTTACGTATGGTACGTTTCTCTTCTCACTAATTAGCATAACACATACCCCAAATACTCTTTTCCAACTTTACCCTAAACTTAGTCTCCTCAAATGTCCAACTTACCCTCAAGACCTCTAATTCTCTTATTTTAATTAAATAATAATAATTTGAATAATCCAACATAATTATCCTTATATTAATATTTATTAAAATAATTTCTAATAATCTCACCAACAATACGACAACATTCAACAAACACCAAATAATCAACAACAAGTTACAAATAATCAAATCATGAAATTAGGACGTTACAACTCTCCCCCACTTAAGGAATTTTTGTCCTCTAAAATGTACCTGAAGCAAACATTGTCGAATACGACTCTTTCATCTTATCTTCACGCTCCCAAGTCCAACTTTCACCTGCTGGTCCACCCTATAATACCTTTACCAAGGCAATCTCTTTTCCTCGCAATTGCTTCATTTCTCGATCATCTATCTGCAACTGTAATGCCTCAACAATCATATTATCTCTTACCTGTACATCATCCATCTGAATCACATGTGACGAGTCACATACATACTTCCTCAATTGCGACACATGAAACACATCATGAAAATTCGCAAGTGACGATGGTAACCCAAGTGGTATGCTACCTCTCCGATCCTTTGCGAAATCTAATACAGACCAATAAAACATGAAGTGAGCTTTCTAGACTTTAAAGCTTGCCCGACACCAGTCAGCGGAGTAACTCTCAAGAACACATGACCTCCTTCTTGAAATTCAAGTGCGTTCTTTCTCTTATCCTGATAAATATTTTAACGAATCTGTGACACTTCATTCTCTCTTAGATCATCTTAATCTACTCGGTCGTCTCCTGCACTATTTCAGTTCCGAGTACAACACTTTCGTCTCATTCATACCAACACAATGGAGTCCTACACCACCTACCATACAACGCTTCATACAACGCCATGCCAATACTTGCATGAAAACTATTTTTGTTGGTAAACTCAATCAATGGCAAATGACTATGCCAAGCTCCACCATGGTCCAACACACGTGCCCTCAACAAATCCTCTAAAGATTGGATAGTCCTTTCTGTTTGACTGTCCGTCTGTGGTGAAAGTCTAAGTTGCACCTAAGAAGGGGTGAGTTAGGTTCTTTAAATTTTTTCTGGTTTTTATCAATGAAGGTTATTTCTTTTATGAATTATGGTAAGGTTAAGAAAGTAGTAAAGTGCAGAAAGTAAATGACACAATGGTTTATCCCGGTTCCCTCCATAAACCGAAGGTATATCCAGTCCCCTTTCCAACCGAAAGAGATTTCACTATAGTTAGAATTATTGCACAACCTATTCACACCCATGGGGATGCTTACTATCTAACCTATAGGAAGATTAAATTCTCTTAACACCTTTAAAATCTGAACACTAAGTGCAAGAAGAACAATTCTCTTTAATGCACACACTTGCTTTCAACAATCATGAATAGCAAGGGAAGTAATTACAATGGTTGATTTACAATGAGTATGAAATTCGTATAACAAAGTTTATCAATAATATAATTGATCTTATATTTCAATGATAATTTACATAATTATTTAAGACTTTGTTGCTCAAGAATTTCTGTTCAAATGATATGAAAATATGCAGAAAATCCTTATGAAAATAACTTGTTCAAGATGTGGAAAGTGAAAGTTTTTGCAAAGTTTTTAAGAAAGAGATTTTGAAAGAGGTGATTTTGAAAAATTGAAAGACAAGGTATTTATAAGATAATAAGCACCCCTTGAAACATCATACAATTCTTCAGAAAATATCATGAATAATTGCCATGATTCATTAGAAACAAATTATGAAAGATTGGATGAAGAGGTGCAATTTTTCAAAGCAATTTTTCAAAAATGCACAATGAGCAATCAATTGCACCTTAGCAGCAATCAATCGCACCACAAACAGAAACACGCAAAATTTGAATTTTCAAGCATGGAATCGATTGCACTAAAAGAGCTAATCGATCACACCACAAACAAAGGCCAAAAATGAGTAAAAATTTGGGCATGTAATCCAATGCTGCAAAGGGTGCAATCAGTTGCTCTGGCCATAACTTAAAAAAAAATTTGAAAATAAATTTGTGAAAGTGTGATCATGTAATGAAAATTATTTTTGATTAAATTGAGCAACTAAGACTTAAATACTTGATGAAGATTTTTATTATACCTTCAAAGGAGATTATTCTTCATTTCAAGTATTTGTCTCGATTCTTTGCTTTAACATGATGCTTTTAAAATGAATGAACATATTTGCCTTCTTGTCAAGTGGTTTGTCTTCATTAAAACATAAGTTGATCTTGAGAAATTGATTCCACATTCTCCCCCTTTTTGATGATCACAAAGTATTCTCTTTTGTTGTGATGTTTCTTTCCGACAAGTTACTTCCCCTGAGATATGGATCCCCCTCAATGTGTGAAGTCTTGAAATATGGATCTCTCCCTCAATGTGTGAAGTCTTGAAAAAATCTAATTTTGAATTGAGGTTTGGAGTAGTCTTGCATTTGTTCCTTAAAGATCAAGGAAAAACAAGCAAAGAAAGAGTAACATCCTCCCCTCTTTTGACATTATAAAAAAGAAGGGAAAGATGGGTAAAACAATAATATATAGACAAGAGACAATTAACTAAATACCATAATAACTAATCATAGAGTTAACATTCAAAGTACAATACTTAAAAACACACCAAGTGCAGAATTTTAAAGAGTACAATAATGGAAAAACTTAAGTAAAATGCAGAATTATAAAAGTACATAAACAAGGAAACAAGTAAACAACTTCAAGATAGGTCCATGTTGGGGTCAAAATATGAGTTAGAGAAATGTTGCCAAAGGGGTGGTTGACGTGGTGGTGGAACAACTGGGTTGGATGAATCAAAAGGTGGAATGTAAAGATGAGAGTAGATATATAAAAAATGTTGATTAACTCCATCTTGGAAATTTGTGATCTTAGTGTTGGTCGATGCATCAATTGCATTGTATCGATCATTGATGGTAGTGTTGTGATTTGAAATTTTTTGAGTCATGAAATCCATAAGGTCTTGGTTGCTATGGCCACTTGGAGTAGGTTGATGAGGAATATCATCATTTTCTAGCTCATTTCCTTCATTTCCAGCCGCATCCTCACTAAGGTAGACAATAGTCTTTGTGTCCAGGTCGTATTTCACACCCATCCTTGAATCCACATTCTTGATGGAGATTTTGTTGGAGTTTGAGTTCATGTGACACATCTCAAAGCCTTCAAAATCCACCTGAAAATATTCCAAAATCCGGTTAATGAACCATGCATTCGACAAATATTTTGATTTTGTGTTGAATGATAGCATGTGAACCATTATTAGCCAAGCCCAGTTCACGCTGATCCCATTCTTTACAGCATATAAAATCTGCATTTCTAGGTCAGTCACCATGCAATGGTTTCCAGCCCTTGGAAACATAATGTACACCATAAAATAATGAAATAGTCTATCATTAATATTGAAAATACCAGCAGACCATGTGGGTTGAGAAGGTTCCAAGCCACCCATAGATCTTAAATGTTTGGCATGGAATTCTGCTGGTGTCATTCTCCCGATGCTATATTAGAAGTCTCTTTTTCTATAGTCATTCCATACTTCGTCTTCATCATCATAGAGAGTGCCTTCGGAACTAGGAATATTCAAAATTCTTCCAAATTTTTTTGAACTAAGACAAATACTTTTGCCTCTAACAGACGTGACAAATTTTCCTTCTTCCATGTGTAAGTTGCTAAAAAATAGTCTTACTAAATCCGGATAGTATGGCCCAAATGAAGATATTAATGATTCCAAGCCATAATCAATTAAAGACTTTTGGAAGGTAAAACATTCTTCAGGAAAGGAGGAAAGAATACTGTATTTAGGAGTTTGAACAATCTTTTTATGAAAATACGTTGTAAATCTCTCTTGTTTGTATTCAGAGAGGTGTTGAAGGACGAGTGGAGTCTCTGAAGATGATGATGCTAGAGCTTTGCCTTTTTCTTGAGCAAAAGCTTTTCTTTTTGGATGAGAAGCCATGGAGAAATGATAATAGTTTTTTGGTTTAGGGATTTTGAGGGAGAGGAAATTTATAGACTTTAGGATTTTGGAGATATGATGAGAGTTGTATGAGATGTAGTATGGTTTTATAGTGAATTTGTGATAAGAGAATCTTGTGGCAATAGGTGTGGTCAAGATTTGAATTAATGTATTCAAAGTTGAAATATGTGTGGTCAACATTGGAATAAGTGAAATCAATGTTGGAAGATTAATCTTTGTTGGGGAAGGTCAATTAAGTTGGTAAAAGGTGTAAGATATGAGTAATGATGGTCAAAGACATTGATTGATCAAAGGAATAGTTGGTAGGGTAGTTGATAGGGTAAAATAACCATGGAACATATTTAAAACAAAGAAAAAACAATTTCACAGCAGGTGCAATCAATTTGCATTGAGGAACAATTGATTGCACTAGAAACAAAAACGAAAAATACCAAAAATTGATAGGCATTAATTGATTACTGCAAGAGTGCAATCGATTGCAGTCAATGAAAAATGAAAAAAAAATTCAAAAATCCAATTATGTAAACATTGATTAAACCACATAACATTTTTCATACATATATGTAACATTTGAAATATCAAAAACATGTTATATTAGAATATTTTGAGTAGAGAAAAAATAACATGTACTATGATTGATGATCTCTCATAATTAGACATCGTTTTAATCCAAAATTCTGAGTTCTCTCCGAATTTTAAGGAAATGTTCCTTTGCCAAAGGTTATGTGAATGTATCTGCAAGCTGATTGTGAGTATCCACGAAGGTTACCTCGACATCTCCTTGAAGTACGTGATCTCGTAAAAAATGATGTCGTATGTCGATATGCTTGGTCCTTGAATGCATCACCATATTCTTTGTAATGTTGATAGCACTAGTGTTGTCACAACGTAGAGGAATGCATCCTAGATCGAGTCCGTAGTCACAAAGTTGTTGTTTAAGCCAAAGTATCTGTGCACAACAACTACCTGCTACTATGTATTCTGCTTCGGCCGTACTGAGTGCTACACATGCTTGCTTCTTGCATGCCCACGAGTCTAATGTATTTCCCAAGATGTGACACATTCCACTTGTGCTTTTCCCATCTATTTTACATCCTGCATAATCCGTGTCAGAGTATCTAATTAAATTGCAATTACTACCTTTAGGATACCATATGTCGACATTTGTTGTTCCTTTGAGATACTTCATGATCCGCTTGAATTCTATGAGATGAGATTCCTTTGGGTTTGCTTGAAAGCAAGCACATATACAAACAATGAACATTATGTCAAGATGGCTTGCCATCAAATATAGTTAGGAACCAATCATATCTCTATATTTTATGATATCAACTGAGACACCAGATTCATCTTGATCTACATATGTACCGAATCCTATAGGTATTGACAATGTCTTGCAATTGTCCATATCAAATCTCTTCAATAATTCTTTGCAATATTTGGATTGATTAATAAATATGCCATCTTTGAGTTGCTTGATTTGTAGTCCAAGAAAAAAATTCATTTTTCCCATCATAGACATTTCAAATTCTCCTTTCATCATGAAGGAGAATTCTTCACATAACTCTGTGTTAGTTGATCCGAAGATTATGTCATCAACATATACTTGCACCAAAAGAGTATCTTCTTTAATTTTCTTGATGAACAAGGTTTTGTCAACTTTTCCTTTTTCAAAGCCTTTGTCACATAAGAAATTGCTGAGGCGATCATACCATGCTCTTGGTGATTGCTTTAATCCATAAAGAGCTTTATTTAGTTTGAATACATGAGAGGGATTCTTATAATCTTCAAATCCAGGGGGTTTCTTGACATATACTTCTTCATTTATGAATCCATTCAAGAATGAACTCTTGACGTCCATTTGGAAAAACTGAAAATTTATAGAACAAGCATAAGCTAATAAAAGTCTAATTGCTTCTAACCTTGCAACTGGAGCGAATGTTTCTTCAAAATCAATTCCTTCTTCTTGGTTGTATCCTTGTGCGACTAATATTGCTTTATTTCAAACTATTATTCCATTTTCATCAAGTTTGCTTTTGAAGACCCATCGTGTTCCTATGATGTGCTTATTGCTTGGCCTAGGGACAAGACTCCAAACTTGATTTCTTTCAAATTTGTTTAGTTCCTTTTGCATAGATATTATCCATTGATCATCGCCTAAGTATTCATTGATTTTGGTTGGTTCAATTTGAGACACAAACGCCATACTTAGACAAGCATCCTTGACATTTAAACTTGTTGCCACACCTTGACTAATGTCACCAATAACTTTATTGATTGGATGATCTCTATGAGTCCTCTATTATCTAGGTTGATCATTTTGTTCTTCAAATTTTTTTGAATCATCTTGTTGTTGTTTTGGTTGATCACTTGCAACATCATTGAAAGTATTCTCTTGAGAGGTTTCTACTATATCATAATCATTATCAACAATAACATTATCCTCCTTGGAGGGGTTAGATTCATCAAAATATACATGCATAGATTCTTCTATATTTAAGGTTCTTTTATTATAGATTCTAAAAGCATTACTTGAAATAGAATAGCCAAGAAATATACCTTCATCCGAATTTTTGTCGAACTTACCAAGATTATCTTTGTCGTTGTTCAAGACAAAGCATTTGCATCCAAAGATGTGAAATAATGATATATTTGGTTTCCTCCCTTTGAAGAGTTCATAGGGAGTCTTCTTGAGAATATGTCTAATATTGACATGATTACTTACAAAACAAGCCGTGCTCACCGCATCCGTCCAAATATATTTAGGAAGATTTGAATCACTTAGCATTGTCCTTGCAAGTTCTACCAATGACCTATTCTTCCTTTCTTCGACACCATTTTGTTGTGGGGTTCTTGGTGCAGAGAAGTTGTGTGAGATTTCATGTTCTTTACAAAATTCTTCAAATGAGGCATTTTGGAATTCTCCACCATGGTCGCTTATAATGAAGACAATTGAAATTGACTTTTCATTCTGAATTTGTTTTTCAAACTTCTTGAATGCCTTGAAAGCTTCACTTTTCCGCACTTAGAAGAAAGTACATGTATATCTAGAGAAGTCATCAATAATAACTAATGCATAAACATTACCTCCGAAGCTCTTTGTTCTTGATGGACCAAAAATATCCATGTGTAACAATTGTAGTGGCCTTGTTGTGGACGCCACATTCTTGGATTTGAAAGTTGACTTAGCATGTTTCCCTTTTTGGAAAACAACACATAATCTATCTTTGATAAATTTAATTTTCAGAAGTCTAACAACTAAGTCATGTTTGATCAATTTGTTCAAGTGCTCCATGTGAATGTGAGCAAACCTTTTGTGCCATAACCAAGAGTCGTTGTTGTCCGCCATAAGACACTTAACCTTCAAAGACAAGTGATCAAGGGAAATCGTAAAAATATTGTTAATTATTTTACCTTTTAACATTACCTCATGAGTGAATTTGTTTTCTATCAAACAATCATCTTTGGTGAAGTTGATTTTGAATCCACTGTCACACAATTGGCTAATGCCAATGAGATTATACTTTAGACCTTCTACATAGAGGATATCTTCTATGGTTGTTAAAAGAGGTGTACCAATGACGCCTACACCAAGGATCTTTCCTTTGTTGTTATCACCATAAGTCACAACTCCTTTGGCCTTAAGCGTTAGATGTGAAAATTTGCTTAGATCTTCCGTCATATGCCTTGAACACCCACTATCAAGATACCATTGATTTGAAGAGGTCTTAAATCATACCTACAAAACAAGATTAAGTTTCATTAGGTACCCAAATTGACTTGGGTCCTTCATAGTTAATGTCTTCCTTGACCCACACATAATGCCCTTTTTGCTATGATAAAGTTTCTTACATAACATGCATTAGGTGTATGGCCTTTATTACCACAATAAAAACAAGTGGGCTCAAAGTTACCTTTGTATCTAGGAGGATAAGCCTTCTTTTTACTAAATCTGTTCTTCTTAGGATATTGATGAACCACTTTTGTAGAAGCATACTTCAATCTCAAGGTTTTGATGAAGTCAACAATATTCAAGCTCATTCCGTATTGTAAAAAGTCAAGCTTTCAAAAGGGATCAAGATCAAGGCTATGCATCATTATGAATCGTTTTCGCGCAGATCAAGTTTATGTGCAAATGCTCGTATTTTGTTTCAAGACTTGGACACAAGCATATGTATATCATAACTCACTTCCTTGATTGATATACAAGTGTTCAAAATAGTTTATCATGATAATACATTGCATAGACATATTTGGAAATAAATTGGAACTGGTTTAACACTTAAAACTTAAGTATTTTTCTGTGTTTTTACAGTGTTAACCGGTTAGCAGTTCAAATTTTTGAAAAATTCAGTTAACGTTACAACGTTAACCGATTACCCCATTTGGTTAACCGGTTAACACTGAATGTTTTTTGAAAAATTGTTTCTTTTATATTTCAAATATTTCTTAATGTTATACCTTTTCAAATATTTATTTTCATACTTTTTCATACCTTTTTGAATAGGTGTTTTGACTATTATATATTCTGAAATTTTTTAAAATAAAAAACCTCCAAGAATTTTCAAAAAATTATCACTCAATCAAATTCACTCTAATTCAAACATTTTCAAATATTTCAAAGTGTTCATATTGATTCATAACATTTCATATTCATAAGTTGAACACTTGTATTAAGATTGAGAAGCATAAAATTTTCATCTTCAATCGGATTGTCTTCTTTCTCAACTTCTTTGGAATCAACCTTTAACGCGATGCTTTTAGATTTCTTCTATTGATTCTCAAGCTTTTCCAATTGCCCAAGTTCATTCTCATATTCTTGAAGTTTTCTAAACAATGTAGCGGATGTCATTGTGGATAAACTTTTCTTTTTGGATATCTCCGTCACTTTGGGTTGCCATTCTATGGAAAAAGATCTAAGCACTTTAAGATTAAGTTCATTGTTAGTTATAATCTTACCAAGTGCTGTCAAATGATTAGTCAAGTGTATGAATCTTTTCTGCAAATCAAGGATTGATTCTCCTGGCTGCATTTTGAATAATTCGTACTCCTAACTCAACGTATTCAATCTCGATCTTTTAACTTCGACGGTTCCTTCATGAGTTTCCACCAAAGTATCCCAGATTTGTTTTGCCAATGTACATGTTGAGACGCGAAAGAATTCATCCATGCTTACTACACTTTGTAGAAGATTGATTGCCTTTTTGTCATAGAGAACCTTCTTTTTATCATCATCTTCCCATGAGCCTTTAGGATTTGTTTCTCCAACACCATTAACAACCGTTGAAGGAACGAACGCGCCATTTTGGACAACATCCCATATTTCATCTCCTTGTGCCTCTAAATGAGCCTTCATGCAAATTTTCCAGAAGTCAAAGTATTCACTACAAAATAGTGGAGGCTTGTTGCTACTACCACCGTCTTTAAACACAATATTGTTGTTTGTGGCAGCCATTCTGAATCAATTAGGATCAGGTTACCTAAAACCTACTATGATACCAATTGAAAGTCTGAGTTGCGCCTAAGATGGGGGTGAATTAGGTTCTTTAAACTTTTTTTTGGTTTTTATCAATGAAGGTTATTGCTTTTATGAATTGTGGTAAGGTTAAGAAATAAGTAAAATGCAGAAAGTAAATGACACAATGGTTTATCTTGGTTCCCTCCATAAATCGAAGGTACATCTAGTCCCCTTTCCAACCGAAAGAGATTTCACTATAGTTAGAATTATTGTACAACCTATTCACACCAATGATGATGCTTAATATCTACTCGATAGGGATATTAAAGACCCTTAACACCTTTAAGATCTGAACAGTAAGTGCAAGAAGAACAATCCTCTTCAATGCACACACTTGCTTTCAACAATCCTGAATAGCAAGGGAAGTAATTACAATGGTTGATTTACAATGAGTATGAAAGTTGTATATACAAAGTTTATCAATACTATGATTGATCTTCTCTTTCAATGATAATTTCCACAACTATTTAAGACTTTGTTGCTCAAGAATTTCTGTTCAAATGATATGGAAATATGCAGAGAATTCTTATGAAAATAACTTGTTCAAGATGTGGAAAGTGAAAGTTTTTGCAAAGTTTTTAAGAAAGAGATTTTAAAAGAGGTGATTTTGAAAAATTTAAAGATAAAGTATTTATAAGATCATAAGCACCCCTTGAAACATCATGCAATTCTTCAGAAAATATCATGAACAATTTCCATGATTCATTAGAAACAACTTATGAAAGATTGGATGAAGAGGTGCAATTTTTCGAAAATGCAAAGTGAGCAATCGATTGCACCTTAGAAGAAATCGATTGCACTTATCAGACTTGTGACCTGATTCTCCACATTTTTAGCACTTGAGAGCAACGAAACCTGCTCCCCACTTGGCTTCTTCCCATCTAAAACCTTCTATTTTCCTTTATCGCCTGGAGTCACGTGAGGTTTTCCTCGAAATTGGTATTTCTCTTTCTTCTCACCCAATTACTTATAGTAAGTAGACCGAGCTTGGCTATCATCGTCATAAATACTACTCTTATCCACCAACTCAATATGCCTATGAATCTGCTGACATCCAATCCCTTGCTTGATTTCTGGTCTCAGCCCCTTCTCAAACTTGAGACACTTGGAAAGTTCAACTTATACACAGTTGTAATGAGGACAAAACTTCACCAGCTTCTCGAACTTCACAGCATACTCTGTCATAGTCATGCTTCCTTGCTTCAACTCAAGGAATTCCACTTCCTTTATACCACGAGCATCCTTAGGAAAATAATCTCCCAGAAATTCTGCTTTGAACATAACCCAAGTCACCACTATTCCAACATCTTCTAATCGCTGACGGGTACTATCCCACCAATCCTCATCTTCTTCGAAGAAAATGTGAGTACTAAAATGCACTTTCTGAGCATCAGTGCACACCATCACTCGAAAAATCTTCTCAATATCCTTAAGCCACTTTCGTTCCTATCCAGGTCATAAGTACCCTCAAGCGTCGGTGGATTATGCCCCGTAAACCTGTCCAAAATACGAAACTCATCAGGAACATTGTTCTGAGCCGTAGCTTCAGCAAGTGCAGCCACCGCGTCCGCAAGAGCATGATATGCAGTCATTCCGCATATCACCAACAACATCAAAAGAATGAATTGCCAACACTATACTCACCCTCAATAACCGATAAGGACTAACAACGACACGACTCGACCGGACAGACCGACCACTAATGTAACACTATTTTACCCTAACACAATATACAAATAATTCAATTTAAAATCAGAGTAAAACCACATAAGGGCGTCACATTTTAATTTAAAAACAAAGCACATCTGTGTCCTGTCCTGTAACACGGGTTACAACATGTCACTTCAAGTAAATCATTCACTACGCAGCGGAAAACACAAAAACTTTCATTTTAATCCTCATAAAATCTCAATAATGCAACATTCTTCAAAATTTCGTCAAAACATCATGATCTAGCTCAACTAGAACTTAATATCATAAAAAAAGTAAAAAAAGAGCAAAGAAAACTAAGGTTCACATTCATTCCCAACACGATGTTACATGACACAGAGCAGGACACCATTTCTTATATCTAAACAAAAACAAAAGATGGAAACTTCAGGCTAAACTCCACACACTAATAGCTATCCTTCTTGAGTATCTACATGTTACCCACGTAGAGGTAACATTCAAACAAGCAGGGTGAGTAATCACTAATCAATATAAATGACATAAAGTAAAGGTAACAAACAACATTCAACACATGGCATCACATCATAGATTTTCACCCTTCATAGTACACAACTCCTTAACACATCTAATCAATACACAATGCATCATGCTATGTCACCAATAATGAAATGCATCTTCTTAAATGTATGCGGTACCGATTTCAATGTATGATGGACATTGGGCCATCTACCCTCCACATGGGAGCACAAAATAATCAACATAACTCCAATGCACACTATGGAATCGAAGCCTCCAACAACATAGGTATGCCATGAATTCAAGACGCAACAAAAACATCATCATATTAACATAGTAAATCAACACTTGCATCCACATTCATGAAAATTCATCACATTACCCTACATATATCCTAACTTCATGTTCATCATATACATCATAAGATAATCCTTAAAACATCAAAAATAACACCCAATAACAAGTATAACTAATCACAACATCATTACTTCATACATACACACTAATGAATAATTTTCAGAATTAAAATACAACATTTTTCACTTCCAGGTCGCGCTAAGTGCACCCACCCTCGCGCTAAGTGCACAACTCTCTAATTCTTGGAGTAAATTTTTTTCAAAAGTGGGCTTGGCCGCGCTAAGTGGGCTACGCGATTTTGACCCAAAAACCCTATGATAACGACCTATATACTGCTACGAAAACCACACCTAAAACCAATATTTTTCCACAAATAATCACACATTTCACCATTAAAACATACTACTATCATGCATACATCAAAATACCACAACATAACATCATGATTCATCATAGTTCATCAAAATTCCACTCTATAAACCATAGGTTTCCCATAAACCCCCCCAATTCTCACAACACGTAGACCAAACATCATGAACATTGAAAGGCGGTACTCCCCATACCTTAAAATGTCGCTTTCTTACAGTTTCTCTTCGAATTCTCCGGGAATCCTCTAAGCTCTAGCCTATTCTCCTTGTTATTCAGAGCTTTTCTCCTCTTTTCTCCAAATGTTACGAATGGTACGTTTCTCTTCTCACTAATCAGTATAACACATACCCCAAGTTCTCTTTTCCAACTTTACCCTTAACTTAGTCTCCTCAAATGTCTAACTTACCCTCAAGACCTCTATTTCTCTTATTTTAATTAAATAATAATAATTTGAATAATCCAACATAATTATCCTTATATTAATATTTATTAAAATAATTTCTAATAATCTCACCAACAACACAATAACATTCAATAAACACCAAATAATCCACAACAAGTTATAAAAACTTAAATCAAGAAATCGAGGCATTACATAACATTCCCTAGTGAGGTTCCTACATGCGAGGATATGGAGAGAAAGAAATTCAGATCCTAGTGTTGTTGCTGAATATAGGAGGAGACTAGATACGTTGACTGTAGATGATATCATATGGACACCATACAAAGATCATATAGTCCACTGTGAGTTTGATGATTCTTCTTTATATTCAGGTTGTATGCAGTGGGAGTCTAAGGTTGATAGACACTTGCCTGAGAAGTGTCTACATAAATATGGTTATGTTCAGAGCATCCCACGACTAGTTTCAGATATACCATCTACGGGCATTGAAGGTGGTTTTAAAATAACATCATCAACCCTGGTCGTGCCATTAGAGATCGTGCAGTTACAATTCAGCATGCCTCATAGTGTGAGGATGGTTACTTAGAGTGATACCTCATTGTATCACACTTTCACATCATCCCACCTGTTGAGCATACAAATGATGATGGTCCTTTTGATGTTGGGAATCATGTCGATGATGTGCTACCGCCGACGCCTCCTACAGCTGATGCCGATGATCAGTAGCGCCTCTAGATGATTGCAGTTATTATGGATAAACTCATGGGCTTGGTAAATCCACGTGGTCTGGTTTATACTGGATTATCTTGTGCTGGGGGGGGGGGGTATTTAGACATTATTGATATCTTTATTTATTATTTGTATATTACATGTAGCATTACTCAAACATCTTCATCAGAACTTTTTATTAGATAATATTTTTGATCTCCCATTGATGCAACATCAACATAAACTAACATTTGACAATGGATTGCATAACTTAAAAAAACGATAATAAATAAGAAAACCTAGACACTACCTGATGATTTTAGACGTTTCATCATCTTAATTATGTCGTCGACAGACATTGAAATCTTAACATCTAACTCAATTGGCCTCTTTGTTAACCTACGACAAAATAATCTCCACATATCCTTCACATCTTCATCGGTCTTCAACTCAATAAGGTTGTATTTCACCATTCTGTCAACAACAATCCAATCTTCACAAAACTCGATCTTTTTCACCTTTTTGTTTTTGGTATCAGATAACAATTCATTCAACTTGGATGTCAAGGCATTGTGCCATGCGGAAGTCGAAACTCTACGGGAGGTGAAACTCTGTTGAAGTACACTTCTGCCTTGATAAGAAAATTGAGGAAAATGCAATTTTTTGGAGATGTTTTTATCAAAGAACAGGTGCCCCCTATTTATATAACATTGCACTTATTCTGGACCATACAAAACTGTCGGTGCAATCACAACTGTCCTAATCTGTCAACAAAATCCTGAGCATTTAAAATTTCAAACAAATAACACTATCAGAAATTTCACTTTGGTTGAAATTTCCGGTGTAAAATGATAATTTTAGAATTTCCTGTATTATTTGTAAATTCACGGAAATTTCATAAATTCCGATATACCGAAAATTTAAAATAATTACCGAAAATTTAGTTTATACCGGAAATTCTAATTTTCCTATCAGAAATTTTACAAATAAATTTAGTTTATACTGGAAATTCTAATTTTCCTATCACAAATTTTACATGTAAATTTGATTCAACTTTTTAATAAGAACAATTTTGAAAATTTGAAAATTTGAAATTATGAAGGATGTCAGATATAACAAAGAATTGACAAGTTAAAATCTCGGTTATTAAATGAGGGAATTGTGGGTTTATGGTAGGGGTGTGCAAAAACCTAGTTAACGAAACTAAATTGTTAAATTGAATTAGATTATACCATAAAAAAACTGAACCACTTAAATGATTAATAAACTGAACCATTTAATTCAAACAATTCAAATTCAGTTTAAAACCGGTTCATAATCAATTTTTTTTATAAACTATTTTAATTATATGAATAAGATTTTCATTAAAAAAAACTATTAAGAGTATAAAAAAATTCTGATTTTTTTTTCTGAAAAATAATTATTGTTTTTCAAAAAAAAATTCTAAAAAAATATTTGAAATAGTTTTTTTGAAAAAAAAAAATTCGAATTAAATTTTTTGGAATCAAAATCGTGACTTTTTGTCATTTATGCTGAATTTGGGTACAACTTTTGCTATCGTGTAGACTAAGATAGATTTATCTTTTAATGATTTAATTTCAATTTTGATCTTCCATTTTTTATTTTTATTTAGTTTTGATTTTTCCATTTTAAAAACTTATATATAGATTCTTCTATTTTATTTTTTTTGGGATTTTAGTCCCTTTTGAGTTATATTTTATTTTTATCTTTATGATGGGGCAATTATATTGCTTATTTATTTTTCTAACAGCTATATTGCTTATTCATGTGGCATGACTTAAGTGATAAAAATGGAATTTCATATGATTTATAATTAATTTTTAGTTTAGTAATAATGATGAAAATTAATATGTAAGGCGTCATAAATATTTCATAATTAATACTATTGATCAATGACATTGATTCAGAAATTTTTACTCATATACCTCACTTTTTCAAAAAAAATTCTCTAAATAACCCACTTTTAAAATAAATTCCCAGTCTACTCCATTTTAAAAAAAATTAGAGAGCAGTCTCCAATTTGATTGGCGACCATGTGTAAAGATATAAAGGTGCCGCCAATTGGTTTGGAGACACCATATGGAATCTCCATTCCAATTGACGACTATGAGTTAAACTTAGGAAGGGTCGCCAATTGGTTTGTAGACATGGTTCTATTTGAAATTTTCCTATAAATACTGCTGGTGTGCTCAATTTTTTTCACATCTCTTCTCTCGTCTCTTCTGATATACACTTAATATTAATATCATGTATAAACGCCGCTATGTGAAAGTGATTTTTTCGAGAGAGAAGCCTCCGATCGATATATTGTTCTGGAATATCCAAAGTCTCAATCAACTAAAGAGGGAGCTGAATCGGTGGCTAGAGGAAGAAATTTTTGCAGTATTGAGAGATTTGATAGGATGCATGGGTGGGTGCGAGTTAAGACTGACGTGGAAGCTAGGAAAATGATGTTTGGACTTAATGAAATCAGATTGATTGTTGTAATCAGTTAGAAATACTGTGTTTATCTGTTGTATGTGTTGTTTAGATTAAGTTTATTTAAGTTATTATGATGTTTTCTGTTAACATTGTAGTAACAAAAAGTTCTTAATATATTAAAATATAAGGTTGTACAATCTTATCATTTTATCAACCGTATCCATTTATGTTCTTATAAGCGTACTGTTTGGACGAACTTTTTTCTTTCTTCGCATCTGATCGTTGTGCCAAACTATGCCCCCTTGGTATGAAGGCCAGTATTCTTCCATTGGTAACACTGTGAAACTTTCATTGTAGACTTTCATCACATTAACAGTCTTGTAAACATCAGATAGATAATTGTACGGGTCCTGACGAGCATGCACGCATGCCGCAATTACATGTGAGCAAGGTACCCGAAAGACCTGATACTTGCCACAATCACACCAGCATCTGTCTAGTCTGACAATATATTCCAAAAAAGGCATTCCTTCATTGTGATCAATTGTTTCCTTAACACTGAAATTTCTCCCATGACGGTCAAAGTTTGTGATTGAATGTGTGCTAGCCTTGATAGTTTCATCTTTCATAACTTTCATTATGCATTGATTGTAAACTTGACCAGACATTAACACTGCATTCCATTTTTTTCCTCTTGATGCAAATTGAGATGCCAACCTAAAATAGGTTGATCGTACCACTGCTGTTATTGGTAGGTTTCTAATTCCTTTGAAGACGCCGTTCATGCATTCCACAAGATTTGTTGTCATGTAGCCCCAACGACATCCACCATCAAATGCCCTTGTCCACTGGAATGTTTTCCAACCACCTTCCTGCATCTGCATTTGACAATCTAATTTTGTCACTGTAGTATTGAAATGATGGTTGAGTTAAAGCATACCCTACATTCAAAAGTTTTTTTTGCGAAGGTTCCTGACTTTGATTGCACGCATGAAGTTTTGTGTGATATGCCTAATGCAATAGACATGGGTAGATGAAGGATTATACCACACGTTATCTTGGTTATTGTAAGCACTCTCAATAGCAGCATATAAAAAAGAAAATGATGTTTGCACCCGACGTTTTAATCGAACTATATATTGAGCTTGCCGGTTTCAGACATGTAAGCAAAATCATGTCTTACTCGGTGGATGCAAAGTTTATACTAGATTTGCAAGAGCGGTGGCGTCCTGAGACACACACTTTCTTTTTTTCAACGGGTGAATGTATTGTCACTTTAGAAGATGTGTACATGTTACTTGGGTTGCCTATTGATGGTAAGGCAGTCAATGAACCGACAAATCACGCAAATTCAATTTGCGTGGAACTTTTGGGTGCCGAATTGTTGAAAGAAAATCACAGAGGCCAAGGTATCTTACTTTCACGTCTCAAGGCATATTATCATTCTCTAGTTTTAAATGAAGGCTCTACAGAAGAACAAAAAATAATTAAAACTATGTATTATCTTATGATTTTATTTGGTACATTTATATTTCCCGAAGACATTGGTTCTTCTATGCACGTTATGTATTTACCACTACTAACAAACCTTGAAAGGACTAGGGAGTATAGTCGGGGTTCCGCATGCTTGTCCTATTTATATAGCTCCTTATGTAAAAATGCAACGAAAGGCACATCTACATTTTCTGGATGTGCCGTTTTGCTCCAAGCATGAGGCTGGTCTCGATTGCCATCCATTGCCCCGATCAACGAAAACGCATTCTCATTCTCGTATGCTCAAAAGTAAGTTAATAGTAACATATTAATTAGTTCACTTTATTATTCCACTTTATTGATTATTGTTTCTAATTATTAATTTTACACTATTTTCTATGTCACATGGTCGACACACGGTATGACTTATAATAGATGTCCAAGACATTGTATCATTTAGTACCGCAATCTCTTGGATCACCTTACTCCTGCAGATGTAATATCACTAAAATAATCAATTTTTTTTTTTACGATAACATTTTCTATAATCTAACAATTTTCACTTTTACAGTTTATTTGACGTCCATATCTAGGAATGGACCATGATCACCAAATCAGAGATGAAGACACAACAGTTTGGACTGCATGTGTGCCGATCATCAGATTCACTACTGTGGAGATGCACAACAGTGATCGTGTCAAACTCCAGTTAGGAATGCATCAAAACATCCCAGATCCCCCAACTTATCTTGGTCAATGTCATCTAAAAAAATTCAACGACCAATGGAACCGTAGGGATTGGAAAGAATTTGCAAAATCTGAGTGTCGTAAATGGAGGAACCGTCACCAATATGTCTTGCGTGAACCGATAATGGCAACCCCGTCTATACCAGCTAATACTTATATGGTTCGGTATAGATCAATTGCAACTGGTTTCTATCCGAAGATAGGTATCTACACGACCCACACCAGAACACTTACACACAAGAAGCTTCCACGTCTAATCAACAAGAAAACTATCAACCTTGTTACTCACA
Source organism: Lathyrus aphaca (assembly GCA_963966055.1). Lineage (NCBI taxonomy): Eukaryota > Viridiplantae > Streptophyta > Magnoliopsida > Fabales > Fabaceae > Lathyrus > Lathyrus aphaca. Next base: position 11,535,013 of record OZ014524.1, on the reverse strand, counting down.
ACTTCCTACCCAAATAAATTACCGAGCTACACAAACACAAACCCACTTTCCAAACATGCCAGACACCCAACCACAACACCAAGAGCGTCCCCCTTACCATGTCCAATTAAATGACTTTTATCAAGACGCTCAAACATCACACCATAGCCGACACACACAAACATCACACCATAGCCGACAAACACAACCATCACAACCACCATACGACTTTCAAACATCACTACCATTTCAACCTTTCACCAACGAAGCATTCACACCAATGTCCCCTTTCAATCGTCCAGGTCGCACACCAATGGCCCCATCATCACATCCAAACTACTATGGCATGGGTCACGACCTCAGTTAAGGCATGTCATCCTTCAATACGCAAGACTTTGTAGAAATGGAAGAATATCTGAGGGAGTCTAATGATGTTCCGAAGATCTCAACTCCACAAACACCTGGAGTGAATCAACAACAAGGGCATCGAGTGCAGCAAGTGAGGGTACCTAGGGGATATGGAACCGGCGGGCGGTATGCCCAACCTGGCCGTGGTCATTAAATTATGTACTTTTAATTATAATTAATTATTAATATATTTTTAATTTTTCATCTATTATTATTTAATGAAAATTATGTATTATTAGTCTCATCTATTATTTATATCATTTTATTTTAAATTATGTATTTTTTAAAGAAAATTTTGTAAATACACATGGTCTACAAACCAATTGGCGACCCTTCATAAGGGTAACACATAGTCACCAATTGGAATGGAGACTCCATATGGTGTCTCCAAACCAATTGACGACTCCTCTTAAAAGGTATACATGGTCTCCAATTGGATTGACGAATTCTCTCTAATTTTAAAAAAAATGGGGTAGATTAGAAATTTTATTGAAATGTGGGTTATTTGGGGAACATTTTTGAAAAATAGGGGTATTTTCGTAAAAATTTCATTGATTCATATCAACAAATGATATAGCAGCTAAAAAAAAAGCAAGCTAACTTTATGAATATAAAAGAAACAGTCCAAGCTAAGCTGAACTTTAATGCAATTGTTTTTCATTCTTGTCTAAAAATTTAATTGTAGTTGTAAACAAATCCTAAATGATAAAAAATTTATGGAATAAAATAATTTTTCAAAATTCTTTTTGGAAAATAAAAAAATTATTATTGTTTTTTTAAATATTTTAATTTTTTTACGAAATTAAAAAAATTATTTTGAAAGAGTTCAAATTATAAAATTGATTTATAATTACAAACCGATTATAAACTAGTTTCTAAACATAAATTGGTTCTAAACTAGTTTATAAACACAAATTGATTCTAAATTAATTTTAAACTGAATTTGAAACCATTTTATCAATTAACTGCATTTTTATTAAAATGATTATTATAAACTGAACTAAACTATAAATATAGTTTGATCCAGTAAGTTGATGAATCATGAACATCCCTTATGGGTCCTTGTTAGTTGAAGTATTAACACTTCTTTCTTTCATAAAATACCACTTTTGAATTATGTGTTGTGAGTGATTTTAAAAAAATTATTAATTAATTAAGTCGTAAAATTAGTGGAAAATACCACGTTTGAATTGTGTGTTGTGCTTGTTGATGTCACTTACAATGGCGTGGCATAAAGTTTGTATGCCCTTTTCTCATGGTGGGTTGGGAATCAGATCACTTTCCACTGTAAATGCTGCTGCAAATCTGAAGCTTTGTATGGAACTTTTCAACTCTTCCAATCAATGGGCTACCCTGATAAGGCAAAGAGTTTTCAGAAAAAAAATTACATTACTTATCATATTTCCTCTTCTCTTTGGGGAGGTCTCAAGGCTAACATCTCAACACTAAAAGACAACTCTGTTTGGACTTTAGGGGATGGTAATTTGATCAGTTTTTGGAATGATCCCTGATGTGGTCTTCCTAGTGGATCAACTCCATATCCCTTATTTTTTACATGCAGGTCTGTTGTCCACTGTAGCTGATTTTTTTACTGGCAAGACTTGGAATTTGCCTCAAGAAATTGATGATTTGTTTCATGAGCTGTCTGACATTATTCAACAGTCGCATATCCCAATCATCCCTAGACCTGATGAGCTTTGTTGGAAGCATTCAATCTCTGGTGTATTAACTACTAAAGATGCTAATAAATTCCTTTCCAACACCTCTGACAAGCTGAAATGGGCTGATACGATTTGGAACCCTTGTTTACCTCCTTCCAAATCTTGTTTGTTTGGAAATTGTTCTTGGATGAAGTCCTCACTGATGAAGCTCTTTCAAAAAGAGGCATTCAACTGCTTCCTTCAAGGTATGCTCTGTGCAATCTACATGAAGAAACTAATGAACATCTTTTATGGCAGTGCCCTTTTGCTCAAAACCTGTGGTAGTGGATTTCGTCCTCTTTTAACAGACAATTCAAACTCAATATCAAGGATATTTGGGAAGCTATTTCGCATACTCACTCATTACAAACAAAAGTGGTCATGATTGCAGCCTTAATCTACACTTTAAACACAATCTGGCTGGCGAGAAATTAAAAAATCTACAATAACAAAGTAATCTCCTTCATCACAACAACAAGTCTCATTTCATCAAAGGTTTGTCTCTCTGCTTCTTCAAACTCTCCTCCTTTTTCCTGCAATGTGGCAGATTTTTGTATCCTTAAAAGTTTCAAGGTAAAGGTTTTACCCCCAAAGCACACTAGCCTTAGGGAGGGTTTTTGGTCTCCTCCTCTCCATGGGTGGATTAAATGTAATACTGATGGTGTGACTTTGGGCTCACCAGGTAAAGCGGCTTGTGGTGGGGTTTTTCGAAATCACTTTTTCTTTATGCTCAGTTGCTTTGCCGAAAACCTGGGAATCTCTTTGGCCGTTCATGCTGAATTTGCAGGTGTTATGAGAACTATTGATATTTGAGGCGGAAAGAAATTGGAGGTATCTTTTGATGGAAATTGACTCAAAAATCGTTTTGATGACCATTATTTGTCCCCATTTTGTTCCAGGGTGTATTAAGAATCGTTGGCTCAACTGTCTTCACAAAACTAGGACTATGTTTTTTCATTTATCGCACATTTATCGGGAAGGAAACCAGTGTGCAGACACCCTAGCTTCATTAGGCCTTACCATTCCTAATTTTGTCTGGTGAAATGAAGCTTCGGTGTCTGTTTTTGACGACTTGGCTTGTAACAGACTTAGTATCCCTTCCTTTCGTTTTGGATAGTTTTTGAGGACTCTGGTTCTTGTCCTCCCTCTATTGTATTATCTTTTATTTTATTTATACATCTCCTTTGATTTAAAAAAAAGTGTGTTGTGCGTGGCTCACATAAATTTTATGAAAAAGAAAAGTCACATAATTCATGGTGTTTCTTCAAATTTATTTACTTGTATAAATTTTATGAAAAAGAAAGAAGTCACACAATTCAGTGTTTTTATTCAAATTTATTTACTTGTATAAATTTTATGCAGAAAAAAAAAGTCACATAATTCATAGCGTTTCTTCAAATTTATTTACTTGTTTATTTTGAATTTCATGTTTTTAACTTTTCAGTCTTTTGTTTTCTTAACTTTTAAGTTCCATGTTCTAAACATAAATTTATTATATGATTTATTTTTGAAAAAATTTAACTAGTCGTAATAATTTGAATTGATTAGAGTTATCCTCAAAGCTTTTTGCTAACATTTGTTTATTTAGTTACTTTTCTCTACTTTCAGTTAGAATATAATATCAAAACTGTTTCTCAAATTATCTTATACTTACTTTGTTAACCTTCAGACTTATTGATTAGATATTTATTTGTGATAAAATTTGACAATTTAACATTAAATAACAAATTGCTGCAGGTAATATATTTAAGATTGGTCTCTTATAGATATAGAGAAAAGCTGATTTTATCTTTATTTAAAAAAAAAGTTAAAAATACTTTTAAAAAATAATAAAAGTTGTTTCAAATTCGATTTATTAAAAGGATAATTATGACATTCACTAAGTTAAATATTTTATCATTAAAATTTAACAACATAAAAACTACATAATATTTCAATTTTTTTTCTTTCAAATCTATTATTTAATTTGTTGATAGTTTAATCTTTCACTGTTGGTATTTAATGTTTTGATTTGTTGGTAATACCTTTTTATTCTCTTCAATGATAAAAGTAGAATGCAATTTATACTCCCATACTTTCAAAAGCTTCTAAAGAATGATAATGCATATGCTTTTCCCATGTAACTGAGGTTAAATATTTCATGATGGAAAGATCAAGCAAGGCTTTTAAATTTCTGTCTTTTTGAATATTGCAAGTTTTTCATTAGCTACTGAGTTAACCCATTAGCTCAAACTCTTCTTTGATAAATATTGTAATGGATGAAAAATAGGAGGTTTAGGTTTTATGAAAATTGCTAACTTTTATTAGCTCCTGAGCTAACCGATTCGTTCAAACTCTTTTTAGGATAATATTACAATGAACGAAGAATAAGAGATTTAGTTAAGTGATTTTCGTAGTTTTTGATTTGTGTCGTGTACTTTTGTTGTGGAAATAATAAATAATTATCCCACTTTTCTCAGATTGTGTCGATACTCTTATTTTATCTATGAAACACAAAAATATATGTAAGATTAGGTGCGCTATAAAATAATAAATAATACTTTCATTTGTCTTAGTTTTTTATAAGTAAATGACAATTTGATATTAAAAATAAGTATTAGGGGTGTTCACCGTTATACAGTAAAAGCACCAAGAGAAAAACAAAAAATACCAACCAACATCAACTAAGGAAAAAAATCATCAAGGATGAAAAAAAGACAACTCTCAACAACTCTCGGGAATGATACACCACTCATCCCAAGAAATGTTTCTCCATTTTTTATGAAAGACATTAAACTAGTCTCAAGATAAGGCTTTAATAAAACTCAACACGTCCAAATTAACATGAAACATTGTCTTTAGAAAAGATAGAATTCCTACAAGATCAAATGGACCAACAAAAAGCAAACCAAAAAATACCTAGAAGAAGAATTTAAGTTTAGAAGTCTAACCAACAAAAAATTACAAGAGACAAGGCATCAACATCAATCCACAAATAAAAATTGTTCCAAATAATTTTAAATAATTTTAGAATAAGAGGAAGAACAAAACAACTGTTCCACATCCTCCTCTTGCATAAAGTACAAAGGACAAATCATATTGTGTGCACCCTCAATGATTTCCTGCTTAAATAATTCCATTCTTGTAGACAACTTGTTAAAAATTGATCTCCAACCAAAAATGAAAAATTTACTAGGAACTTTGGTCTTCCGTAAATATTCTATCAATTTAGGTTTAAGAGGACACAAAAGGGATTATCTCATAAAATTGAGATGTAAAACAATTTTGAGTTTATTAAATCTAATATGAATTGCTTATTTCACTACACCCTATACTGAATTTGTAACTTCTCAAAATTGATTAGGAACATAATTATATGCACAATTGTGTTATATTTGAAGAACAACTTACATTGATTCGTGATTTTTAAGCATTCTGCAACTCATCATTCATCTCACGCTCTTTTATGGTTAAAATATCTCCAATGTTTCAAGTTCTTTATTCAACACTTTCTTTTCTGCTAATTCATTCTTGAAAGCATCAAATTTGATGTTTTGAAAAATGAATAAATATGGAAGAAAGTTGAACGAAAACTAGAAGAATTGGAGATATTTTAACGATAAAACAACAAGAGTTAAATGATGAGTTGCAGAATGCTAGAAAATCATTAATAAGTGTAATATAAGGTTCAAATACAACATAATTTTTCATGTGATTATTTCCAAAATCAATTTAATAGGTTATATGTTCAACGAGAGGGTTAGTGAAACAAACAATCAACATTAAATATAATAGACTCAACTCGACGAAACAAGATAAGACCTGCAAAAAGAACAACAACAACAACATCAAGAACAACGACGTCAATAACAACATCAACAATAAGAAGAACAACAACAACATCAATAAACAACCTCCACAGTTTAAGGTCTCAACAACAAGAACAACAACATCGACAAAAACAACATCAATAACAAAAGCATAAACAAAAAGAATTCTACAAAAAAATGTATAAACTGTGGTGGTTAACTCAAGAAATTATGGTGGTTTCAACCGCCACAATTCACAAAAACGACGTTTTTCAAAACGCCGTAAATTTGGCTGTCGCAATGAAAATAACGACAGTTAACAATTAAACATCGTGCAAACTGTCGTAATAGGAGTAGTGATGTTTGACATACCAGATTTCTGTAGAAGAAGTAAAAGAAAATGACTTGAATTTTTGAAGAAGAAAAGAGAACACTAAACACATAACATCTTCGTATTAAAGATGATATATGTTTATAAATCTCATTTTTTAGGGATCTTTTGTTAAAGACTCTTAATTAGGGTTCTGTTTGTGTTGTTTAAACAAGTGAAACTGAATGCTACAAACTAAAGCTATATATATATATATATATATATATATATATATATATATATATATATATATATATATATATATATATATATATATATATATTCACCTCAGTTGGAAAGAAACCCGAGGTAAAAAGTGACGTATTCTTAGATTAAAAATAAAATATTCAAGAATTTTCACCACTTTTAATGAGATAACTTGCACTGAACAAAACTCTTTAACCATAGACCCTGGAAGAAACTTTCCCCTGATATGATCACTGACCAAGTTTCTAAACTATTTGAAAATTTCTTTGATGAGGAAAGTTTGTTTGCAAAATAAAAAATGTGTAAAAACATGGTAATTTTAGTGCAAGTTCATGCAAAATTTTGAAATCAAAAATCATTTTTGGAATGAAATTATTGATGTAAAGTAAACATAATCATTGTCAAAACACGATGGTTGAGATAAAAAGGAAAGATAAAGCAAAGCTAAGAAACAAATGATTGGTAACAAACTTGGGAGTTAGTTTACACAACCTTGTTGTAGTATGCTTTTCAAAAGAAACCTGGATTCAATTAGGTCTTTTGAAGGTTGTAACGTGGTCTGGTTCACAGTTTTCGAAACAAATGATATAGGCTAAACATTTATTTGTACCCAACCCAATATTCATGATGATCTCCATTCCTATATTCAATTAATTCAAACTATGCATTCAAGTTCAAAGAAAATTGGGATTGCACAGATGAAGATGATTCATAAGCCAAAGGATTTTGAGATAACAGTCACCTCTCCCTTTTGTTATTTCTGGTGAGGATTTTGGCCAACTCATCTTATTGAGGATTTTTGGTGACCTCTTGATTGATCTTTATTTTGTTTATCCCTAACTTTTTCCTGAACGGTGTCATTTAAGCTTACAGTCAGCGGGATGCCCCAATTTTTTTGCCTAAATCTCCTTCATAGATTTTGACTTAGCGGGATTTGATTTTTTTCTTCATTTTTTTTCAATATCACTTTTTTTTGAAAGATAATTACTGCCTAGTTTAATGATTACGACGAACCATCATTGGCTTTTGAATTGAAAGACATCTTCGACACTTCTTTGATGTGTGTGAAGGAAAGCTTGATATTGCAACCTTTAATGCAAGGTATCTTGAATGATTCTCTTATATTTGAATGCACATTTGAATTATTTGATAACTACCCATCCCCAAGTTAAGATTGCGGGTTTTTTCGAATAGAAAGAAACTCCAACTTCAAGGATAAAAGGGTTGACAAAGGATTAAATTCCTTAATTCTTCAGTGCTTGGGAGTTGAAACAATGCATGTACATCATCAGCCAAGTTTCAATTGAAAGCATACCAACAACAATTTTTGGTATTTCGTTTTCATCATCCTCCCTCTAATAATTTTAAAAGCTTGAGAAAAGAAAATGAACAAGAAATTTAAAGCATAAAAATGCAAACAATGGATGAAATTGAATCAAAACATTGCAATGCTCATTTCATTAAAATCAACATGAAAGTACAAACAAAGTTTAAAGTAAACAAGTCAATACAATTGAAGAAAATTGCAAACAGAAAGAAATAGTGACCTAATGATTCATCAGTAACAAGGATGAGCCGTCCCGTCTGAAAATTGGCCTTGAAGATAATATGACTACTGAAGTTGTCTGGAAGATTCACTTCTCATGCTTTGGAAAAGGATTTGATACATTATTAGGATTGATGTCATGAAAGGAAAGGATTTTGTTCCTGATAAGATCTTGCACTCTATCCTTTAGTGCAAAGCAGTGTTCCAAGTCATGACCAATTCCACCTTGATGAAACTCACAGTGAAGATCCGCTCTATAGCCAGCTGGAAGAGGATCTGGAACAGGAGGCGTAGGCCTAGTAGTAATCCAACCATTCTGAATCAAAGAAGGGTACAACTCAATATAAGTCATCAGGATAGGATCATAATATGTCCTATTGCGATACTGATTTGGTCTAGCAGCAGGACGAGGAGCTTGAGCTTGAGCTATTTGAGCTTTAACAATAGGAGCAACTATAGCTACACATGGTTGAACATATCGTTGTTTCTTGCGATAAGGTTTCCTTTCATTTGAAACAGCATAAGCATCACCATTTTTCCTTTGAAAGTTCCCATGAAACCTTCTTGCAGCATTAAAAGCTTCAACATTGGTAATCTTACCTTTCTTGATACCTTCTTCTAGTCTTTCTCCAACAGTGACTAATTCAACAAAACCAGATGAAACACTTCCTACCATTTTCTCCCAAAGAACGATTGAAGAGTGTCCATGAACAAACTAGTTAATTCTTTTTCAGCCAAATGTGGCTCCACTTTAGTAACTAGCTCTCTCCAACGCTAAGCGTACTATTTGAATGATTCTTTATCTTTCCGAAACATGTTTTGAAGTTGACAAAGGCTAGGTGCCATGTCCAAATTATACTTATATTGCTTTACAAAAGCATCAGATAAATCCTTCCAGCTCTGGATATGGTTCTTCTCAAGTCCCATATACCATTTCATAGAAGCATCATTCAAGCTATCTTGGAAACAATGCTTAAAAAGTTTGTCATTCTTGGCATGTGCAACCATTTTGCGGAAATACATAAGCAGATAAATTTTAGGACAAGTATTCCCCTTGTATTTCTCAAACTCGGGAACTTTGAACTTATCAGGCATTACCAAGTCAGAAACCAAACACATGCCAATTGCAGCAGCACCACATACATCTTTGCCTTATAAACCTCTTACCCTCTTATAAAGAGTCAAACATTGTTCTCTAAATTCATCCATATATCCAGGTTTACCTTGACTTTCAACTTGTGGACCAGCAACATGGTACACGAAAGGAGAGTTCTCATAAGTGGCCTGAATTAAAGGAGGGTCAACAACAACAGTTGGAACTTCAGAGATAATAATCCTTTGAGGTGGTTCACCTCTAGCAAATAGAACTTGCATCATTTCAGTGAGACTCGTCATGCTAGCCTTCAACTCATCCATTTCCCTTCTGACTTCCATGTTGTGTTGTTCTTGATTTTCCATTCTCAATCTGACAGCAACTCTAGTTTCGTATTTGTGTTGAGGAAGAAACTTGACGGATGACAAACAACTGAAGAAGGAAACAATTGGGATGAGTTCCCACACAACTTAAATGAATGAAAGATATATGCAAAAATGTATGACATGCAATGTTCACTTCCATTTTTAGAGAAATGATTCGATTATTGCAAACATGGTCAACATCGAGAACACGGTCATGGAAAATTTTGACAAATGAATATTTGCTTTGTCCAATATTTGTAATAATCTGAATTGTTTTCCTTGAAAAATGGTTGTGGTGATGTTCATAATGAATGCATGGATGCAACTAACACAAACAATATCATGCAAAGCACATAAGTTCAAAGGTTCAGATCATATAGCATGGAGTTAAGGGGTGAGAACCAACCCATAAAGGTATGTACTAAGGTTTGTCTTCATTGTACCTGCAGAAAATTAGAGGGTTCTAACTGATGTTCCCGGAGTTAGCACCCATCCTTCGGATATCATCGGTACGTTAGACTACTCCCCAACTGATAGTTTCCTCAAGAAGACCTCGTCCGAGTGTAGTATCACGTGACAACCACCCTAGATTTACACCTGGATAGCTTCCGCACTATGTTCCTAAAATGGCTTGGATGGGTTAAGGGTTCTACGGTCCTCAGTATGATAAACTCGGATCAGAAAAGTAATGCCATGCAACAAATATTCGCCATGACATCAGTAATATGAAGGAGCCTATCTGAGTGTAGACTATCAATTAATATTGCATTGGATTACTCCGCCGCGTATCTCCTCGAATATCAATGTCCTATCATAAGTTCACTCTGATCCGGGTACAAGATCTATCTCACTAACAGAGGATCACCAAACTAGAACAGAACAAGCAATAACAAACAAATAAAACTAAAGCAACAAATAAATCAAAGTAGGCCAAACCCGCATAGAGATTACTCCCCAACAGAGTTGCCACTTTCCTGTAGCGGTAAAATCATGAGTGTAAGCTATTGGTTAACTTAACTGAAAGTAAACAAAGTCTCCACCGCGTTTTTGTTTTATTCCAAGAGGAAAAGGAAAAAAGAGAAAATAAATCCTAATGAATCTAAAAGCAAAAAGCTAAAAGAATCAAACAGAGAACAGATAAGGGGGTTGGTTACAAAATGGGAAGGTTTTAAGCACCCAAAATGTTCGTGGTACTCCATAGGAGCCCTTTGAAAAACTAATTGCTTTTTGGTTTGAAAATGGTTTGTTAAAAGAGATTGAAGAGATGAGAAAATAAATGTTTTTAAGATTTTTGTGTTTGACGAGACTTGTGTCTCATGCCTACGTACCCACAATGTGCAATGTAAGATTAAAACTCCGTAGTTCGTGGTAGAAATAGTGAAAATAGTGTGTTGAATTGATTTTAAAATGAAAATATAAGTCATCATTCTTTAGCGAATAATTTCTCTAGAAAGAATGAATCATGTCTAAACATATGAAAATGATTAAAAGGAAAAGTGCACGAGGGCACAAAAAGGGTTGGATGAGTTTTGCATCTTTTAAAGTATTTTGAAAAAGGTGTCAATATGCTTATGTGGTTTAGCATTTATTAAGAAATGAAATGAAAAAGGTAAAACCGCTTAACCTAAGTCAAGGTTTGAATTAAGAAAGTGGTTAAAGTTTGAAATCAAAGAAAGTTTTGAAAAGAGGGAAAAGTTTTGAAAATTAAAGAAGTGGGAGGAGATGAAAAGGCCTATCCTAAGACTTAAATTAAAATCTAAAGTAAGAACAATATAACCGCATGGCGAGCACTCTTCAAAGCATAAACAAAAATAGAACTCCATCCTCATAAACAAGTGAGCCAAATAAAGGCTAAGGTCTCCAATCCATAATAACTCAAGCAAAGGGAGTGATCCTAGAATCTAAGTCCAAAACTTCAAGTCCAACGCAACAAATAGTAACCATATTCCAAGATCAAAGCCACAAGTTTTTAGAGGTTTAATCCTTTACTAATACTTTTGTATCCAAGTGGATAACGAAAAAAGCACAAGAATATAAACATAAACATAAACATGATAATGAATGATAAAACACAATAAAAGCATAATAAAAGAGATAAGAGAGAAAAAGATAGAAATAAAGAGGATAAGGTGCGAGAAGGAATTAAAATGTTAGTATAGTAATAGTAGTAATAATATGTACATAATAATGGTATGGTGAACTTAAACATCCACAACCAAAAGAGTAACAAGGCAACCGATTCCGCTTAGTATCTTACACTATAGTGATTAATCGATGCGATTAGACCTAAATTCGATGAAACTTGAAAGAAGATTGGGATATCCAAAGCAACTATGCACCACGCTTCAAAATTCGTGGATCTAACGCAAATGACTAGACACTTTGGGATTACGTGACCAACACAACGTCCGGTCCATGAAAGTGCAAGTATCCAATTGGATTTTTATTCCAAAGTAGGGATATATTTAGGTCTATGTTAAGTAATCGCCGAATAATTTACGAAGTAATTACCCTACAAATGCGGTCGGCTAAAACCAATTAAGGTTAACGATATTTGTGTTAATACATGTTAGAGAGATGATATAATGGATCATCTTTTGAAAACATGTCACACAAAAAGAAAAATGGTAATGGTCTAATCTTAATTGAGATTTCCCATCGATTTATCAAAGGCAACCTATCACGATTCCAAAGTATGGAGAATGATCCAAATGATCATTCATCCATAGATTTGAAATAATGAAGATTAAACATCTTTGAAAATCAATAATCGTCGAATCAGAGATCTCATTGACAAAAAAAAAGTGATGAAAGATAGTGGTTCTAACATTTATGATCCACACAACAACCAACAAATGAAATAAAAAAATCAATAGAAAAAGTCATAAAGAAAATTCAAAGAAAAATTATTAAAATATTTTTTTTAAGGATTTTCTGAGAGACTTTTCAAATAAAAAATCTATGAACAATTTTTTTATAAAAATTGTTTTGAAAACAAATGAAATAAGAAAAACAAAGTAAAAAAATAAAAATAAAAAAATAAGAGAGGGGGGTAAGGCACAGGAATGGATTGTGGTGATAGTAATCAATGGACCCAATGCTAAGCCCAAATCAAGAAAAACTTATTTAAACTAAAGTTATATAGAAAAGAAAAATCATAAAATCAAAAGCTGCTTCTTCTTCCTTGTAACAACATCGCGCGATATTGTTCATGTGAGAGAGAGAAAATTCGGAGCTCCACCAAATCGGAGCGGCGGAGCTCCGTTATGGTATCGTTTGACCAGAAAAGTGAGAGGAGTTTAAATATGCAGTCAATTTCAACCATCGAAGTCTATGTGCAACGAATTTTAGAGACGAAAGCTTGTCGGTAAAAACTCACTACCTTCAAAAATGGTGAGAAACTCTTCTAATCTCTTCTCTGTTCTTATTTGTATGTTGTTATTGTGGTTGAATTGAATTGGAGGATTGAATTGTTTTTCTGTGAATTTTTGCAACAAGTGAATATTGAAGGTATGAAGGAATTGGTTGAAGCTTAGCTCTTGGTGTATGGTTTTTGCAGAATTTTTGGAGGCTTTCTAAGCTTGACAATTGAATGAGCATTGTTTTTAATTTATAGAAGGAAATTGTGTATGCTTGCTGCCGTTTTTTCAACCGCTGATGCGTTTTGAAGCTTTCACTGAAATCTCGTGCTTCATGTTAGAGCTGCATTTTGGATTGGCTTCTGCGTGTGTTTGCAGCATTTTACTCTTCATCACCTACGTTTTGTTTTGTGTAGCAGACTGCGTGTGCGTGTGACATATTGGAATGGGCTTGGCTTGAATTGTTTATGGCTTTGGTTGTGTGTGACATGGTATAGTAAAAAGGAAATTATACCCTGTACCCCCACGTTTAGCCTGATACCCCTATAATTTTTTTTAATTCCAATTTTTCCCTTTTAATATTTAAATAAAAACGTAAAATTTTTACCGCGAAATCAGACAAAAAAAAAATATTTTTTTAAATTTGGAAAAGACGAACCGGATGTGCAATGGGTAAGATTTCCGGTTAGTAAAATTAAGAACCGGAAGTAGGTGTGTTAGGTTTTCCGGTTCATAAAAATAACAAACCGGAAGTATCTATGCTACGTTTTCCGGTTTGTATTTTCTTAACCGGAAGTAGCCTGCATGGGTTTTCCGGTTCGTAATTTTTTTTTTGTTTTTTTTTTAATTTTTTAATTTTCAATTTTTTTTAGGAGACAAGGAACTGCCTTTGATGATATGCGCGAAGGATGACTCAAAATTAGATACTACAAATATAGTCTCTACTACACAAAAATTTCCTACAAGAGAAGAGACGACTCGATGGATCAGGGAGGTTAGACTCAGAAATATGGTTACTATTATAATCACTCGCTCGGACACAAAGACAGGGAAGAGAGGAAGAAGTGACAAAGTTATATTTGGCTGCGATAGAGGTGGAAAGGACAAAGAACGATAAAGCGAAACACAAAGTGCTTCCAAAAGATGTGAGTGTCCATTCAAAGTTAGATCAACACCTTTAAAGGATGGTTCTGGTTGGAAAATCGATGTAAAATGTGGCATTCACAACCATGGTTTACCAGATAGATTTGAAGGTCATGCATTTGTTAGTCGGCTCACTGAAGATGACCAACAACATATTTTAGATTTGACAAAACGTCGTGTTCCTCCAAGACATATTTTGTTGTCTTTGCAAGAGCGAGATCCAAACAATGTGACTCGAATCACCCAAATATATAAACATAAGAGTAAGATTGAGGAAAAATTAGGGGAAGTAGAACAGAAATACAACATTTGCTTAAGTTGATTGATGAATCGAATTATGTTTATTATAGTAGAAAAAAAGATGAATTAGAAGTTGTGAAAGATATCTTCTGGGCTCATCCAGACTCTGTGAAATTATTGAATATGTTTCTGATTTTGTTGATTATGGATAGTACGTATAAAACCAATAAGTATAGGCAACCTTTGTTTGAAATAGTTGGTGTCACATCAACCGAATTAACATTTGCTGTTGTATTTGCCTATATGGAATCTGAGCAAACAGACTTTGTGTTGGGTACTGGATAAACTGAAACAGTTATTCACGAAACAAGGGTTATGGCCACAAGTAATTTTAACCGATAGAGATATTGCTTTGATGAAAGCAATTGAAACTGTATTTCCAACTACAGTCAATATGCTTTGTCGATATCACATAACCAAGAATGTGAAAGCGAAGTGCAAGGAGTATGTTGTGGACGATATGCGAGAACCGATAGAGAAAATTTTCTACGAAGTTATTGTGGCTAGTGATGAGGTTGAGTATCATCAAAGATTGAAGTTATTTGATAAGAATGGCACATGGTTGACATGGTGGGTACAAGTGGGCAATATTAGAGCTTCGTTTCAGAAGAGTTTTTACGAGGTTGAGCGTGTCCATAGAGGTCCATTTTACGTGAATTTGGTTAATTCAGTATCTAGAGCAGCTTTACATCATATTGATGAAGAATGGCACAGGGTTGACATGGTGGATACAAACACCAAGATGTGCAGATGCTTTCGTAGAGCAGTTTATGGGTTACCTTGTGCCTGTGAATTAGGAAAATACAGATTGATAGGTGAACCAATACCTATAGATGTTATTCATATCCATTGGAGGAAACTAAGTATGGAAGGTGAACAAGAGGTGGACATAGAGGAAGGAGCGAAGTTGGATATGACGGTTGCAATTGAGGCACTGTGGAAACGGTTTCATTCGTTAGATGTTGCAGGTAAGAAAGCATTAAAAAGTAGGGTGTGTGAAATAACTTACCCCAATACAACAAAGATGGTACCACCACCTGAGAAGATAAAGACCAAAGGAGGAGTGAAGAGAAAAGGGAAAAAACGTGTTGGGTATGATGTTTACCGTGATCCTTCGTATCATGAGTATGTTGAACAATCACAAAACAATTCTCAGAAATCGTCCAAGAGGCCATGTTCACAGTTATCACAGACGTCAAAGAAAAAACCATCTCACATGTACATTGCACAATTTTCGACATATATCAGAACTTTTATTGACGACATTATCGATGTTAAGGATGATGGAAATTGTGGGTTTAGAGCCATTGCATCAATGCATGGGTATGGTGAAGATGGTTGGTCAATGGTTCGTCGTGATCTAGATAATGAAATCAGAGGACCTAGAAATGGTATTTATACGAAATTATTTGGTGATCGCTTAGGAAAAGTAAGAGAATCTTTGATGATATCATCTGTAGGTTCTCAGCCATATGATAAATGGATGACAATACCAAAAATGGGTTATGTCATAGAAAATCGTTATAACATCGTTCTTGTATCCTTAAGTTCTCTTAGTTTGACGTTCTTCCCTATGACGACTAAACATAATCCTAATGTCTCCATTTACTGCATTGGTTTTGTAAACTCAAATCATTGGGTTCAGGTAACATTATATGTATGCATTTTTGTTACAGGTTAACATTATATGTATGCATTTAGGTTACAGATAAACATTATATCTATTCATGTGTGTAACAGGTTAACATGAACAAAGGATTTCCTTTACCACTCATCACAGTGGATTGGCTGGATAATCGTACACCAGATGCAACATCTTGGATAACAGGATTCTCTAGACGGTTACAACATTGGCACAAGCTTACCCCGATTCTCCAAAGCCATATTAAATTATAATATGTTTCATTTTTTTCTATATATTTCTAAAGTACTATCCTTAATATGTTATTTTCTTTTTTATATGTTGGATGAACAATTATAAATAATATAAGTTTGATTTCATCTGAATAATTATGAATCATACAAGTTATATGAAGATAAAAAAACAAAAGATTACTACAATAAAGGATCACACATCGTCCTGAAGAGCCGGTCCACCCTGCGGAACTGGTCCACCCTGAGGAACCGGTCCACCCCGCGCTAGACGTAGTGCTCAGAAGATCTCTACAAACTCATCATCCTCCTCCTCAGCCTGGTGACGCTGCAGATAGCAACTCAGCTCGTGTGAAATATGCCATAACCTCAGATCTGATGGTCCACCATCAAACTCAGGAACTGGAATCCGTATGTCCTCTCCTCGAGCTGGTGGAGTCAAACGAGGATGAGATACTGTGTAGTACCAAGCCAGGTACTCTGCCACAGTATCATGTGGAACATCTGCAAAGCGCGCCTGCTGAATCACCTGCCTAAAGCTCTGGTGGTAACTGACCCATTCAACGACTATATCCAATGAATCAATGTCAGGGGGATGTGATGGTACGTACTGCTGGTATCCAAACTGTCGTAAGCATCTGTCAGGTAAATAAAGGACAGATGTATCGTACCATCGCAGACCACCCATGTACAAAGCGATATCATCAAAGGGTCTGTACTGCCTGTCATCCTCGAATGGGCGCCATATCACATCACTGGGTGTCAATCCATCTAACTGAGCTCTGATCTCGTCAACCTTCGTCGACGATTGCTTGTAGCACCACTTCATCGCCCTCGGAAGCATAGCACCAGCACCACCAGACATCTTCGAGAAGCCTCTCTTTCCAATACTCGGGAAAACTCGTGAATCCAACACTGTAATCAAAATATTACCATTTAAACGTATTATAAATTACATAATATGAATATTATAAAGTCACTTGAAAAAATAAAGTAAATTAAAATTAAAATTAAAATTTTGTACCTGCAGAAGAGTGGCATATCCACCAAGCTGCTTGCACGAATAAAATGAAGCATCTCCTAGGTATCTATAAAGTGTGACAAGTGCAACAGCTCTCCAGCAGTATCTGTCACATCTGTCCAGGTCCTCAAACAGGGGTAAATACTTTGCCTCTACGAGAGTAAAGGTCTTATCCGTAAGAATAGTGCAGCCAAGTATCAACAACATATACACTCTGGCCGCACAATCAAATCTCTCCTCAGATCGCAGACGAACAAAATGAGTCTTCAACCACTCAAGTCTATAATATGGACCTCTGCATGCACAAACCTCCTCGGATGCATCCTCCAGCGAAACACCCATCAGACGAATAGCAAGACTGATGGCATCTGAGTTAGTAATGCCTAATGCCGGGATAAATAGATCTCCTCTAATAGGTGTGTGAAGGAGGCAGGATACATCGTCCAACGTGATGGTCATCTCGCCAAAGGGCATATGAAAAGACGAGGTCTCGGGAAGCCATCTCTCGACAAATGCAGATAAGAGGTTCGTATCGATCCTGGATAAGCTGGTCCACTGAAGAGACGTTAGACCTGACTGAGACATCCACTCCTGTATCTGAGGTGGGAGCATAGATGGAACCCATCCTATAAGTTTGCTGCCATGTGCAGCAACCCTAAGCTCCTTCTTCGGTCGTCTCTCCTGAAAAAAATACATATTACATGCTATTATCAACTAAAGATTAAAATAAATTATATTCATTACTGAAAGTTTATAGGTTCTCTTACCTCGCTATCCCACAAATGGCGCGCAACATGATTCTGGTACCTCACCAGATGTGAGGTATTAGAAGGTCCTTCGGGAAACGCTGGATGTGGAGGAACATGAGGCGCAATAGGATTAACAGCCTGTAGTGCGTCAAGTTCCTGCTGGTATAAATGCATAGGAACTGTTCTTCCATTGGGCAATCGCCGATGAATATGCCCATCGCGTCCTCTGATTCGAGACCCTGTAAAGAAAACAAAAAAAAATTATTAAGAAAAACATTAAAAAATTAAAAAAAAAACACAACCGGAAGTAGCTCAATAGCTACTTCCGGTATGTAACGTACACAACCAGAAGTAGCAATGACCCTACTTCCGGAACGCAAAAAAAAAAAAAAAAAAAAAGAACCGAAAGTAGCTTACTCAAGTTATCCGGTTGACAAATATCTGAACCAGAAGTAGCAGTTGTGGGTTTTCCGGAAACAACTTTTCATTGTGCGTTTTTTTCTCCAAAATTTTGTCTGACGTGAAATGAGGTGAAAAAGTGAATTTTTTTGAATTATTTACTATTTATATGAGGGTAAAATCGTCCAAAAAAATTTGCCGTAGGGGTATCAGGCTAAACGTGGGGGTACATGGTATAATTTCCTAGTAAAAATGGTCACAACGTTTCTTTTTTACTTCAATCTTTCATCATTTTTATATCTTGATGTGGGTTACAATTATTTAGTAATGGGCTTTGATGATTCTTGTAATATGGATTGAATATCAATTATAATAATTTTGGATATTTGGAATACTTGGATAAAAATAAAAGTGGAGAAAAAATGAAATTGGGTATAAATTGAATTGGAATAAAATAAAATAAAATGGATAGTCAAAAAATGAAGAAAAATGGTCATTGAATATGGATAAAATGGATACAAAAGAAAAATATGAAAAATTAAAAATGGTAATTGGATATTAAAAATGAAAAATTGGAAATCGAAAGTGATCGTACTTGGAGATCAGGATCCGATACGGCTGGCTTCGAGCGTTGTTGAAAGACGGTTGGTGAGGAGAGGAGGGGGGTGTACCTGCAAGGCACTCCGATGCTGAAGTAAGACACTGAGCAAAGAGTGAGCAAGTACAAGAATTAAGGCCAGAGAAATGAATACCTGACCCTCTCAAATGAGAGGGTTTATATAAGGGACTAAATGGAAGATTATTGGTCCACACCGTTGGGCGCGGATCGTGGAATCCGTAAAGATAGGTAACGATCAAAACTAGCCGTTGGTGGGCTTTGTCTTGGTCGGTACGCCCTTGGTCGACAGAGACCGTTATCCTTGACGTCGCTCGACGTCGAGCGCTTCTGCCCAGTTAGTTTGCTTGGCCCAATTATGGGAATTGGGCCTGCCCAGAACAGGATCCCCCCAAGTCATTGTTCGTGCGTGGGAGTAGTGACTTAGTAATGGTTTCGTGCTCAAGGACGTACAATATTCGGGCCAGGAATTTCTCGCTGCCGATCTGCGAAGGGCGAGCAGTTGGTACGTTGCTCGACAGGAGAATATGAAACGAAAAGTTGGAATATTTGGGAATTCGCGCCTATTAATGATCTGATGGCTAGCCTAGGGGCTAGTGCGTAGGTAATAATTGGCTTGGGGTAGGGGTCATGCGCGCCTGCACGTGTTTCCTTCCCTATAAATAGGATTCCAACGTTTTATTTTAAGCTTTTTCACTTCATCTTCTTCCCCGACGTCCTGCTCGTTTATCAACCTCCAGCTACAGCCGTCGACCACCGCATCGTACCGTCGACCACCGATTCCAGGCTCTACCTCTTCTACAAATGGCTTTTCAAGCACAAGGTACGGTTTCTTTTTGTGTTTACGGTAGTTATAGGCTAGATATCTTAGGAATGCATGCGGTTTAGGGTAGTCTTAACGATAGTTTTAGGTTAAAACAGGTAAGCCCTAGAATTTCTGCCACCGTTGCTGGTCGACTACAAACCCTAGCTCACGGTCGACGTAGGTGCTGGTCGACCTTGACTTGGGATTTGATAAGTATTTAGGATTAGATTCCGTAATTTCTGACGTTGGGCGTTAGCCATCGCTTAGAGCAATGGTTAGCCAGGGCTATAGCTCGGGACCCTGTTCCTGAGTTGATGCGCGCCCTTTCACTTGTCGAGCGGTGGAAGGGTGGATTTGATATTCTTAATCGAATTCACTGATGCCTTTCCTCTGCTTTTCATGTGAAAACTCGCTCATGGACCCGTTGGAGGTTTCCTCAGAAGAGACGTCCTCAGAGGACTCTGGGTCTTCTGCGTCAGTCCCCTCCGACTCCGAGAGTTCTTCGGGAGACTCGGACGCGAGCATTATGGAAGAAGGAGCTTAAACAGACTCGCCAAGATGCCCTGAAGAGATAAGGACCTCTCCCGAAGAATGAGTGGTGGAGGATCTGCTGGACAAGGTGTCCTCGTTCTCAAGGCCTCGCGCGGAGCCGTTGCCCGTTGTTGGCGATCCTGCTGACTAGATCGTAACTTATCCAGGGGATGACGACCGCATCTTCTCAGATTTTGGCGGTCGAACGTTCTCCATGTATGAGTACGCAATTTCGGTCCTGGGGGTAACTTTTCCCTTCAGTGACTTGGTATGTGCTGTGCTCGGGCATCTGGTTGTTGCCCCTTCTCAACTACATCCTAACTCATACGCGTTCCTGAAGGCGTTTGAGGTGAC
This sequence comes from Lathyrus aphaca, assembly GCA_963966055.1. Taxonomy (NCBI): domain Eukaryota; kingdom Viridiplantae; phylum Streptophyta; class Magnoliopsida; order Fabales; family Fabaceae; genus Lathyrus; species Lathyrus aphaca. Next base: position 11,514,408 of record OZ014524.1, on the reverse strand, counting down.
GTGTGCCCATTTGGGTGTTAGAGCCACGCTCCCTCTGTTCTTCCGTCTGTTCTCCCTACAGCGTCAAGTCGGGCGAGGGACTGATCGGAAGGGGTTCGTCTCTTTCAAACAGAGGACAAAAATTTTCAAGGCTCACTCAGAGTCCATCCGGGCTTTCAAGACGGATTATTTTCTGATCAAACCCGCGAGCACGGAGGCTGTGAGGGCGTTGAGCTTTCTAGGGATAAATACTTACGAGAATGATGAGCCCAAGATTGACGACCAAGGGCATGTGATTCCGAGGAGGCTATGGTTATTCCCCTTCTCCTGGAGTTACACCCACTAAGAGAGGTCGGTCAACGCGTTCGTCCAGGTGGGGGACTCTTTGAACGAGGATGACGCGGCCAGTTTCGAGGCCTTTAGGAAGTTGATAGCGTCTTTCACCCCGACTCCCCTGCTGGATGGAGAAGGGAAATTTATGCTGGATCAAGATGGGGGGGGGGGGGAAGCCGTGGAGCGTCCCCTGATCGACGTCACCGATTTACTGGCGTGCAATACCGGGCAGGAAGTGTACGAGTTTTTTGGTATCTGTTTTACTTCTGTTTGTTGAGTCTTTGATATCATTCTATCGTCCATGATTAATCTAATTTTCTTTTTCCTTTTTCAGGCTCCCTGTCGAACCCGCTCCACAAAATACAAGAATGCTTGCGTCAACAACAGTAGAAGAAGAGATCGAGGGTCGTGCAGACTAAGCTGACCAAAACCAGTGGCTCTGGGTTGGTTCCTTTGGTCCAGGGTTCTCCAAGCGCTTCAACCGGGTCTTTCATGAAAAAGCACAAGTCTGCAGCGACTGTGGACCTGACGGCCAACGCTCCCCCCAAGCCGAAGTATGCGTTGCCTCCGTGCTTCGTGAAACGTAATTTTTTCGAAGGGAAGAGCATGGAGGTGGACCGTGCCGATTCCCTGTACTTAGAAGCTATGGATCGTCCTGCCCGGAGACTGTCTCTGGCCCAGGACGCAAGTGCTGTCATGCGGGTCTTGTCGATGGCCTGGTAGACGGCTGAAGGGAATCCCGGGCAGGAGAGGGAGATTGTGAAGCTGAAGGAGCAGCTGGCTGCGGCTGAGGAGAAGTTGAAAACGGACACTGAAGAAGCCAGTGCCACGGCCAAGGAGTTGACTGAGCGGGGTATCATTATTGCTAAACTGGAGGTCGACAAGAGGAGAGCTCTAGAGCAAAACAAGAGGTTGAAGGATGCCTTATGCCCGAAGGAGGATGAAAATGCTGAAACCAAAAGCATGGTGACCAGGGCTCATTTCCTTGCTCGGATCGACCAGGATATGGAAGATCTGAACTCGTCGACCGAGCTCAGTTTCCAGAATGCTGTGGATCAGATAAGGGCCCTTCATCCTGACCTGGCTTTGGACATCAGTCGGATCAGCTACCTCTACAAAGTCGAGGACGGCCAGATTGTGGTTCCTTCTGACCTGGTTGTGGAGGATTCACAGCCGGGGGCGACTGTTCAGCCTGGCCAACCCGAAATGCAGCCGGACCAGGGTGAGGCTCGACAAGGGGAGGGTCGACCTGATGGAGAAGATAGTTAGTTCTTGGCCTGTGTGCCTTGTAATTTATTTTGTATCTTTTTGGGGGCGTGGTCCCCTTTGTAAGTAATTATGAACAAGTCGGCCCTTCGAGGTCGCATTTTTGTATCAAAATTTGGTTATTAATGCTCGTTTTTTTCACCATATTTACTGTTCAATTGCTCGTCTGTCGGAGGACTATTTCTTTATATTTCAAATGCTAAGTGTTTGTCGTGCATTTTTGCACTAATTGGATATGATCGAATGTATACGGGGTGTATTTGTGATCTATTAGTTTGGGGAACCAATCAGATTTTGGAGTTTTACTCCTGGTCGGTACCCGAGCCAAGGTAATGGCCCGGATTCCGTGGCTTGAACGTCCCATCGCGAGCCGGGGTTCTGCCTAGTTGTGGTACTTAGGCAACATCGGACTCGTTTGTGTATCCGCCCGTCCGACAGGTTTCTCCTTCCCTTGGAGGGAGATCCTGATGATCATGTTATTTTTTGGCTGTCGTGCTTGTACCTGGGCACGCAGTTCTTAGTCAGTCCTATTGCTCCTCGCTTGAGAGTTGAGCAAGGTGACTTTGTGAGTTAGCTGTAATATTGCTTGAGCTTCTCGGCGTTCCATGGCCGAGCAAGCTCTTCCCCGTATAGATTTTCTAAATAATAGGCTCCGTTTTCGGTTTTTGCTCAGACGCGATATGGGCCCTCCCAGTTGGGTGTAAACTTTCCCTCGCGGGGGTCCCTGTGATTTCTTCTGAGAACAAGACTGCCTACCTCGAACGTTCTTCTTATGACTTTAGAATCGTATCGTGCGGCTATTTTTTGTTTGAGAACGGTCTCTCGGAGAGCAGCTTCTGATCGAACTTCCTCGACCAGATCAAGCTCGTCCCTCAAAGCCTCGGAGTTGGTGTCCTGGTCCATTGGGGACTCTGTGCGTCTGGATAGGACGTGCATTTCGATAGGGATCACTGCCTCGGTCCCATACGCCAATCGGAATGGGGACTCCCCGATTGTTGAGTGGGGGGTGGTCCTATATGCCCACAGCACGTTGTGTAACTCTTCGACCCAGTGTTTCTTGTGTTCGTCTAGTCTTCGTTTCAAGCCTCTTAGGATTACCCTATTCGCGGCCTCTGCTTTCCCGTTAGTTTGGGGGTGCTCTACCGAAGCGAAGTGTTGTTTCGTTCCTATTGATGCAACAAACTCTTTGAAGTGTTTATTTGTAAACTGAGTGCCGTTGTCGGTCACAATGGCGAGCTGTACCCCGAACCGGGCGAGGATGTTCCTCTTGAAGAAACGTAGTATGTTTAGTGCAGTAATTTTGGCCAAGGCCTCAGCTTCTATCCACTTGGTGAAATAGTCGACGCCTACGATTAAGTATTTATTTTGGCCGGTTCCGACAACGAATGGTCCTAAGATATCCATCCCCCACCATGCGAATGGCCAAGGTGACGATAATGATTTTAGCTCGGATGGGGGTGCTACGTGTATGTCCCCGTGTCGTTGGCACTTGTCGCACCTTTTCACGTGCTCCTTTGCGTCGTGTTGGAGTGTGGGCCAATAGTATCCTGCTCGAAGAATCTTTCGGGCCAACGACCGTCCTCCTGGATGTTGCGCATTAATTCCTTCATGGACTTCTCTTAGCACGTGTGGGATATTCTCTTCTTCCACGCACCTGAGGAGAGGTGTAGAGAATCCCCGACGATACATACGTCCACCCACCAGGGAATATGAGCATGATCTTCGTCGTATTATGCTGGCTGTTTTTGGGTCGGTCGGTAACTCTCCTTTAGTTAGGTAGTTAAATACTGGGGTCATCCAGCAGTTCGTGTCGCCCACAAGATTAATGTTTAGGTGGATTGATGATTGCCGAATGCTTGGTCGGGGAAGCGTTTTCTGTATGACGGATTTGCTGTTTCCCTTCCTTTTAGTGCTTGCTAACTTGGAAAGGATGTCGGCCCGGGTATTGTTCTCTCGCGGGACGTGTTTGACCTCCACGCTTCTGAATCGCTTTAGCTCGCCTTTTACGAGGGCCAGATATTCGGCCATGTTATCGTTTTTGGCTTGAAAGTCCCCTCGGACTTGGCTAGCGACCGACTGAGAATCCGTGCAGATTGTGATCTCCTCTGCCTCCAAGTCGGTCGCGAGCCGTATGCCTGCTGTAAACACCCCAAATTTGCCCTCACCCATTCACACCATGGCTTGTGATCATCTCATATGCATAAACACAATCATAACATCTCATATCACATTTTTAAGTCTCTGCATTGGTTCAAAGTCATCTGCATCTAGGGTTTGTGATCTGAGCAATCCAAGAGCTTCTTGAGCCACTCCAAAGGTCAACAATCACTTCAAGGGGGTCCATGTGTGTTCAAGCATCATATTATATCCTCTCAAAGTCAAGAATGCCAAAGAATCACAAGAACTGGGATTGGTATGGAGGCAGAGCCAGGTTTGACTGCACATATGACCTAAAATTAGGGTTTTGGTTTCAGAGGCCATGACTCCAAATTTTTTGGTCATTCTTGTTTCTATTGGTCTCTATATGGTATGGGGAGTATTCATATCAATTTTCATGAAGAAATTCCATGGGGAAGTCATCTGATCAAGAGTTGACTTTTCAGACAAGTCAGTGCAAAATCAGGGCATCTGAGACCCCCAATGACCCAACCAAGGGGTGATCTTCATCATTTTGAGTGTATATGATCTTTATTTGATCATGGAAGAAGGTTGAAGTTCACAAAATTCAAGAATTACAAGTTTTTGCAAAGTTGACTTTTTAGGGCATGGTTGACTTTTAATGAAATGTCATTTTATGCAACTTTTTCAACCCTTACTTTTTGATCCAAAAATGCTTCAAATGGAAAAACTTTGGTCATGAAAGTTGTAGATTAGATCTTTCCCTTTTCAAAAAGTACAAGAACATGACCTAATTCATTTTGGATCAAAAGTTATGGTGTGTCAAAGTTGGCAAAAATCACTAATTTTCAAAATATGCCTCAAATGAGAAACTTGCAAAAACTTTGTACCAAGGCATTTGTGACTTCTAGTTCATATCAAACTAATGTGCAAGCATCACACAAGTTCTAAAAATCAGATTTGAACCAAATTTCTCATGTTTCATGGTTTGTATAGCAAGATCTTTCCATATGAACCAAAAGTGATCAACTTCCAAAAACCATCATCACACCTCACCCACTTGTTGCCTTGGCTGCTGAACCATCCCTAACATTTCCCCTCACCCTGCTGCGCCAGCCCACACACTTGTACTAGCCTAGAACACAACCCATGCCTCTCTTACACAAAGGTTGACAATTTGCAAAAGTGGCCATACCAATCAATAAAGGCCAAGTCACATCATCTGACCAATGGGATTAATTTATGCAAAGAAAATGCTAGCCATTACACACAAGAAGCCAGCCTGAAAACACACCACAACACACATTCACAAACTCTCTCCAATTTGCATTTCCCTTCGAATCTGATTCCACAAGCCATAAACACTCAAACAAACTTCACTAATCATTTCACCATGCTTCATTGATCCAAAACCAACAAGACCTAAGCCTGAAACCAGCAAGAACATTGCTTTTCCATTTTTCACTCTCAAAGCAAAAGCTTTCGAATCTCATTTCACAGGCCACAAACACTTGAACAAACTTCACAAACCTTCTCCACTCATCATTCTGATCACAAAGAACTCCTCACCTTGGCCAAAAACTGCCTGAATAACAAACACCATTCTGACCTGAGCTTGAGCAGAAGCTGTGCAAACTCTCAAACCAACTACCACAAACCTTTTCCAAGCATTGAAAGCTTCTCAGGAGGTCAAGTGGAGTAGATTGCAAGCAGGAAACTAGCCAGAAAGTGTCAGAAATCAAAGCTCCAGTTCAGGTGAGCTTCATGAACTTTTTTTCCAGAGCTTACTTTTTAAGTTTCTAGATGGTAAAGCATGCTTCACTGATCACACTGAACTTGTTACTTTTGAAAAAGAGTGAGAAATGAGCCTGTATGATGTTTCTGAAATTTTTGCAGTTTTGAATGTTTGTTTCAAATCTTGTTTGTGTGTTGAAATAAATGATTTTTGTTGCTGGAATCTTGTTTAGAATAAGCTAAGGTTTGATTCTGGAGAGTTTGGCATGATTTCATGGCGTATTGAGAGAGATTAGAAAATGATATGGCCGGAGAAGACGACCGGAACAGTGTTCCGGTCGCCTGAGAGTCATTAGGGTTTGTTTAATTAGGGCTAAGTGTAATTAAGCCAGTTTGAATGTGGACCGTCCAAACCCGCGCACAGTCAACTCCCGCCCTTGCCAGTTTGAATCTCACGCGTTGGATCTGATTACTTTTACTTTTCAGTTTAAAAATTCATTTTATTTTCATAATATTTCATTTGTTTTATACAATTTATTAAAAATAGCAAAAATGTTTTAAAAATTATGAAACTTTTTTTCAAGAGTTTCATTAATTTTTAAAACACAAAAATATTTTTATTTTCATTTTTAGCATTAAAAAAGTATTTTTAAATATTTAAAAGTTTATTTTTAATTGATTAATGAAAATTAATTTATTAAAAATACTTTTAGGTATTTAAAAATCACCAAAAAATTCATGAAATGTTTTAAGACATTTAGAAATATTGTCCAACCTTCAAACCAAATTTATTTTTTGATCTTGATGCATTTTGAGAATTTTCCATTGAATTAAAATCATTTTTATGCACTATTTTGATCCAAACTTCAAAAAATCATTTCTGCCTAACCATGAAGGGTTGGACCTTGATTCTTTTTGCATTGCATTGTGTTTAGCATGTAGTTTGTGAGATTAAATGGCCATGATTTGATCTCTCATTTTCAATTTTTTTGATAATTTTCTTGTTTAGGAACCCTAAAACCCTAGAAAACTTAGAAAATTCATATCTTGAGTTAGGTTAGGAGTTGAAACCTCTTCTTTGGGCAGTGAGTTAGTATAGGATTAGGGGTCCTTTGAGTGCATTTTCAATTTTTTATAATGTTGTTTGCTTCTGGTTTTGGTTTTTGTTTGTTGCATTGAACATAAACCCTAATTTGGGCTTCCATATGCATCCATCTTGCATTTTCTTGCATAACATGACTTGCCATGACATTCCATGCTTCCATTTGATTCATTTAACATCATAAGACATATTGAAAGCATGCTTGATCATTGCACCTTGCATTTGTCATGTTGTATGCCATATGCATCTCATAACTTTTCATGTATGTTCTTGGTTCTTAACTTGCTCCATTTGCATTCATAAGCTTGTATGATCATCCACATGTTTTGTTTCTGGTTTGTAGCATCTCATAGCATCATTATCATCATAAACATGCTTCTAATTTTGATTTACTTCATACCATTTCATCTCATTTTGCATTGCATTGCATTTTCTCTTCTAACTTTTCAGGTGGTAAGTGATTTTGAGAAGTGAATTTGCCTTCACTTCTCATAACTTCTCTTCATCTCTCTCTTGCATCCATTGCTGCATTTTTGTTTGTGTTTGAGTTTGAGCTTGCTCATTCTTCTTCTTCCCACTTTCTTTCTTCAAGTGACTTGACTTCTTGAATGAAGCAAGTTGCTTTGCTTCTCTTGATCCTTTCATCTGCTTCCTGGTGGTTCCATTGAAGACTTCTCTTGAAAACCTCACAAACCTTAGGAACAACCAAGCATGACAATGATTAGGGTTTTGATTAGTCTCCCCTCTTAGTTTTACCTTTGTGTCTCTTTTGAGTCCTCTCTTCTCATCTCATAATCAGGGACTAAACCCTAAAGGCTTTAAGGCTTTGTGATTAAGCTTATGCCTGCATCCTTCTCTTAGGATGGAGTGTATAACTTTAATCCTAAGTGTTAAACCCTTAATGTGTTTAAATCCTTTAATCAATTCATCTAATAATCACTAAGACATCAAGCTTGTAACTTGGGCCTTGCATTAGGGTTCTAATTCTTCCTTAATTGGTTAAGAAGGACTAACCCTAGTGTTAATGGACAAGTCCCCCTCAAGTTGTCTTACAAATCATAAAATTCACTTCTTCATCATACCACTAAATAAAATCCACTTAATAAAGGCTTTGTTTTGTCATGAGTTTAATCCCTAATCATGGATTAAGTTGAGGAGCTTTCCTCAGCTTAAACATTCTCATCTATTATCCTTCTATTAGGATGGTGTAATGAGTCTGTTAAATCCCTGATTATGGCTTAACCTCATTACTTAACACTAAACAAAAACCACAAAAACACCTAAATAATCACAAGTAGGTTAATGATCTTAATCCTACATCAAAAGTGATTAAGTGTGAGAATCTGACTTCACACTTAAGGTACTCTCATTACCCCTAATCAGAGGGAAGATGTGATGAGTTTACCAAATCCACTAGTTTAGGCTTAAGCTCATTAACTTATGACAAACATCCAAAAGCAATAAAAGACTGAAAACTCAAAAACAAACAATAATCGTCTCCTTCGGGATTCTTTTCTCATCACCCTCACTCACAAACGAGGACTTGCTTCTTCCGTCTAATGCAAGACAGTTCGCACCTGAGCCAGACAGGTCATACACTTGAGCATAGACAAGCAAGCAGTTCACAAGTCAATTCATCTTTCAGTCTCTTTGGGTCGAACTACGGTGTTCTGACTTCCTCATTGCACGAGAGGATACGTAGGCATAACTTAACAGTTATCGAACAAAAGTCTTTGTATATTCCCCCTCTTTCTAGCCTCATTCTTTTAGCCTCATAGTCATGAGCATTTCACTCTTATCCTTACACTGACACTGTATATATCACACTCCACACTTCTTTTACACTGACTCCTGTACATCCTTTTCCAGCTCTTTTATACACAGATTGCACTGACACTACCCCTTTAAAACACAAATCTTTTAAGCGTGGATCCCGTCGAGTACGGCGGACAATCTGGGTGCTAATACCTTCCCAGGTTGTAACCAACCCCCTTTCTCAGTCTCTCTGGTTCGCAACCGTTTTATCCATGTCTTTTCCTAGGTCTATGCAGCATTGCCTTTCCTCCGGGATAAAAATGCCTAGCTGGCGACTCTTTTCATCTCCAGTGAGTTCACGGCTGTGTGTTCTCATTGTCCCTCTCGCCGACCGTTCGCGTCTGTACCTCTATCTGGGCCTGGTCCCACTTATCGGGGGCGACAGCTTGGCGACTCTGCTGGGGATCCTTATACTGCAACCAGGGCTTCTGGTTCTTTTTGTGGGTTCCTCCTAGCGCTTGATTGATTTGTGTTTACTGGGGTGTTATGTGCTTATTTGTGTTTATATATTTGTATTTACTTTTGCTTTATGTACAGTTGTTTATTTGCTTTATTTATAGCTTTACATATATCATACTGTCATGCTGTCTGGCTGGATCTGGTTTTGCTTTGGTGGGTGGGGTTCTATTGAGAGTTAAGGTCCTATACCTGGGACCTCAGTGACACCTAGGCTAGAGTGAATCATATTCTTTCCCATTCCATCTCGGTCTGGTGCGGGAATATGAAACACGGTTCAGATATGGGTTTCTTCTTGAGAACTCTGTGTTGCAGATTTCCTGCAATGCTAGGGCTATCTGGGAAGCCTGCTAAGTCTGGATGACCTTTAGTATTGACCTTCAGAAACTGAGGTGAATTAGAGGAGGAACTTTTATGGTTATTGTAAACACTGTACCTCCGGGTTAGAAGTGTTTACACTTCTCATAACTAATCCAAGTATGAGGATCCTTGTTTTAGAACACCACCTGTGAGGGGGTTGGGCTGTTTACAGGTTTGCAGGTACCCTTGGCCTCAACATACCCTGTTACTTTGTTTGATTAAGAATACTCCATGTTGGAACAGTTCTTGTGATTCAAAACCCTGGACATGTGGCTCTTTATTTGAGCCCCCACCTTGGTTACTGGATTTATAGACCTCCATCTGGATTTCTTGAACATACCTGGGCTTATATCAGAGTATTTGATCAGATCTAGCTCAGTCACAAACCCTTGCATATCATTTGCATACATAATCATTGCATCATATTGACATTTGCTTATTTGTGTTTCAGGGTATCCACCTTCATTTTTGGTTTTGGTTTTGACCCCATCATCAGTATTGACCTATCAGCATCTGCTTCAGCTATCAGCTATCTACTTCAGTTACCTGCATCAGCCAGTCAGTGGCCCATTCTTCAGTGTTATCATCAACACCTGTCTCTACTCATCTTCAACAACATGGCTCCTAAAAAGAGTAACATCACCTATCACTTCTTCCAGCCAGAGCTATCTGACATCAGGAGGATTCAGACCCTGATCACTCCAGACCATATACCACTGTTCAGGGAAAACTATGGAGATATACTTGATGTGGTTATGGATCTGGACCCTTCACAGAGGAGCCTGATTCACACCTGCCTTCAGTTTTATGATCCCCCCACTGAGGTGTTTCACTTTTCAGGACTTTCAGCTGGGCCCTTTATTGGAAGAATACTCATCATTGGTTGGTATACCTATCAGGGGTGGAGTCCCTTTCAACCCTGAGATGGTCTTTCCTGGTAATGAGGAGGTAGCAAAGGCTTTGCATCTGGAACCAGTTCTGATTGGGCAGCATATGACTTCTAAGGCTGGAATCCCTGGCCTGCATCTGGATTTCTTGATCTCTCAAGCTACCCTGAAAGCTTCTTTGGGAGAGTGGAAAGCAGTCTGTGCTTTATTGGCCTTGAGCATATATGGGATTGTATTATTTGCAGATGAGCCTCGATTCATTAGCAAGAATGCAATCCATCTCTTCATCCTGAAGAACCCAGTGCCAACTTTATTGGGGGATCTCTACTATTCAGTGCATCAGAGGAATGAAAAGCAGAGGGGAAGATTAGTGAGGTGTTGTGCTCCTTTGTTCCATACTTGGCTTCTCAAGCATTTGCCCAGGACATATGCGTTTTTGAACCCTCATCAGCAGAGGAACTGGGCTAGAAGACTCACTGCTCTAACTTCAGCTGATATCAGGTGGTGCACTCAAAGCACCAAAGGCAGGGATATCATCACCAGCTGTGGGCATTTTCCCAATGTGCCCCTGATAGGAGTTAAGGGTAGTATTAATTACAACCCTCTGCTGTTCAAAAGTCAACTGGGCTATGCACTGGTCCACACTCCTAAGGCACAAGACTTGGTTGAGACTCTTTACTGTGAGAACAAGCCTAATCTGGCTATTGTTAGGCAGGCAGCCTGGGCCTGGGACAATGTTCAAACCAAGGGAGTAACCATTCTGGGGAAGTGCAACAATGTGGCATCAACACAATATTATGAGTGGTCCCATGCTAGGGCTCAATTCTCTGGAATGCCCTTTACCATGAAGGATATGCCTGGATCATCTTCAGCACCACCCCCTGCCACTGTCAGTTTGGAGGAGTTTGAGAGCTTGAAAGAAAGAAATGAGAAGTTGACTCAGGCTTTACAGAAGACCCTCCGAGAGAGGAGTGATGGTAGGATGGACATTGAGAGGTTAGAGAAGCTGAAAGTAGAGCATCTGGCTAGAATTGAAAAGTCTGAGGATTATATCAAGAAGTCTAGGGCTGGGGAACAAATTCTGAAGAATGCTTGCAAGGAAGCCCAGTTCCAGAAAGCCAGGACAGACTTATATCTGAAGGAGAGTCAAGCTCGGTGGGTCAGGATCACCGAGGCTCGTACTCTGGAGGATAAAAGGGTTCAAGACAAGATAGAGCAACTGGAAGCTAGTGCAAAAGAGCAGCAGGAAGCCCTGGCAGCAGCCCAGAGGGAGATATCAGAGCTGAAGATCAGAGCTAGAGTGAAGAGGTCAAAGGACCAAAGTCAGCACAAGAAGCTAACCGCAGCTGTTACTACCCGGAATCTCCTCATCAGGAATCTCACGGAGCGTCCAGCTGATCCTGTGACCGAAGCACTTCTCAAGGAAGTTCGGGAGGATGAGTTTGGTCTTGGTGTTTGACCATTTGCTTGTTTTTGCTTTCATTCCATGTACTTTTATTTTCTTGTGATGTATTTTGGCCCCTCAGAGGGCTTGTATTTGTAAACAAACTATGTACCATTTGCCTTTTTGTAATATATGTATTAGTTTGTTCCACTTCGAAAGCAACATCAACAGCATCTTCAAGGGTCTGGAAGGGTCAAAACCGAATGCCAAGACCGGATACCTTGAAAACGAATAAGCATACTGCATTGCATGCTCACCCTTTGTTTGTTTTGTAGGTTTTTGTTTTATTGTTGCTAACTCTGTTGTGGTGTTCAGGAACTATTGCTCGACGCCGGGTATTTCCCCTCAACCGTCCGCACCGTTATCCAACCCGTAACAACCTTCCGGGTATACAAATGGATCAGGTACATCAGGACCTTGCAGAGGTCAGAAATCAAATGGCAAACGAAAGATTGGAAATGAGAACACAGATGACGCAGTTTATGGAAGTGATGAACAACATGGCTCAGAGCCAAGAAAGATTGAGAGCCATGGTGGAAAGGCAAAATCAAGAGGATCCACATGTAGGGACTGCTGGCACAAGTAACAACGAGAGGGTCCAACCTCATGTCAATCCCCCTGTGTTTGGTCCCCACCTTCATCCAGAGGTTAATATTCCTGCAAATGTTCAAGGGACTGCCACTGCAGGAAGGGTACTGCAAGAAGACCCCCAGGAGGATCAGTTCACGGTAATGGGTGCTGGGGAAGAAGCTTATGACAGAAGGCTGGAGGAGATAGCTGAGAAATTAAGGTCCTTGGAGTCTCAAAACTCTTTGGGTTTCGACGTTATGGACATGGGCTTGGTAGAAGGGGTCAGGATTCCCCATAAGTTTAAGCCTCCTTGTTTTGAAAAATACAACGGGACTTCATGCCCCCGGACTCATTTACAATCATTTCTGGGGAGGCTGAAGGCCTACACCATGGACGAGAAGCTCTGGATGTTCTATTTTGAGGATAGCTTGACGGGAGCCTCAAGAGAATGGTACTCTCATCTGACAAGAGCAACTATCAGGTGTTGGAAGGACCTGGCAGAGGCCTTCATCAGACAGTATCAGTACAACTTAGATATGGCACCCAACAGGACCCTCCTAATGGGAATGTCACAGTCGTCAAGGGAAAGTTTCCGAGAATATGCCCAGAGATGGAGGCAATTGGCTGCTGCTGTTCAGCCACCTATGTCAGAGAGGGAAATGGCAGATATGCTTATGAACACCCTCCAGGGAACATATATTGACAGGCTGGCTGCTTTCTCTTCCACTAGCTTTACAGATGTTGTCATAGCTGGGGAAAGAATTGAGAGCCTGTTAAAGATGGGCAAGATTTCTGACAATGGTGCCAGCTTGTCCAGCAATACAAGGAAGCCTTTTGCAGGCCCAAGAAGAACTGGCGAGACCAATGCCATCCACACCAACAGGGGCAGACCCCAGTATGTTCACAGGTCCGTAGCAGCAGTCACCATTCCCGCTCCAGCTCATCCTCAACCAGCTTATCAACCTCCGCAGCAAAACTATCAACAACAACCTCAGTACCATCAACAAGCTCAGTATCCTCCAAGAAACTACAACAACGCCAACAACAACAATCAGCAAAGGCCATTCCAACAGAGGCCATCCCAAGCCAATAGGGTGATCGATCCGATCCCTATGCCATATGCTACATTGCTGCCACAACTCCTGAAACTCAACCTAGTTGAGCTAAGGACGTTGGCACCTCCGGATCCTAATAGTCTACCCAGGAATTATGACTCCAACGCCAGATGTGCTTTTCATTCAAATGCACCTGGCCACAGTACGGAAAAGTGCAGAGCCTTGCACATGAAGGTACATGACCTGGTAGACTCTAAGGCCCTGAATTTCGCACCACCACCCAATGTCAATAAGAACCCCATGCCAAACCACGGTGGTCCCAGAATTAATGCTATTGAAGAAGACAAGCCGTCTTATTTAATAACCAGTGTGGGTCAGATCCGGACACCGTTGGTAGAGGTCAAGGCTCAGCTCCTCGAATGTCAAATGTTCCCGGGGTGTGAGTTAGGGTGTGCTTACTGCAATATTTCAGTAAATGGGTGCGATAACCTGAGGAATGGCATAGATGGTCTCATTCAGAGTGGCTTACTTCAGATCACCACATCATTTCCTACAAATCCAGCAATCTCATCAGCAACAATCCCAGTATCTCCTACAACTGCAACAACCATTGTTCCCGACAACTCTTCAGCTTCATCAACAAGTATTTCATCTGTCATTTCAACTGACCAGATATTGTCGCTCCCGACAAATGAAAATGGATCAGATGAAGGTACAGACGCGAACGGTCGGCGAGAGGGACAATGAGAACACACAGCCGTGAAGTCACTGGAGATGAATAGAGTCGCCAGCTAGGCATTTTTATCCCGGAGGAAAGGCAATGCTGCATAGGCCTAGAAAAAGATGGATAAGACGGTTTGCGAACCAGAGAGACTGAGAAAGGGGGTTGGTTACAACCTGGGAAGGTATTAGCACCCAGATTGTCCGCCGTACTCGACGGGATCCACGCTTGAAAGATTAGTGTTTTAAAGGGGTAGTGTCGGTGCAATTTGTGTATAAAATAGCTGGAAAAGATGTACAGGTGTCAGTGTATAGTGTATAAGTGATATGAAGTATGAAAGTGTCAGTGTGAGGAAGGAGTGAAATGCTCAAGATCATGAGGCTAAAGAATAAAGCTAGAAAGAGGGGGAATATACAGAGACTTTTGTTCGATAACTGTTAAGTTATGCCTACGTATCCTCTCGTGCAATGAGGAAGTCAGAACACCGTAGTTCGACCCAAAGAGACTGAAAAGTGAATTGACTTGTGAACTGCTTACTCGTCTATGCTCAAGTGTATGACCTGTCTGGCTCAGGTGCAAACTGTCTTGCATTAGACGGAAGAAGCGAGCTCTCGTTTGTGAGTGAATGAGATGAGAAAAGAATCCCGAAGGAGACGATTATTATTTGTTTTTGAGTTTTCAGTCTTTTATTGTTTTTTGGATTTTTGTCATAAGTTAATGAGCTTAAGTCTAAACCAATGGATTTAGTAAACTCATCACATCTTCCCTCTGTTTAGGGGTAATGAGAATACCTTAAGTGTGAAGTCAGCTTCTCACACCTAATCACCTTTGGTGTAGGATTAAGATCATTAACCTACTTGTTGATTATTTAGATGTTTTGTGATTTTTGTTTAGTGCTAAGTAATGAGGTTAAGCCATAATCAAGGATTAAACAGACTCATTACACCATCCTAATAGAAGGATAATAGATGAGAATGTTTAAGGTGAGGAAAGCTCCTCAACTTAATCCATGATTAGGGATTAAACTCATGACAAAACAAGCCTTTATTAGGTGGATTTTAGATTAATGGTAAGATGATGAAATGATTTTTAGGGTTTGTAAGACAACTTGAGGGGGACTTGTCCATTAACACTAGGGTTAGTCCTTCTTAACCAATTAAGGAAGAATTAGAACCCTGATGCAAGGCCCAAGTTACAAGTGTGATGTCTTGATGATTATTAAGTGAATTGATTAAGAGATTTAAACACATTAAGGGTTTAACACTTAGGATTAAAGTTATACACTCCATCCTAAGAGAAGGATGCAGGCATAAGCTTAATCACAAAGCCTTAAAGCCTTTAGGGTTTAGTCCCTGATTATGGGATGAGAAGAGAAGACTCAAGGAGAAACACAAAGGTAAAACTATGAGGGGAGACTAATCAAAACCCTAATTCATTGTCATGCTTGGTTGTTCCTAAGGTTTGTGAGGTTTTCAAGAGCAATCTTCAAAGAGAACCACCAGGAAGCAGATGAACAGGATCAAGAGAAGCAAAGTGACTTGCTTCATTCAAGAAGTCAAGTCACTTGAAGAAAGAAAGTGGGAGGAACAAGAATGAGCAAGCTCAATCTCAAACACATACATAAATGCAGCAATGGATGCAAGAGAGATGAAAAGAAAAGTTATGAGAAGTGAAGGCAAATTCACTTCTCAAGTTCACTTACCACCTGAAATGTTAGAAAGAAATGCAATGCAATGCTAAATGGGATGAAATGGTATGATGCTAAACAAAACCAGAAGCATGTTGATGATGATAATGATGCTATGAGATGCTACAAGCATGAGACAAGGCATGGGGATGTTCATACAAGTTCATGGATGCAAATGGTGCAAATTTAGAAGCATGGATACACATGAAAAGTCATGAAACATACATGGCATACAACATGGCAAATGCAAGATGCAATGATCACACATGCTTTCTATACGTCTTATGATGTCAAATGAATCAAATGGAGGCATGGAATGGCATGGCAAGTCATGTTATGCAAGAGAATGTAAGAAAGATGCAAATGGAAGCCCAAATTAGGGTTTATGGATCAAACAACAAACAAAAACCAAAAACAGAAGCAAACCCTAAGATAAAAAATGGAAAATGCCACCCAAAGAAACCCTAAACCTATACTAAACCAAGGTCCAAAGGGGAGGTCCCAACTCTCAACCAATATCAAGTTATGATTTTTCTAAGTTATTAGGGTTTTTAGGGTTCCTAAACAAAAGAAATGCCAAACAAACTGAAAATGCAAGATCAAACCATGACCATTTTATCCTAGAAACTACATGCTAAACACAAAACAATGCAAGAAGAATCAATGTCCAACCCTTTCCAGATAGGCAGAAATGAATTTTTGAACTTTGGATCAAATTAATGCACAAAAAATGATTTAATTCAATGGAAAATTCTCAAAATGCATCAAGATCAAAAAAGAAATTTGGTTTGAAGGTTGGACAATGTTTCTAAATGTCTTAGAACATTTCATGAATTTTTTTGTGATTTTTAAATACCTAAAAGTATTTTTAATAAATTAATTTCCATTAATCAAATAAAAATAATCTTTTAAATATTTAAAAATACTTTTTTAAAGATAAAAAATAAAATGAAAATATTTTTGTGTCATAAAAATTAATAAAACCTAGGAAAAAAAGTTTCATAATTTTTTAAGACTTTTTACTATTTTAAATAAATTAAACAAAACAAATAAGAAAAATATGAAAATAAATGAAAATAAAGGAAAGTCAACAGAATGGAGGGATGAGATTGAGTCTGAGTTTGAATTTGTTGACCACGCGCGTTATCCAAGGGTCCAGGTTGTTTCTGAGTTAATTAATTAAATTATGATTAATTAAACTAAACACGTGGATTAGGGCTAATTGGATGCATCTGGGCCTTCCATTCGCGCGGGGAGTCAAACATTTCAACGCATCCAACGCTCTAGATTCAAACTGGCTTAATGACAAGGATTAGGGCATAATCACATTCAGGCTGCCGGAGAAGACTTCCGGTCGTCTTCTCCGGCCAGCATCTCCCCTGAAAATCCCCCAAAACCCCAAAAACCTAACTAAAATGAAATCTAAGAATTGGGAAATGATCCCCACTCACTCACGAACCAAAACCCCATCTCAAAACAAATTTATATTTCCCCAGAAGCATGAATCGAAACAAACAAATTTTAGGGCACGCAAGTTTCAAAGATCAATTAAATGTTCATTTCATCACTATTTCAAAAACCAAAAGCACCAGGATACTCAGTGAAACATAGAGAACAAGTTTAAAACAAAAGAAATGATTTCTGGAAAAAATATTTTTCAAGCTACCTGAGATTCGAAGCTTTCACTCTGATGACTTTCTGGCCACTTCCTTCAGTGCAATCCACTCCACTTGACCCTCTGGTGATGCTTGAATGCTCAAGAGGAATTTATGTTGGCTGGATGAGGAGTTTGACAAGCTTCTGCTCAAGCTCAGTCAGAAATGGCAGGGATGATTCAGGCAGTTTCAAGCCATTGTGAGTGGTTCTTTGTGATCAGAATAATGAGTGGAGAAGGTCTGTGGTGTTTGTTTGGTTGTTTGTGAGCTATGGAGAGAGTTTCGAATGAAACTGCAAGTTGAGGTGAGAAATGGCAATGGGGTGTTCTTGCTTGTTTCAGGCCTGGCTCTTGGTGGTTTGAGGTCTATGAAGTATGGTGAGTTGAAGTGTGGAAATGGCTTGGATGTTTGATGGTTGGGCAGAGAGATTCGAAGCAATATGCAGCTGGGGTGTGTTTTGTGAATGTCATCTTATGAAGTGTTTCAGCCTGGCCTCTTCATATCTTTGGCTTGCCAAGGGATATAGTATTTTAATCCTATAGGTCAGATGATGTGACCTGGCCTATAGTGATTGGTAAGTTTGCTTTTGCAAAAAGTCAAATTTTGTGTAAGGAAAGTATGACTCATGATCTAGGCTAGTACAAGATATGGTTCTGGTGCAGCATGGTGTGTGTTTGATGTTGGGAAGGTCCAGCAGCCAATGCATCAAGTGGAGAGAAGCACAATGATGTTTTTGCAAGTTGGCACACTTTTGAAACTTCATGAAAAAGTCTAGTTACACAAACCATAACCATGTGAAACCTTGGTCCAATTCTGACTTTTAGGACCTATTGAATGTTTGCATACTGGTTTGAAGTGAATTAGAAGTTGCAATTGGCTTTGGTTCATGATTTTGCAAAATTCTCATGTGAAGCATGCCTTGAAAATCAATGATTTTAGCCAACTTTGCCACACCATAACTTTTGATCCAAGAAGAATTTGATCATGTTCTTGTACTTTTTGAAAAGGGAAAGATGAGATCTACAACTTTCATGACCAAAGTTTTTCCATTTGAAGCATTTTTGGATCAAGAATCAAGGCTTGAAAAATGACCTAAAAATGAGGCATTCTTGAAAAGTCAACTATGCCCAAAAAGTCAACATTTGCAAAACTTCCAAATTCTTGATTTCTATGAACTTCAACCTTCTTCCATGATCAAATAAAGATCATATACACTCAAAATGATGAAGATCACCCATTGGTTGGGTCATTGGGGGCCTCAGATGCCCTGATTTTGCACTGACTTGTCCAGAAAGTCAACCCTTGATCAGATGACTTCCCCCTGGAATTTCTTCATGAAAATTGATATGCATACTCCCTATACCATATAGAGACCAATGGAAACAAGAATGACCAAAAAATTTGGAGTTATGGCCTCTGAAACCAAAACCCTAATTTTAGGTCAACTGTGTAGTCAAACTTGGCTCTGCATCCACTCAAACCCTAGTTCTTGTGATTCTTTTGCAATCTTGATTTTGAGAGGATGTGATATGATATATGAACACATATGGACCCCTTTGAAATGATTGGTAGCCTTTGGAGTGGCTCAAAGTGCCCTTGGATTGCTCAGATCACAAACCCTAGATGCAGATGACTTTGAATCTATGCAGTGAATCAAAAATGAGATATGAGGTGCTATGATTGTGTTTATGCATATGAAATGATCACAAGCCATGGTGAAATGGGTGAGGGCAAATTTGGGGTGTTTACAGCTGCCCCTATTCAAACATGAGTTAGCTGTGCAGGATGTAAGCAACGGCTTAACAGACAAACAAGATAACTTGTGGTTGAATACCAAAGACAGTCCAAAATTTGCACTCACAGAATGAAGAAGAAAAGGGATATAGATTGTAAAAGGAAAATGAAGTATATTACAAAGCGGGAAACAACGCAATGACGGGGACGGCCGACATGCTGGGGATAAAAGGTAAAGCCAAGACGGGGACGGCCGACTAGCTGGGGAAAATCAAATTATGATGGGGACGGCCATCAGGATAAAGCTGTAAAATTTTCTGGGAGTTAATGAAACATGACGGGGACGGCCATCAAGTTCATAAAGCAAAGCAACCGACGATGGGGACGGCCATCGGGCTAAAAGAAAAGGAAAAGGGACCACGACGGGGACGGCCATCGGGTTAAAGAATAAATGAAATAAACAGATGATGGGGTACGACCATCAAAGGTGAAGGACGATCACCTAGCAGGGGACGGCTGCTCTGTTGGGGAATAAAGGAAGTATGATGGGGACGACCATCAAAGGTGGAGGACGACCACCTGACAGGGTACGGCTGTCGAAAATATCAACGATGGGGACGGCCATCGGATAGAAAAGGTCAATGATGGGGACGGCCATCGGACGAGCATGATGGAGGACGACCATCAAGAAGTGGAGGACGACCACTCAGCAGGGTACGGCTGCTCTCAAGGTTTATCATAACACAGGACGAATGTCAGACAACCGAAATCGACAATGGGGACGGCCATTGGATAGGGTGATGAAGGACGATCATCAAAAGGTGGAGGACGACCACCTAG
The DNA here is from genome assembly GCA_963966055.1 of Lathyrus aphaca. Lineage (NCBI taxonomy): Eukaryota > Viridiplantae > Streptophyta > Magnoliopsida > Fabales > Fabaceae > Lathyrus > Lathyrus aphaca. The sequence goes on along the minus strand of OZ014524.1, from coordinate 11,494,652 downwards.
CAGGGGACGGCTGCTCTCAGGGTTTATCATAACACAGGACGAGTGTTAGATAAGAAGGAAAATTTGTTTTGTTATCTACTGGGGAATAGTAAACACGGACGAGTGTTCACATCCAAGAAACAAAGGGTATGAGTGTTTGGTATTGTGTATAGATTAAAGATGCGGACGAGCATCCCTAAGACCACGATACAGACGAGTATCGGGTAGAAACAAAATGACACATGTTCAGAGATGATGATACGGACGAGTATCAACTGGTTAACAAGGAACACGGACGAGTGTTGAAACTGATGGTTCTTCTGGGGGAATAGTAGACACGGACGAGCATCTATATTCAAGAAGACACAAGTGTTTGACACGGTGTATGGATTAAAGATGCGGACGAGCATCCTTAAGATTATGATACGGACGAGTATCATGTAGAAACAAACACTAGATGCAATGTTCTGAGATGATGGTACGGACGAGTACCAACTGGTTAACAAAGAACAAAGACTACTGTTGAATCTGTGGGTATATAACTGGTATATACAAGATACGGACGAGTATCTGTGTAAGAGCGAATGGTGTAAAGATGAGTGTTTAATTTGCTGGGGAGAGTGACACGGACGAGTGTCAAAAGGAGAATAATAGTATCAACAAGTATACGGGTTGTAAAAGTGTAAGCGACTGTGCTGGGGATATGACACGGACGGGTGTCAGGAAAGTGTATTTATAGGTATATGTGAGTGCAAAGAGGGTGTCTTTGGCTTTCTGCTGGTGATGTGACACGGACGGATGTCAGGAAGTATCTGTAATACGGGTGATCTTGTTTGTAAAGAGTGTTCAGGCGACTTTACTGGGGAGTGTTGATACGGACGGGTATCAAAAGGAAATATATACTGGTGTTTGTGATTTGTGAGGCAACTGCTTTTGCTGGGACTCTGGTGGGGATTTCTGTACAATGATGATGAACGGTTATTATTCACAAGTGTTAATTCAGAACATGGCTCATGATTATGCTATGCGTTTGATTTTTGCCGTAATGCTCCGTATTAGACGGAATGCTACGCTCTGAGGGGATAATATGATGCAAATGCCATGATTATGCAAAAATATCAAAACCGGGATTCGGATCCCATTGCCGTGAAGATCTTTGGTTGATCTGTTTGAAATGGACCTCCCAGCTGGGGATGAGATTATTGATAGACTTGGAGAGATGTATCCACTTGGGGATATATGCCACTCGGTTGACATATCCTTATAATGTGGGACCCAGCTGGGGTTTGTAGAAGCCTTCTTCACTCTGTTGTGACTCCTTCATGCGTTACCCTTCTGGATAGAGGCTGGAACTCTGTGGGGAGATGGTTCCCTGACTTTTGTACTCAGCTGAGGATGAAATGGCAACATGGCTGGGGAGAGCAACAAGAGGCAACTCAGCTGGGGAGAGCAACAAGAGGCAACTCAGCTGGGGATAGAGCATTTCGGATGCTGAGATCTTCTGTTGATTTGCCAGCTTGCTGGGATGAAGCTTACATGCCCCAAGTTGCGTCTTGTATACCTGCGATCCTGCAAAGATAAGGAAACGCACAAAAGGTCCCGAGGTATCCTTTACTGGATTCCGTCATAGGAGTTAAGTACTTTCGAGAGTAAGTATATTCCCTGTAAGCACGTGTTTTATTATTATTATTTTTGGGAGAAAAACATCTGTACTTATGCAATTGATTTTTTTTTTTTTTTTTTTTTTTTAGAGACACCAGACATCCTTTGCAAATAAAAATACACAAAACGAAACATGACTGAAAAATCTGATTTTATTAATTCATGTGCCCTGAATTGGCAAGATACAGTCAAAGAAACAAATCTCCTAAAATAAGGAGATTGTCATAAATTGAGAAACAAAATGCTGGCGGTGTCGACGACGCTTTAAGAAGCTTCCTCTTCTGCTATGACTCGTATGACGATGACGTTCTTCTCGTCTTGCTTTCTGAAGAAGGCTGATTCTGATTGAAGCTTGATCCTTTTGAAGCTTTCCAAGTTGTAAGTGATACAGACGAATTCAGAATGCAGTTGTTCGCTTATTCCCTTATTTTGCATGGATCGCCCTTTCGGGTTTTCAATCCATCGGGATACCCATTTTTGCCTGAGCTGTCCGATGCGGCTTTTCAACTCAGCGGGTGTACACTTTTTTATTTATTTCCCTTATTTTTGCCCGAGTCTTTTATTCTGTTTTTGACTCGCCGGGATGCCCTATTTTTGCCTGGACTTACATTCTGTTTTTGTGTCCAGCGGGTCATCTTATGCGAAGTATTTTCTAACTGCATCTGAATTCACAGGGGACGGGAAATCTTCACCATCCATGGTGCTGAGCATCAGTGCTCCACCAGAGAAAACTCTCTTCACCACAAATGGTCCTTCATAGTTCGGAGTCCATTTGCCCCTGTGGTCTGTATGAGGAGGGAGGATTCTCTTTAGCACAAGATCTCCCACTTGGTACTCTCGGTGCCTGACTTTCTGATCGAAGGCTCTCTTCATTCTTTTCTGATACAACTGCCCATGACAGATTGCAGCTAATCTTTTCTCTTCGATCAGACTTAGTTGCTCGTATCGGGCCCTGACCCATTCTGCTTCGCTCAGCTTAACATCCATCAATACCCGTAGAGAGGGTAATTCAACTTCCACTGGTAGGACTGCTTCCATACCATACACAAGTTGATACGGTGTTGCCCCAGTGGACGTTCTGATTGACGTGCGGTACCCATGCAAGGCGAACGGTAGCATTTCATGACAGTCTTTGTAGGTGACTACCATCTTCTGTACAATCTTCTTAATATTCTTGTTTGCCGCCTCAACAGCGCCATTCATCTTTGGCCTGTAAGGAGAAGAATTGTGATGTTGAATCTTGAAGTCCCGGCATAGCTCTGCCATCATTTTGTTGTTTAAATTGGAACCATTATCAGTAATGATTCGCTCGGGCACTCCATATCGACAGATGATATCTCTCTTCAGAAATCTGGCTACCACTTGTCTTGTGATGTTTGCATATGAGGCTGCTTCGACCCACTTGGTGAAATAATCAATGGCAACCAGGATGAATCTGTGGCCATTTGAAGCAGTCGGCTCAATCTTGCCGATCATATCAATGCCCCACATGGCAAAGGGCCAGGGTGAAGACATTATGTTCAAAGGATTGGGAGGCACATGCACTTTATCTGCGTAGATCTGGCATTTGTGGCATTTTCTGGCATATGCACAACAGTCTGCATCCATTGTGATCCAGTAATAGCCTGATCTTAACAACTTCTTAGCCATGGCATGCCCTCCGGCATGGGTACCAAAAGAGCCTTCGTGCACTTCATGCATCAGTAAATCTGCTTCCGTCTTATCAACACATCTGAGGAGTACCATATCAAAGTTCCTTTTGTATAAAGACCCATCAGTGTTCAGAAAGAAACTTCCAGCAAGCCTTCTCAAAGTCTTCTTATCATTGGAAGATGCCCCAGGTGGGTATGTTTGATCCTCCAAGAAGCATTTAATGTCATGGAACCAAGGCTTATCATCTTTGACAGTATCTGCTGCAAATACATATGCTGGTCTTTCCAGTCTGGACACTGAAATTTGAGGTACAAAGTTGGTAGCTTGAACTTTGATCATGGATGAAATGGTAGCAAGAGCATCTGCAAACTGATTCTCGTCCCGAGGGATATACTCAAGCTTGACTGTTGTGAAGAAAGTCAATAACCTCCTTGTATAATCCCTGTAAGGTATCAGATGATCTTGGTGCGTATACCATTTTCCGCTGGTCTGATTGACTACCAAAGCTGAATCTCCGAATACGGTCAATGTCTTGATCCTGAGGTCAATGGCTTCCTCAAGACCCATAATGCAAGCTTCATATTCAGCTTCGTTGTTAGTGCAGTTGAAAGTGAGTTTTGCCGAGAAAGGCATGTGAACTCCTTTGGGTGTAATGAGTACTGCACCAACACCACGACCATTCATGTTAACAGCCCCATCAAACATCATAGTCCATTCTTCTTCCGGGTCGGGCCCTTCAGTGTGAATAGGCTCTTCATGATATTTTGCTTTAATGAACATGATGTCTTCATCAGGGAAGTCAAACCTCATAGGCTGGTAGTCATCAATGGGTTGCTCAGAAGGATATTCAGATAGTACACTGCCCTTGATGGCTTTCTGAGATGTGTACTGTATGTCGTATTCTGTGAGAATCATCTGCCATCTTGCAACCCGCCCGGTAAGCGCCGGCTTCTCAAATATGTACTTGACTGGGTCCATTTTTGAGATTAGCAAGGTAGTGTGGGTCAACATATACTGCCTTAGTCGGCGAGCAGCCCACGCTAAAGCACAGCAAGTTTTCTCGAGCAGTGAATAACGTTGTTCACAGTCGGTAAACTTTTTGCTTAGGTAGTATATTGCATACTCTTTTCGACCAGACTCGTCATGTTGGCCCAGCACACACCCCATTGACTCTTCTAATACTGTCAAGTACATAATCAGAGGTCTTCCTTCAACTGGCGGCATGAGGATTGGAGGTTCTTGCAGATACTCCTTGATCTTGTCAAAAGCCTTCTGGCAATCTTCGTTCAACCTGACCGTTTGTTCTTTTCTTAACAGCTTGAACAAGGGTTCACAGGTTGCTGTGAGGTGAGATATGAACCGTGAGATGTAGTTCAATCGACCTAAGAACCCTCGAACTTCTTTCTCAGTTTTCGGTGCAGGCATCTCTTGTATAGCTTTGACTTTATCAGGGTCCACTTCAATCCCTCTCTCGCTTACAATAAAGCCCAGCAGCTTACCGGATCGCACCCCGAATGTGCATTTGTTGGGGTTCAACTTCAGTTGGTACTTCCTCAGACGCTTGAACAACTTCAGCAGATTTACCAGGTGATCTTCTTCAGTAAGGGACTTGGCAATCATGTCATCCACATAACACTCGATTTCCTTATGGATCATATCGTGGAATAATGTTACCATAGCCCGTTGATATGTTGCACCAGCATTCTTCAGTCTGAATGGCATCACTTTGTAGCAGAACGTGCCCCAGGGTGTAATGAATGTTGTCTTTTCCATGTCTTCAGGTGACATCTTGATCTGGTTGTATCCTGAAAACCCATCCATGAAGGAGAATACCGAGAACTGAGCCGTGTTATCCACCAATACATCAATGTGAGGTAATGGGAAGTCATCTTTCGGGCTGGCTCTGTTCAGATCCCGGTAGTCAACACACATCCTTACTTTGCCGTCTTTCTTAGGCACAGGTACTATGTTAGCAACCCACGGCGGATAACTAGTCACAGCAAGGAACCCGGCGTCCCATTGCTTTTGTACCTCCTCCTTGATTTTCATAGCCATGTCTGGACGAGTACGGCGCAGTTTCTGCTTAACTGGCGGGCATTCTTCTCTCAAAGGCAACTTGTGCACGACGATATCGGTATCCAACCCTGACATATCTTGGTACGACCAGGCAAACACATCTACATACTCTTGAAGCAGGTCTATCAGTTGTCTCTTCACTGAGTCTTGCAGGCAGGCCCCGATTCTAACTTCTTTCACGTCTTCATCTGTACCAAGATTGATCACTTCAACCTCCTCCTGGTGAGGAGTGATAACCTTTTCCTCTTGTCTCAACAACCTGGCTAGCTCTTCAGGAAGCTCATATTCTTCTTCAACCCCTTCATCAGCTTGATTGATTGGATTGTCAAAGTCATACGAAGTCATAGCCGTGCTGTTGTCGGTGCTGTCTGGAAGGCACTCTCTGCAAGGGTTAAGTTTGTTCATTTTAGTGACTTGATTTTAATCTTTATTTAGAAAAGTGAAATGAAGTTGTCATTTTGAAAACACCGCCATTTATTTTTTTTGTACAAAAAAGAAAAAATGGAAAAACAGTGAACGAAAAGAAAAAGACTCGTTTGCAAAAAGATGTCTGATATTTCATTAATTAATCTTGTTTGCACAAAAAGTACAGATGGCCCGATTACAAAATGAGTCTTGTCATCTTGGGCAAGATGCAAGACTTTGATGCATGCTTATAAAAAATACAGGAAATAATAATTACTCTGCATGAGTAACTCTTATAATTTCCTGGGAAGACCTGTTCGAGACACTGCTCCCCGGGACCTTTGGACGAATCCAGCTTTCCAGGTTGCGCTCCTCTTCCAGCTCGTCTTCCAGACAGTTGATAGCATCAGGGGTAAGCATCCCCCCACTCACAAAGTTGGGCTCTTTCGCAGCCGCTGCTTGATCTTGTTGAGTTGGTTTGTAACCCAACCCAAATCTGTCTTCTTTCTTCTCCACCTGTAGTAGCTTGCCCCAGCCTTGGGCAGTTCCTTCCTCAACAACCTTCCGGGCTTGTTGGTATGATGACATTGGAGTACCAGATACAGCAGATGTTTCATTCACATTCAAGGCTTCAAATCCTTGGCTCATTGTTTCATGGATCTCCCCATCCATTTCAATATACTTATAAGTAGCCAGATGGCTAACGAATATATCCTCCTCCCCACAGATTGTAACAACTTGGCCTTCCCACTCAAATTTTAACTTTTGGTGAAGGGTAGACGTTATTGCGCCGGCGGCGTGAATCCAAGGTCTACCCAACAAACAGCTGTAGGCGGGCTGAATGTCCATCACATAAAAGATAGTTTTAAAGGTCTGTGGGCCAATTGTCACAGGTAGCTCAATCTCTCCCAGAACCGATCTCTTAGAACCATCAAAGGCTCTTACTACCAGGTTGCTGGGTCTCAACGCCAATCCATCATATTCTAACTTCACCAGAGCCTTCTTTGGTAAGACATTAAGGGACGACCCCGTGTCTACCAGTACATGAGAAAGGACTGCTCCTTTGCATTCCATGGTGATGTGCAAGGCTTTGTTGTGGTTGCGGCCATCCGCTGTCAGGTCAGTATTGGTGAACCCTAGCCCATTGCTAGCAGTAACATTTCCAACCACGGTCTCCAACTGGTTGACAGTGATCTCTTCAGGCACGTAAGCTGCGTGCAAGACTTTGAGTAGTGCATTCCGATGGGCTTCGGAACACATCAGCAGTGAGAGGATGGAGATCTTGGATGGCGTCTGATGAAGTTGATCCACAATTTTGTAATCACTCTTTTTGATGATTCTCATAAACTCATCAACTTCTTGATCGAACGGCGTCTTCAAGGCTTCTTTAACAGCTTGATCTTCCTGCACCGGGCTCTTTCCTTTTGCCTTGGCAGCAGCTTCTGCTTCGGCAGTAGGTCTTTGAATTGGTGGAGCAAAGAGACGCCCGCTTCGAGTGAAGCCTCCGCCTCCCCCCACATTATCTACTTGTGGTGCAGGTGTTGATGTTTCAAGAGTGATTCTTTTTCCTTCGCAGTACACGTCAGAGCCATAGTGCCAAGGGATGGCCCTATTGCTTTCATATGGTACTGGTCCAGGCACCGTGACAGTGACTGGACTGATTGCTGCTGCTGAAGGGACTGTAATTGTTTGTGGATCATAAAAGATTGTAACTGGTGCTCTGGTGGGAGCAGCACCTTCTGAATGGTAGGCAGAGTTGTTCTCAGGATCATAAAATATTGTGACAGTAGAGACATCTTCATGATTTGTTGCTGGAGTTGTAGGAGATATCGTCGGAAGAAATGATGTTGTTGTTGTAGAAGTCTCAAAATGGAGTGGAGCTGAAGTTGTAGCAGGAAAATTTGTTGCAAACTGATCAGTTGAGATGATGGATGAAGTACTTGTTGATGAAGCCGAGGAATTGTCAGGAACAATAGTTGCTGCAGTTGTAGGAGGTTCTGAAACCGTTGCTGATGAGATTGCTGGATTTGTTGGAAATGATGTGGTGATCTGAAGCTGGCCACTCTGAATAAGGTTATCTATGCCATTCCTCAAATTATCGCACCCATTTACAGAGATATTGCAGTAAGCACAACCCAACTCACACCCCGGGAACATTTGACATTCCAGAAGTTGAGCTTTGATTTCTACCAACGGTGTCCTGATCTGTCCCACACTGGTTATTAAATAAGACGGCTTGTCTTCTTCAATAGCGTTAATTCTAGGACCACCGTGGTTCGGCATTGGGTTCTTATTGACATTGGGTGGTGGTGCGAAATTCAGAGCCTTGGAGTCTACCAGGTCTTGCACCTTCATATGCAGAGCCCTGCATTTTTCTGTACTGTGGCCAGGTGCGTTTGAATGAAAAGCACACCTAGCATTGGAGTCATAGTTCCTTGGTAGACTGTTGGGATCCGGAGGTGCCAACGTTCTTAGCTCAACCAGGTTGAGTTTCAGAAGCTGTGGCAGCAAAGTAGCATATGGCATTGGGATCGGATCGATCACTCTGTTAGCTTGAGATGGCCTCTGCTGAAATGGCCTTTGCTGATTGTTGTTGTTGGTATTGCTGTTGTTGTAATTCCTTGGAGGATACTGATTTTGCTGATGGTACTGAGGTTGCGGCTGATAGTTTTGCTGAGGAGGTTGATATACTGGTTGTGGATGAGCTGGAGCAGGGATGGTGACTGCTGCTATTGACCTTTGAACATATTGGGGCCTGCCCCTGTTGGTGTGGATGGCATTGGTCTCTCCAGTTCTTCTCGGGCCTGCAAAAGGCTTTCTTGTACTACTGGACGAGCTTGCACCGTTGTCTGAGATCTTGCCCATTTTTAACAAGCTTTCAATTCTCTCCCCGACTATGACAACATCTGCAAAGCTAGTGGAAGAGAAAGCAGCCAACCTGTCAATATATGTTCCCTGAAGGGTGTTCATGAACATATCTGCCATTTCCCGCTCAGACATAGGTGGTTGAACAGCGGCAGCCAGTTGCCTCCATCTCTGTGCATATTCTCGGAAACTTTCCCTTGACGACTGTGACATTCCCATTAGGAGGGTCCTGTTGGGTGCCATGTCCAAGTTATACTGATATTGTCTGATGAAGGCCTCTGCCAGGTCCTTCCAGCATCTAATAGTTGCCCTTGTCAAGTGAGAGTACCATTCTCTTGACGCTCCAGTTAAGCTGTCTTCGAAATAGAACATCCAGAGCTTCTCATCCATTGTATAGGCCTTCAGCCTTCCCAAAAATGACTGCAAATGAGTCCGGGGGCATGAAGTCCCGTTGTATTTTTCAAAGCAAGGAGGCTTGAACTTATGGGGGATCCTGACCCCGTCTACCAAGCCCATGTCCATGACATCGAAGCCCAAAGAGTTTTGAGATTCTAAGGACCTCAACTTCTCAGCTATCTCATCCAATCTCCTATCATAAGCTTCTTCCCCAGCGCCCATTACTGTGAACTGGTCCTCTTGGGGGTCTTCTTGAAGTACCCTAGCTGCGGTGGCAGTCCCTTGAACATTTGCTGGAATATTGACCTCAGGATGGAGGTGTGGCCCAAATACCGGAGGGTTGACGTGAGGTTGGACTCTTTCATTGTTACTAGTACCGGCAGTCCCTATATGTGGGTCTTCTTGATTCTGCCTTTCCACCATGGCCCTCAATCTTTCCTGGCTCTGAGCCATGTTGTTCATAACTTCCATAAACTGAGTCATTTGATTCCTCATTTCTAGCCTTTCATTTGCCATTTGATTTCTGACCTTAGTGAGGTCCTGCTGCATCTGATCCATCTGAATTCCCGGAAGGTTGTTTCGGGTTGGATAGCGGTGCGGACAGTTGAGGGGAAATACTCGGCGCCTAGCAATAGTTCCTGAGGCATCACAACAGAGGTTAGCAACAATAAAACAAAACCTACAAAACAAACAAAGGGTTAGTATGCAATGCAGTTATGCTTATTTGCTCTCAAGGTATCCGGTTTGGCATTCAGTTTTGACCCTTCCAGACCCCTGAAGATGCTGCTATTGTTGCTTGAAGAAAACTCAGATGAAGCAAACTAACACAAATATATTACAGAAGGTGAAATAACATAACTTGTTCATTTTACAACACAAGCTCTCTAAGGGGTCAAAATACATTACAAGAAAATAAAAGTACACGGAAAGAAAGCAACAACAAACAAATGGTCAAACACCAAGACCAAACTCATCCTCACGAACTTCCTTGAGAAGTGCTTCGGTCACAGGATCAGCCGGACGCTCCGTGAGATTCCTGATGAGGAGATTCCGGGTCGTAACAGCTGCTGCTAGCTTCTTGTGCTGAGTTTGTTCTTTTGACCTCTTCACCCCTGCTTTGACCTTCAGCTCTGATATCTCCCTCTGGGCTGCTGCCAGGGCTTCTTGTTGTACTTTTGCATTAGCTTCAAGTTGCTCCATCTTGTCTTGAACTCTCTTGTCTTCCAGGGTATGAGCCTCGGTGATCCTGACCCACCGGGCTTGACTCTCCTTCAAATACAAGTCTGTCCTTGCTCTCTGGAACTGGGCTTCCTTGCAAGCATTCTTCAGAATTTGTTCTCCAGCCTTAGACTTTTTGATATAATCCCCAGACTTCTCAATCTTAGTCAGATGCTCTACTCTCATCTTCTCCAACCTCTCAATCTCCCTTATACCTTCACTCCTCTCCCGGAGGGTCTTCTGCAAAGCCTGGGTTAGCTTCTCATTTCTTTCCTTCAAGCTCTCAAACTCCTCCAAACTGATAGTGGCAGGGGGTGGTGCTGAAGATGACTCAGGCATGTCTTCTATGGTAAAGGGCATCCCAGAGAATTGGGCCCGGGCACGGGACCACTCATAATATTGTGCTGATGCCACATTGTTGCACTTCCCCAGAACGGTTATTCCCTTGGTTTGAACATTATCCCAGGCCCAGGCAGCCTGCCTAACAACAGTCAAACTAATCTTGTTCTCACAATAGAGGGTCTCAACCAAGTCCTGTGCCCTAGGAGTGTGGACCAGTGCATAGCCCAGTTGCCTTCTGAACAGCAGAGGATTGTAGTTGATATTGCCCTTAACTCCTATTAAAGGCACATTAGGAAAATGCCCACAGCTGGTGATGATATCCCTGCCCTTGGTGCTCTGAGTGCACCATCTGATATCTGCTGAAGTTAGAACAGTGAGCCTCTTAGCCCAGTTGCTTTGCTGATGAGGATTTAGAAATGCATCTGTCCTGGGTAGATGCCTGAGAAGCCAAGTGTGGAACAATGGAGCACAACACCTCACTAACCTTCCCCTCTGCTTTTCATTTCTCTAATGCACTGAGTAGTAAAGATCCCCCAATAAAGTTGGCACTGGGTTCTTTAGCATGAATAGGTGGATTGCATTCTTGCTGATGAATCGAGGCTCATCTGCAAACAACACAATTCCATATATGCTCAAAGCCAGTAAAGCACAAACAGCTTTCCACTCTCCTAGAGAAGCTTTCAGGGTAGCTTGAGAGATCAAGAAATCCAGATGGAAGCCAGGGATTCCAGCTTTAGAGGTCATATGCTGCTCAATCAGGACAGGCTCCAGATGCAAAGCCTTTGCTACTTCCCCATTAGCAGGAAAGACCATCTCAGGGTTGAAAGGGATTCCAGCCCTGATAGGCACACCAACCAATGATGAGTATTCTTCTAATAGAGGGCCCAACTGAAAGTCTTGGAAAGTGAAACATCTCAGTGGGGGATCATAAAACTGAATGCAGGTGTGGATCAGGCTTCTTTGTGATGGGTCCAGATCCATAACCATGTCAAGTATATCTCCATAACTTTCCCTGAACAATGGTATGTGATCTGGAGTGATCAGGGTTTGAATCCTCCTGATGTCTGATAGCTCTGGCTGGAAGAAGTGATAGGTGATGTTGCTCTTTTTAGGAGCCATGATGCTGAGACTAAATAGAGACAGGTGCTGATGATAATACTGAAGAAGGGGGCCACTGATTGGCTGGTGATAGATGAAGCAGATGCTGATGAAGACAAGTCAAAACTGAAGATGGGGTCAAAACCAAAACCAAATGAGGATGGATACCCTGAAACACAAATAAGCAAATGTCAATATGATGCAATGATTATGTATGCGAATGAAATGCAAGGGTCTGTGACTGAGCTGGATCTGATCAAAATGCCCTGATATAAGTCCAAGTGTGTAAGAAATCCAGATGGAGGTCTATAAATCCAGTAACCAGGGTGGGGGACTCAAATAAAGAGCCACATGTCCAGGGTTTAGAATCACAAGAACTATCCAACATGGAGTATTCTTAACAAACCAAAGTAACAGGGTATTCTGAGGTCAAGGTACCTGCAAACCTGTAAACAGCCCAACCCCCCTCACAGGTGGTGTTCTAAAACAAGGATCCTCAGACTTGGATCAGTTATGAGAAGTGTAAACACTTCTAACCCGGAGGTACAGTGTTTACAATAACCATAACAATTCCTCCTCTAATTCACCTCAGTTTCTGAAGGTCAATACTGAAGGTCATCCAGACTTAGCAGGCTTCCCAGATAGCCCTAGCATTGCAGGAGATCTGCAACACAGAGTTCTCAAGAAGAAACCCATATCTGAACCGTGTTTCATATTCCCGCACTAGACCGAAATGGAATGGGAAAGAATATGATTCACTCTAGCCTAGGTGTCACTCAGGTCCCAGGTGTAGGACCTTAACTCTCAATAGAACCCCACCCACCAAAGGAAAACCAGATCCAGCCAGCAGTACAGTACAACAGTATGATAATATGCAAAGCTATAAAGAAAACAATAAACAACTGTACATAAAGCAAAAACAAATATAAACATACAAACACAAATAAACACATAACACCCCAGTAAACACAAATCAATCAAGCGCTAGGAGGAACCCACAAAAAGAACCAGAAGCCCTGGTTGCAATATAAAGGGTCCCCAGCAGAGTCGCCAAGCTGTCGCTCCCGACAAATGAAAATGGATCAGATGAAGGTACAGACGCGAACGGTCGGCGAGAGGGACAATGAGAACACACAGCCGTGAACTCACTGGAGATGAATAGAGTCGCCAGCTAGGCATTTTTATCCCGGAGGAAAGGCAATGCTGCATAGGCCTAGAAAAAGATGGATAAGACGGTTTGCGAACCAGAGAGACTGAGAAAGGGGGTTGGTTACAACCTGGGAAGGTATTAGCACCCAGATTGTCCGCCGTACTCGACGGGATCCACGCTTGAAAGATTAGTGTTTTAAAGGGGTAGTGTCGGTGCAATTTGTGTATAAAATAGCTGGAAAAGATGTACATGTGTCAGTGTATAGTGTATAAGTGATATGAAGTATGAAAGTGTCAGTGTGAGGAAGGAGTGAAATGCTCAAGATCATGAGGCTAAAGAATAAAGCTAGAAAGAGGGGGAATATACAGAGACTTTTGTTCGATAACTGTTAAGTTATGCCTACGTATCCTCTCGTGCAATGAGGAAGTCAGAACACCGTAGTTCGACCCAAAGAGACTGAAAGGTGAATTGACTTGTGAACTGCTTACTCGTCTATGCTCAAGTGTATGACCTGTCTGGCTCAGGTGCAAACTGTCTTGCATTAGACGGAAGAAGCGAGCTCTCGTTTGTGAGTGAATGAGATGAGAAAAGAATCCTGAAGGAGACGATTATTATTTGTTTTTGAGTTTTCAGTCTTTTATTGTTTTTTGGATTTTTGTCATAAGTTAATGAGCTTAAGTCTAAACCAATGGATTTAGTAAACTCATCACATCTTCCCTCTGTTTAGGGGTAATGAGAATACCTTAAGTGTGAAGTCAGCTTCTCACACCTAATCACCTTTGGTGTAGGATTAAGATCATTAACCTACTTGTTGATTATTTAGATGTTTTGTGATTTTTGTTTAGTGCTAAGTAATGAGGTTAAGCCATAATCAAGGATTAAACAGACTCATTACACCATCCTAATAGAAGGATAATAGATGAGAATGTTTAAGGTGAGGAAAGCTCCTCAACTTAATCCATGATTAGGGATTAAACTCATGACAAAACAAGCCTTTATTAGGTGGATTTTAGATTAATGGTAAGATGATGAAATGATTTTTAGGGTTTGTAAGACAACTTGAGGGGGACTTGTCCATTAACACTAGGGTTAGTCCTTCTTAACCAATTAAGGAAGAATTAGAACCCTGATGCAAGGCCCAAGTTACAAGTGTGATGTCTTGATGATTATTAAGTGAATTGATTAAGAGATTTAAACACATTAAGGGTTTAACACTTAGGATTAAAGTTATACACTCCATCCTAAGAGAAGGATGCAGGCATAAGCTTAATCACAAAGCCTTAAAGCCTTTAGGGTTTAGTCTCTGATTATGGGATGAGAAGAGAAGACTCAAGGAGAAACACAAAGGTAAAACTATGAGGGGAGACTAATCAAAACCCTAATTCATTGTCATGCTTGGTTGTTCCTAAGGTTTGTGAGGTTTTCAAGAGCAATCTTCAAAGAGAACCACCAGGAAGCAGATGAACAGGATCAAGAGAAGCAAAGTGACTTGCTTCATTCAAGAAGTCAAGTCACTTGAAGAAAGAAAGTGGGAGGAACAAGAATGAGCAAGCTCAATCTCAAACACATACATAAATGCAGCAATGGATGCAAGAGAGATGAAAAGAAAAGTTATGAGAAGTGAAGGCAAATTCACTTCTCAAGTTCACTTACCACCTGAAATGTTAGAAAGAAATGCAATGCAATGCTAAATGGGATGAAATGGTATGATGCTAAACAAAACTAGAAGCATGTTGATGATGATAATGATGCTATGGGATGCTACAAGCATGAGACAAGGCATGGGGATGTTCATACAAGTTCATGGATGCAAATGGTGCAAATTTAGAAGCATGGATACACATGAAAAGTCATGAAACATACATGGCATACAACATGGCAAATGCAAGATGCAATGATCACACATGCTTTCTATACGTCTTATGATGTCAAATGAATCAAATGGAGGCATGGAATGGCATGGCAAGTCATGTTATGCAAGAGAATGTAAGAAAGATGCAAATGGAAGCCCAAATTAGGGTTTATGGATCAAACAACAAACAAAAACCAAAAACAGAAGCAAACCCTAAGATAAAAAATGGAAAATGCCACCCAAAGAAACCCTAAACCTATACTAAACCAAGGTCCAAAGGGGAGGTCCCAACTCTCAACCAATATCAAGTTATGATTTTTCTAAGTTATTAGGGTTTTTAGGGTTCCTAAACAAAAGAAATGCCAAACAAACTGAAAATGCAAGATCAAACCATGGCCATTTTATCCTAGAAACTACATGCTAAACACAAAACAATGCAAGAAGAATCAATGTCCAACCCTTTCCAGATAGGCAGAAATGAATTTTTGAACTTTGGATCAAATTAATGCACAAAAAATGATTTAATTCAATGGAAAATTCTCAAAATGCATCAAGATTAAAAAAGAAATTTGGTTTGAAGGTTGGACAATGTTTCTAAATGTCTTAGAACATTTCATGAATTTTTTTGTGATTTTTAAATACCTAAAAGTATTTTTAATAAATTAATTTCCATTAATCAAATAAAAATAATCTTTTAAATATTTAAAAATACTTTTTTAAAGATAAAAAATAAAATGAAAATATTTTTGTGTCATAAAAATTAATAAAACCTAGGAAAAAAAGTTTCATAATTTTGTAAGACTTTTTACTATTTTAAATAAATTAAACAAAACAAATAAGAAAAATATGAAAATAAATGAAAATAAAGGAAAGTCAACAAAATGGAGGGATGAGATTGAGTCTGAGTTTGAATTTGTTGACCACGCGCGTTATCCAAGGGTCCAGGTTGTTTCTGAGTTAATTAATTAAATTATGATTAATTAAACTAAACACGTGGATTAGGGCTAATTGGATGCATCTGGGCCTTCCATTCGCGCGGGGAGTCAAACATTTCAACGCATCCAACGCTCTAGATTCAAACTGGCTTAATGACAAGGATTAGGGCATAATCACATTCAGGCTGCCGGAGAAGACTTCCGGTCGTCTTCTCCGGCCAGCATCTCCCCTGAAAATCCCCCAAAACCCCAAAAACCTAACTAAAATGAAATCTAAGAATTGGGAAATGATCCCCACTCACTCACGAACCAAAACCCCATCTCAAAACAAATTTATATTTCCCCAGAAGCATGAATCGAAACAAACAAATTTTAGGGCACGCAAGTTTTAGAGATCAATTAAATGTTCATTTCATCACTATTTCAAAAACCAAAAGCACCAGGATACTCAGTGAAGCATAGAGAACAAGTTTAAAACAAAAGAAATGATTTCTGGAAAAAATATTTTTCAAGCTACCTGAGATTCGAAGCTTTCACTCTGATGACTTTCTGGCCACTTCCTTCAGTGCAATCCACTCCACTTGACCCTCTGGTGATGCTTGAATGCTCAAGAGGAATTTATGTTGGCTGGATGCGGAGTTTGACAAGCTTCTGCTCAAGCTCAGTCAGAAATGGCAGGGATGATTCAGGCAGTTTCAAGCCATTGTGAGTGGTTCTTTGTGATCAGAATAATGAGTGGAGAAGGTCTGTGGTGTTTGTTTGGTTGTTTGTGAGCTATGGAGAGAGTTTCGAATGAAACTGCAAGTTGAGGTGAGAAATGGCAATGGGGTGTTCTTGCTTGTTTCAGGCCTGGCTCTTGGTGGTTTGAGGTCTATGAAGTATGGTGAGTTGAAGTGTGGAAATGGCTTGGATGTTTGATGGCTGGGCAGAGAGATTCGAAGCAATATGCAGCTGGGGTGTGTTTTGTGAATGTCATCTTATGAAGTGTTTCAGCCTGGCCTCTTCATATCTTTGGCTTGCCAAGGGATATAGTATTTTAATCCTATAGGTCAGATGATGTGACCTGGCCTATAGTGATTGGTAAGTTTGCTTTTGCAAAAAAGTCAAATTTTGTGTAAGGAAAGTATGGCTCATGATCTAGGCTAGTACAAGATATGGTTCTGGTGCAGCATGGTGTGTGTTTGATGTTGGGAAGGTCCAGCAGCCAATGCATCAAGTGGAGAGAAGCACAATGATGTTTTTGCAAGTTGGCACACTTTTGAAACTTCATGAAAAAGTCTAGTTACACAAACCATAACCATGTGAAACCTTGGTCCAATTCTGACTTTTAGGACCTATTGAATGTTTGCATACTGGTTTGAAGTGAATTAGAAGTTGCAATTGGCTTTGGTTCATGATTTTGCAAAATTCTCATGTGAAGCATGCCTTGAAAATCAATGATTTTAGCCAACTTTGCCACACCATAACTTTTGATCCAAGAAGAATTTGATCATGTTCTTGTACTTTTTGAAAAGGGAAAGATGAGATCTACAACTTTCATGACCAAATTTTTTCCATTTGAAGCATTTTTGGATCAAGAATCAAGGCTTGAAAAATGACCTAAAAATGAGGCATTCTTGAAAAGTCAACTATGCCCAAAAAGTCAACATTTGCAAAACTTCCAAATTCTTGATTTCTATGAACTTCAACCTTCTTCCATGATCAAATAAAGATCATATACACTCAAAATGATGAAGATCACCCATTGGTTGGGTCATTGGGGGCCTCAGATGCCCTGATTTTGCACTGACTTGTCCAGAAAGTCAACCCTTGATCAGATGACTTCCCCCTGGAATTTCTTCATGAAAATTGATATGCATACTCCCTATACCATATAGAGACCAATGGAAACAAGAATGACCAAAAAATTTGGAGTTATGGCCTCTGAAACCAAAACCCTAATTTTAGGTCAACTGTGTAGTCAAACTTGGCTCTGCATCCACTCAAACCCTAGTTCTTGTGATTCTTTTGAAATATTGATTTTGAGAGGATGTTATATGATATATGAACACATATGGACCCCTTTGAAATGATTGGTAGCCTTTGGAGTGGCTCAAAGTGCCCTTGGATTGCTCAGATCACAAACCCTAGATGCAGATGACTTTGAATCTATGCAGTGAATCAAAAATGAGATATGAGGTGCTATGATTGTGTTTATGCATATGAAATGATCACAAGCCATGGTGAAATGGGTGAGGGCAAATTTTGGGTGTTTACAAATTTGGGGTGTTTACAGATATCAAATTTGGGGTGTTTACAGATATCAACCGACCCAGCAACCTGGTGGTGAGAGCCTTTGATGGTTCTAAGAGATCGGTTCTGGGTGAGATTGAGTTGCCTATAACGATTGGCCCGCAAACTTTCAAAACGACCTTCTACGTGATGGATATACAGCCCGCCTACAGCTGTCTATTGGGAAGGCCATGGATTCACGCCGCTGGCGCCGTGACCTCAACCCTTCACCAGAAGTTAAAATTCGAGTGGGAGGGTCAAGTCTTTACAATCTGTGGAGAGGAGGATATTTTTGTCAGCCACCTGGCTACCTATAAGTACATTGAGATGGATGGGGAGATCCATGAAACAATGAGTCAAGGGTTCGAGGCCTTGAATGTGAATGAAACATCTGCTGTACCTGGAACTTCAATGACATCTTACCAACAAGCCCGGAAGGTTGTTGAGGAAGGAACTGCCCAAGGCTGGGGCAAACTACTACCGGTGGAGAAGAAAGAGGACAGATTTGGGTTGGGTTACAAACCAACTCAACAAGGTCAAGCAGAGGCTGCAAAAGAGCCCAACTTTGTTAGTGGGGGTATGCTCACCCCCGATGCTGTCAACAATTTGGAAGACGAGGATGAAAGCGACCGCAACCTGGAGAGTTGGATCCGTCCAAAGATCCCGGGGAGCAGTATCTCAAACTGGTCTTCCCAGGAAATTATAAGAGTTACTCATGCAAAGTAATTATTTTTTCCTGTATTTTTATAGCATGCATCAAAGTCTTGCATCTTGCCCAAGATGACAAGACTCATTTTGTAATCGGGCCATCTGTACTTTTTGTGCAAACAAGATTAATCAATGAAATATCAGACATCTTTTTGCAAACGAGTCTTTTCTTTTCCGCTCACTGTTTTTCCATTTTTCTTTTTGTACAAAAAATGAATGGCAATGTTTTCAAAATGACAACTTTATTTCACTTTTCTAAACAAGATTAAAATCAAATCACTAAAATGAACAAACTGAACCCTTGCAGAGTGTGCCTTCCAGACAGCACCGATAACAACACGGCTATGACTTCGTATGACTTTGACAATCCAATCAATCAAGCTGATGAAAGGGTTGAAGAAGAATGTGAGCTTCCTGAAGAGCTAGCCAGGTTGTTGAGACAAGAGGAAAAGGTTATTACTCCTCACCAGGAGGAGGTTGAAGTGATCAATCTTGGTACAAATGAAGACGTGAAAGAGGTTAAAATCGGGGCCTGCTTACAAGACTCAGTGAAGAGACAACTGATTGACCTGCTTCAAGAGTATGTGGACGTGTTCGCTTGGTCTTATCAAGATATGCCAGGGTTGGATACCGACATTGTTGTGCACAAGCTGCCTTTGAGAGAAGAATGCCCGCCGGTAAAACAGAAACTGCGCCGTACTCGCCCGGACATGGCAATGAAAATCAAGGAAGAGGTACGAAAGCAATGGGACGCCGGGTTCCTTGCCGTAACTAGCTATCCGCCGTGGGTTGCTAACATAGTACCTGTGCCTAAGAAAGACGGCAAAGTGAGAATGTGTGTTGACTACCGAGATCTGAACAGAGCTAGCCCGAAAGATGATTTCCCATTACCTCACATCGATGTATTGGTGGATAATACAGCTCAGTTCTCGGTATTCTCCTTCATGGATGGATTTTCAGGATACAATCAGATTAAGATGTCACCTGAAGACATGGAAAAGACAACCTTCATCACACCCTGGGGCACGTTCTGCTACAAGGTAATGCCATTTGGGCTCAAGAATGCCGGTGCGACGTATCAACGGGCTATGGTGACATTATTCCACGATATGATCCACAAAGAAATAGAATGTTATGTGGATGACATGATTGCCAAGTCCCTCACTGAAGAAGATCACCTGGTAAATCTGCTGAAACTATTCAAGCGTATGAGGAAGTACCAACTGAAGTTGAACCCCAACAAATGCACATTCGGGGTGCGATCTGGTAAGCTGCTGGGATTTATTGTAAGTGAGAAAGGGATTGAAGTTGACCCTGATAAAGTCAAAGCCATCCAAGAGATGCCTGCACCGAAGACAGAGAAGGAAGTTCGAGGGTTCTTAGGTCGATTGAACTACATTTCACGGTTCATATCTCACCTTACAACAACCTGTGAACCCTTGTTCAAATTGTTGAGAAAAGAACAGACGGTCAGGTGGAACGAAGACTGTCAGAAGGGCTTTTGACAAGATCAAGGAATACTTACAAGAACCTCCAATCCTTATGCCTCCAGTTGAAGGAAGACCTCTGATCATGTACTTGACCGTATTAGAAGAGTCAATGGGGTGTGTGCTGGGCCAGCATGACGAGTCTGGTCGAAAAGAGTATGCAATATACTACCTAAGCAAAAAGTTTACCGACTGTGAACAACGTTATTCACTGCTCGAGAAAACTTGCTATGCTTTAGCGTGGGCTGCTCGTCGACTGAGACAGTAGATGTTGACCCACACTACCTTGTTGATCTCGAAGATGGACCCAGTCAAGTACATTTTTGAGAAGCCAGCACTTACCGGACGGGTTGCAAGATGGCAAATGATCCTCACAGAGTATGACATCCAGTACACATCTCAGAAAGCCATCAAGGGCAGTGTATTGTCTGAATATCTTGCTGAGCAACCCATTGATGATTACCAGCCTATGAGATTTGACTTCCCTGATGAAGACATCATGTTCATAAAAGCAAAAGATCACGAAGAGCCTATTCACACCGAAGGGCCTGACCCGGAAGAAGAATGGACTATGATGTTTGATGGGGCTGTTAACATGAATGGTCGTGGTGTTGGTGCAGTACTCATTACACCTAAAGGAGTTCACATGCCTTTCTCGGCAAAACTCACTTTTAACTGCACTAACAACAAAGCTGAATACGAAGCTTGCATTATGGGTCTCGAGGAGGCCATTGACCTCAGGATCAAGACATTGACTGTATTCGGAGATTCAACTTTGGTAATCAATCAAACCAACGGCAAATGGTACACCCACCAGGATCATCTAATACCTTACAGGGATTATACAAGGAGGTTATTGACTTTCTTTACAACAGTCAGGCTTGAGTATATCCCTCGGGACGAGAATCAGTTTGCAGATGCTCTGGCTACCATTTCGTCCATGATCAAAGTTCAAACCGCCAACTTTGTACCTCAGATCTCAGTGTCCAGACTTGACAGGCCAGCATATGTGTTCGCAGCGGATGTTGTTAAAGATGATAAGCCTTGGTTCCATGACATTAAGTGCTTCTTGGAGGATCAAACATACCCACCTGGGGCATCTTCCAATGATAAGAAGACTTTGAGAAGGCTTGCTGGTAGTTTCTTTCTGAACACTGATGGTTCCCTGTACAAAAGGAACTTTGATATGGTACTCCTCAGATGTGTTGACAAGACGGAAGCAGATTTGTTGATGCATGAAGTGCATGAAGGGTCCTTTGGTACCCACGCGGGAGGGCATGCTATGGCTAAGAAGTTGCTAAGATCAGGCTATTACTGGATTACAATGGATGCTGATTGTTGTGCCTACGCCAGGAAATGCCATAAATGCCAGATTTATGCAGATAAGGTGCATGTGCCTCCCAATCCTTTGAATGTGATGTCTTCACCCTGGCCCTTCGCTATGTGGGGCATTGACATGATTGGCAAGATTGAACCGACTGCTTCGAATGGCCACAGATTCATCCTGGTTGCCATTGACTATTTCACAAAGTGGGTTGAAGCAGTCTCCTATGCAAATGTTACAAGGCAAGTAGTAGCCAGATTTCTGAAAAGAGATATCATCTGTCGATATGGAGTGCCCGAGCGAATCATTACTGATAATGGTTCCAATCTAAACAACAAAATGATGGCAGAACTATGCCGGGACTTCAAAATTCAACATCACAATTCTTCCCCTTACAGGCCAAAGATGAATGACGCTGTTGAGGCAGCAAATAAGAATATCAAGAAGATTGTGCAGAAGATGGTAGTCACTTACAAGGACTGGCATGAAATGCTACCATTTGCCTTGCATGGGTACCGCACGTCAGTCAGAACATCCACTGGGGCAACACTGTATCAACTTGTCTATGGTATGGAAGCTGTCCTACCGGTTGAAGTTGAATTACCCTCTCTACGGGTATTGATGGATGTTAAGCTGAACGAAGCAGAATGGGTTCGGGCCCGATACGAACAGCTGAGTCTGATTGAAGAGAAAAGATTGTCTGCAATCTGTCATGGGCAGTTATATCAGAAGAGAATGAAGAAAGCCTTCGATCAGAAAGTCAGGCACCGAGAGTACCAAGTGGGAGATCTTGTGCTGAAGAGAATCCTCCCTCCTCATACAGACCACAGGGGCAAGTGGACTCCAAATTACGAAGGACCATTTGTGGTAAAGAAAGTTTTTTCCGGTGGAGCACTGATGCTCAGCACCATGGATGGTGAATACTTCCCGTCCCCTGTGAATTCAGACGCAGTTAAAAAATACTTCGCATAAAATGACCCGCTGGACACAAAAACAGAATGTAAGTCCAGGCAAAAATGGGGCATCCCGGCGAGTCAAAAACAGAATAAAAGGCTCGGGCAAAAATAAGGGAAAATAGACAAAAAAATGTACACCCGCTGAGTTGAAAAGCCACATTGGACAGCTCAGGCAAAAATGGGTATCCCGATGGATTGAAAACCCGAAAGGGCGATCCATGCAAAATAAGGGAATAAGCGAACAACTGCATTCTGAATTTGTCCGTATCGTTTACAACTTGCTAAGCTTTGAAAGGATCAAGCTTCAATCAGAATCAACATTCTTCAGAAAGTAAGACGGGAAGAGCGTCAAAAGTCATACGAGTCATAGTAAAGAGGAAGCTCCTCAAAGCGTCATCAACATTGCCAGCATTTTGTTTCTCAATTTGTAACAATCTCCTCATTCCAGGGGACATGTTTCTTTGACTGTATCTCGCCAATTCAGGGCACATGAATTAATAAAAATCAGATTTTCAGTCATGTCTCGTCTTGTACATTTCCATTTATTTGCAAAAAATGTCTGATGTCTTAAAGAAAAAACTGATTGCATGAATACAGATGTGTATCTTCAAATAAAAACGTGCTTGCAGGAAATATGCTTACTCTCAGAAGTATCTAAACTCCTATGACGGAATCCAGTAAGGGATGCCTCAGGATTATTTTGTGCGTTTCTATATCTTTGCAGGATTGCAGGTATCCAGAGCGCAACTTGGGGCATGAAAGCTTCACTCCAGCAAGCTGACAACTCAATACTCGGCGCCCAAAATGCCTTCTACCCAACTGAGTTGCCACTTGCTACTTATCCCCATCAGAATTGCCAGGGCAATGCCAGAAGGCGCCCATATCCCCGGCTGAGTCAAGGATCCTCTTCAACAGAATCCCTAGGGAGGTCTTTCAGTGATCTCTCTTTCTCCCCAGCCCAGTTGCCATCTCATCCTCAGTCGAGTACAAAAGTCAGGGAACCATCTCCCCACAGAGCTCCAGCCTCTATCCAGAAGAGCAGCGCGCGAAGGAATCACAACAGAGTGAAGAAAGCTTCTACAAACCCCAGCTGGGTCCCGCATTACTGAGATAGGTTTATCAGTAACCTGAATCCCCAAGCAGATATCATCTCATCAGATCTACCAATGATCTCATCCCAGCTGGGATGTCCATTTCAACAGATCGATCGAAGATCTTCGTGGCAGCGGGATCCGAATCCCGGTTTGGTATCTTTGCATAATCATAGCATTCACATCATAACCACCCACAAAGCGTAGCATTCCGTTTAATACGGAGCATTACGACAAAAATCCAACATATAGCATAATCATAAGCCATGTTTTGAATCAACACTTGTGAATAATGACAATCCGTCAATATACAGAATACTTCCCCCAAATCCCCAGCGGAAGTTCCCCAGCAAAAGCAGTTGCCTCCCAAACACCAGTGTATATACTCTTTTGGCACCCGTCCGTGTCAATACCCCCCAATAAAGTCGCCCGAACACTCTGTGCAAACAAAACCACTTGTATTACAGATACTTTTTGACACCCATCTGTGTCATAGCCCCAGCAGAAAGCCAAAGACGTCCTCTTTGCACTCACAAATACTTACATATGATAATCCTTTGACACCCGTCTGTGTCATATCCCCAACACAGTCATCTATACTTTGTACATCAGATACTTGTTCATACTACACTCTTTTCCTTTTGGCACTCGTCCGTGTCGCTCTCCCCAGCAGTTAAATACTCATCTATATACCAATCACCTTTATACAGATACTCGTCCGTATCTTGTATATACCACCCAAATCCCCTCAGAGTCAACACTAGTCCTTGTTCTTTGTTAACTCGATGGTACTCGTCCGTATCATCATCTCAGAGCATGCGTCGGGAGTTTGTTTCTACATGATACTCATCCGTATCATAGTTTTAAGGATGCTCGTCCGCATCTTTAATCTATACACAACATCTAAACACTTACCCTTTTATTTCTTGGATGTAAACACTCGTCCGTGTTTACTACTCCCCAGTAGATCGCCAACAAAGCAAATTTTCTTTTTCTGACACTCGTCCTGTGTCATGATAAACCCTGAGAGCAGCCGTACCCTGCTAGGTGGTCGTCCTCCACCTCTTGATGGCCATCCTCCATCATGTTCATCCGATGGCCGTCCCCATCGTTGATATTTAGCAGCCGTCCCCTGCTAGGTGGTCGTCCTCCACCTCTTGATGATCGTCCTTCATCATTTTATCCAATGGCCATCCCCATTGTTGATTTTGGTTATCTGACATTCGTCCTATGTCATGACAAACCTTGAGAGCAGCCGTCCCCTGCTAGGTGGTCGTCCTCCACCTCTTGATGGTCGTCCTCCATCATGCTCATCCGATGGCCGTCCCCATCGTTGACCTTTTATCCGGCATTCGTCCTATGTCGCGATATTTTCGGCAGCCGTACCCTGCCTGGTGGTCGTCCTCCACCTTAGATGACCGTCCCTCATCTTATACCCAACAGAGCAGCCGTCCCCTGCTAGGTGATCACCCTTCACCTTTGATGACCGTACCTCATCATTTGTTTATTTCATTCATTCTTTAACCCGATGGCCGTCCCCGTCGTGGTCCCTTTTCCTTTCAGTTTAGCCCGATGGCCGTCCCCATCGTTGGTTACTTTGCTTTGTGAACTTGATGGTCGTCCCCGTCATGTTTCATTAATCCCCAGAGAATTTTACAGCTTTATCTTGGTGGCCGTCCCCGTCATAATTCTTTTATCCCCAGCATGTCGGCCATCCCCGTCATTGCTTTATTTTCCGCACTTTTCCCAGCATGTCGGCCGTCCCCGTCATTGCTCTTTACCCAGCAGTCGTCCTCTGCTCGACGGTCGTCCTCCGTCGCCCATACTTTATAATATATTTTATTTTCTTTTGCAATCTATATCCCTTTTCTTCTTCATTCTGTGAGTGCAAATTTCGGACTGTCTTTGGTATTCAACCACAAGTTATCTTGTTTGCCTGTTAAGCCGTTGCTTACAACCTGCACAGCTAACTCATGTTTGAATAGGGGCAGCTGTAAACACCCCAAATTTGCCCTCACCCATTCACACCATGGCTTGTGATCATCTCATATGTATAAACACAATCATAACATCTCATATCACATTTTTAAGTCTCTGCATTGGTTCAAAGTCATCTGCATCTAGGGTTTGTGATCTGAGCAATCCAAGAGCTTCTTGAGCCACTCCAAAGGTCAACAATCACTTCAAGGGGGTCCATGTGTGTTCAAGCATCATATTATATCCTCTCAAAGTCAAGAATGCCAAAGAATCACAAGAACTGGGATTGGTATGGAGGCAGAGCCAGGTTTGACTGCACAGATGACCTAAAATTAGGGTTTTGGTTTCAGAGGCCATGACTCCAAATTTTTTGGTCATTCTTGTTTCTATTGGTCTCTATATGGTATGGGGAGTATGCATATCAATTTTCATGAAGAAATTCCATGGGGAAGTCATCTGATCAAGAGTTGACTTTTCAGACAAGTCAGTGCAAAATCAGGGCATCTGAGGCCCCCAATGACCCAACCAAGGGGTGATCTTCATCATTTTGAGTGTATATGATCTTTATTTGATCATGGAAGAAGGTTGAAGTTCACAAAATTCAAGAATTACAAGTTTTTGCAAAGTTGACTTTTTAGGGCATGGTTGACTTTTAATGAAATGTCATTTTATGCAACTTTTTCAACCCTTACTTTTTGATCCAAAAATGCTTCAAATGGAAAAACTTTGGTCATGAAAGTTGTAGATTAGATCTTTCCCTTTTCAAAAAGTACAAGAACATGACCTAATTCATTTTGGATCAAAAGTTATGGTGTGTCAAAGTTGGCAAAAATCACTAATTTTCAAAATATGCCTCAAATGAGAAACTTGCAAAAACTTTGTACCAAGGCATTTGTGACTTCTAGTTCATATCAAACCAATGTGCAAGCATCACACAAGTTCTAAAAATCAGATTTGAACCAAATTTCTCATGTTTCATGGTTTGTATAGCAAGATCTTTCCATATGAACCAAAAGTGATCAACTTGCAAAAACCATCATCACACCTCACCCACTTGTTGCCTTGGCTGCTGAACCATCCCTAACATTTCCCCTCACCCTGCTGCGCCAGCCCACACACTTGTACTAGCCTAGAACACAACCCATGCCTCTCTTACACAAAGGTTGACAATTTGCAAAAGTGGCCATACCAATCAATAAAGGCCAAGTCACATCATCTGACCAATGGGATTAATTTATGCAAAGAAAATGCTAGCCATTACACACAAGAAGCCAGCCTGAAAACACACCACAACACACATTCACAAACTCTCTCCAATTTGCATTTCCCTTCGAATCTGATTCCACAAGCCATAAACACTCAAACAAACTTCACTAATCATTTCACCATGCTTCATTGATCCAAAACCAACAAGACCTAAGCCTGAAACCAGCAAGAACATTGCTTTTCCATTTTTCACTCTCAAAGCAAAAGCTTTCGAATCTCATTTCACAGGCCACAAACACTTGAACAAACTTCACAAACCTTCTCCACTCATCATTCTGATCACAAAGAACTCCTCACCTTGGCCAAAAACTGCCTGAATAACAAACACCATTCTGACCTGAGCTTGAGCAGAAGCTGTGCAAACTCTCAAACCAACTACCACAAACCTTTTCCAAGCATTGAAAGCTTCTCAGGAGGTCAAGTGGAGTAGATTGCAAGCAGGAAACTAGCCAGAAAGTGTCAGAAATCAAAGCTCCAGTTCAGGTGAGCTTCATGAACTTTTTTTCCAGAGCTTACTTTTTAAGTTTCTAGATGGTAAAGCATGCTTCACTGATCACACTGAACTTGTTACTTTTGAAAAAGAGTGAGAAATGAGCCTGTATGATGTTTCTGAAATTTTTGCAGTTTTGAATGTTTGTTTCGAATCTTGTTTGTGTGTTGAAATAAATGATTTTTGTTGCTGGAATCTTGTTTAGAATAAGCTAAGGTTTGATTCTGGAGAGTTTGGCATGATTTCATGGCGTATTGAGAGAGATTAGAAAATGATATGGCCGGAGAAGACGACCGGAACAGTGTTCCGGTCGCCTGAGAGTCATTAGGGTTTGTTTAATTAGGGCTAAGTGTAATTAAGCCAGTTTGAATGTGGACCGTCCAAACCCGCGCGCAGTCAACTCCCGCCCTTGCCAGTTTGAATCTCACGCGTTGGATCTGATTACTTTTACTTTTCAGTTTAAAAATTCATTTTATTTTCATAATATTTCATTTGTTTTATACAATTTATTAAAAATAGCAAAAATGTTTTAAAAATTATGAAACTTTTTGTCAAAAGTTTCATTAATTTTTAAAACACAAAAATATTTTTATTTTCATTTTTAGCATTAAAAAAGTATTTTTAAATATTTAAAAGTTTATTTTTAATTGATTAATGAAAATTAATTTATTAAAAATACTTTTAGGTATTTAAAAATCACCAAAAAATTCATGAAATGTTTTAAGACATTTAGAAACATTGTCCAACCTTCAAACCAAATTTATTTTTTGATCTTGATGCATTTTGAGAATTTTCCATTGAATTAAAATCATTTTTATGCACTATTTTGATCCAAACTTCAAAAAATCATTTCTGCCTAACCATGAAGGGTTGGACCTTGATTCTTTTTGCATTGCATTGTGTTTAGCATGTAGTTTGTGAGATTAAATGGCCATGATTTGATCTCTCATTTTCAATTTGTTTGATAATTTTCTTGTTTAGGAACCCTAAAACCCTAGAAAACTTAGAAAATTCATATCTTGAGTTAGGTTAGGAGTTGAAACCTCTCCTTTGGGAAGTGAGTTAGTATAGGATTAGGGGTCCTTTGAGTGCATTTTCAATTTTTTATAATGTTGTTTGCTTCTGGTTTTGGTTTTTGTTTGTTGCATTGAACATAAACCCTAATTTGGGCTTCCATATGCATCCATCTTGCATTTTCTTGCATAACATGACTTGCCATGACATTCCATGCTTCCATTTGATTCATTTAACATCATAAGACATATTGAAAGCATGCTTGATCATTTCACCTTGCATTTGTCATGTTGTATGCCATATGCATCTCATAACTTTTCATGTATGTTCTTGGTTCTTAACTTGCTCCATTTGCATTCATAAGCTTGTATGATCATCCACATGTTTTGTTTCTGGTTTGTAGCATCTCATAGCATCATTATCATCATAAACATGCTTCTGATTTTGATTTACTTCATACCATTTCATCTCATTTTGCATTGCATTGCATTTTCTCTTCTAACTTTTCAGGTGGTAAGTGATTTTGAGAAGTGAATTTGCCTTCACTTCTCATAACTTCTCTTCATCTCTCTCTTGCATCCATTGCTGCATTTTTGTTTGTGTTTGAGTTTGAGCTTGCTCATTCTTCTTCTTCCCACTTTCTTTCTTCAAGTGACTTGACTTCTTGAATGAAGCAAGTTGCTTTGCTTCTCTTGATCCTTTCATCTGCTTCCTGGTGGTTCCATTGAAGACTTCTCTTGAAAACCTCACAAACCTTAGGAACAACCAAGCATGACAATGATTAGGGTTTTGATTAGTCTCCCCTCTTAGTTTTACCTTTGTGTCTCTTTTGAGTCCTCTCTTCTCATCTCATAATCAGGGACTAAACCCTAAAGGCTTTAAGGCTTTGTGATTAAGCTTATGCCTGCATCCTTCTCTTAGGATGGAGTGTATAACTTTAATCCTAAGTGTTAAACCCTTAATGTGTTTAAATCCTTTAATCAATTCATATAATAATCACTAAGACATCAAGCTTGTAACTTGGGCCTTGCATTAGGGTTCTAATTCTTCCTTAATTGGTTAAGAAGGACTAACCCTAGTGTTAATGGACAAGTCCCCCTCAAGTTGTCTTACAAATCATAAAATTCACTTCTTCATCATACCACTAAATAAAATCCACTTAATAAAGGCTTTGTTTTGTCATGAGTTTAATCCCTAATCATGGATTAAGCTGAGGAGCTTTCCTCAGCTTAAACATTCTCATCTATTATCCTTCTATTAGGATGGTGTAATGAGTCTGTTAAATCCCTGATTATGGATTAACCTCATTACTTAACACTAAACAAAAACCAAAAAACACCTAAATAATCACAAGTAGGTTAATGATCTTAATCCTACATCAAAAGTGATTAAGTGTGAGAATCTGACTTCACACTTAAGGTACTCTCATTACCCCTAATCAGAGGGAAGATGTGATGAGTTTACCAAATCCACTGGTTTAGGCTTAAGCTCATTAACTTATGACAAACATCCAAAAGCAATAAAAGACTGAAAACTCAAAAACAAACAATAATCGTCTCCTTCGGGATTCTTTTCTCATCACCCTCACTCACAAACGAGGACTTGCTTCTTCCGTCTAATGCAAGACAGTTCGCACCTGAGCCAGACAGGTCATACACTTGAGCATAGACAAGCAAGCAGTTCACAAGTCAATTCATCTTTCAGTCTCTTTGGGTCGAACTACGGTGTTCTGACTTCCTCATTGCACGAGAGGATACGTAGGCATAACTTAACAGTTATCGAACAAAAGTCTCTGTATATTCCCCCTCTTTCTAGCCTCATTCTTTTAGCCTCATAGTCATGAGCATTTCACTCTTATCCTTACACTGACACTGTATATATCACACTCCACACTTCTTTTACACTGACTCCTGTACATCCTTTTCCAGCTCTTTTATACACAGATTGCACTGACACTACCCCTTTAAAACACAAATCTTTTAAGCGTGGATCCCGTCGAGTACGGCGGACAATCTGGGTGCTAATACCTTCCCAGGTTGTAACCAACCCCCTTTCTCAGTCTCTCTGGTTCGCAACCGTTTTATCCATGTCTTTTCCTAGGTCTATGCAGCATTGCCTTTCCTCCGGGATAAAAATGCCTAGCTGGCGACTCTTTTCATCTCCAGTGAGTTCACGGCTGTGTGTTCTCATTGTCCCTCTCGCCGACCGTTCGCGTCTGTACCTCTATCTGGGCCTGGTCCCACTTATCGGGGGCGACAGCTGCCAGGAAGGCCTCGTATTCCTCCTGGTTGTTGGAAGTGAGGAAATATAAGGTTAAGGATACTTCGATGATGTTCCCTTCCTCGTTCTCTATAATAACCCCGGCTCCACTACCCGCTGGGCCGGATGCCCCGTCCACGAAAATAGTCCATCTGGAGGAAGATTTTGGCTCCTGTTCAGTGGAAGTGAGTTCTGCTACGAAGTCGGCCAGTGCTTGGGCTTTGAGAGCTTGTCTTCCCTCGAATTTGATGTCGAATTCGGACAGTTCCAACGACCATTTTAACATTCGCCCGGCCATATCTGGTCGACTGAGCAATTGTCTTATGGATTGATCGGTTCTTACGATGATGGTGCGGGCCAAGAAATAATGGCGTAGCCTTCTGGCTGCGAAAAGGAGGGCTAGGGCCACCTTTTCTACCTGGAGGTACCGAATATCCGGGCCATGGAGGGCCTTGCTCGTAAAATAAACAGGCTTCTGTCCCTCAGGCAAGTCGCATATGAGGGCCGCGCTCACTGCTTCGTTCGCAACGACAAGATAGAGATAAAGTACCTCCCCTTCTTCAGGTCTGGACAAAACTGGGGGTTCACTTAGTTCCTTCTTCAGGTGGGACAACGCTAGCTCGCACTCCTCTGTCCATTCGAAAGTGGCCTCTTTGCAGAGAGCTTGTAAAAGGGGACAGTGTGTTAAGCGAATTTTGCTACGAACCGAGCGAGGGAAGTGAGGACCCCATTTAGTGATTGTATGGATTTTTTAGAAGTAGGAGTTGGAAGTTCTATGAATGCCCGACATTTGTCGGGATTGGCTTCGATGCCTCGTTCGGTCAGATAGAATCCGAGGAACTTCCCCGCCCGGACCCCAAATGTACATTTCTCGGGATTGAAACGCATTTTGCATTTTCGTGCCTGATCGAACACTTTTCGTAAGTGGGACGCGTGGTCCGTTTCTTGTTGGGATTTGACGATCATGTCGTCCATATATACTTCGAGCATATCCCCGATTTCTGCCCGGAATACCTTATTCATCATGCACTGATAAGTCGCGCCTGCGTTTTTCAGACCGAAGGGCATGACGTTATAATAGTAGTTGCCCGATCCGGTCATGAAGGCCGTGTATTTTTTGTCGGACACGGCCATGGGTATTTGATTGTACCCTGAGTAGGTGTCCATGAAGGACAATAGTTTGAAGCCGGACGAATTGTCGACCAATTTATCAATGTTAGGTAAATGGTATGCGTCTTTCGGGCATGCCCGGTTGAGATCAGTATAATCCACACACATTCTACACTTTCCATTAGATTTCCTCACAAGTAAAACATTTGAGAGCCAGGTTGTGTACCAGGCCTCGGTTACAAATTTTTCCTCTAGGAGGTCTTTTAAAACAGATTCAGCTGCTTCAGTTTTTTCGGTCGACTGCTTTCTCCTGCGCTGGGCGACCGCCTTGTGTGTTGTGTCGATGGAGAGGTGATGGCAGGCCGTCTCAGGGTCGAGTCCTGGCATCTCTACGACGCTCCAGGCAAACAGATATGCGTTCTCGTTGAGGCAAGCTTCCAACTCTCGTTTTGCCAGGTCAGGCATATGTGCTCCGATTTTAACGCATCGGGTTGGGTCGTCTCCCAGGGGAATCAGCTCAAACGCTCCGTCTGGGACTTGTCGGGATATTGGATCTGTTGGCTTCTGGATGCCCTCGTTGTTGTCTGAGAACTTGCAGTCCAGCGCGATTGAGTCTACCTAAGGGAAGGCCCTGGATGTTTGTGGAAGATTTGGTGAAGTCAATGCTGAAGGGTTTGGTTGGTAAGATATTGAGCTAAGACCTTTAGATGCTGCTTCGAAACACCGGCGAGAAGCATCGACGTCTCCGTGCATTGTGGCAACCTTGCCCGAAGTAGTATAGTACTTCATCTTCAGGTGGACGGTGGATGGCACAACGATTAGCTCGGCTAGCGTCGGTCGTCCCAGAATGCACTGGTATAGCGACGGGCAGTCCACGACTAGGAACTGGACTCGGACCGTCCTGGCTGTTTCGGCTACTCCAAAGGTGACAAACAGATCGACGTAGTCCCACGGTCGAGAGACCGCCTCGTTGAAACCTTGCAAGTCTGATTCGATGTACGAAGTTAGGTGTGTCTCGTTCAACTGGAGTGTCGAAAATAGCTGGGAGTACATAATGTCGCAGGAGCTGCCTTGGTCCACCAAGATTCTTCTCACATCAAAATTTGCCATTTGCGCCCGGATGAGTAGCGGGATGCTGGCGTTTGGCGCCCCTCCCAAGAGTTCTTCTCGGTAAAAGGCGAGGGGTACCGAGCCCTCTCTTGGTGGGTCCAGGGTCGCGTTCTGCGCGGGCCCCTTCGCAATCAGCTGGTTGAATTTACACTTTACGGATCCGACCGTGATTTTGTTGAACCCTCCCCCTGAGATGACCATTGCGGATGGAAAGGTTTCCCATGGACTATGGGAGAAAAAGTATCCCGGGCTCCCGGTGTGATCGGGTAGGAAGAAATCCTCTGGGCGATAGATGCTCAGGGCAACCTGCATGTTCGCATCTACAGGAACGGGTACAACCTCCTCGACCTTTTGAATCTCCTGCGCTTCTAGTCGAGGAGTGTCTCTGGATTTGGTGAATCGTTTAAGGTGCCCGTCCTTGATAAGAATTTCGATTGCGTCCTTGAGATGGATGCAGTCCTCTGTGTTGTGGCCATGACTTTTGTGGAATCTGCAATATTTTGTTTTGTCCGTGCCCGGTTTGCTAGGTTGCTGCTTCGGGAAGCGTACCCCTGCCTGCCTGAATTCCGAGTTGGCACACTCGGACAAAATTTTCTCCATGGAAGCCAGGAGCGTAGTATATTCGTGGAATCGGCCGACGGGTCCTCTGTGCTCCCGCGGTTCACGGGAGCGATCGTCCTTTCTTTTGTCTCCTCCCCGACGAGATGTCGAGGGTTCATCGACCCGGTGGGGCTTTGCATCTTCGCAACGTCGAGCTTCTCTTACGGAGCTGGCTGCCTGTTTTTCCTCATACTGGATATAAACTTGGGCTTTCAGCAAGAACGCGTCGAGGGTGGCAGGGATCTCGATGCCGACTGCCCGGTGAAAATCTGTTGACGGGCGCAGTCCTCGTTCCAATAAATACTTCTTCATATTGTCGGTTGTGGATACCTGGACTGCTTCTTTGTTGAACCTTTCGATGTAAGTTCGCAAAGGTTCGTCTTTCCCTTGGATGATCGCTTCGAGCGAAGCTTCTGTCTTTGGGTTCCGTCTTGAGGCGGTGAAGTGCCTGGAAAACGTGCGTCCAAGTTGTTTCCAAGAAGTGATGGATTCAGCCTCAAGGCTTTATACCACGTCATCGCTCCTTTCCTCAGCGTTATAGGAAATAGGCGACATTTGATCGCTCCTCGTACCCCTCGGTAATCGAGAAGCGCATCGATGTTTTTGATATGCTCGTCCGGATCTGTGGTTCCGTCATACGAGCCTAGCGGTGGGGGTTTCTCTAAACCTCTCGGAAGTTTAGCCGCCATGATTTCTGACGAGAGGGGACCCCGAGCGTCCTCGTCATCGCTGGAGTTGAACGAAGGAGATCTGTGAGCGCGTTTCTTCGTTCGTCGGGGAGATGCAGACTTTGATCTGCTCCTTCTTGATTTTCTTGGAGGAGAAGATCGTGGAGGGGACTGACGAGGTCGTTTGTCGCCAGTCGATTCGTCTACGTGTCCCTTCCTCTTTTTCTTGGGAGGAGAGGGACTGCGCCTTCTCTGATGTCTCGCGGGAGACTGGGGTTGACAGTAATTGTCTTCGAGACGGGCGATTTTCTCGCCATGGACGAGGAGCAACAGATTTGTCTGATTTAGGATTTCGGCCAGTGCGGCGAAATCAGATCCTAAAGGAGTCGAGGGAAAGAGGGCTTCCGGGCGACTCTCCAGAGGTTGATCGCGGTCGGGAGAAGGCGATGCTGTCTTCCCGTCTGGGTGATCTTGCACGGTTTCTTTGTGCGGAGGGTGATGAATGTTGCTCTCACGTTGCGTGAGGATTATGCCGTCGTTTGATCGGTTGTCTGGATTGTCTCGAACAGCCATGGATCTTGGTAAAAACTTTGGTTCTTTGAAGACATTGAGAGAGAGAAGAACGGGGAAATCAGATTCCCACAGACAGCGCCACCTGATCGTACCTGGAGATTAGGATCCGATACAGTTGGCTTCGAGCGTTGTTGAAAGACGGTTGGTGAGGAGAGGAGGGGGATGTACCTGCAAGGCACTCCGATGCTGAAGTAAGACACTAAGCAAAGAGTGAGCAAGTACAAGAATTAAGGTCAGAGAAATGAATACCTGACCCTCTCAAATGAGAGGGTTTATATAAGGGACTAAATGGAAGATTATTGGTCCACACCGTTGGGCGCGGATCGTGGAATCCGTAAAGATAGGTAACGGTCAAAACTAGCCGTTGGTGGGCTTTGTCTTGGTCGGTACGCCCTTGGTCGACAGAGACCGTTATCCTTGACGTCGCTCGATGTCGAGCGCTTCTGCCCAGTTAGTTTGCTTGGCCCAATTATGGGAATTGGGCCTGCCCAGAACAGAAAGGAAAAAATGGATAAAGAAATGGTTATGAATCGAAAGTGGATTAGAGAAAAATGATGGAAAATGGATAAATGACCCGACTACCACCAACACGCACACAACCACAAAACCTCGATTTTGTATCACAACCAAATTGCACTATTTACCATACGCCTCTGATTAAACTGAATGAAACCACTCTTGAACCACTGAATAATTTTCAAATTAAGCCATAACCATTTAAATCATCTGAAACTTGCCCTAATTATTTGAATCCATGCTGAGGAAAATATATCCACAGATGAATCACTGATGAACTGATGAAGACCCAATCAAGATGATCTGGCCTGAAACTTCTTATGAATCACAACTTGATAATCTGATGAATTCAACACACAACTCCACTTTGAATATGCACTATCTGAGAAATAAATCACTGACACAAATAACTTGCAGTTGAAACAATCTTTTGATAGTTTTACCAAGATTAGATCAAACGTCCATCTGGATCGAATCATAACTGAACAACCACATTTGATTTGAAAATATTGCCTTGTTTTTGAAAACCCTGCAACACCTGAACACACAAAGAGAGAAGAAGCAAACTGTGACATATTTTTGTATTTTGGTTAGAGATTAGTAAATATAAACAAATAAAGGCAAATAAAAGCACGATGATCCCATGTGAGGCATTAACCTGCGACCAAAAAGGATACCCAATGTGTGATCTTATTTGTATGTAAGATGCATATGAATATATGGAAAATATTAGGGTAAAAAATTAGGGTGTTACACTATCCAACATTCATACTCCTGGTACATCAGGGCTACTAACAATTCACCCTATCCCAACTCTCAAAATGTTAACTCAAATCCTCTATCTGTCACAATTCCTCCCATCACATTACTTGATAATTCCTTCCAGCCTAGGAGATATTATCGAGCTACTCACCATCCTATTTTTTATGGGATTATCAGTGCAACTTCATAAGTCATATGACTTCCAACTTCCTCTTCAAGTAAGTACCCTCACTTAGCTTCTATATCTTATCATAACTTACTGTACACACATGCTCAATAAATTCTCAACATGACTTCCATATCTGAACCCAATAATTACGAGAAAGCTATATCTTATGAAAATTTGAGTAAATCTACTAAAATTGAATTAGCTTCATGTATGAAGACCAACACATATTAAATTGTTCCCTTGCCTAAACACAAAAAGACTATTGGATGTAAATGAGGTTTTAAAATCAAATTACATGCTCATGGCTATGTGGAAAGATATAAGGCACACTTTGTAGCTAAAGGTTTTGCCCAAACTGAAGGTTTAAACTACCTTGACACCTTCAATCCAACTGTCTAAATGATAACCATAAGAATTTTCATGGCTATTTCAGCTACTCAAGGTTGTCCATTATTTCGACTTGATGTCAACACAACTTTCTTGCATGGTGACCACAATGAAGAAATATGTATCTAGACCCCTCTTGGTCTTGTTTTGCCTCGTCCTAACATGGTGTGCAAACTTCAAAGGTCCTTATATGCTCTCAAACAGGCAAGCATGCAGTGGAATACCAAGCTTAGTGAGAATTTGATCCATTCAAAATATGTTCAATCAAAATTTGACTACTCAATGTACACAAAATCCAATGGTGCAACCTTCATAATGATCTTTGTATATGTAGATGATTTGGTTTTAGTGGGGACTGACATTGACGAGATTACTCACATGAAGACCCTCTTAAATGGAAAATTTAACATCAATGATCTAGGTGAACTCAAACACTTTCTTGGCTTTGAAGTAAGCAAATCAAAAGAAGGAATCACTTTGTGCCAAAGAAATTATGTTTTTGACCTCTTACAAGACAGATGGTTGAGTTGAGTAAAACCATGTAACACTCCTATGTAACCTCAATTACAATTGCACAAAGAATACGGAACACCACTTCCTGATCTCATTGCATATATGAGATTGATTAGAAGAATCCTATATCTATTCACTCAAGACCAACGATTTCTTATGTTGTAAGTAAGCTTAGCTAGTTTCTTAGCTCACCAACAGATGAACACATGCTAGTAGAATTTCATGTCCTATACTATCTCAAAGGTATCCCAGGTAATGGTGTCTTATTTAGCTCATAAGATAAATTAGAACTTAAGGGTTTCTCTATTTCAGTTTTGGGAGCGTGCCCTGACACAAGGAGATCTATAACTAAATTTTGTTTCTTTATTAGGAAATCACTAATGAGTTCGAAAAGCAAAAATCAATCAATGGTATCTAAGTCATCCTCTGAAGCTGAGTATCGGGCTTTGGCTCAAGCAACATGTATAGGGTATTGGGTCTTATATTTGCAGGAATATTTTCACATAGAACACACCTCTCCAATTTTGATCTACTGTGATAACAAATCAACATTCGACATAGCTGCAAGTCTTGTCTTTCATGACATAACTAAACATATAGAGATTGTTTGCCATGTATGTAGATAGAGAAAGGTGCATTCATAAACATTTCACTTGCTTCCAGTTGCATCGAAGGAACAAATAGAAAACATAATGACTAAGTTTTTTCATATAGGAACCTTCAATAATCTTCAAAACAAGCTAGGAATGATTGATATCTATTCCATCTTTAGGGGGGATGTTAAACATAAGAATATAATAGAGATTACTGAAGTTACTTGCCCAACAAGTCAACATTATTATGAATGAAATTATCAAGTGGAGATATGTTGTAACTAATCTAATTGATTTTGTTAGGTAGTTAAGAAGTTGTTATAAGTTAGTTATTTGATCTAACTGATTACAACTCATAAGAAGTTTTCATAATTTTTAAAAGAGGAGTGAAATTAGTCAAGCTCTCAGTTGAAATTTTAGGAAGGGTCAGTATGTGTTGGATTGTGACCCTACAATAGACAACAAAAGATGAAGTCCAACAGTCGCAATTGATTGTATGGGTAAGTAAGTGGAGGACTTACAATAGCAATGTGGTTTTGCGGGTCCTTGTTATTTGATGTATTTAGTACTTCTATCTTTTATAAAATACCATATTTGTTATAAACAAAAATTTAAGTCTCATGTTCTAAAGTGAATTTAACAAAGTTAGTAGTAATATTTGATTTTCTAAGTTAAAATGGTTAAATATTTGTTTAAATACTTCTAATTAAATAATAAAATTATAATATGTAAAGTATAACTCAATTAATCAAATTGATATTGATAACAATACTTATATTTGTTCAGTTATAAAAAAAAAGAAGACATTTTATAAAGTCTAACTCAATTAATAATGTTAATATTAACATCAAGACTAATATTGATATGTTACAGATTTTTATTTTGATTTGACTCTAAAATCTCATAGATAAATATAACGATGACCGGCTAAAAGGTTTTTTTCCTCCTTATTCGTACCTTTGATAAAGATATGTTTTTCTCGCCTTACATTATGTTTTAAATTATTAAGAATTAATAATCCTTAGTGTATTTTAAAATAACAAAAAAAGTATGTAACTGAAAGTTAATTTTTGAATTTATAAATAGGTAACATTTGTAAAGTGTTGCAAAATGTATTTTGAATTCGAAATATGTTGCAGTTGACAGTTTGTATTTTGAATTCAAAAATATTACAGAATGTATTTTATTTTGTAAAGTATTACAGTAGACAATTTGTATTTTGAATTTGAAAATACGCAACACTCTATGAAGTATTGTAGAATGTGAAACAATACAATCTTTGAAAACGATTATTGTAGGATAAATAGTGCAACATTTTAAAAATGTTGTAGGCGAATTTTTGAAAGTTTGTGTTTCATCAATGGTTGTAACCTTTTGAAAAAAACAGTCAGAAAAATCATAAAAAAAACATATACTCTCTAGAATAAATTTCAGACACTCTTCGCTACATTCGAATTTACGGTTGTCTTCTGTAAACTCGAGAATGTTCATTATCATGGGTATTTCTCCATAAAAACTCTAAGACAAATTGAGAGTGTTCGAAATACTTTTAGGAAAGTATGCTCACGATTCTAGTCTAAGTCCATTTGATTTAAATTAATTTTTCTAACAATCTTTGAATATTTTGTTTAATGGCAATCGAGGCTCCCGTTTCAAGCATCAATGGATAAACCGTTGAGTCGTAAACACATTTTTAACTAAAGAAAAACACGTTTTAGCTACCAAATTTTAGCGTCGGCCCCAACTTCGACACTACTAGGGTTGGCTTAACATCACACATATGTCACTAATGGTAAAAAAATATTTGTTTTAATAGGTCATCATTATTAGCGTCGCTCACCACCACACTTAATTTATTATTTTTAATTACAAGAATTATTTTAATAAAATATTAGAGACGACATGGACCGACGCTAACATATATATGATTTTATGTATTTATTTATTTATCTTAGAGACGACTCTATGAGAGGCTTATTTTTGTGCGGAAATAATTCATTTCCCTCGATAAATTTGGTTGCTTCCTTTAGTTAGTTTTAAATAATTTTTTTTTTATGATAGAGGCGGTTTTAGACGACACTAAGGTGCAAATAAATTCATTCCCCCATAATATTTCGTATGCCATCTTTTTTAGAAGCGTCGACTTAAGCCGACGTTATGTTTAATGTGAAAATAATATATTTCATCCATATTTTACCTTTTCTTATTGTTTAATTATTTATAATAATAACTTCAAATAAAACTATAAATCATTAAAAAATAAAATAAAATAAAATTTTATAAAATAAATTTTTTAACTTCAAATAAATTTATTATCATTTTAAATTATAAATTTAAACTCATTTTAAATAAAAAAATTTAAATTTATAAATCAGGTAAATTTATTTTATCATTTTAATAAAAAAATATATATATAAACTTTGTTTATCATTTTAAAATTATAAGAAAATATATAATTTTAAACTATAAATTAAGAAAAAATAAAATAATAAAATAAAATTAATTTTAAGATGATTGGGTATTTGTAAATAAAATTAATTTTAGACTATAAATTAATTTTATAAAATAAAATCTAAATTAAATTAATAAAATAAATCCTTCAGCAACTCAGTTTTCGCTTCAGCTTTATTTCCGTATCAGAAACAATCACTTCATTCTCTAGTTTCATTCCACAAAACTTTAGGTTATAATCACTTTATTCTCTAGCTTCATTCCACAAAACTTTAGGTTATAATCACTTCACAACCCACAAGTTTAAAATGATACTATTAAACACAATCGCTACTAATATATAGTTTAAAAAATAAAAAAAAACTACTAGTGTCGATTACATGCAATGAAAGGAAGAAGATTAAACATGTAATGGAATACGAGTGAAAGCCATTATTTTATAGTGTCGCGACGGGAAAAGTTTGAGATTAAACTATTGATTCACTTAACTCAGAAAAGGAAGAGTTGTTTTATAGTACTTATCACATCTATGGTTCTCCATAGGAACCACTTGCATATTTGTGCTTATGAAAAGTTGGGTTGTTTATGGATTGATTTTAAGTGAAAAAGACATTTAGTTGTATTCAAGTGGAAAACTCAACTTACTATCCACAAGTATGAGGAAATGAACATTTACATTGATCTTGATATGGAGAACTTTTATTTGGACTCCCTGACAAACACCTCTCAATATTCAAATGGAAAATGTCGATCATTTCTCATATATTGTCAATCATTTCTTACATATTATTGAAGTGAAAAATGCCAATAATTTTTCTCTCAATATTATCCTTATTAGTTTAACTAAAATCCATTTTTATTTTTATGATTTATTTTATTTTAAAATAAAATAATTATGTATTAAATATATTTTATATCATTTTATATTTATCAATTAGTTAAATTATTAATTTTATCAAACACTTCAATTAATATATTGATTATCAACCATCAACTATCCGTCACAACTTTTACAATTATGATGCTCCAAAAGATCATCATCATGATAGCAGTCGGCCATGAAAAAAGACTCACTTCAACAATTGATATGGAGAACTGTTTTCCAGTGTCCTTATATGTTTTCCTCTCTAGAAGTTTTGTGACTACCACCATTGGATCTGGCTTCAATAACATTTAAAAGAAGTTTTGTGATTTCATCCTTGCTCAGGATTTATTTGTAGTAATCTGGAATTTTTTACTCTTGTTTTTGACTAAAACTCCTAGCCCTAGGGCTAGGGGCCTTCGCAAGTGGTGATTCTTCTAGTGCTATTATCTTGAATCCTTAGAAGTACTTGGATGGTTATGTCTATGCTATCAATTTTTCTTTCTTAATCATCGCAGTGAGTTTGGGTTTTTGAACTTTTGGGTCTTTGTGAAGCTAAGATGGTATGGACTAAAGTTAGAAGTAAAGTGAGAAATTTGAAATCAGATAGGTTCTCAGTTTGGAAGGAGAATAATGGAAAAGGTGCTTTGAATAGAGAAGAAACTAAGATGGCTTGGACTAAGGTTAGAAGTTAAGTGAAAAATTTGAAATCTGATAGGTTCTTTGTCACTGAATTCCCAGAAGACATGAATGCAAAAGATCTGTTTGAGGTATTCAAAGTTTATGGGGTGATTTCAAAAGTCTTTATTCCTGGGAGGAGAGACAAACGCATGAAACATTTCAGTTTTGTGAAGTTTAGAAAGATTCAAGATCCTCACTTGATGGTGGTCAAGCTGGATATGTTAGACGATGGCGCATATCTAGAAAGGAGGGGGGGGGGGGGTTACTAGATCCTTTTTAAAATTTAACTTTTCAAAAATACTTTGAAAAATATTTTGCGGAAGTTCCCTGGAAAACACGTCTAAAAACAAATTAAAGTCACCGGTGATCGAATATGCGTTTGAAACCAAATGGGAAATAAGAGATGATAAGAGGAATTAAAACAATGCAAATAAACCACTTAAATTCAGCACACTTGATACCCCACTCTCAACAATGAATTATAAAAGAGAAATAAGCACAAAAATTATGAATTGGTGTGGTTTGACTTTTTCTCAAACACGTGGGTGCACCCACACAAAGTGTTATTTGTATGTTAAAGTAGTGCATAATTTTTACAAGGCTGTTGTCAAAATTGATAGCAACAATTTAACAAATAGTTGGTGTGCACATACTAAACCAAAACAATTTCAAACCACACAAATTCAAGTAATGCAGAAAATATTAAAACGAATAAAGAACACAAGAGATTTGTTTAGGTAGTTCCTTCACCGTCCTCGCTAGAAGTACTCTGCCCTCAATTCTCAACCGAATTGGAATTGTTTATACAAGAAGAAAATTGGAACAACAAACCAATTCGAATTGCGATTGTTACAATAACTCTTCTTGCCCATTGATTTGAGAAGAACCAAGTCCTTCACGCGCATCGAGGAAACCTCCGATTAACAGCTCCCTTCTTGCAAGAATATACAATCCT
Source organism: Lathyrus aphaca (assembly GCA_963966055.1). NCBI lineage: Eukaryota > Viridiplantae > Streptophyta > Magnoliopsida > Fabales > Fabaceae > Lathyrus > Lathyrus aphaca. Next base: position 11,452,228 of record OZ014524.1, on the reverse strand, counting down.
TCAAACTTTGAGCACGAATGATTTTCTTCAATGCTTGTGAACCCACAACTACCATCATAATCCTCCGATTAACGTGATATGAATGAGTGATTCCCTTGATATTCAAACTTCCTCACTTGGCTGAATCTACGAACGATAATTGCATGCAAAACCCCCCAAATCTTCTACGATCTTGGAGGATAAAACCTTTTAGATTTTTACTAGAAAAACCCACACCTTCTCTACCCAAGCTGAAATCTCGATCTCACGATTGGACGTTATCACCTTAATTTGCACCTTGATTAACAAAGATTGTTGTGTGTGATTGTTGATTGATGCAAAGAAGGAGAAGATAAAGAGAAAGTTGTGTATCTATTTCACTTTTTTTGTTATTTTCTCATAAAACATGAAAACAACTATTTATATTGGTTAGAAAAAAATAGATGTAGAAAGTAAAAGTAAGTGAAAAAAAATAACAGAAAGGTTACATAAGTCAGTAATGCGTCTACCTCTCCATATGGATGAGTCGACATGTACCAAGTCAATGAGTCGACCTAAAATCCTTGCTCAGTAAGCATGTTGGGACTCAAGAGTTTTGAAGGAAAAATCACATTGAATGAGTCGACCTATAATAAGCCATGAGTCGACTCAAATCAAATGTACAAATTGAGTTGACCTGTTGAGGAGCATGAGTCGACTCATGCAGTCAAATATCTCATGAAAACTTTTCTTCATGAGGTAATTTCTTCTTGCTTGTCTTACCACACACCATTTCAAATACCCAAGTTTTTGACATTATTCAAAACACCCTTCGTGTCTCACAAACTCCCCCTTTTTGTTGATGGCAACAACTTGTTGAAATGTAAAGAATAATCATCTCCATGCTCCCCCTGAATATGTGCCACCAACATATACACTTTACATTCTACAATCTTAACATCATCTCCCCCTTTGAGAACATCAAAAAGAGAGAAAGGGGAATAACCAATAATCCAATAACCAATAACATATAATGAGAACCACAATTGCAATAAGATTCAAACATCCACAAACACACAATAGGAGATGAATGACAAACCCAATAATAAATAAAAAATAAGATAATGGATCAAATAAACGAAAATCAACATTATCCATATCATGATAAACGAAAAGGAAAGCCAATATACTAAAATAGTAACAATAGTCATGTAGATAATATAAAAACAACGAGAATGCAAATGAAAATGAGATGTGAGGTAAGAATTCTCGCATGGTCTTGGACCACGACCTCGATGTGATGGATAACGACATTGATAAATAGTCGGTGGACGATCATCCGTAGCTTCGCCGGTGTAGTGGATGAAATTTGTGTTGAGGGTGTTGAAGGAATTAGCAAGAGCCACATTGGAACGATGTACTTCATTGATTCGAGCCATTAGGGTAGAAGAAAATGATTCAAAATTTGTATCTTGGGTTTGCAGGTGGGCTTGCAACTCGGTATATCGAGTATCTTGAACCGACACATAATCAACAAACGCCTTGTTTTACGCATTAAATCTCCGTTCCAACTCATTGTACCGCTCAGATTGAGATGCATAATAGCTTTGTTGTTCCAATTGCATATTTTGAAGATGATTCATTATTCTGGAAGTGTTGTCTTGCGAAGGTGGAGGTGGTGGAGATGGAGGAGCAAACAAAGTTACTGTGTGAGTCCATCCCGTGTGTTGCCATTCACCCCAACCTTGGTTTTCATAAAGTGCAGAATCATCAGAAGGAGCACGATACCAGTCTTCATTATCAACATGAACTTCATCAATATTCATATCCTCAACATTTTGATTCTCATCATCTTCAGCTTCATCCTCATCCTCATTATCATGACCAGTGCCAGCCCGAGCAATTGTACCTATATCTCTTTTCTTTTGGATCCCACATATGACCCATTAGACTAAGCGTATTTTGTTGGAAACAGTTGTTTTCAGAAATAGGGACAAATGGAATACCCTTAACAACGACTTGTGCTTTGTTGATGATTGCTTGAATAATCAAAGGATAGGCAAGAGCAACACCCTTCTTTTCCTTAAGAGAAAAAATCCTACTTGAAAAATAGTGTGGCCAATTGACCTTAACCTTGTTTCGGAGTATATATATGAGATGAACCTCAGACATGTTAATACGGGAGAAACCACCTTTCTTAGGCCGAAGGTTGTGCGAGACAATCCAATGGAGAATACGATCGGTAGGCTTAACCTTTCCTGTTGTAGTGGACAACGAAAACAACTCAAAATTTACTACAACCTCGATGAAAGGCTCTTTTAACATACCATTTAATTCTTTATGAAATTCATAGTTATCAACATGAGTAGTATCAGTCATCAAAATACTAGCAGCCTCATGATCAATCTTAAATATATCTTTCCAAACCTGTGCAGTAACTGCTAACATCCTTTCACCCATCCGGAAATTGAACTCAAAACCTTTGAATTTACCAAAAAGATAAGCATAAAACATCCTAATCATATTCTCATTATATTCTAATTGATAGGATAAGAAAGGATTGATTTCTTGAAAATTAATCAGCTCAACAATGTGAGGAATATGCATCTGATTAACAGTTCTTTTGGAGTACACATATTGTGGAATAATCTTCCTATTTTTGAATTTCCTATCATAAGTATCAGTAAGATCATTCGGAAGAAGAGATAAACCAGTTACCGGTATTGATGATTGAGATGAAAAGCCCCTTAATGTTCTTTTTCCAGTTGCTCTTGATGCCATTGATGAAGAGTTGAAGAAGATGGAATGAGATTTTGGGAAATTAGGGTTCTTGAGAGATTAATAGAAATGTATGATGAAGATGAAATGAATATGAAAGAAAATGTAGTTTATGCAATTAAGTTGATTAAGAGAATAAAGACATTTAAAACACCATTTATTTTCTGGTAAAAAAGAAGATGAGCCGACCTAGGAAACATAAACACACAGGAAAAGCACGTTTCAACACATATGGGTAGTTAAATCGATAGTGAGTCGACTCAAACATGTTAGTGAGTCGATGCATTTCAAAATTTGAAATGATTCGACTTGTCAAAGCCAAAGGTCGACGCAGATAGGTCCATGAGCCGACGCGTTGGTCGGCCTGTTGGGACCCGAGCGTTCGGATGAAAAATACACCACAATATTCAATAATATCATACAAAATCATCATAATATCACACCACAATGCATCCACATGACATACACATTACTATTTTGATATTTTGAACAAAATAAGAGATAAATAAAAACACATACAAAAGCATACTCACACTTATTTCTTTTATACCAATATATATATATATATATATATATATATATATATATATATATATATATATATATATATATATATATATATATATATATATATATATATATATATATCAATCAAGATACTTGAGACAAACATATTGAGATTTTCATAGAGGGAATGATATTACCTCTCACATGTGAAGGTGTAAGATGAATAATCAAATAAAGCACTTCAATATACAATTGGTTAGTGTAGTAATATAGTAATTCAAACAATAATATATAATGAATTTATTTAAGGTTAAGACCGACCCGAAATATCGAGTATACCAAGTTCCCTAGGAATATGAAAGAAGGACTCCGTGGCAGGTGGTTTTGTAAAAATATCAACAAGTTGATTATAACTTTCAACGTGCTCAAATAACACGTCTCCTTTCTCTACATGATCTCAAAGAAAATGATGTTGAATTTCAATATGCTTAGTGCGTGAGTGTAAGATCGGTTTTTTGGTAAGGTTTGTTGCACTAGTGTTATCACAAAGGATTGAAATATTTTTGAGAACAATGTTGAAGTCGAGCAATTGTTGTTTTAGCCATAAAATTTGGGCACAACATTTTCCGACCGTAACATATTCCGCCTCCGCAGTTGAAAAAGCAACAAAAACTTTATTTTTGCTATGCCAACTTATAAGAAAGTTAGAGAAAAAATGACAAGTGCCACTAGTGATTTTCCTATCTAATTTGCAACTGGCAAAGTCAGAATCGGAAAAACCTACCAAGGAACAATCACTACCCTTAGGATACCAAAGACCAAACTTAGAAGTACCACAAAGATATCTAAGAATGCGTTTAACAGATTTTATATGTGATTCCTTAGGGAAATATTGAAATCTAGAACACATGCAAACACTAAACATTATATCGGTACGAGATGTAGTATGATAAAGAAGAGATCTGATCATACCTCGATATCTTTTTATGTCTACATCCTTACCGTTTTCATCACGATCAAGACTTGCTGCCATAGGCATTGGTGTATCGATAGGTTTTGAATTTGTCATATAGAACCTTTTGAGAATTTCATTGCAATACTTTGTTTGACTTATGAAGGTGCCTTCTTCAAGTTGTCTAATTTGGAGTCCGAGAAAGTAGTTAAGCTCCCCCATCATACTCATCTCAAATGCACCTTGCATAGAAATTGAAAACTCCTTGACTAACTTCATATTAGTAGAACCAAAAATAATGTCATATATGCACACTTGTACTAATATTGAGTGATTTCCTTCTAGTTTAATGAAAAGAGTAGTGTCAACCTTTCCTCTTAAAAAACCTTGATTTATCAAATATTTACTTAGGCGCTCATACCAAGCTCTAGGAGCTTGTTTGAGACCATACAATACATGTTTTAGCTTGTAAACATGATTAGGCTTTTCATGGTTTTCAAACCCGGGTGGTTGATAAACATACACATCTTCATTTATGTGTCCATTAAGGAAAGCACTTTTTACATCCATTTGATATAGCTTAAAATTCTGTGAGCATGCAAATGTAAGTAAAAGGCGTATAGCCTTGAGTCGAGCAACAGGAGCATAAGTTTCCAAATAATTTATGCCTTCCTCTTGGTTATACCCTTGATCAACAAAACGAGCCTTGTTGCGAGTAATGATACCGTTTTGTCCATCTTGTTCCTAAACACCCATTTTATGCCAATTACTCGATGACCTCGTGGAGGTGGAACAAGGTCCCAAACCTCATTTCTTTTAAACTGATTAAGTTCTTCTTGCATAGCCAAGAACCAATTTTCATTGAATAAAGCCTCTTTGTAGTTGTTAGGCTCAATTTGAGAGACGGAAGCGTAATGAAAACAAAAATTACTTATCCTTGATCAAGTAGTGACACCCTTTGAGATATCTCCAAGAATATTGTCAATGGGGTGGTCTTTGGAAGTTTTCCACTCCAATGTTAGATCTTTTAGAATTGATACTTGATCTTCATCTTTGAGTTAGATCCTTTAACCGGCTCCTCCTCAGTGTTATCCAGAATGGGTACAACACGAGACACATCATGATCTTTAACAATATCTTCAGAAGAAGCACTTGCACCAATAACACAACTACCTTTTCAGACAATTTTCGGACAAGATTCATCAAAGGAGACATACATAGATTCTTCAACAATAAGTAATCTTTTGTTGTATACTCTATAAGCTTTACTTGAATTAGAGTATCCAAGGAAGATACCTTCATTCACTTTCGAGTCAAATTTTCCAAGATTTTCTTTACCATTATTTAACACAAAAAATTTACATCCAAAGACATGGAGATGTGATACATTTGGCTTCCTTCCTTTTAAAAGTTCATAGGGCGTTTTATTTAGAATGGGTCAAATAATTACCCTATTCAACACATAGCATGCAATACTTATTCCATCGACCCAAAAATATTTAGGAAGAACACTATCATTGATCATAGTTCTTCCTAGCTCCTCTAACACAAGATTTTTATGTTCCACAACACCATTTTGTTGCGGAGTTCTAGGAGCAGAAAAATTATGCTCAATTCGATGTTTTTCACAAAATTCTTCAAAAAGATGATTTTCAAATTCACCTCCATGATCACTTCGAATCGTTACAATATTAATGTTAAGTTTGTTTTGAGACAACTTGGTAAATGTTTCAAATTCCGAGAAAGTGTCACTTTTACTTGCTAAGAAAATTGTTCAACAAAATCTTGAGTAGTCATCCACAAAAACAAAACCATAATAATTACCTCCTAGATTTTTGATTCTAGATGGACCGAATAGATCCATGTGTAGAAGTTCAAGAGGTTTAGTTGTAGAAACTAAATTTTTAGATTTAAAAGATACCATTGTTTGCTTACCCATTTGGCAAGCATCACAAATATGATCTTTGGTAAATTTTATTTTTGGTAAACCAACTACCAAAATTTTGGAAACAATTTTGTTGAGCAAGTCAAAGTTAATGAGTGCTAAACGTCTATGCCAAAGCCAAAAGTCATCACTCTTAGAGACTAGACATTTAAGATCATTAATGGACACCGCATTCAAGTCAAGCATGTATACATTATTAACCCTCAAGCCCTTAAACACATCATCCTTTTTATCATCATGTTCAATTATACAACCTTCTTTTGAAAAAGAGACTTTGTATCCCTTGTCACATATTTGACTAATGCTAATGAGATTATGTTTAATGCCTTCCACTAAAAGGACATTAGAGATAGATGTAGAAGAGGTATTACCTACACTACCTTTACCGAGTATAGCTCCCTTGTTGTTATCATCATAGGTAACAAACCCTTCCTTCTTAGCCACAAAGTCATAGAATAAAGAGATGTCACCCGTCATATGTCTTGAGCAACCACTATCGAGAAACCATATTTTCTCCATAATCTCAAGACACTCCACCTACATATTAAAAAAGGGAAATAGGTACCCAATTTTCATTGGGTCCTTGTGTGTGAGTGAAACTTTGGTTTCATTTAGGAAACCATTGAAAAATGCCTTTAGGAACCAAGAATCTCCTAAATCGACATTTAGCAACAATGTGACCCCTCTTGCTACAATAAAGACATTCCAAGGTTGGTTTAGATTTCCATTTGCTATTTTTATCCTTCACCACATAGGTGTATTTTTGATATGGATTGTTCATAGAATCTCTAAAATTTGAATAATCAATAGCAAAGGTTATCTTGGGTTGTGATACTTTGTCTAGTTTGGCTTTAAGTGTTTTAACTTCTTTTTGCCAAATCCAACAAGTTTCACAACCATGTAAATTAAACCATACTTATTTGTCTTCTTTAATTGATTCCACCATATAAGCCTTAAGAGCCTCCAATTCCTCTTGAGAATCAGATACCTTTTTCTCCAAATGCTTAAAAATAAGCTTATCGGAGGCTAATTGCTTAAAGGCATTTTTAGCTTCATGATGAAGAACCTTAAAACTAATAAGCAATTCAAGATAAGACAATTTTCAACATTATCATATTTAGAATGACTTACTTGCTTTTTTCCCTTAGTGTGAGCCATAATACAAAGATTTACTTTCTCTTCCTCGTCACTTGAGCTTGCTTTGCTAAAAGCTTCACTATCGCTTTCCCATGCGATATATGCCTTTCTTGATTTGTTTCCTTTCTTTTGATATTTGTCTTTGCCTTTGTCTTTCTTTAACATTGAGCATTCCGGTTTGTAGTGACCGAGTTTTCCATAATTATAACATGATCCTTTCACTTTGGTACTTTTGTTTGGTTCTTGCTTGGAGGAGTTAGATTGCCTTCTATAGTTGACAAGGCGTCCGAATGAGAGATTTCATTCTTTCTAAGATACCTATTGTATCTTCTAACAAAAATCCCCATATCATCATTGGATTCATCTTCTTCGTCAGTTGACTCACTCTCACATTCTTTGTTGGTGGATGATTTTGAAGTAGAAGTCTTCAATGCAATAGACTTATTCTTCTTCTCTTTGTCCTTTGATTTTTCAGTCTTTTCTTTCTTCTCATTTTCTTCATGCTCATGTAGATTTAAGAGCTCTTTCTCATGCTCTTGTAGCTTCCCAATCAACCTTTTCAAATCCAATGTTCTTACATCATTGTTTTCTTTGATTGCTGTTACCTTTGGTAACCATTCCCTAGTAAGACATCTTAAAATTTTGTTAGTAGCTACATCGTTGGGAGTGGTTTTGCCAAGAGCATTTAAGCGATTTAATAAATGAGAGAATATATTTCCCAATTCACCAATGGTTTCCCCTTGGTTCATGTGAAAGCGATCAAACTCTTGTTGCAAAGTGTCAATTCTGGAAAGTTTCACGTCATCGGTTCCCTCATGGGCAACCTGTAACGCTTCCCACATATCTTTTTTTGTTGTAGTATAATGTGAAACTCTAAAATACTCATCTTCTCCCAAAGAAGTAATAATTATATTTCGAGCTTTCCAATCATAGCTATAGCTCTTTTCATCTTTTTCATCCCATTGTGCTTCAGGTTTAGGTATTTCAAGGTTATTCTCTCCGGTCATGGTTATTTGAATATGACCATCTTGAATAACCTTCCATATTTTTCTATCAACAGAGTTGATATGAATACGCATACAATCCTTCCAGTGATTATAGTTGTCTCCGGTGAAAACATGTGCTCTATTATACGCCCATGTTGGATCGTTATCCATTTTTCTAAGAAGTTATATGTGAAGCACTAGATAAATCGGTGCTCGTGATACCACTTGTTAGACGATGGCGCAGATCTAGAATGAGGGATGAATAGATCCTTTTTAAAATATAACTTTTCAAAAATACTTTGAAAAATATTTTGCGGAAGTTCCCCGAAAAACACGTCTAAAAATAAATTAAAGTCACCGGTGACCGAATATGCGTTTAAAACCAAATGGGAAATAAGAGATGATAAGAGGAATTAAGACAATGCAAATAAACCACTTAAATTTAGCATACTTGATACCCCACTCTCAACAAGCAATTATAAAGAGAAATAAGCACAAAAATTATGAATTGGTGTGGTTTGACTTTTTCTCAAACACTTGGTGTGCACCCACACAAAGTGTTATTTGTAAGTTAAAGTAGTGTAGAATTTTTACAAGGCTGCTGTCAAAATTGTAGCAACAATTTAACAAAGAGTTGGTGTGCACATACTAAACCAAAACAGAATTTTTCAAACCACACAAATTCAAGTAATGCAGAAAATATTAGAATGAAACGAATAAAGAACACAAGAAATTTGTTTAGGCAGTTCCTTCACTGTCCTCGCTAGAAGTACTCTGCCGCCAATTCTCAATCGAATTGGGATATTTCATTAATATTGCAATTGTTTATAGAAGAAGAAAATTGGAACAACAAACAAATCTAAATTGCGATTGTTGCAATAACTCTTCTTGCCCCTTGATTCAATAAGAACCAAGTCCTTTACGCGCGTCGAGAAAACCTCCGATTAACAGCTCCCTTCTTACAAGAATATGTAATCCTTCAAACTTTGAGCACGACTGATTTTCTTCAATGCTTGTGAACCCACAACTACCTTCGTAATCCTCCGGTTAACGTGATATGAATGAACGATTCCCTTGATCTTCAAACTCCCTCACTCAGCTGAATCTAAGAATGATAATTGCGTGCAAAACCCCCAAATCTTCTACGATCTTGGAGGAGAAAACCTTTTAGATTTTTACAAGAAAAACCCACACCTTCTCTACCCAAGTTGAAATCTCGATCTCATGATTGGATGTTATCACCTTAATTTGCACCTTGATCAACAAAGATTATTGTGTGTGATTGTTGATTGATGCAAAGAAGGAGAAGATGAAGAGAAAGATGTGTATCTATTTCACCTTTTTTTTTCCTCATAAAACATGAAAAAACTATTTATATTGGTTAGAAAAGAATAGAATTAGAAAGTAAAAGTAAGTGAAAAAAATAATAGAATGGTTACATAAGTCAGTAATGCGTTGACATCTCCATATGGATGAGTCGACATGTACGAGGTCAATGAGTCAACCTAAAATCCTTGCTCAGTCAACCTGTTGGGACCCGAGATTTTTGAAGGAAAAATCACATTAAATGAGACGACCTATAACAAGCCATGAGTCGACTTAAATCAAATGTACATATTGAGTCGACCTGTTGAGGAGCATGAGTCGACTCATGCATTCAAATATCTCATGAAAACTTTTCTTCATGAGGCCATCTCTTCTTTCTTGTATTACCACACACTATTTCAAATACCCATGTTTTAGACATTATTCAAAACACCCTTCATGTCTCACAAGATAATATTTTCTTGGAAATGGTTAAAATGTTCGCAAATGTTCCAAGATTCAAGCCAGAGGAAAACCGTGAGGGGACTAAGTCTGATAGACCTTTTCACAAGTTCTCTGGTTTTAACACTGGCGGGGTCTCGAGAGGGAAGAATATTGATTGAAGAACGTTTGCCCAAGCAAGTGAAGGTGAAATTTCTAAGGCCATTAACTTAGAGAATCATGGTTATAAAAAAGTGCAAGGTACTTAAGAGGTTGAAGACCGGATCAGATTCGAGAAAGCCAAAGTTGGTGTCGTGATCGAAGGTATAAATAAGTGAGACATCCAATGAAATCTGAATGAGGAGGGGCTCTTCAACTTTAAAATATCTCCCATTGGTGCTAATAAGTGTTTGATAGAAGAGATCAATGGAGGTAACATTAATGATAACATTGAAGAAACTGGAGATAGCCTTCATATATGGTTTAGTTCAATTTGACCTTGGTCTATAAAGGAGGTTGATGATTAGAGGTTAGCTTGGGTTAAGTGCTATGGATTACCGTGTTTCAGGATATAGCAGAATCTGTGGGAATAATAATCCAAATAGATGAATCCACCCTTAAAAAATCAAGGTTGGAAGAGGCTCGCTTTAGTGTTAAAATAAAGCTCTCCTTAATATTGAATGAGACTCTTGTGGTAATGTGCAAGAATCGCTCGTTTAATGTTTTGTTGGTAGAAGACTTTGGCAACCACTGTGAATTTCAGACTCAGGTGGTGGATGGAGACTACTCTTCATCGAACATTGTTGAATCCTCTGATGAAGATGACAACGCGTGGGTGTGTAGTTCCGAGGAGCAAGTTGTTGATTCTAGCAACCCCTCTCATTTTAGTTGATGGCTATGACTTTTCACAAAAGAAGCAATGGTCATATAAAAGGAGCGAAGGGATCATCAATAAATCCTTTGTGGGTGAAAGTCTCGAGATTGACAAAGAGGTTTGTAGGGACTTCAAAGTCAATTCTCATCCTTTAGTTGTTTTGGAAAGTACAACCCCTGGTTTGGATGTGACATCTGGCGGTGTACATCATTGCAGTGAGAATTAGGTTGATAGAAGATAGAAAAATTATAATCTTGGCTTGGACCAAGAGGTTGTGGAAAAGTGCTTATGTGGTGACGTGGAACTAAAATAAGGTAATATTAATGAAGGATTTTTAAAATATGGAATGGTGGTGGACCTTAATTGCTCAGACCCAATTTCTGGGCCTCCTGGTGGATTTATTGGGTCGTCCAAGAGTTATAAAGGCAGAAAAAAGAAATTTCTTCATGAGTTGTATTATTGCATAAAAATTCCTTATGCTCTTTCTTACTTCACATCTCTCCTACATGTTGCTGTTGAAAATCCTGGGAATCCTATATGTATTCCTTATACAATGCTGCTTAGATCTTCTACACAAGGAGTTATCCATCAAAGAACTCTATCTAATTCACTACTCTGTGATGAATCTGTTACAGATACTGATGTTATAAGAGGGAATGTTAGATGCAAAAGGACGTTAGAAGATGTTCCAGTTAAATTATGGAACAACATGAAGATATTAGGCGTTATAAGTGATGAAGACAATGGCGATGATACAATGGTGAGTGTGTTTTGGAAACTAGAAACGATTGATAAGAAAGGAAAATGTGGCAAGAAGGATGCAAGAAGGCATGATCTATGAATATTTAATCTTTCAATATTCGAGGGTGTTGTAGTTCCCTCAAATGAAGGAGAATTGCTCAAATTATGTGTAAAGGTAAGGTGGATTTGTGTTTGTTGCAAGAAACCAAGATGAATGCTATGGATGATCTGGTTATGCAAAACCTTTGTAAGTCATCAGGTTTCGAGTGGTCGGTGATAAATTCTGAGGGGCAATATGGAAGGATACTGACAATTTGGAGGAAAGATATGTTGTTTGCTTGTTCCAGTTTTGGGGGTAAAGGATTCTTGGGAATCCACTTTACATGGAAAAGCATGAACTTATACGTAGTGAATTTCTACTCCCCGTGCGGAATTGTTGCGGTATTTTCGCAAGTATATGAATTACGTCAGAGTAATATAGAAGATTATCGATCCCACAAAGACCAAACGTCAATCTATCAAATCCTATCGTTACGATGTTTATCTAAGGCAAAATAAAAATGGGGTATAAAAGGGTGCACAGTAAAATTAAAGTAAATTAAAGTGTGAAGATGTAGATTAAATGGAAACAACAAGCTTGAATGTAATTCACACAGTCAGATAACATTCCAATGCATGTAAATAAAACTACTTATGGGGCAATGTTTACTACTTTATAAAAAGAACTAATTTAATAGGAACTGTTGCTTTCGCGCATTCAAAACTGAGTTTAACCTTTAAACAAACCCTCTTATTGTCACTTATAAAAAGGCACGCATTGCGTTAAAGTGATAAACCTATTTTAAAAAATATAATTTCTTGACTAAGTTTAAAGTATTTTGATCTGAAACTTTTAAACAAAAGAGGTCCAAATGAACCTGATTTTAACCCCACTAACGCGTTCGAAAATAGTTTTAAAATCGTTTTTCTAAAGTATTAAAAATTCCTAATTAACCGAACAAAGCGTTGTCGCTTCCTTTGAACAGTTAAGACTAACCAAGTTTACTAAATGTTGGACGAATTTCGATCTTACCCAACAGAGTTAAAGTGCGGAAAACTTGTATCAAGATCAAAATAGCCCCTAAGCATTTCTATCGACGTATTGTGTGAAATGTTATTTTAACTACGATCCTTACATTCTTGCCTTTTTAGATTTAGCCAGACATGAAAAAGTAAATAAACATGTTGGTTTTTATCATATTAAAATATATTCTTTTTAGATAAATGGGATTTAAAAGTAAGTGCGAGTGCAGAAAGTAAATAAAAGTAAAAGCGAATGCGGAAAGTAAATGAAATAAAAGCGGTGCAAGAAATTAAATAAAGTAAAAAACAAATGCGATAAATAGAAACATGCTCCAATCGGAGGGTTGGTGTCTGAAACAACTGGAAAATAAACTCGAACTTAAAATGGTGGCATGATTAACTTCCACCAAATGCTTCAAACTCTATTACAAACTCGATTACACAAATGCGATAACTTCCCAATGTGAGAAGATTATCACTACAAACTTTTGATTATTTATGCCTAAGTGTTGAAACTAAGTTTGGATGAAGAGAAATGAACTAAAGGCCTTCTATTTATAGGCTGAGGAAGAAGCATGGAAAGACAAGGATGTCCCCCAACTTCTTTTGGAAGGGAAAACTTCTTCAAAGATGGCACCCGCCAGCCCTTCCATGGATCCCTCCATAAGAACTCATGTGGATATAAGTGGGGGACGTGGAGGTTATCAGTAGTTGAGTCCTCTTCTACTTATGGCCTACCCTATGGCACCCACCATGTTGGGTGCCACATGTGCAATTCCTTCAAAAACTGACTTTTTAGCTCGATTTCCTTCATTTCTTCAAGAATGGATATGGAAACACTTAGATCCTAAAAACCAAATAAAACATGAACATAATACAAGAAAACGATAATAAAAACCTAAGAAACATGTGCAATTCGATTAAAAACGCGGTGTAATTCGGTGTTATCAAATTCTCCCACACTAAAACCTTTGCTTGTCCTCAAGCAAAACAATATATGGCCCATGAAAGAAAACTTGTATTAGTGAATGATTTGGGCAAAAAGGGATTCTAAGTTTGAACTAGGATGATGTGAAAGGTACTAACTAAATGAACCAAGGGCATCGTAATAACACTTCTCCGAAACTACGAACATAAACTTTATTCCTATTCAAATCAATCCATGACCTATATTTTCATCTCTTTTGGGTCCAATTCATTATGGCGTAATCACATTAAGCCCGTTTTCCGTATATACTCATAGTAAAGCGACCGGTTAGTGATTCTGTCTGAAAGTATAAGGGCTTTGGTACATAAATTGGTGTAACCCCTTTTATTGTCCCAATTGTAGTTGCGGGGGATCAGATCGTAATCCTCCCTACGAAGTCCAGCACCAGATACCTCTGAACCAACATACAATGGGCAATTTTATTCTTTTTATTCTCTTTTTGTTTTTGCAATTTTTTTACAAATTTTTGGTTTAAAAGACCTTGTGAGGGTCACCTATCCCGAGTTGCCTTTTTTTATAGTTTTTTAAGACAACACAACAGACAGAAAATCACTTATGTTCATCGGTCCCCTACGTAGAGCATGTTTAGGCCGAAGCTGACTGCTAGGATAAACTACTAAAGGACCTATAAAAAGAATGATAGTTAAGGTCATGGGATCTATTCCTATAATAGTTAGGCTTATGGTGTTCGAACAATACTGTTGTTTCAAAAAGTTTTCCCAAGTCTCCTACATCCTATCCCAAACCTGTCTTAAAGCCCAATTTTTTTTCAAAATTATACTGTTTTTCTTTTTCAAAATATTTTTTTGTAAGGCTAAAGAAATGGGGAACTATAGATACACTACCCATATGACTCGTCAGTCACATGTATACTCTAAATATTCTAAAAATAAAATAAGATAAACTAACTATAAAGCAGGAAAAACTGAAGGGAAATAAAATTCAAGGAAAATAGAATGCAAGAAATAAATAAAATCTCTCCTCCCACACTTAAATTGAACATTGTCCCCAATTGTAGCTCCCACCAAATGACACCTGGCCAAGTGGGGCACAGACGCGAACGATCGACGAAAGAGAGAACACAAGGGTGAACTGAAAAGAGTCGCCAACTAGGCATTTTTATCCCGAAGGAAAGGTAATGTTGCATAAACCTAGAAAGATATGGATAAGACGGTCGCGAACCAGAGAAACTGAGAAAGGGGGTTGGTTACAACCTGGGAAGGTATTAGCACTCAGATTGTCCGTCGTACTCGACGGGATCCACGCTTGAAAGATTTGTGTTTTAAAGGGGTAGTGTCAGTGCTATTTTGTGTGCAAAAGCTGGAAAAGAATGCAAGTGTCAGTGCAAAAAGAAATGTGAAATGAAATAAGAGAGTGGTAGTGTAAGAAAAGAGTATGAAGCTCAAGATTATGAGGCTTAAAGAATAATGCTGGAAGGAGGGGGAATATACATAGACTTTTGTTCGATAACTGTTAAGTTATGCCTACGTATCCTCTCATGCAATGAGGAAGTCAGAACACCGTAGTTCGACTCAAAGAGACTGAAAGATAAATTGACTTGTGAACTACTTACTTGTCTATGCTCAAGTGTATGACCTGTCTGGCTCAGGTGCAAACTGTCTTGCATTAGACAGAAGAAGCAAGTTCTCGTTTGTGAGTGAATGAGGTGAGAAAAGAATCCCGAAGGAGACGATTATTGTTTGTTTTTGTGTTTTCAGTCTTTTATTTCTTTTTGTGTTTATCATAAGAAAATGAGCTTAAGCCTAAACCAAGGGTTAGTAAACTCATCACATCCTCCCTCTGATTAGGGGTAATGAGAATACCTTAAGTATGAAGTAAACACCTCACACTTAATCACCATGATGTAGGATTAAGATCATTAACCTACTTTTATTTATTTAGATGTTTTTGTTGTTTTTGTTGTTTTTGTTTAGTGCTAAGTAATGAGTTTAATCCATAATCAAGGATTTAATGGACCCATTACACCATCCTAATAGAAGGATAATAGATGAGAACATTTAAGTTGAGGAAGGCTCCTCAACTTAATCCATGATTAGGGATTAACCTCATGACAAAACAAAGCCTTTATTAAAGTGGATTTTAGTTAAAGGTGAGATTAAGAAGTGAATTTTATGGTTTGTAAGACAACTTGAGGGGGACTTGTCCATTAACACTAGGGTTAGTCCTTCTTAACCAATTAAGGAAGAATTAGAACCCTAATGCAAGGCCCAAGTTACAAGCTTGATGTCTTAGTGATTATTAAGTGGATTGATTAAAGGATTTAAACACATGAAGGGTTTAACACTTAGGATTAAAGTTATACACTCCATCCTAATAGAAGGATGCAGGTATAAACTTAATCACAAAGCCTTAAAACCTTTAAGGTTTAGTCCTTGATTAAGAGATGAGAAGAGAAGACTCAAAGATGACACAAAGGTAAAACTAATGGGGGACTAATCAAAAGCCTTAATGTTATCATGCTTGGGTGTTCCTAGGGTTTATGAGGCTTGCAAGAGATCTTCAAGGGGAGCCACCAAGGAAGAAGCAGATGAAAGGAGGAGAAGCAGAAGAAGCAAGTCAACTTACTTCACTTAAGAAGTTAAGTTGCTTGAAGAAAGAAGGTGAAGAAGGAACATGAATGAGCAATCTCACTCTAATACAAATACAAAATTCAGCAATGAATGCAAAAGAGAGATGAGAAGAGATTGTGAGAAGTGAAGGCAAATTCACTTCTCAAAGTACTTACCACCTGAAAAGTTAGTAAAAGGAAATGAAATTAAATGAAAATGACATGAAATGCAAGGATTGTAAACCAAAATCAGAAGCATGTTCATGATGCTAATGATTCTAAAAGATGATACAAAGCATGTCAAGAGATGAGGATGATCATACAAGTAATGAAGATGCAAATGAGACATGAAAGTAAACATGAAAGTTCATGAAAACTTATGACACCAAATGAAAGAAAAAAGAATGGCAAATGGATGATGCAATTATCAAACATGAGTCTAATGTGTCCTAAGATGTCTTAGAAGTCATGTGGATGCACAAAATGTCATGGCAAGTTTATGTATGCAAGCATATGAAGGATGAATGCAAATGAAGGCAAAGATTAGGGTTTATGTACAAGATGCAATGCAAAATCCAAAATCAGAAGCAAATGACAAGATAAAAAAATGAAAATGGGATCAAAGGTACCCTAAACCTATACAAGTTCACTGCCCAAAGGGGAAGGTCAGAAGCTAAACCCTAAAGGACTTATGATTTTTCTAAGTTTTCTAGGGTTTTAAGGTACCTCACAAGGAAAAATGCAAAACAAATTAAAAATGAAAGATAAATTCATGCCAATTTTATCCTAGAAACTATATGATATATGAGATGCAATGTAAAAAGAATCATTATCAAACCCTTCATGGTTAAGCAGAAAAGATTTTTCTAAGTTAGGGTCAAAATTATTGATTTTTAAGAACCCTAAATCCAAAGAAAATGTCAAAATGGATCAAGAACCAAAAAGAAATTTGTATGAATGGTTTGATAATGTCTCTAAATGTGTCAAGATGCAATGTGATTTTTTTGGTGATTTTTAGAAACTTAAATGGTATTTTAATTAATTAATTTCCATTAATTAATTAAAATAAACATTTAAATATTTTAAAAATACAAATTTTATGCAAAAAATAAAATAAAAATTATTTTCAGAATGAGAAAAATATTTAAAGTCATGATGCAAAAAATAAAATTTTTTGAAAGTCTCTAGCTATTTTAAAATAAATATGCAAAACAAATAAAGAAAATATGAATTAAAATGAATTTAAAGGGAAAGTCAACAGATCCAAGGGCCAGTATTTGAATAAAAAAGGAGGGAGTTGACGCGCGCGGATTTGGAGGGCTAGGATTCATTCTGAGATTTGAATTTAATTAATCATAATTAATTAAGTAAATGACTGAATTAGGGTTTTAATGTGAAATCTGGGACGTTGGTTGCGCGCGGGAAGGGAGGATCCAAGGGCTCTCATTCAAACTGGCCTAAACCCTAACCCTAATCTAATTACTTTCAGATGACCGGAATAGTGGTTCCGGTCAGCTTCTCCGGTGAGCTCAAGAAGCTAACTTCTTCTCTAGGCAAAATCAAGAGCTCTAAAGCTCCAGATCGTATCTCCTAATCACCCTGAACATGAATCACTCATCAAATCAAATTTTCACAACCTAAAACTCAAGATATGGATCAAAACACAAAATCTGGAAAAATTTCAGAGCTTCGATACAGGCTTATTTCTCAACCATTTTAAAAAATTTCAAGTTCAGTGTGTTCAGGGAAGCAAGCTTAAGCATATAGAAACTTAAAACAAGAGTTCTGGAAAAATAAATTCCATGGCTACCTGAAACGAAGCTTTCAACCCAAGAGCTTTCTGGCTGTCTCCTTGCTTCCAATCACCTCCAATGATCTTTCTCAAGAGTTTGCAATGCTTGGTTGGAGTTTATATGGCCTCTATGTGAAGTTTGCTGAAGTTCAGGTCAAAGATGGTGAAAAATCGTATTTTTGATATGGGGTGTTTAAAGGCAAAATGAAGGGTGGGAAATGATCAGTGATGAATGTGGAGTTGAATGGTGGAAAAAGTTTGGAGTTTTGTTGGCTGAGCTGTGTGTTTCGAAGAGAAATGCAAAAAGGGAAGTTTTGATCAATGCTGAGTTCTTGGAGGATTCAGGTTATGTTGTTGTATGAAATGGCTTGCTTGAGGTCCACATAACATGTTCTGATTGGGCAGAGAGTTGTTGTGGAGCAGTGTGATTGGTATGGCTCATTTTGCAAAAAGTCAAGAAAGTTGTACTTGGAGGTATGGGCTCATGGCAGGCTAAGGACAAGGGGGTGTCTGGCGCAGCTTGATTCATGGGCAGCCATGGAATTCAGATTGAGGCAAAATATCAAGTGGAATGAAGTTTGTGGGTGATTTTGCAATTTGTGAAGGTTTTTGCCCCTTTTGAAATACTTGATGATCAAGGCATGAAACTTGAGAATTCCTTGGGCAATTCTGAATTATAGGTCATGTATGATGTTTGTGTAATGGTTAAAAGTCAATTAGAGGTCACAAATTGGTTTGACATGAGTTTTTGCAAGTTTTCCTCTTTGGTACATAAGTGAAATTTTGTGATTTTTCCCAAATTTGCAAGGCCATAGCTTGAGTTCTATGATGAATTAGACCAAGTTCTTGTACTTTTTGAAAAGGGAATGATCCAATCTACAACTTTCATGACCAATAATTTTTCATTTGAAGCATTTTTGAATAAAAAAGAGGAGGTTGAAAAACTTTCGCAAAATGGCAAGTTTGCATTACAAGTCACTTTCCCAAAATGGCAACTTTGCAAATGGCTTGAAATTCTTCAATTTTGTGAACTTCTAAATTCTTCTAAGATCAAATAAATATCATATACACCCAAAATGATGGAGAAGGCCCTTTGGTTGGATGATTGGGGGCCTCAGATGCCCTGATTTTGCACTGACTTGTTCAAGAAGTCATTTATTGATCAAATGCCTTCCCCATTGAATTTCTTCATGAAAATTGGTATGCATGATTCTCATATCATATAGAGACTAATAGAAACAAGAATTACCAAAAAATTTGGAGTTATGGCCTCTGAAACCAAAACCCTAATTTTAGGTCATCTGTGCAGTTAAACCTGGCTCTGCTTCCATGCCTTTTTCAGTTCTTGTGATTTTTTTAGGATTTCTTGATCTTGGGAAGATATAATATGATGATTGAACATGCATGGACCCTTTTGAGATGATTCGAGACCTTTGGAGTGGCTCAGATGACTCTTGGATTGCTCAGATCACAAACCCTAAATGCAGATGACTTAGAACCAATGCAGTGAAGCAAAAATGTAATATGAGATGATATGATTGAACTTATGCAAATGAAAAGAATCACAAGCCATGGTGAAATGAGTGAGGGAAAATTTGGGGTGTTTACAGCTGCCCCTATTCAAACATGAGTTAGCTGTGCAGGATGTAAGTGACGGGCTTAACATACAAACATGATAACTTGTGGTTGAATACCAAAGACAGTCCAAAATTTGTACTCACTGGTTATGAAGAAGAAAAGGGATATAGATTGTAAAAGGAAGTAAATTATGATTATAAAGTGCGGGCGACGGAGGACGACCGTCGAGCAGAGGACGACTGCCGGGGATAAAGCAATGACGGGGACGGCCGACATGCTGGGGAAATGAAGAGATTATGATGGGGACGACCTACAAATACAGTAACAAGGTTCTCTGGATTAAGAGTAAAGGAAATGATGGGGACAGCCATCAGGTTGAAGAAATAAAATGATGAGGGACGGTCATCAAAGGTGAAGGACGATCACTTGGCAGGGGACGACTGCTCTGTCGGGGATAAGGATGAGGGACGGTCATCCAAGGTGAAGGACGATCACCTGGCAAAGTACGGTTGCCGAAAGTATCATGACATAGGAAGAATGTCAGATAGAAAGAGTCGACAATAGGGACGACCATCGGATAGGCATGGTGAAGGACGATCACCTAGCAGGGTACGACTGCTCTCGGGGTTTATCATGACATAGGACGAATGTCAGATAACAAGATCCACGATGGGGATGACCATCGGATAAAAATGATGAAGGACGATCATCAAAAGGTGAAGGACGATCACCTAGTAGGGTACGACTGCTAAAAATATCACGACATAGGGCAAATGTCGGATAGGGAAGGGTTCCAATAATGGAGACTCTGCTGGGGATGATGAAGGACAATCATCAAAAGGTGAAGGACGATCACCTGGCAGGGTACGGCTGCCGGAAGTATCATAACATAGGACGAATGTCAAAAATAATTTATTGGGATTTGCTGGGGACTCTTCTGGGGAAGGGTAGACACAGACGAGTGTCTAAATTCAAGAAAAAGGTATAAGTGTTTGACATTGTGTATAGATTAAAGATGCGGACGAGCATCCTTAAGACTATGAAGTTTTCCACAACTTGCATGGGTTGAAATGAAGTTTTCCACAAGTTTCTCAAGGTTTGGCCTTAGGGGCACAACTTTCATAGGTTGGTTTTGTCTCTGAGCTTGAAAATGGGTTTCCTTGGGCATAGTTGACCTGGTCTGAGTGAGTCTCGTTTAACATATTGCACTCTGCAGATTGGTGTCCTTTGGTTCCACATAGTTCACATTCCGATGTGACTGCTGTTGAAGTGGCTGGGTTTGTGTACATATGTTGTACTTTCAGGGAAAACACGTCCATCTTGGCTTGCATCATGTTTATGGAACTTATCTCATGTATTCCTCCTTAGGCTTCTTTCTTTTCCACTGTTTCCTATTCTGTTCTCCATTGACAATGGTTTTGAGCCATATCTTCAATGAGAGCGCAAGCTTCAGGGTAAGGTTTGTTCATCAGAGCGCCGCCAGCGGCAGCGTCAATGGTCATCTTCGTGTTGTAATGAAGTCATTTATAGAAGGTATGAATGATCATCAAGGATTCTAGACCATGATGTGGGCATATTCTTAACAGATCTTTATATCTCTCCCAAGCTTCGAAGAGTGATTCACCTTGGTTTTGGGTAAATCTGGTGGTTTGGTTACGAAAGACGACAATCTTACTTGGGTGAAAATATCTAGCAAGAAATACTCTTCTAAGGTCTTTCCAGGTTGTTATAGAATTGGCTGGAAGGGAATCTAACCATATAAGGGCTTTATCTCTGAGGGAAAATGGAAATAGTCTATGACAGATCACCTCAGGAGAAGCACCGTTGGTTTTGAAAGTATCGGCCACCTGAATAAATACTTTTAGATATTGATTTGGGTTCTACGAAGGGAGATCAATGAATTGTTTTTATTTTACTAATTATAATAAGGACGATTTCAGTTCGAAATTATTAGTAGGGATAATAGGGTTTACTATACTAGAACTAGGTTCATCATCTGACGATTGGGCGAAATCCTTAAGGGGTCTTTGGTTTTGGTCCTCTGCCATAGTTTCCCTAATCCTACGAAAAGAGAGACGTGTGCGAGCGTAACATTCAGGTCCCTCTAAAGGATCTATAAGGCTACCTGTACTGCAAGTTCTTCGCATTGACAAGTAAGCAAAGCCTTAGTCTAGAGTGTGTAAAGGTAGGGTACGAAATTTAATGTAATTGGTCCCCGATAACAGCGCCAAAAACTTGATGCGATATTTTTACAAGTATCCAAATTGCGTCAGAGTAATACAAAAAATTATCGATCCCACAGAGACCAAACATCAATCTATCAAATCCTATTGTTACAATGTTTATCTAAGGCAAAATAAAAATGGGGTATAAAAGGTTGCACGGTAAAAGTAAAGTAAAGTAAAGTGTGAAGATGTAGATTAAATGGAAACAACAGGCTTGAATGTAATTCACCATAGTCAGATAACATTCCAATGCATGTAAATAAAACTACTTATGGGGAAATTTTTACTACTTTATGTAAAAAACTAATTTAACGGGAACTGTCGCTTTCGCGCATTCAAAACCAAGTTTAACCTTTAAATAAACCCTCTTATTGCCACTTATAAAAAGGTGCGTATTGTGTTAAAGTGATAAACCTATTTTTAAGAAATATAGTTTCTTGAATAACTTGAAAAGTATTTTGATCTGAAACTTTTAAATACAAGAGGTCCAAACGAATCAGATTTTAACCCCACTAAGACGTCCGAAAATAGTTTTAAAATCATTTTTCTAATGTATTAAATATTCCTACTTAACTGAACAAAGCGTTGTCGCTTCCTTTGAACAGTTAAGACTAACCAAGTTTACTTAAGTTTGGACGGCTTTCGATCTTACCCAACAAAATTAAAGTGCAGAAAACTTGTATTAAAGATCAAAATAGCCCCTAAGCATTTCTATCGACGCATTGTGTAAAATTTTATTTTAACTACGATCCTTACATTCTTGGCTTTTTAGATTTAGCCAGATATAGAAAAGTAAATATACATGTTGATTTTTATCATATTAAAATATATTCTTTTTAGATAAAAGGTTTTAAAAATAAGTGCGAGTGCAGAAAGTAAATAAAAGTAAAAGCGAATACGAAAAGTAAATGAAATTAAAGAGAATGCGGAAAGTAAATGAAATAAAAGTGGTGCGAGAAATTAAATAAAGTAAAAGACAAATGTGATAAATAGAAACCTTCTCCAATCGGAGGGTTGGTGTCTGAAACAATTGGAAAATAAACTCGAAATGAAAATGGCGGCAATATTAACTTCCACCAAGTGCTTCAAACTCTATTACATACTCGATTATTTATGCCTAAGTGTTGCAACTAAGTTTGGATGAAGATAAATGAACTAAAGGACTTCTATTTATGAGCTGAGGAAAAATCATGGAAAGACAAGGATGCCCCCAACTTCTTTTGGGAGGGAAACATTCGTCAAAGGTGTCGCCCGCCACCCCTTCCATGGCGTCCGCCATAAAAACTCATATGGAAGTGGGGGACGTGGAGGTTATCAGCAGTTGAGTCCTATTCTACTTATGGCCTTCCCCTATAGTGCTCGCCATGTTGGGTGCCACATGTGCAATTCCTTCAAAATCTGGTTTTTTAGCTCGACTTCCTTTGTTTCTTCAAGAATGGATCTGGAAACACTTAGAACCCAAAAACCAAATAAAACACGAACATAATACAAGAAAACGATAATAAAAACCTAAGAAACATGTGCAATTTGAGTCAAAAAATGCGGTGTAATTCGGTGTTATAAGGAAACAATGAGAAAAGAAGGATATAGAGTGAGTTGATTAATTTAAAACATCATCTTCTTGCAGGGGGCTGGTTTATTGTCGGTGACTTTAATGCGATAAAATCTAGAGAGGAAAGAAAAGGTATGATTTCTGCAAGTATATGAGAGATAATGGAATTTAGTGATTTCATAGATGGGTTGAATATGGTTGATCTACCTTTGGTAGGAAGTAAGTTCACCTGGTTTAATTCAAATGGAATTAGTCGGAGTAGATTGGACAAATTCCTGGTTAATGATGTTGTCATTGATAAGTTTTCTCTAAATTCTCATGTTGTCAGTAACCGAGACATATCGAATCACCGTCCCCTCTAGGTGAAGTCTAGTTTTGTGAATTGGGGTCCAAAATTGTTCCGCTTCTTCAACTGTTGGTTGGAATATATAGATTTTGTTGATTTTGTGAAAAAGTCCTTGCTCTAGGTGTCAGCATCTGGTACAACAGGTTCAGTCTTGTTGAACAATTCAGAGTTCTTAAGAATGATCTTAGATGGTGGAATGCGAACATATTTGGTTAGCTGGACTTGAAGATTGATGATAATTGGATGATCCTGGCCTTGGAAATAATAATGGCAATACTCAGGATAGGTTGGGGATGCAAGAAGAGGTGTGGAAATCTCTTAGACTTAAAGAGAGTATGATTCAGCAAAAGGCCATAAGTAAGTGGCTGAGCGACGATGATAACAATACGCAGTTGTTTCACAAAACTCTTAAATCAAGGTATATGAATAATACTATATCTATGATTAAAGCGGGGGTTGTTTAAGGGAAGATCCTGCAGATATTAAACATGAAGCCATGATATTTTTTGATAAGAAATTCAGGTCCTGTGACAGGAATGAACCTCACTGCAAGTTTGATAATTTGTCTGTCATATCCACGAAAGATAGATGTTATTTGGAAGCTGACTTTACATATTTAGATGTTAAGTAGGATATTTTTTCGTGCAATGGGATTAAGTGCCCGAGAGTTGATGGATTTAACTTTAAATTCCTCAAATCTTGTTGGTACATCGTGGGAAATGAAATGAGCAACTATGTGATTGAATTTTCTCAACTGGATCTTTGGCTAAAGCATTTGTCTCTTTTGTTTTATCTCTTGTGCCTAAAGTCGATAATCCACAATCGCTTGAGGATTATAGACCAATTAGCTTAGTCGGGTGAATCCTCAAAATCATTTTTAAAATGCTTTCTAAGAGAATAAGCTCAGTGATAGGGAAGTGGATTTCTCCAGCACAAAAAACATTTATCCCTGGCCGACAACTTTTGAACGGTGTCTTAGTCGCAAATAAAACTATTGATTTTGCTAGATGTAAAAAGAATAAAGTGCCTTTTATTAAAAGTAGACTTTGCTCAAGCTTGTGACTGTGTGGATTGGCAGTTTCTTGAGGATATGTTAAGTAACATGGGTTTCGAAGATAATTGGATGAAGTGGATTCCCGGTTCGGTTCTCAATAGTTTCATGTCCGTTTTGATTAATCGCAACCCGTCTAAGGATTTCAAAGCGACGAGAGGTATAAAGTAAGGAGACTCTCTCTCTCCTTACTTGTTCACTATTGCTGCAAAATGTTTGGTTTGTTTGGTAAGAAAAGTTTCTTCCCTAAATATTCTTGCAGATTTTATGTTTAACGATTCCACCTCGGTGAACATCCTCCAATTTGCGGACGACACATTATTGTTCAGTTATGGTTTGATATCAAACCTGTGGGCCTTCAAAGCTATCTTGTGTAATTTTGAGGTTATTTCTGACCTTAAGATTAATTACGTAAAAAGTTGTTTGTATGGAGTTGGCATAGATCCGGAGTTCTTGGAAGCGGTTGAACAATTCCTCCACTATAAATCGTGAGTTTTTCCTTTCAAATTCCTTGGGATTGTTATAGGAGGTAACGAACGTAGGCTGTTGTTTTGGTTTCTGGTGGTGGATTGTATGAAGGCTAGACTGTCTAATTGGATTGGTCGTAATTTGTCGATTGGTGGGAAAGTCACCCTTATCAACTATGTCCTTGTGAATCTACCTATTCATTACCCCTCCTTTTTTAAGGTCCTAAAGAAAATCGTGAAGGATATCATTGCGATTCAAAGGCGTTTTCTTTGGGAGGGAAACTCGAATAGTGGATATATATCGTGGGTAAGTTGGAAAAGTGTTTGTAAACCGAAAACTTGTGGTGGGATTGGAATTAAGCATATTGGACATTTCAACAAAGCACTCCTATCAAAATGGCACAGGAAATTTAGTAACGAGGGCAACGAGATTTGGCGTTCCTTTCTTACTAATCGGTATGGGAATTTGAGTCGTAAAGTGCAGAAGTTTAATGTAGAGGGTCTCTTTCAATCAGACTTCGAATGGATGAAATATACTCTTTCATTACTAATCCCTACAAACCAGGTATCTTTTACTGATTTAATTTCTGCTGCCATTGGTTCAGGAAAGGGCGTTATGTTTTGGCATTCCCGTTGGGCTTCGGATAGAGCCCTGAAGGAGTCATTTCCTATGCTTTTTGAGGTCTGCCATGATAAAAGTGGATCCGTTTTTGACATGGGAAAGTGGATTAATGGGGATTGGTCATGGAATCCTATTGTTTTCCCTTCGAGCCGTAATCATGACTTGGACTGCCAGATGCAAGAAATTAGTGAGGTGCTAGAAGGGAACTAGATTGTTCATATCGCGCATGACACTTGGTCGTGGAGTTTGGATCTTGTTCATGGGTTTACTGTGAACTCTTATTAGGACTATATCTCTAATAGTGGGCCGATGGACTCGGTAGATGATACTGTTAATCGAGTCTTGGAGCTGCTTTGGATGACAGATGTTCCTATGAAAGTAAAATATTTTGCTTAGAGATTGGTAATTGATAGATTGCCAACAAGGGTGAATCTTGTAGCTAGATGAGTTATCACCAATATGCACGAAAATGCTTGTATGTTCTGTTTTCGAACAAACGAGGATTCTTCACATTTATTCTTTAATTGCAATAAATCCTTAAAGGTGTGGATGAAGGTATGTGATTGGGTGGGCATTGATAGAATTACAGAAACAGAATGTTGCTTTCACGTTTTGAGTTGGTTTATGCGACTAAAAGGTATATGTAAGGTGGAAAGGATCAATTCCATTTGGTTTATAACTTGTTGGAACTTATGGAAGTTTAAGAATAATATTTTATTTAATGATGAAGTTTGTAACGTCGAGAACATTTTCTCTGCGATTGTAGCATCTTTTTGGAATTGGTTGATTCTGGGTAATCGTAATAGGCATAATTGTAGCTTATACGATTGGTCGAAATTCCCAGTTGATTTTTTGTAATATTGGTGTCATTTTCGATGGGGTGAACTTTGGGATTCTCTCATCCTACAGATTGTATTTTATTTTGGTTTTGAGATCTCCTTAATCTCTCTTTAATAAAATCTTGATTATCAAACAAATATAAATTATCCATTAGTTTATCAATTAACCACTATTTTTATCAATAACTATAAGAAAATAGTAAAAAAAAAAAAAAAAAGGCAAACCACAAATTCATTTGCTTTGGGTTGAATATATATCCTTTCCTAGTTTTAGTACTTTGATTTGAAAAGTTTTCTAACATACTGTAGATCCATTGGAAATGTGTTCTTATTCATACAAATGAGATTATAATGGTGGTGATATTATATGAAATGCTTGCTTTTTAAAAGTTAAAAAAAAAAAATTGAATTTAGATACAACCTAATTTTAAAAACCATAACTAAATATAAAACCGATTACTAAACCAGTTTAAAGAGAAATGTGGCTTTACTTTTTATTTCCAACCAAATAAATAGTTAATCTTTGAATATAATTTGATTTAAAAAAAATAATCAAACCATGCACACACCTATCATTAACAATTTTGTTTGAATATCTCTGTCAATTGTAGCACTATGAGTACAAAGTTTGTTAGTCATATGTTGTAAGTAGTATTACGTCAAACATTTGATAAAAAAAGATTACTACTTCAAACATTAATTTATGATAAAATTTGACAAAAAAGTGCATGCAGTCTACTTTTTTTTACTCATTAATTTAAGAACTTTTGCTTTTTAGATAACTACAAATATTTAACTTATCATGTTAGCCTACTTTACGAAATTATGCATGCAGCCCTACACAATAATTTAGAGTTTCATGTGAAACTATTTTGTCATAAAGACTGTATTCATTGTTTCCTATGTTGTAAATTTCTAGGATTTGGTAATGGTAGAATAAGATTTAGCAGATTCAGATAACTTATTACAATAACCAAAACATGAGTCATATTCCTATGATGTATACTAGTCTGCTCTCATGCACAAAATCCTAAAACATAGGATAAGGTTTTGCCCTATAGAGACTATTGTTGTGATTTTGTTACAATTTTATGAGACATATACTTGTTTATTGTATTTGGAAGGTTTATGTTTCATTAATTTTTTTGTACTACTACTTCAAACCGGCCAGTGAAGTTTTGCACTAAATCAAAAAATGCTGCTTTGTATCACTTCCTTTGCCCTAAATTTTAAGATATTTTTGGACATTTTATCCGAATTAAGAAATTTAATTATAAGAAAGACAAATTATGTATAACTTTATAGTAGTGTTTGATTATATAAGAGAGAGAAATTAAAAGAATAAAAAAAAATATTTGAGGATATATTAGAGAAACTGTCATTAATATTACATTGAAAATATAAGATGACCACTTATAATTTAGAATATTTTTTATTAAAAAATAACTTATAATTTGAGACTGAGAGATAGTAATAGCATGTACCGTAACAAATTCTTGTTTTAGATAAGTACAATCATGTCACTTAAGAACATGCAGAGCCCTACATGTGATTGTGTCACATTAACTATTAAGCATGCAAACTCTACACAGTATTTTAAGAGTTACTTGTGAAACTATTTTGTCTTAAAGGCTAAATTCATTGTTTCCTAAGTATGTTGTAAAATTCTAGGATGAATTCATGGTTGCATGCTGTAAATTTATAGGACTTGTAGCAGAAGATTCAGACAGCTTATTTTAATAACCAAAACATGAGACATTCATGATGTATACAAGTCTATGCTCTCATGCAAAAAATCATGAAACATAGGATAAGGTTTCTCCCTACTAACCTATAACAAAGCAGGTTAATTTAACACAATTAAACTATTATTGTGATTTTGTTACAATTTTAATGTTTAATACTTGTCCAAATACATCTAATTAAATAAGCAAATTACAATTCTCAACAAATAATCAACACATATTAATGCTAATAGAGGTACAGTTAAGAGAAAAAAAAATACACACAAAATCACAAAAACAACACTGTTTTTCATACTGCTCATGTCCAAACATCATTTCTCTAAGGTTAGGCTCTTGTTGATTAAAAATATAGTTAATAGTCAATGAATTTATATATTGTATATGACTGATAAGGTAGCTTAAAAATACTAAATAACATATATTAAATTTTCTTTTTATATATTTTAAATAAAATTACAATAACAGAATTAAAAAAAAAAAGAAAGATAAATTATATACTATTTGAAATAACTTATCTAAATAACTTATAAATTGAAAAATAATAAGCTATATGCATATGAACCTATAAATTATAAGAAATAAACTATAAATTTAAAAAATAATTTTTCCAAACAAAATCTTAATGTCTTGGTTATTTGTACTTTTTCTTCTTACTTGCCTATAAATAGCTCAGCTCACTCCAATGCATATTTCATACCAAAACAGTTTTTCCACAAAAACATAACAGAAAAAAATGGCACATAGAGTTGTTATGTCTCTCCTCCCTTTTCTCCTACTATTGTTGATTGTGAGTTACTAACTTTTCATGAATTGCTTCTATCTTTTACACTTACATTTTTTATCATAGATTTATCATAATAATCTATTGTTTTCATCTTTCATCTTTTATTTTTTACATTTACATTTTTCATTATCTATTTATCATAATAATCTATCATTTTCATCTTTTATCTTTTATACTTACATTTTTCACCATCTATTTATCATAATAATCTACCATTTTCAACTTTATTTGCAATTGTGCATGCATGTTAAATTTAATAAAATTCAACATATTCATAATCTATCATTTACATCTCTATTTGCATTTGTACATGCATGTGGAATTTAATGCATGCTTCTAAGATCCTTCTCCTTAGTTGTTTTTTATGTATTCAACACACTCAAAATTGAGCTATTCTATATGATTTAACTAAATTATGATATTTTTGTCCAAAAAAAAAAAACTAAATCATGATATTTTTTTCTGTAATGAAATTAAAAATATTCTACACACTAGTTTTTAAGTTTCAAATCATGTATCTATCTCACATATATACATAACGAATATTTCTTCCATGTATAGTATAATGTGTCTCATAACACAGTCGTGCTTTTCTAATCATATATACCATCCAAAATATATAATTAATTTGTCACTCACAAATATCCATTTATTCAATTGTTTTGTAGAATGGACATGGAAGCTTTGCAAGAGATATGAACCAAGTTGTTCAACCTTATCTTGATGGATGACTCAAAAACACTCCATTGAAGAGTCAAAAATCTTCACTTAACTCTAATAAAGTTTATCTTGATGGATGGTTGAAAGATACCCGAGGTGAGAATGCAAAAACCAACCCTGACTCCAACCAAGTTTACCTTGATGGATGGTTGAAAGATATCTGAGGTGAGAATGCAAAAACCAACCCTGACTCCAACCAAATTTACCTTGATGGATGGTTGAAAGATACCCGAGGTGAGAATGCAAAAACCAACCCTGACTCCAACAAAGTTTACCTTGATGGATGGTTGAAAGATACCCGAGTCGAGAAAGAAAAATCCAACCATGACTCCAACCAAATTTACCTTGATGGATGGCTGAAAGATACCCGAAATGAGAAAGAAAAATCCAACACTGACTCCAACCAAATTTACCTTGATGGATGGTTGAAAGATACTCGAGCCGAGAAAGAAAAATCATACCCTGACTCCAACCAAGTTTACCTTGATGGATGGTTGAAAGATACTCGAGTCGAGAAAGCAAAAGCCAACACTGACTCCAACCAAGTTTACCTTGATGGATGGTTGAAAGATACTCGAGTCGAGAAAGAAAAAACCAACCCTGACTCCAACCAAGTTTACCTTGATGGATGGTTGAAAGATACCCGAGCCGAGAAAGCAAAAGCCAACCCTGACTCTAGCCAACTTTATCTTGATGGCTGGTTGAAAGATACCAGAGCTGAGAAAGCTAACCGAGATTCCAACCAAATTTATCTTGATGGATGGTTGAAAGATACTCAATATAAGAAAGTGAAAGCCAACCTTGACTCCGACCAGGTTTATCTTGATGGATGGTTGAAAGATACTCGAGCCGAGAAAGTGAAAGCTTCCCCTGACTCCCACCAACTTTACCTTGATGGATGGTTGAAAGATTCGCGATCTGAGAAAGTAAAAGTCAACTCTAACTCCAACCAAGTTTACCTTGATGGATGGTTGAAAGATACCCGAGTCAAAAACGCAAAATCCAACCCCGACTCCAATCAAGTTTACCTTGATGGATGGTTGAAAGATACCCGGGATTTGAAAGATAAATCGACCCGTGAATCCAACCAAATTTACCTTGATGGATGGTTGAAATATACACGAGAAGAGAAAGAAAATTCCTCCCGTAACTCTAACCGAGTCTACCTTGATGGTTGGTTGAAAGATAGTCATGTTGAGAATGCAAAATTCATCCCGAATTCCAAGCAAACTTACCTTGATGGTTGGTTGAAAGACTCAGATGCATAAAACTACATGAAAAATGGACAACACTTGGAAGAGTCGAATGGAAAGCTATCTTCAAAAGTTGACCATACAGAAGCATTCAAGGTAGCTTTTTTCCGTATAGAAGATCTTTATGTAGGAAATGTAATGACCTTACAATTTCCTATTAGAGAATATGCTCAGTTCTTGCCAAGAAAAGTAGCCGACAACATTCCTTTCTCCAAATCACAAATTTCAAGCCTTCTTCAACTATTCTCACTCACAAAAGATTCTTCTCAGGGTGAAGACATGATAGACATAATTAATCAATGTGAGTTTAGACCCAACAAAGGGGAGACCAAGGCTTGTCCTACTTCCTTAGAGTCCATGCTTGAATTTGTTCATAGTGTTATTGGTGTCGAGATTGATTATAACATTCACTCGACTAGCTATCCCACAACATCAGGTGCACGTTTGCAGAACTACACTGTTTTGGATATCTCAAAGGATATTTATGCTCCTAAATGGGTAGCATGTCACCCTAGGCCTTACCCATACGCTCTTTACTATTGCCACTACCTAGACATAGGGAGTAAGATCTTCAAAGTTCTTCTCAAAATATGGAGACATAATGGATGCTTTGGGAATTTGCCACCTAGACACATCTGACATGGATCCTAATCATTTTATATTTGAACTACTTGGAATGAAGCCTGGGGAAGCTCCATTGTGCCATTTCTTCCCCGTTAAGCATGTCTTATGGGTGCCACGCCCACAACATGCCACCAAATGAGTAAAAGGAAACTAGTTCATATGGGTTAGTCGGTGTTTGTTCCAAAACATTTTAGGTTGTTCTTATGCTTTAATTTTGGTAATTTATGTGTACTATAAGGTCTTGTTTGTGCACTAAGTAAGGTCTTGTTTCTAGGAACTAGGTAATTGTGTTTTAAAATAAATCTCAATTTAATATGTTAAAGATTGAGTTTGCGTCAATTTAGTCTTTCAAACTTAGGTAGTTTGTTAGACCTCTAAGTAAGGAGTTTAGAACAATTATTCTAGTGTTAGTGTTATTATGTGTGTTATTCTCTGTATTATTGTAATTCTATTTGTATTAATGAATATGAGAAATTGCCTTAGTCTTATTAAAGAACTAGTTTCTATATAGACAGATTATTGAAAGACCAATTATCCTAGTGTTAGTGTTATTATGTGTGTTATCCATTGAGTCTGTTTAATCATGTTAAAGAAGAAAAGTTAAGAATGATGTAATGTAAACACTTATGAAGCACAAATACTAAAATTAGACATTACTGACACATACACGAACATCAAGACACAACATTGACAGTGACATGTCAACACCAATTAATAGTTTGAAAAAGAAAAATAATTATTTGAAAAATAAGACATTAAAAATTAAAGGTGAAGAACAATCAAAATTATATTCCTATGAACATCACTATAAATGATAAATTCCAGATATAATTGCAACAAAAAAAAGAAGGTAACAGAGAATGAAGAGAAATAAAATATGAAAATAAATAATTTATAATCTATCAATTGCAGTAAAGAGAAGAGGCATAAACAATTTGAAAGCATAAAGTGCTTTAAACTTGTGTTTCAAGAAGTAAATCTAATTGTACTTGGTGTATGCATCAATAAAGACAATGTGATAAAGAAAGCCAGAACTAGAGGGATAAGGTGCAGGACCCCAAAGATATATGTATTCACAACATCAAAAAGAGCTCTATAAACAATTGAGATAAGAGGAACATGTATCCTATGAATTTTTCTTAGAAAACATGATTTGTAAAATTCAATACCCAACCCATATATGACTCTTCGGTTTGGGTGAGGTAAAATAATCACCTGTAATATCAATAGACCGGTTTGGACAAACCCATTAATTTTTTCGGGTTGAGTTGAGTTGGATAGTGGATTGTCCAAATAATTTTTCTATTTTATTATTGTTAAATAACTAAATGATGAATCATCCTGTTTTTTTTATAAAAATATTCAACATTTTTATCTTCATAATTTTTAGCATCATAAAATAATAAATGAAAACATCAACTAATAAAAATGATCATAAAATACTAGAAACAATTTAAAGTTGTATGACATAAAATTGTTTTAGTATCAAAATGACCAAAGAGTGAAAAATTCAAAATTAGTTCAAAATTGTAAATTTTCATTAAAATAGTAAATGTTAAAAAGACAAAAATTGTAACAATTAAGCTAATATTCATCAAAATTATTAAAAGTGTAATAATAAATGTTTGATTAGTGGATCAATGGGTTTGGGTCCGGTTTTACCCGAAACCCGGATTTTTAATGGGTTTTTTAGTTTTTAAATACATATCCACCAAATTACCCGAGCTAACCCACTTTTATGGATATTTTTGGTGGATTTGACCGTATTTTGTGGGTTGACCCAACCCATGTACACCCTTATCAATCGGAATCCGTAAATCTAGTCAGAGTTCTTGAAGAAGATGCTTGGAAAAGGAGACTTTTGGCTGGTTCAGATTTGATGTATCAAAGGATCTGAACAACTACATTGAAGTGCTATGTAGTAAGTTGGAAGAAAAATGGGCTCAAACTGCAAACGAAATAACTAATATCAGGGCGAGTATGAGTAGGGTTGGATAATAGAGTAGATTTATTGGCAATGAAAAGTTTGTGCCTAGGATCCATTGGGGGTGGAAACGAGTTTGGCCCTAAGCAATTAAGTTTCTTGTAAGAGATCCAAGATGTATTTTCATTGACAGACAACAATGTCGGAGGAGGAACGAGCAATTTTAAATCCAAAAAAGTACTTCAAATTGCTTAGGTCCTTAATGCTAAATTTGGTGTCCAAAACATGCTTTAGAAATGAAATGTTAGACATATCATTGCCAGCTATCAAAAGGTCATCAACATAAACTAGAATGGCAGTGAAAGAGGAAGAAATGACAAGAGTAGAAAGAGAATAATCATATTTAGATTGAATATAACCCCAACCAATGAGAGCAGAAGTCAATTTATGGTTCCATTGATGACTTGTCTATTTTAATCCATAAATAGACCGATTTAACTTACAAACAAGGTTATTGTTAGAAACATGTAATCATTGATTTACTTTCATATAAATAGTTCCATCCAAATCACCGTGTAAAAAAATCCATGTTGATGTCTAATTGTTGGAGAAACCAATTATGAGTGGCAACTAGAGATAAGATGAGACAAATGGTAGTCATTTTAACTACGGGGCTAAAAATATCAAGATAATCAAGGCCCTCAGTTTGGTTAAAACCCTTGGCAGCAAGTCAGGCTTTGTAGTGTTCAACGGTATCATTGGACATAAACTTAATTTTGAAGAACCATTTACAACCGATGGGTTTGATATTTGGGGGAAGAGGGACTAAGTTCCAAGTGTGGTTATCATTTAAGGACTGAAGTTAACGTTGAATAGCAAGTTTCCAATTCAGATCAGAAACTGCTTTAGGGTAACTAGTGGGTTCAACTATATAAAATAACTTTAAATTAAAGCATTTATTATTAATAGATAAGTTAGAGTAAGAGCATAAGTCCAAAATATTTTGGAAAGTTTGGAATAAAAAAGTAAGGCCCTTGCAATATTTAAAAGATGTTGGTGTTTTTTCTCGATAATTTAGTTTTGTTGAGTATTAACACAAGAAGTTTGGTGGATTTTACCATTATTAGCAAAAAAAACTTCTTAGAAAAAATTCAGGTGTCGCTCCCACCAAATGACATCGGGCCAGAAAGGGTACAGACGCGAACGGTCGGCGAAAGAGGAAATGAAGTGAAGGTGAAAAAAGTCGCCAGCTAGGCATTTTTTTCCCGAAGGAAAGGTAATGCTGCATAGACCTAGGAAGAGATGGATAAGACGGTCGCGAACCAGAGAAACTGAGAAAGGGGGTTGGTTACAACCTGGGAAGGTATTAACACCCAGATTGTCCGCCGTACTCGACGGGATCCACGCTTGAAAGTTTGTGTTTAAAGGGGTAGTGTTAGTGCAAAAGAAACGTGAAGTGAATAAAAGAAGTGTCAGTGCAAAGAAAGAATGAAATGCTCAAGACAATGAGGCTTAAAGAATAAGGCTAGAAGAGGGGGAATATACAGAAACTTTTGTTCGATAACTGTTAAGTTATGCCTACGTATCCTTTCGTGCAATGAGGAAGTCAGAACACCGTAGTTAGACTCAAAGAGACTGAATGATAAATTGACTTGTGAACTGCTTACTTGTCTATGCTCAAGTGTATGACCTGTCTGGCTCAGGTGCAAACTGTCTTACATTAGATGGAAGAAGCAAGTTCTTGTTTGTGAGTGAATGAGGTGAGAAAAGAATCCCGGAGGAGACGATTATTGTTTGTTTTTGGTGTTTTCAGTCTTTTATCTCTTTTGGAGTTTGTCATAAGAAAATGAGCTTAAGCCTAAACCAAGGGTTAGTAAACTCATCACATCTTCCCTCTGATTAGGGGTAATGAGAATACCTTAAGCATGAAGTAAACACCTCACACATAATCACCATGATGTAAGATTAAGATCATTAACCTACTTGCATTTATTTAGATGTTTTGGAGTTTTTTCTTAGTGTTAAGTAATGAGTTTAAGCCATAATCAAGGATTTAATGGACCCATTACACCATCCTAATAGAAGGATAATATTGAGAACGTTTAAGCTAAGAAAGGCTCCTCAACTTAATCCATGATTAAGGATTAACCTCATGACAAAACAAAACCTTTATTAAAGTGGATTTTAGTTAATGATAAGATTGAGAAATGAGTTTTATGGTTTGTAAGACAACTTGAGGGGGACTTGTCCATTAACACTAGGGTTAGTCCTTCTTAACCAATGAAGGAAGAATTAGAACCCTAATGCAAGGCCCAAGTTACAAGCTTGATGTCTTAGTGATTTATTAGATGAATTAATTAAAGGATTTAAACACATTAAGGTTTTAACACTTAGGATTAAAGTTATACACTCCATCCTAATAGAAGGATGCAGGCATAACCTTAATCACAAAGCCTTAAAACCTTTAAGGTTTAGTCCTTGATTAAGAGGTGAGAAGAGAAGACACAAAGATGACACAAAGGTAAAACTAATGGGGGGACTAATAAAACCCTAATTGTTGTCATGCTTGGGTTTTCCTATGGTTTGTGAGGCTTTCAAGAGATCTTCAAGGAAAAGCCACCATGGAAAAAGAAAGATGGAAGGAGGAGAAGCAGAAAGAAGCAAGACAACTTACTTCACTTAAGAAGATAAGTTGCTTGAAGAAAGAAAGTGAGGAGGGAACATGAATGAGCAAACTCACTCTAATACACAAGTAAAATGCAGCAATTAATGCATAAGAAATAGGAGAAGAGATTATGAGAAGTGAAGGCAAATTCACTTCTCAAACACTTACCACATGAAAAGTTAGCAAAAGGAAGTGAAAATGAAATGAGAATGGAATGAAATGCAAAGATGAAAACCAAAACCAGGAGCATGTTCATGATGCTAATTATTCAAATAGATAATGCAAATGTATGTCATGAGATATGAATGATCATACAAGTGATGAAGATGCAAATGAAGCATGAAGGAGACATGAAAGTTCATGAATGCATATGAAATGAAATGAAAGAAAAACATGGAAAATGGATGATGCAATGATCAAACATGATTCTAATGTGTCCTAAGATGTCTTATATGTCATGTGAATGCACCAAATGTCATGGCAAGTTCATGAATGCAAGCATATACAAGGTGAATGCAAATGAAGATGCAAAATTAGGGTTATATGAACATGTGAGATGCAAAACTCAAAAACAGAAGCAAACCATAAGGTATAAAATTGAAAATGGACTCAAAGGAACCCTAAACCTATACTAGTTCACCATCCAAAGGGGGAGGTCAGAATCTAAACCTAAAGGAAGTTATGAATTTCCTAAGTTTCTAGGGTTTTAAGGGTGATCCTCAAGGTAAAATGCCAAACAAATTGAAAATGGAAGATAAAAATGAAACAAAATTGTTTTTAGAAACTAGATGACATGCATAAAACAATGCAAAAAGAATCATTCACAAACTCAACTTGGTTCAAAAGTTATGAATTTTTGAAGTTAGGGTTTAAAATATGCAAATTTAAGAACCCTAATTCATTTGAAAAATATCAAAGCATGATCAAAACCAAAAAGAAATTTGTGTGGTAAGTTTGTAAATGTTTCTAAATGCCTAAGAATGTTCTCTGATTTTTTTTGTGATTTTTAAATACTTAAATGAATTTTTAATTAATTAAAATAAATTAACTAATTAAAAATAAAATTTAAATGATTTAAAAATATTTTTTTAATGCAAAAAATAAAAATAAAAATATTTTTGGGTTCTGAAAATTAATAAAATGCTTGATAAAAAATTTCAGAATTTCTTGACTATTTTTACTATTTTTAAAAATTCGTATAAGATAAAATAAGAAAAATGAAATAAAAATAAATTAAATTAAAAGTATGCTGAATGGGTGGACAGAATGAAATCTGGGCTTGGGAGAGTTGACTGGGCGCACATCTGGACGGCCCAAGTTCAAACTTCATTAAACCTATTTAATTAATTAAATAAACCTGATTAAACATTAATGACATGATCCTAGCCCTACATTCACGCGCGAGAGAGCTTAATCCAACGGTCCAGGTTTAAAAAGTGACCTAACCCTAATTAACCTAATTAATTACTTTCAGGTGGCCAGAAATGACCTCCGGTCATCTTCTCCGGCCACACCTCCCCTGAGAATCTCCCAAAACACTCCCTAGGCCATTTCTGGAGCTCTAAAGCTCCAGATTGGTTCCTCTCACCTTCCTAAGATCAACCCTACCCTCAAACTTCACTTCTTTTCACTCATAAACAAGATTCGATTCAAAGTTTAAAAATGGCAGAAATTTCAGAACGACCATACAACCTCATTTCTCAACCATTTTCAAAACTACAAAGCTCAGTGTATTCAGGGGAGCATGCTTAATCTTTTTAATAACTTAAAATAAAGCTTCTGGAAAAAAGTTTCAAGAAGGTACCTGAGATGAAGCTTTGCCAATGGAGCTGCCTGAGGCTTCTTCTTGATGCAAACAACCTCCTCTAACCTCCCTTGAGCTTCTTTGATGCTTTGTTGAAGTGTTTGTTACCTCTCTTTGAAGTTCAGTGAAGTTCAGTTCAAAGGGGGAAAAATCGTATTTGGTGTATGGTGGTTTTTAGGGCAAAGTGAAGGGTGGTTTGTGATCAGTGATGGATTTGAAGATGAATGGTGGAAGAAATTTTAAGTTTTGATGCTTGTGCTGAGTGTTTCGAATGAAAATGCAAAGGAGGTGATTTTTGTAACTATGGCAATGCTGTGTATTCAGGCTTGCTTCTTGTGTGAAATGAGTTGCCTTTTGCCCATGTATCAAGCTGTGATAGGTCTGTGGAGTTTGTGTGGGCTATGCTGATTGGTATGGCTTGTTTTGCAAAACGTCAATATTTGTTGTCCTTTGAGGTATGGGCTGGTTCAGGCATGGTACAAAGGGGTGTCTGGTGCAACAAGATTCAAGGATAGCCATGGAAATCATTTAGAGGAAATTCAGCAAGTTTGTGAGAAGTTGTGGGAGGTTTTGCAAATTTGTGAACTTTTGGCCCTTTTGAAATTTCTTTATGTGCAAGTCATGAAATCTTGGGATTCTTGGGCCAATTCTGAGTTTTAAGTCATGCAACATGATGTTATGATATGTAGAAGTCAATTTGAAGTCACAAAATAGCTTGGCATGAGGTTTTGCAAAAATCCCTCTTTGGCATGAAACATGAAAGAGGAGGTTGAAAAACTTTCCCAAAATGGAAAGTTTACATTACAAGTCATTTCCATTTTTGGCAACTTTTGGTTTAGCCCACTTTTCTTCAAATTTGTGAACTTCCAAACACTTAAATGATCAAATAAAGACCATATAACTTCAATTTGATGAAAAATCCACTTTGGTTCCATTGATGGGGGCCTCAGATGCCCTGATTTGGCTCTGACTTGCTCAAGAAGTTACCCAGTGATCAGATGACTTCCACAATGACTTTTTCCATCAAACTTGGTATGTATGATCCTTATAACATATTGAGACCAATAGAAACAAGAATGACCAAAAAAATTGGAGTTATGGCCTCTGAAACCAAAACCCTAATTTCAGGTCATTTGTGTAGTTAAACTTGGCTCTGCTTCCATGCCTTGCAGGTTCTTGTGATTCTTTGACTTCCTTGATATTGGGAGGATATAATATGATGATTGAACATACATGGAACCTCTTGAGATGATTTATGACCTTTGGAGTGGCTCAGATGGATCTTGGATTGCTCAGATCACAAACCCTAGATGCAGATGAACCTGAACCAATGTAGTGAAGCAAAAATGCAATATGATGATATGATTGAACTTATGCAAATGAAAAGATCACAAGACATAGTGTGAACTTAGTGAGGGCAAATTTGGGGATTTTACAGCTACCCCTATTCAAGCATGAGTTTGCTGTGCAAAATGTAAGCGCCTGACTTATCAGACAAGCAAGATAACTTGTGGTTGAATACCAAAGACAGTCCAAAATTTGCACTCACTGGGTGTGAAGAAGAAAAGGGATATAGATTGTAAAAGGTAATATAATATGATTATAAAGCGCGGGCGATGGAGGACGACCATCGAGTAGAGGACGACTGCTGGGGGTAAAGCGACCGACATGCTGGGGAAATAAAGAGATCATGATGGGGACGGCCAACAAGTTTCTCTGGGGATGAAAGGTAAAGTCAATGATGGGGACGGCCATCAGGTTAATGAAATAAACGATGAGGGAAGGTCATCAAAGGTGAAGGACAATCACCTAGCAGGGGACGGCTGCTTTGTTGGGGATAAGGATGAGGGGCGGTCATCCAAGATAAAGGACGATCACCTGGCAGGGGACGGCTACTCTGAAAATATCACGACATAGGACGAATTCCGGATAGAAAAAGTCGACGATGGGGACGACCATCAGATAAACATGATGAAGTACGATCATCAAGAGGTGAAGGACGATCACCTAGCAGGGTATGGCTGCTCTCAGGGTTTATCATGACATAGGACGAATGTCAGATAACAAGATTAACGATGGGGACGGCCATCGGATAAAATGATGAAGGACGATCATCAAGAGGTGGAGGACGATCACCTAGCAGGGTACGGCTGCTCGTAGGGTTTATCATGACATAGGAAGAATGTCATATAACAAGATCAACGATGGGGACGACCATCAGATAAAATGATGAAGGACGATCATCAAGAGGTAAAGGACGATCATCGATAGGTGAAGGACGATCACCTGGCAGGGTACGGCTGCCGAAAGTATCATGACATAGGACGAATGTCATATAGAAAAGAAAATTTGTTGGGATTTGCTGGGGAAAGGTAAACACGGACGAGTGTTTACATCCAAGAAATAAAAGGTACAAGTGTTTGACACTGTGTACAAATTAAAAATGCGGACGAGCATCCTTAAGACTATGATACAAACGAGTATCGGTAGAAACAAACGCTGACGCATGTTCATAGATGATGATACGGACGAGTACCAACTGGTTAACAAAGAACACAGACGAGTGTCGAATCTGAGGGGAAACAAGTGGTGTATACAAGATACGGACGAGTATCTGTATGAGTGAAGATAAGCATGAGTGAGACACAGACGAGTGTCCAACTTGTTGGGGAGAGCATGACACAGACGGGTGTCAAGAGAGTGTATAGGGTAATCTGGTGATCTGTGGGGATAGGATGACACGGACGAGTGTCGAAAGAAGTGTATGATAAACAAGTGTTTGGTTTGCAACAAGTGATTAGGAAACCATGCTGGGGAATGGTGACACGGACGGGTGTCAGGAGAGTATATATAGGTATCTGTTTGTGGTTTATATCTTCAGGGGAATGAATATGACACGGACGAGTGTCGAGTGATTATATATATATATGTACTTGTATTGGAGAGTGCAAAGGGGACGCTTTGGCTTTCTGCTGGGACCATGAGTCTCTATATACATTGCCGAGGGAATGTTGGTATCTGCAGGTGACTGATTCAAAACCTGACTTGTGATTATGCAATATGTTTGACTTTTGCCATAATGCTCCGTATTAGACGGAATGCTACGCTCTGAGGGATAAATGATGCGAATGATATGATTATGCAAAAGATACCGATACGAGATCAGATCCCGTTGCTGTGAAGATCTCTGGCTGATCTGCTTGAAAGAATATCCCAGCTGGGGATGAGATCATTGGTAGATCTGATATATGGCTCTGCTTGGGGAAATAAGTCACTGATAGACATATCTTTGTAATGAGGAGCCCATCTGGGGAGGTGGAAGCTTTCGTCACTTTGTTGTGCGGGAAATTCTGACATTGCTCTTCTGGGAGAGGCTGGAGCTCTGTGGGGGGATGGTTCCCTGTCTAGCACTCGGCTGGGGAAGAAAAAAATCACTGAACGATCTTCCTAGAGATTTCTGTGGGGATCCTGCTGAGGATGATACTTGACAACTCAGCTGGGGATGTGAGCACCTTCTGGTACTGCTCTGAAAGATGTGCTGGAGAAATGATGCCTGGCAACTCTGATGGGGAGACAGCATTTCCGGTGCTGTTTGGGAAGATGTGTTGAGGAAACAATGATTTGGCAGCTTGCTGGGGAGAAACTTTCATGCCCCATGTTGCGCTTTGAATATCTGTAATCTTGTTATGACAAAGAAACGCACAAGTATCCCGAGGTATCCCTTATTGGATTCCATCATAGGAGTTTTAGAAACCCCTGGGAGTAAGAAAATATTTCCTGCAAGCATATGGTTTAGATAGGCACATCTGTTTTTATGCAAACATTATATCAAGGATATCGGACATTTTGCAAATGAAATAGAATGTACAAGACGGAGTATGACTGAAAATCTGATCTTATTAATTTGGGGTGCCTTGAATTGGCAAATACAGTCAAAGAAACAAATCCCCTGAAATGAGGAGATTGCTACAAAATTGAGAAAAAAAGGTGCTGGCAATGTTGATGATGCTTCAGTGAGCTTCTCTTTTGCTATGATTCGTATGATTTTTGACGTTCCTCTCATCTTGCTTTCTGAAGAAGGCTGATTTTGACCGATGCTTTAACCTTTCAAAGTCTGCCATGTTATAAGTGATATAGACGAATTCAGAATGCAGTTGTTCGCTTATTCCCTTATTTTGCGTGAATCGCCCTTTCGGGTTTTCGATCCACCGGGATACCCATTTTTGCCTGAGTTGTCCAATGCGGCTTTTCAACTCAGCGGGTGTACATTTTTTTTATTTTCCCTTATTTTTTCCCGAGTCTTTTATTCTGTTTTTGACTCGCTGGGATGCCCTATTTTTGCCTGGACTTACATTCTGTTTTTATGTCCAGCGGGTCATTTTATGCGAAGTATTTTTTAACTGCATCTGAATTCACAGGGGACAGGAAATCTTCACCATCCATAGTAGTGAGCATCAGTGCTCCACCAGAGAAAACTTTCTTTACTATGAATGTGTCGCTCCCGCTAAATGAAACGGGGTCAAATAGGGTACAGACGCGAACGGTCGGCGAAGGGAACAATGAGAACACACAGCCGTGAACTCACTGGAGAATGAATAGAGTCGCCAGCTAGGCATTTTTATCCCGGAAGAAAGGCAATGCTGCATAGTGTAACACGGTGGGAGAACTGACTTTAAGTAATGTTGCGGATAGCAAGAGTCGCCACCGACTTTTATTTTATCCATAAGGAAAGGTTATAAAAGAACAGGAAAGACCTTAGAGATATTTTTGGGTCCGGGGGGTAAGTTATGAAAAGGGAAGGTGTTAGCACCCTTTTCATCCATGGTTATCCATGGGCTCTTAGGTACTTAAGCTCACTTTAAATTGTTTTGAAAGTGTAGTGTGTGAATAAAAATTTTCAGAATAGTTAATAAATAATCCATGTAAGGATGTGTTAAAAACTTGTTTGAAAATTTGTTGAAAATTTGTTTAAGTGTGAAAAAGTTTTGAAGTGAGCAAGTACCTAGGAGTAACCTACCCTAATGTTTAAGGTCTTTCTTATTCTTTATCCTTTCCTTGGTAAGACTATCCCTACTATTAAGGAGTAGGTAGTCATTGCCTTGGATGTTAAGGGACATGTGAGGGGCAATTTGATTTTGAAGGCCATTGTGGGGTGTAATAAGCATAAGGAAGGGACCATCATCATTTATTTCGAAGGGACTCGATTCGTAT
Source organism: Lathyrus aphaca (assembly GCA_963966055.1). NCBI lineage: Eukaryota > Viridiplantae > Streptophyta > Magnoliopsida > Fabales > Fabaceae > Lathyrus > Lathyrus aphaca. The sequence continues at coordinate 11,408,783 of OZ014524.1, read as the reverse complement.
AGGCAACCATGAGGGATTTTGATGATTTTCTTTCGAGGGACTTGCTTTATACACCCCACTTAACCATTATTCGTAGGCAACCTGAGGGATAACCTTAGAAAGTGAGACGGCGATTTAAAATCGACTTACGTGTGTGACGTGTTTAATTTAATTATCTTATATTAAAAATTATCTAAATTTATTTTAAATAACAAACATGTTTTGTCACTCCCTAATTTACTAACCATAGCAAAATTAATTAAAATAATTACAATATTACAATCGGGAAACAATTACAAAATTATAATAATAATAAATAAAATATTAAATAATAAGCAATAAATAATAAAAGAGAATAAGGGGTTAGTGAGCAAAATTAGTAAAATAATGATAATAAACATAAAAATAAAATTGGGTTAGTGATATTGAATAATATTGAATAATAAGTAAGAAAAATAAAATAAAAGAGGTTAGTGAATAATAATTAATGAAATAATAATAAAAGCAAAGTAAATAATTTGGTTAGTAGTAATAATAATAAACAAAATTAATCAAAGTATTGTAAGAAATTAGAAATTAACAATTTTTAGCATAAACAATTATATTAAAAACAAATATGAACAAACAATTATCTTAATTTACAAATTATTAAATTATTTTTAAATATATTATAGCTACAAAACTTAATTACTATAAGTTCAATTATTTCTAAACAAAAGTTATAAAAAAAGTATTTACTTAATATACAAAGAAAAAGATAAATTATAAGTATATTTACAAAAATTTACTTTCTAATAATATGAAATATATTTATACTTTAGATGATAGAAATAATTTATAATTATATTTACATGAATCATACTAAACAAATATACATTATAATTAGAAAATAAAATTACAAAGAAATAGAATTAAATTTGTATTTAAAATTTTTTTTCAGAGTTTTATAAAATTAGGGTTTTATTTGAGAAATAATTTTTAGGGTTTAGAATATACAAAATAATTTTAACTAATATAATATTCTAATTTATGTATATATATTATAAGTTAAACATAAAATATAGAAACAAAATTTGGGAAAACATATTTTTTTTTTTGAGATTAAAGGAAACAGACATATTTTATTATTTATTTATTTATTATTGAAAAAACATACATATTATATTTAATTTTTGATGTTATAATATTTAAAACAAATAAAAGGAAAAAAAAATGTGGAAACTTACCTGGCTGGGGTTTGAACCCAGGCCAGCTTGATTTCCAGGAAGCATAACAACCATCAGGCCATTGGCGCGCAGGCAATAAGTGAGGAGGGATAATTCCTTTTGTTACTTGCTTGCAAAATCCAGGAAAATAAAGAAATAAAAAGGCCTGATTCATGGTTTGAACCCAGGACCTCATAGCCATATACACGCACACATTACCACCCGGCTGGAAGAGCCCACCTGGTTACAAAACAAACACAAACCATAATATATTAAGAAACAAGTTTAAATGAAAAAAAAATGTCAAAACCTTGCTGAGGGCAGGATTCGATCCTACGCCCTCTCTTTAAACGCGCGTATGCCTTGCCACTGGACCACAAGCGTTTGTGTGATTAAGAATGGAAACAAGTTAATAAAATAATATAATCAATTTTTGAATTTCCAGCAGCGCGCGAACTGCTTCTTCTTCAACCTATTTCCTGCGAATTTAGCTTCCTTTTTTCCTGCGGATTTAGCTTCGAGTTCTTCATCCCTGCGAATCACAAACTTCATCCAAACGACAAAATTTCACAAAATTGATTGTACCATTGTATTGCTAATGAGTTTTGCAATTGTCCTATGTCTTTCAAATCCATTTATCATTTGGAAATCGTGAAACCCTAAAGAGGGCCGAAAACCCTAATCATGGTGGATTCTTGTACCTGCAAGGAAAATCCAATTGAACCACCCAGAATAGTTCTATAGTCCATTCTAAACATCATACAACAATCAAAAACAATTTAAACATAGTAAATCAACGGATTCGAAAAAAACATATTCAAGGTCAAAGTGAGTTCGGGTTAAGCAATTGGGTGCGTATGGGATGCATATGGATGATGATTTATGATCAGAAGAGTCCAAGGAAGCTTGCTATGTCTTCAAAATACCTTGTGGAGGCCTAAAAATCAGAAACCGAAAGTGAGTTTTTGGAAGATTTTTTTGACTTTGTGAACTTACTTGTGGCTGCTGGAATTCGTGCCCATGCAATAGGGTTCTCTTGTATACTTATAGGAGATGTAATTTAGGTCAAAAGATGATGGATTTATGGGCCTTTTGGAAAACTTCATGATGAAGGAATGTCATGATCTTAAAGTGTGAAAAAATCAAATATTTGCCTTCTAATTTGGTCTAGCACGAAATTGGACAAGATCAAATCATATTAAGCAGCATTGATTAATTTTTAAAAGAAGAATCATGTCCAAACTTTGATTTTTAGATTTTATTTTGATTTAATTTGATTTAAAATGAATAAAATTCAAATAAATATCAAATAAAAATATAAAAATCAGAATTTCTCACCATTGGGTCGTGCATGATGTTGTGACATGGATTGGGTCATGAATTAGCAAGCCCATTTGGAAAGAATTACTTCTAAGCCTCCATTTTCAACATAAACCATCACAAAATTTCCCAACTTTGCAAGGGCACATCTCCCTCAATTTTAAAGGTATGAGGGTGTTCTTGGACTTTTTGGAAAGCTTGAAGAGTCCTATAAACAACCCCATTGGTTTCAGGTCCATATCATTTACCAATCTCAAGTTATGCCCTTTTAAAGTTGTTGACTTTTTGTTGACTTTTGAAATGACCTATAATGTCTTAGATCATATCTTTCAAATGAAGCATTTTTGGGCTTAACCTTCAACATCAAAGTTGTAGAGAATTCAATTCCCTTTAAAATGAGCTTTGGATGGAGACTTGGTGATGAAGTATGTGAAAGTTATGCCTGGCCAAAGTTCAGTTGACTTTTACTGAGGAAACCCTAATTTAGAAACTCCTGATTATTGATGATCTGGAATCTCCTTGATGAATCATGATCAACCCTTGATCAAATGATGAATTTTACTTCATATACTTGATGTTGGGAAAAAATCATGAAGTTTGACTTTGGTTTGACCACAGTTGACCTCAGTTTGACTTTTTAACTGCATTGACTGATTTTGACTTATCTGATCATCTGACTGAGCAAACTTTTGAGAAAAGTCTTGAAACTTGACATGGGGATTCTTACACACATATAAGATGTTATGAAACTCACTTGAGGTATTGGAAGTCCATTTAGCCTGATTAAAGTCAAAACCCTAGTTTTGGATGCACTGCTTAGGAGGTGCATTGTCTGAGGGAATTGTCAACTCCTTTGACCAATTGTGAACTTTGTGAACCTTGTGGATCATCATAAACTGTCTTGTGAACCTTGTGAACCTCATGAAGTGGCTTTGTAGACCTCATGAACCTCAGGAAAGCTTTGTAGTCATTGTGAATCTTGTGAACCTTGTGAACCTTCAAGAAGTGACTTGTAGACTTCATGAACCTCATGAAAGGTATTGAAAGCATTGTGGAACTTGTGAACCTTCTTAGGACACAAAGTCTTGTATTGTGAGGGCAAATTTTGGGGTGCAACAGCTGCCCCTGTTCAATTTTCTGAAACCTGAGGGGTTAGATTGGTATATTTGCCAGTCGTAACCTGGAAGGTTGAAGGGGATTGAACACAAAAGCCCAAAATTTGCACTCACCAGTGCATAGAGTGATATTGATGATTAGTTGAACATGATTGAGTGGGCTTAAAGATGCCACTAGGGGAAAGTTCTTCAGCAGTATAATGAGAGCTGTCAGGAGTCTGGAGTAATACTGATGTAACAGCATGTCTTCATGAGGATAGAGCAATCAATAATGATAACCCTAAAGCAGTCTTGAAGAAATAATATGATTTCAGGAGGATAGAGCAATCAATAATGACAACTCCAAAGCAGTCTCGAAATAATAATGTGATATGTCTTCAGGAGGATAGAGCAATCAATAATGATAACTCTAAAGCAGTCTTGAAGTAATGATTTCAGGAGGATAGAGCAATCAATAATGACAACTCCGAAGCAGTCTTGAAATAATAATGTGATATGTCTTCAGGAGGATAGAGCAATCAATAATGATAACTCTAAAGCAGTCTTGAAGTAATGATTTCAGGAGGATAGAGCAATCAATAATGACAACTCCAAAGCAGTCTTGAAATAATAATGTGATATGTCTTCAGGAGGATAGAGCAATCAATAATGATAACTCTAAAGCAGTCTTGAAGTAATGATTTCAGGAGGATAGAGCAATCAATAATGACAACTCCAAAGCAGTCTTGAAATAATAATGTGATATGTCTTCAGGAGGATAGAGCAATCAATAATGATAACTCTAAAGCAGTCTTGAAGTAATGATACGATTCCAGGAGGATAGAGCAATCAATAGCTCTAAAGCAGTCTTGAAGTCATGAGAAGTTATCAGGAGGATAAAGTAACCCTGAGGTTACAATAAAGCAGTCCCAAAGTAATAAGAAGCTCATCAGGAGGATAAAGTAACCTTGAGGTTACAATAAAGCAGTCCTGGAGACCATAAATTTGTTTGTTGGATAATTAACCTGAAACAAGGTAGCTTTTGTGTAATAACATTAGTTTATGCTTTATGTATGCATGTATGATATGATGCACTTAGGTAATGTTCTATATGTCTATGTATGCTATGGTATGATGTAAATGATGTATGTATGATATGATACTGCCGGAAGCGTCTGGATATCTTCGTATAACAACTGCTGGCCAGGGAAAATAAATCCCGACTCGTTGTTGAAGAATATATAACCCTCTGTCTGCTGGGGATAACATAGTATAAATGGCCTCCCGTATGCTGGAGATAACATGGTATGGATAACCTCCCGTTGTTGGGGATGGTAAGGTATAGATATAACCTCCCGTTGTTGGGGATGGTAAGGTATATATAACCTTCGTCTTCGTTTGATAGTAGGATAAGTATAACATCCCGTCTTCGTTCGTCGTACCCTTATTGGAAAGTAATTTCCCGAATATCCGTATGAGGATAAAAGAGATGGATATAAATTCCAGGGGAGATAAGACTTTATGAAGATGGATTCGTCCTACTGAGGGTTTGTAACTGTCTTGTAAAGGTGAACTGGCGAAGCTTCGTTGAGATCCTTCCCTCGTTCGTCCTTAGTAAATACTATTACTGCATTTTCATGCATTTCTGGTAAACATTAATCATATTAAAAGCATACATGCATTTCTGGTAAACATCAATCATATTCAAAAGCATACATACATTCAAACACAACCAATGGACGTTTCGCTTATGTAAATAGGGTAAAAGTAAATCTGGATTTCAAAGATGGAATTTATTTATATCAAAAAGTGACCCATACATGGGTAAGTTTGTACAAGGAGACATAAACCCTAGTAAGAGGATTTTGTCGTAAAATTTTTACAAAAGGAAATCAGCTATGTGGGAAACAATCCTATTGAGTTTCAATTCTACTATTGCCACTCAAGTATCTCATCTTCTTGCTGTTGAGACGGAAACGATTGGATTGAGCTTTATCTGTTCGAGCTTGAGTAAGTAGTACAACTGGTTGCAGTTTCATGGGTGATCCAAACGAGACATAGTCATACGCTTTAATCCCTAACTTTTGCCTGGATTGCCCTTTCAGGTTTTCAATCCACCGGGATACCCTTTTTTGCCCAAGCCGCCTTTTCAGGTTTTCGACTTGCCGGGTGTACATCTTTTTATATATATCCCTAATTTTTGCCCAAACCCTTTTGGTTTGCCGGGATGCCCTTATTTTTGCCTAGGCCAGTCAACCTAGCGGGTCTCTTTTTATGCATAGTATTTTTTAACTATGTCTGCGTTTACAGGCTGTGGGAAGTCTTCACCATCCATTGTAGTCAGTATCATGGCACCTCCTGAGAATACTGTCTTGACTACGAATGGACCTTCATATGTTGGAGTCCATTTGCCCCTGGGATCACCTTGTGGTAATATGATATGCTTGATTACCAAGTCACCAGCCTGATATACCTTTGGCTTAACCTTCTTGTTAAAAGCTTTGATCATCCGTTTCTGGTACATCTGGCCATGACAAACTGCTGCTAACCTTTTCTCATCAATCAAATTTATCTGGTCCAGTCGAGTCTGAATCCACTCATCTTCATCCAAGCCTGCATCCTTCATAATTCTCAAGGAGGGGATCTGAACTTCAATGGGCAGAACTGCTTCCATACCATAGACTAAAGAGAATGGGGTTGCCCCTGTTGAAGTACGTATTGTGGTACGATAACCATGAAGAGCAAATGGTAACATCTCATGCCAATCTTTGTAAGTAACAGTCATCTTCTGTACAATCTTCTTAATGTTCTTATTAGCAGCTTCAACTGCCCCATTCATCTTTGGACGATACGGAGAAGAATTGTGATGCTTAATCTTGAACTGCGTGCAGAGATCAGTAATCATAGTGTTGTTCAGATTAGAGCCATTGTCAGTGATAATCCTTTCAGGGATGCCATACCTACATATGAGATTATTCTTAATGAACCGAGCCACAACATTCTTAGTCACAGATGCATATGAAGCTGCCTCTACCCATTTCGTAAAATAATCAATAGCCACCAGGATGAAACGATGCCCATTAGAAGCAGTAGGTTTGATCTCACCAATCATATCAATGCCCCACATGGCAAAGGGCCAAGGAGCAGTCAACACATTCAATGGTGATGGAGGTACATGAACTTTATCAGCATAAATTTGACATTTGTGACACGTTCTGGAGTGTTGATAGCAGTCAGCTTCCATGGTAGACCAATAGTAACCTGCTCTCAAAATCTTCTTTGCCATAGTATGACCACTAGAATGAGTGCCGAAGGTCCCATCATGCATTTCTTCCATAATCTCAGTTGCTTCCTTCTTATCCACACAACGAAGCATAGTTGAATCATGATTGCGCTTGTACAGAATCCCATTACTCAAAAAGAACTTAGCAGCAAACCTCTTCAGGAACTTCCTATCTTTGACAGATGCCCCTTCAGGGAATTCCTGAGCTTCAAGATATCTTTTTACTTCATAGAACCAAGGCTTCTCTTCTGCCCCTTCTGTATCAATCTCATTGCAGTATGCAGGCTTTTCAAATCTATCAATAGTAATCTTGGGAGCTTCATCATCCCAGCTGATCTCAAACATAGATGCCATGGTGGCCAATGCATCTGCCAACTGATTCTCTCTTCGTGGAATATGTCCAAAGGTAATCTCTTTGAAATGTGGGATCAAAGACAACACATGCTCTCTGTAAGGAATGAGATTATCATGCTTGGTATCCCAATCTCCTTTAATCTGACTCACTACCAGGGCTGAATCTCCATACACATCAAGGAACTGAATCTTCATATCAATAGCAACTTTAATACCCATGATACATGCCTCATACTCAGCTATGTTATTGGTACAATAGAAACAAAGTCTGGCAGTAATCGGGGTATGACAACCTTCAGGGGAACTAATTACAACACCAACACCATTACCATGTGCATTAGAGGCACCATCAAAAACCATAGTCCATCGGGATCCTTGTTCAGGTCCGTCATATTGTCCAGGTTCTTTGGTAACAGTCATAATGTCTTCATCAGGGAACTCAAAATTCATTGACTGGTAATCATCTACTGCTTGATGAGCCAAATGATCGGCAACAACACTTCCTTTAATGGCCTTCTGAGTAGTATACTGTATGTCATATTCTGTCAAGATCATTTGCCATCTTGCAATTCTTCCGGAGAGAGCAGGTTTCTCAAATATGTACTTGATTGGATCCATCTTCGAAATCAATAAGGTAGTATGGGTCAACATATACTGTCTTAGTCGGCGAGCAGCCCATGCCAAAGCGCAGCAAGTTTTCTCGAGCAGTGAGTATCTTGTTTCACAGTCGGTAAACTTTTTGCTAAGGTAGTATATTGCCTGCTCTTTTCGACCAGACTCGTCATGTTGCCCCAACACACACCCCATTGAGTTGTCTAACACTGTTAAGTACATAATCAAGGGTCTTCCATCAACTGGTGGCATCAAAATTGGTGGCTCTAGTAGATATCTCTTAATTTCATCAAAGGCAGTTTGGCACTCATCATTCCATTCCATCACCTGATCTTTCTTCAACAACTTGAAGATTGGCTCACAGATGGTAGTTAATTGGGAAATAAATCTTGCAATGTAGTTCAATCGTCCCAAGAAACCTCTAACCTCCTTCTCAGTACGGGGAGCTGGCATCTCTCGTATAGCTTTCACTTTTGCAGGATCCACTTCAATACCTTTGCCACTGACAATGAAACCCAGGAGCTTTCCAGATCTAACTCCAAAAGTACACTTGTTTGGGTTCAATCTCAACTTGTATTTCTTCAACCTCTCAAACAAATTGTGCAGATGATCAAGATGTTGCTCTTCATTCTGAGATCAGGCTATCATATCATCCACATATACCTCTATCTCATGATGAATCATATCATGAAACAAAGCCACCATAGCACGCTGATATGTTGCCCCTGCATTCTTCAAACCAAATGGCATCACCTTATAGCAAAAGGTGCCCCACTGTGTCACAAATGTTGTTTTCTCCATATCTTCAGGTGCCATCTTGATTTGATTATAACCAGAGAAACCATCCATAAAAGAGAATACTTTATGCTGAGCAGTGTTGTCTACCAGAATGTCAATGTGAGGAAGTGGAAAGTCATCTTTGGGGCTAGCCTTGTTCAAATCTCTGTAGTCTACACACATACGTACCTTACCATCTTTCTTAGGAACTAGTACCACATTTGCAACCCACTGAGGATAAGAAGTCACTGCCAAGAACCCTGCATTGAACTGTTTCATTACTTCTGCCTTGATCTTTTCTGACATTTCAGGACGCATACGACGAACCTTCTGCTTCTTTGGACGACAATCTTCTTTCACTGGTAAACGGTGAACCACAATGTCTGTATCCAACCCTGGCATGTCTTCATAAGACCAAGCAAAGATCTCCACATAGTCACGTAACATCTGAATCAACCTGCTCTTGACACTGTCTTCTAAATCAGCCCCTACCTTGACCTCTTTTCTGTCTTCCTCAGTTCCCAGATTCACAACTTCGACTGGCTCTTCATGTGGCTGTATAGCTTTCTCTTCTTGTTGTAACAACCTAGCAAGCTCTACAGGTATTTCACAATCGTCCTCATTTCCGTCTTCAGTTTGATAGATCGGATTCTCGAAATCATAATTGGCAATAGTAGAACTGTTATCAACAGGATCCAGAGTGGATGAGGATCTGCATTTAGTGATGTGGGTGTGTGTAAGAACACATAGCTGATAAAGCAAAAATAAAGAAAAGAAAGACAAGGAACACAATATTTACTAAAACGAAACGTCCACTGATTTTATTGAATGAAGTATGCAAATGAAATGACAGCCCGTAACAGGCACACCATTGTGCCCCGGGTAAGGCACATGGCTTGAAAGTTTTATTGTTCAGAAATTACAAAATGTAAAAAAACACAACACAGTAATAGTATTTACTCCTGACTAAAGGAGATAGGGATAACATCTTCAGCTTTCCAATTATTGAGTCCAGCACCCACAGTAGGAAAAATCCATGCATCCAAGTTGTAGTCTTCATCTTGATCTCCCACAGCATTAATAACCCCTTGATTGGTGATACGAGCAGCACGAGCACGACGAACAGCCTTCTGGGACTCTGCAGTGAAACCCAAACCAAACTTGTCAGACTTGTATGGGATATCAGGAAGCTGACCCCAAATAGTACAACCACCTTCATCCACCACAGCTCTAGCATCATTGAGGGAGGCCATTGCCATTGTTGGAGGTTTTCTGATGACCACAGGAACTTTCTTCACAGCAGGAGAAGCTGCACAATCATTACCAACCCAGGGAACCACTTCAAATGACTGACACGGAGTCTCAATGTATTCACCTTCTACTTCCAGATACTTGAAAGTGTTCACATGGCTGACAAAGTATTCTTCCTCTCCAAAGACAGTAACAACCTTTCCATTCACTGGATATCTCAACTTTTGGTGTAATGTAGAGGTCACAGCACCTGCCCCATGGATCCAGGGACGACCAAGCAGACAAGAGTATGAAGGACGAATATCCATCACATAGAATGTAGCAGTAAACACCTGAGAGCCAACCTTGATTGGAAGATCAATTTCCCCATGCACTACTCTTCTAGAACCATCAAAAGCCTTTACCACAATATTACTGGGCTTCAACACAGTATCTTCAGGACTCAGCTTATTCAGGACTTCCTTGGGCAACACATTCAGAGATGAACCATTATCTATCAGCACATGTGACAGGGTAGTGCCCCTGCATTCAATTGAAATATGCAAGGCCCTGTTATGATCCCTCTTGGCAGGGGTCAAATCAGCATCAGAGAATCCTAACCCGTTGTCATAAGTCAGGTGAGCAACACAGTTCTCAAATTGGTCCACAGAAATTGCACTGGGCACATGAGCAGACTTCAGAAACTTGATCAAGGACTTGGCATGAGCCTCAGATCACAGCAACAAGGACAACATAGAAATCTTTGAGGGAGTATGCCCCAACTGATCCACAATGTCATAATCACTCTTGCGAATGATTTTCAATACTTCTTCCATTTGCTTAGAGAGATCATCAGCAGCTGGCACATTAGTAGATACAGGCTCAATAACAGGACCTTTGCCCCGAGCATCAGTGGTGGTAGTAGCATCAGGAGTAACTGCACTCTTAGAAGCAACTGGAGGAGAGAAAACTCTTCCACTACGAGTGATCTTGCTAGATCCAGCAATATTATCAATGTCAACAGGCATATCAGGTAAAGGCTCCTGCTTGACACCATGGATGTAAACATCAGACCCATAGTGCCAAGGCACGGCTTTGTCAGATGTATAAGGAATAGGACCAGGAGTGGTAATGATCAGAGGAGCCACTCTGGCTTCAGCAACAACTTTCACAGGACCTTCAGCAGTAATCTTGATTGGGCCCTGACGAGTGATTTTAATAGGACCCTTTGAAGTGATTCTTACCGGTACTTTGTCAACCATATCAACCTCTTCAATCTTCTTACCCTTAGTCAGATGATCTACCATATCTTCTACAGATGCTGGTCTTCTTTCAAACACTATAGTATACTTATCCATGAGACGTTGAATTCCATCTCTCAAAATGAAGCAACTATCTGGTTTATAGGTACAATACAGACAATCTTCACGACAACCTGGAAAGATCCCAGCTTGTACTAACCTCTTTTTGATAACAGACAATGGTGTGGTCAACTCCATAACTGAATAGACATGCAGATCTTCATCAATGTCTTCATCAATGGCATTGACAGTCTTCTCGTGATTTGGCAGTGGTGCTGTAATCACATTTGGTGGATCAAACTCAATTTCTCCAGCATCAATCATATCTTGAATTTTGTTCTTCAAGACCCAGCAGTTATTAGTATCATGTCCTGGGCAGTTTGAATGATATGTACATCGGGCATTGGGATTGTACTTTGGAGAGGTAACATTGGGATTCTGAGGAGCCTCCCTCAGGGTAATAAGTTCAGCCTTCAACAAATGTTGCAATGCTTGAGCCATTGACATGTTGATCTTCGTGAACTGTCTTCTAGCCCTCTGTTGGTTGCCTTGAGGCTACTCTGTTGTTGCAGGAGTTGGATTTGAAATATGAACTGCACTAACAGACTGATGTCTTCTGTTACGATCAGGTTGACCATAAACAGCATTGGATTCTTTCTTCCCAGTGGGAGGCTTCTTTGCAGCACCTGATGAAGAAGTGCCCACTTGAATCTTACCATTCTTGATACCATTCTCTACTCGCTCTCCTGTCATGATCAACTCAGTGAAGCCAGATGATGAGCTTCCAATGAGATGACTTTAAAATGGACCATTCAGCGTACACATGAACATATCAACTAATTCCCTGTCAGTCAAAGGGGGTTGAACTCTTCCAGCCAAGTCTCTCCATTTCTGAGCATACTCCTTAAAACTTTCTTTGGCACCCATAGACATGCTCTGAAGCTGCATGCGAGTGGGGGCTAAGTCAGCATTGTATTGGTACTGCTTATAGAAAGCTTCAGCAAGATCATTCCAGTCTCTGATGTTGACACTCTCCAACTGATAATACCACTCCAGCTGAGCTCCAGATAAGCTCTCTTGAAAAAAGTGGATCCACAACTTCTTGTCAGCAGTGTGAGGTTGAATCCTTCTGACATAAGACCTCAAGTGCAGCTTGGGACAAGAGACCCCATCATAAACCACAAAGGTAGGAACTTTGAAACCAATGGGTATCACAACCCCAGATATCAAACTCAAATCTTCAAAATCCAGCCCAGATGATTTCTGCAATTCCATAGCATCCATCCTATCCACCAGCATCTTGAATTTGTCTTCATTAGGCTCATGGTAGTAATTAGCCTCAGAATCAGAGTCCCCCATAGTGTTGTGGAGACTGCCTCTCTCTTTCTCAGATTCCTCAGATTCATAGTCATCAATTTGTTCCTTGGTCTTAACAGGACCCTTGAACCTTCTTCCCATGTTGAGCAACCCAGCAGACCTTCTAGTCTTCTTAGTCTTCTTGGCCAGCAGTGTCTTCAATTCATCCTGCCCCTTGGATAGGTTCAGGATCAGCTCTTGGAACTGTGCGTTCTGTGCCTGAAGATCCTTAACTGATTGTTCAAGAGCCATTGCTGAAATAAACAGCGAGAAGATGAGAAACCTGTGCACAATTATAAACCTGTGATGCAATGAAATGATATGGGAATGCATATGCAATGTTTTCAAGAACCGCAGGATTTAAGTTTGCTTAGACAAACACGAAAGTAAACTTTTATTAGTAATAACTTGTTTTGCCTTTTAGGCTTACAAAAAATGAAAGTGAAATAAGTACAAAAGATGGGGTTTTAAGTCTCCCATGGACGCTTCCTCTTTGTATTGAGGTATGAGTTGAGGTTTCGTTCCTCGTGAAGTTGCTTTGTTAGCTCTAGGACTCTTGCTTGGCTTGTTTTGTAATGAGCCTCGAAAGTATCCCTTTGCTCCTTCAGTTGGATCCATGATCTCTGCAAGTCTTCCTTATCAGTAGGCATGTCTGGGTGAAGGATGGTATAAGCAGTGTCTCCTTCAGCAACAGGTTCCATGGTAACTGGTAGGACGGCAGGATATGGCATCATGAGTGTCTGAGCACGAGATCGTACCCATCTGAGATAAGCCTCCATAGGAATAGTGTACTTAGGCTCCAGTGTTTTGCTGTCAATCCTGTTTACCTTTCCCCAAGCTCGTATGAATCTCTGACGGTAACCCCGAAGATCGTTGTCGTAATCAAACACAATGCCCTGAATCAACATGTCATGTGGGCCATCGCTCCGAGCGTAACCAAACTGTCGTAAAGCTAGAGAGGGATTGTAGGTGATGCCTCCTCTTATGCCTAGAAGTGGCACATTAGGAAACTCCCCACAACGGTCAATGATGGTGACATTCTCCATAGATCTGGAGCACCAATGGATGTCTGAGTGAGAAAGTGACATGATCCTCTTGGACCATCTGAACCCTTGCTCATTCTTCATTACTGAGCGAGGAAGGTGAGAAATAAACCACCTAGAAAGCAGAGGTATGCAGCACATCAAAGTTCCTCTTGCCCTTGTAGTACGGGTGTGAAGAGAATGCAGGATGTCTCCAAGCAATGTAGGCACTGGATTGTGACTCAGGAAAATGTTGATGGCGTGAACGTCTATGAACTGATATGGATTGGGGAACAACACTAAGCCATATATTAGCAAGGCTAAGATTTCCTCAAAAGCATCATAGCTCATGGCCTTCAAGAACATTTGAGCCTTATCCATTAATACCTTGGCAAGAATACCCTTGACTCCACTTCTCGTCTCTAGAACAATGTCAGACTTCTTCAGATGTAGAGCTGCAGCAATAACCTCTGGTTTAAGTTCCTTCTCCAAACCTGTGAATGGTTTCTGATCAAGAACAGGGATACCCAGAAGTTTAGAGAACTCCTCCATGGTTGGAACCAGCTGGTAGTCGGGGAATGTAAAGCAGTGGTGCTTGGGGTCAAAGAACTGAAACAGGACACTCATCATGTCTTCATTGAACCCTGAGGTAACTAGATCCAATAGGTGACCATGTCTCTTGTTGAACCGGGAGTGATCAGACACTTGAGAAACCAACTCTTTAAGCTTGGGAGGTATCCCCACAAAATTGATCCTGATGGTGTTTCTACGAGCAGAAGCCATGACCTGCAACAAAGAACAAAGATAAATCCTTTGGTCCTTGAAATGGTTAGGGAAAATGATATGCTCATGATGCATGATGATGTCATGATGTTATGTTCAATCACAAACATGTGGCACACACAAACAAGTCACACCATAGCCCTAGGTTTAAAGGCTTGCATGAGGTTCAAAGGTAAGTACCCTCCCCTGAAGTTAGATGGTTCATCCTGTCCTACAAAAGTAACCAGGTTCTAAGGGATCTCAATATCATTGATCCTTCACAAGGGTGGTTGATCAGAAGGCCACTTACTTGCCAACCAAAACCCTCCAAGTTTAAGATCTCAATGAGCGTAGCATCGAGTGTCAACCAACTTCAGTCTGCACCAAAGCCGGTTACCTCACTACTTTATAAAGGCCAAGATGAGTTAACTAGGGTTCTAAAAGTTAGTTAGTGCATTGACAACATATGGCAGCCTCAATATTATCCTCAACTTGACTTAAGGAATATAAGCACCAACCAAGAAGTCGCACTAACTATGGCCACCAGATCAACCGTATCGATATACGTCGTACAGTTTCCTTGGTCTATTGCCATTTACCTAAGGTACACTAGATCCGGGTTAGGACCTTTCACACATAAGAGCACCCCAACAAGATAATATAAAGCACACAAGGCAAACAATTTAAAGTGATCTTAATTCCTAAGGGTACCCCTCTTAAAATAGATCCCCAGCAGAGTCGCCAGTTCTGTAACACGGTGGGAGAACTGACTTTAAGTAATGTTGCGGATAGCAAGAGTCGCCACCGACTTTTATTTTATCCATAAGGAAAGGTTATAAAAGAACAGGAAAGACCTTAGAGATATTTTTGGGTCCGGGGGGTAAGTTATGAAAAGGGAAGGTGTTAGCACCCTTTTCATCCATGGTTATCCATGGGCTCTTAGGTACTTAAGCTCACTTTAAATTGTTTTGAAAGTGTAGTGTGTGAATAAAAATTTTCAGAATAGTTAATAAATAATCCATGTAAGGATGTGTTAAAAACTTGTTTGAAAATTTGTTGAAAATTTGTTTAAGTGTGAAAAAGTTTTGAAGTGAGCAAGTACCTAGGAGTAACCTACCCTAATGTTTAAGGTCTTTCTTATTCTTTATCCTTTCCTTGGTAAGACTATCCCTACTATTAAGGAGTAGGTAGTCATTGCCTTGGATGTTAAGGGACATGTGAGGGGCAATTTGATTTTGAAGGCCATTGTGGGGTGTAATAAGCATAAGGAAGGGACCATCATCATTTATTTCGAAGGGACTCGATTCGTATAGGCAACCATGAGGGACTTTGATGATTTTCTTTCGAGGGACTTGCTTTATACACCCCACTTAACCATTATTCGTAGGCAACCTGAGGGATAACCTTAGAAAGTGAGACGGCGATTTAAAATCGACTTACGTGTGTGACGTGTTTAATTTAATTATCTTATATTAAAAATTATCTAAATTTATTTTAAATAACAAACATGTTTTGTCACTCCCTAATTTACTAACCATAGCAAAATTAATTAAAATAATTACAATATTACAATCGGGAAACAATTACAAAATTATAATAATAATAAATAAAATATTAAATAATAAGCAATAAATAATAAAAGAGAATAAGGGGTTAGTGAGCAAAATTAGTAAAATAATGATAATAAACATAAAAATAAAATTGGGTTAGTGATATTGAATAATATTGAATAATAAGTAAGAAAAATAAAATAAAAGAGGTTAGTGAATAATAATTAATGAAATAATAATAAAAGCAAAGTAAATAATTTGGTTAGTAGTAATAATAATAAACAAAATTAATCAAAGTATTGTAAGAAATTAGAAATTAACAATTTTTAGCATAAACAATTATATTAAAAACAAATATGAACAAACAATTATCTTAATTTACAAATTATTAAATTATTTTTAAATATATTATAGCTACAAAACTTAATTACTATAAGTTCAATTATTTCTAAACAAAAGTTATAAAAAAAGTATTTACTTAATATACAAAGAAAAAGATAAATTATAAGTATATTTACAAAAATTTACTTTCTAATAATATGAAATATATTTATACTTTAGATGATAGAAATAATTTATAATTATATTTACATGAATCATACTAAACAAATATACATTATAATTAGAAAATAAAATTACAAAGAAATAGAATTAAATTTGTATTTAAAAATTTTTTTCAGAGTTTTATAAAATTAGGGTTTTATTTGAGAAATAATTTTTAGGGTTTAGAATATACAAAATAATTTTAACTAATATAATATTCTAATTTATGTATATATATTATAAGTTAAACATAAAATATAGAAACAAAATTTGGGAAAACATATTTTTTTTTTTTTGAGATTAAAGGAAACAGACATATTTTATTATTTATTTATTTATTATTGAAAAAACATACATATTATATTTAATTTTTGATGTTATAATATTTAAAACAAATAAAAGGAAAAAAAAATGTGGAAACTTACCTGGCTGGGGTTTGAACCCAGGCCAGCTTGATTTCCAGGAAGCATAACAACCATCAGGCCATTGGCGCGCAGGCAATAAGTGAGGAGGGATAATTCCTTTTGTTACTTGCTTGCAAAATCCAGGAAAATAAAGAAATAAAAAGGCCTGATTCATGGTTTGAACCCAGGACCTCATAGCCATATACACGCACACATTACCACCCGGCTGGAAGAGCCCACCTGGTTACAAAACAAACACAAACCATAATATATTAAGAAACAAGTTTAAATGAAAAAAAAATGTCAAAACCTTGCTGAGGGCAGGATTCGATCCTACGCCCTCTCTTTAAACGCGCGTATGCCTTGCCACTGGACCACAAGCGTTTGTGTGATTAAGAATGGAAACAAGTTAATAAAATAATATAATCAATTTTTGAATTTCCAGCAGCGCGCGAACTGCTTCTTCTTCAACCTATTTCCTGCGAATTTAGCTTCCTTTTTTCCTGCGAATTTAGCTTCGAGTTCTTCATCCCTGCGAATCACAAACTTCATCCAAACGACAAAATTTCACAAAATTGATTGTACCATTGTATTGCTAATGAGTTTTGCAATTGTCCTATGTCTTTCAAATCCATTTATCATTTGGAAATCGTGAAACCCTAAAGAGGGCCGAAAACCCTAATCATGGTGGATTCTTGTACCTGCAAGGAAAATCCAATTGAACCACCCAGAATAGTTCTATAGTCCATTCTAAACATCATACAACAATCAAAAACAATTTAAACATAGTAAATCAACGGATTCGAAAAAAACATATTCAAGGTCAAAGTGAGTTCGGGTTAAGCAATTGGGTGCGTATGGGATGCATATGGATGATGATTTATGATCAGAAGAGTCCAAGGAAGCTTGCTATGTCTTCAAAATACCTTGTGGAGGCCTAAAAATCAGAAACCGAAAGTGAGTTTTTGGAAGATTTTTTTGACTTTGTGAACTTACTTGTGGCTGCTGGAATTCGTGCCCATGCAATAGGGTTCTCTTGTATACTTATAGGAGATGTAATTTAGGTCAAAAGATGATGGATTTATGGGCCTTTTGGAAAACTTCATGATGAAGGAATGTCATGATCTTAAAGTGTGAAAAAATCAAATATTTGCCTTCTAATTTGGTCTAGCACGAAATTGGACAAGATCAAATCATATTAAGCAGCATTGATTAATTTTTAAAAGAAGAATCATGTCCAAACTTTGATTTTTAGATTTTATTTTGATTTAATTTGATTTAAAATGAATAAAATTCAAATAAATATCAAATAAAAATATAAAAATCAGAATTTCTCACCATTGGGTCGTGCATGATGTTGTGACATGGATTGGGTCATGAATTAGCAAGCCCATTTGGAAAGAATTACTTCTAAGCCTCCATTTTCAACATAAACCATCACAAAATTTCCCAACTTTGCAAGGGCACATCTCCCTCAATTTTAAAGGTATGAGGGTGTTCTTGGACTTTTTGGAAAGCTTGAAGAGTCCTATAAACAACCCCATTGGTTTCAGGTCCATATCATTTACCAATCTCAAGTTATGCCCTTTTAAAGTTGTTGACTTTTTGTTGACTTTTGAAATGACCTATAATGTCTTAGATCATATCTTTCAAATGAAGCATTTTTGGGCTTAACCTTCAACATCAAAGTTGTAGAGAATTCAATTCCCTTTAAAATGAGCTTTGGATGGAGACTTGGTGATGAAGTATGTGAAAGTTATGCCTGGCCAAAGTTCAGTTGACTTTTACTGAGGAAACCCTAATTTAGAAACTCCTGATTATTGATGATCTGGAATCTCCTTGATGAATCATGATCAACCCTTGATCAAATGATGAATTTTACTTCATATACTTGATGTTGGGAAAAAATCATGAAGTTTGACTTTGGTTTGACCACAGTTGACCTCAGTTTGACTTTTTAACTGCATTGACTGATTTTGACTTATCTGATCATCTGACTGAGCAAACTTTTGAGAAAAGTCTTGAAACTTGACATGGGGATTCTTACACACATATAAGATGTTATGAAACTCACTTGAGGTATTGGAAGTCCATTTAGCCTGATTAAAGTCAAAACCCTAGTTTTGGATGCACTGCTTAGGAGGTGCATTGTCTGAGGGAATTGTCAACTCCTTTGACCAATTGTGAACTTTGTGAACCTTGTGGATCATCATAAACTGTCTTGTGAACCTTGTGAACCTAATGAAGTGGCTTTGTAGACCTCATGAACCTCAGGAAAGCTTTGTAGTCATTGTGAATCTTGTGAACCTTGTGAACCTTCAAGAAGTGACTTGTAGACTTCATGAACCTCATGAAAGGTATTGAAAGCATTGTGGAACTTGTGAACCTTCTTAGGACACAAAGTCTTGTATTGTGAGGGCAAATTTTGGGGTGCAACACATAGGCCTAGAAAAAGATGGATAAGACGGTTTGCGAACCAGAGAGACTGAGAAAGGGGGTTGGTTACAACCTGGGAAGGTATTAGCACCCAGATTGTCCGTCGTACTCGACGGGATCCACGCTTAAAAGATTTGTGTTTTAAAGGGGTAGTGTCAGTGCAATCTGTGCATAAAAGAGCTGGAAAAGAATGTACAGGTGTCAGTGTAAAGTGTATAAGTGATGTGAAGTATGAAAGTGTCAGTGTAAGAAAGGAGTGAAATGCTCAAGATCATGAGGCTAAAGAATGAAGCTAGAAGGAGGGGGAATATACAGAGACTTTTGTTCGATAACTGTTAAGTTATGCCTACGTATCCTCTCGTGCAATGAGGAAGTCAGAACACCGTAGTTCGACCCAAAGAGACTGAAAAATGAATTGACTTGTGAACTGCTTGCTTGCCTATGCTCAAGTGTATGATCTGTCTGGCACAGATGCAAACTGTCTTGCATCAGACGGAAGAAGCAAGTTCTCGTTTATGAGTGAAGGTGATGAGAAAAGAATCCCGAAGAAGACGATTATTGTTTGTTTTTGAGTTTTCAGTCTTTTATTGCTTTTGGAAGTTTGTCATAAGTTAATGAGCTTAAGTCTAAACCAATGGATTTAGTAAACTCATCACATCTTCCCTCTGATTAGGGGTAATGAGAATACCTTAAGTGTGAAGTCAGATTCTCACACTTAATCACCTTTGATGTAAGATTAAGATCATTAACCTACTTGTGATTAATTAGATGTTTTTGGTGTTTTTATTTAGTGTTAAGTAATGAGGTTAAGCCATAATCAAGGATTAAACAGACTCATTACACCATCCCAATAGAAGGATAATAGATGAGGGTGTTTAAGCTGAGGAAAGCTCCTCAACTTAATCCATGTTTAGGGATTAAACTCATGACAAAACAAGCCTTTGATTAAGTGGTTTTTTATTAAATGATAAGATGATGAAGTGATTTTTAAGGTTTGTAAGACAACTTGAGGGGGACTTGTCCATTAACACTAGGGTTAGTCCTTCTTAACCAATTAAGGAAGAATTAGAACCCTAATGCAAGGCCCAAGTTACAAGTGTGATGTCTTGATGATTATTAAGTGAATTGATTAAGAGATTTAAACACATTAAGGGTTTAACACTTAGGATTAAAGTTATACACTCCATCCTAATAGAAGGATGCAGGCATAAGCTTAATCACAAAGCCTTAAAGCCTTTAGGGTTTAGTCCCTAATTATGAGGTGAGAAGAGAAGACTCAAAAGAGACACAAAGGTAAAACTAAGAGGGGAAACTAATCAAAACCCTAATCATTGTCATGCTTGGTTGTTCCTAGGGTTTGTGAGGTTTTCAAGAACAATCTTCAAAGGAGCCACCAGGAAGCAGATGAACAAGATCAAGAGAAGCAAAGCAACTTGCTTCATTCAAGAAGTCAAGTCACTTGAAGAAAGAAAGTGAGAGAAACAAGAATGAGCAAGCTCAATCCCAAACACATACATAAATGCAGCAAAGGATGCAAGAGAGATGAAAAGGAAAGTTATGAGAAGTGAAGGCAAATTCACTTCTCAAGTTTACTTACCACCTGAAATGTTAGAAAGAAATGCAATGCAATGCAAAATGGGATGAAATGGTATGATGCTAAACAAAACCAGAAGCATGTTGATGATTATAATGATGATATGGAGTGCTACAAACATGAGGCAAGGCATGGAGATGTTCATACAAGTTCATGGATGCAGATGGTGCAAGCTTAGAAGCATGGATACACATGAAAAGTTAGGAAGCATACAAAGCATACAACATGGTAAATGCAAGATGCAATGATCAAAGATGCTTTCCATATGTCTTATGATGTCAAATGAATCACATGAATGCTTGAAATGTCATGGCAAGTCATGTTATGCAAGAGAATGCAAGAAGGATGCAAATGAAAGCCCAAATTAGGGTTTATGGATCAAACAACAAACAAAAACCAAAAACAGAAGCAAACCCTAAGATAAAAAATGGAAAATGCCAACCAAAGAAACCCTAAACCTATATTAAACCAAGGTCCAAAGGGGAGGTTCCAACTCTCAACCAATCTCAAGTTATGATTTTCCTAAGTTATTAGGGTTTTTAGGGTTCCTAAACAAAAGAAATGCCAAACAAATTGAAAATGAGGAATCAAATCAAGGCCATTTTATCTCGAAAACTACATGCCAAATAGAATGCAATGCAAAAAGAATCAATGCCCAACTCTTCTCAAATAGGCAGAAATGATTTTTTGAACTTATGATCAAAATAATGCACAAAAAATGATTTAATTCAATGAAAAAAATCTTAAAATGCATCAAGATCAAAAAAGAAATTTGGTTTGAAGGTTGAACAATGTTTCTAAATGTCTTAGAACATTTCATGAATTTTTTGGTGATTTTTAAATACCTAAAAGTATTTTTAATTAATTAATTTCCATTAATCAATTAAAAATAATCTTTTAAATATTTAAAAATACTTTTTTAATGATAAAAATAAAAACAAAAATATTTGTGTCATAAAAATTAATAAAACTCAGGAGAAAAAGTTTCATAATTTTTAAACCCTTTTTACTATTTTTAAATAATTGTGCAAATAAAATGAAAAGAAAATGAATTAAAATTAAATAAAGGGAAAGTCAACCAAATGGAAGGCTGAGATGCACTCTGGATTCAAATGGGTTGACCACGCGCGCTAGTGGAGGGTCCAGATGGCTTCTGACTTAATTAATTATGATTACTCTAATTAAACAAGATTAGGGCAAATGAATGAATCTGGGCCATCCAAGCTAGCGGGAAGTCAACAAGTCAAGGGGGATCTACGCTCCACATTCAAACGCCCTTAATGACCTGAGTTTAGGGCTAATGACTTTCAGGCTGCCGGAGAAGACTTCCGGTCGTCTTCTCCGGCCAGCATCTCCCCTGAAAATCCCCAAAACCCCAAAAACCTAACTAAAATGAAATCTAAGAATTGGGAAGTGATCTCCAACCACCCACGAACCAGAACCCCTAATCAAAACTAATTTATAGTTCCTAACAAGGCTGAATCGAAGCAAGAAAGAATTAGGGCACGCAAGTTTCAGAGAGCAATTAAACTCTCAATTCATCACCATTTGCAAAACCAAAGGCATACTCATGATCAGGAAGACACAAAGAATAAGTTTAGAACAAAAGAAATGATTTCTGGAAAAATATTTCTTGGGCTACCTGAGATTCGAAGCTTTCACTCTGATGACTTTCTGGCCACTTCCTTCAGTGCAATCCACTCCTTAGGACCTCTTGATGATGTTTGAATGCTTTGGAGCAATTTATGTTGGCTGGTTGATGAGTTTAGACAGCTTCTGCTTCAACTCAGTTGAAAATGGCTATGGTGAAATGGGCAGCTTCAAGCCAGTGTGAGTGGTTCCATGTGATCAGAATAATGAGTGGAGAAGGTCTGTGGTGTTTGTTTGGATGTTTGTGTGCTGGGGAGAGAGATTCGAATGAAACTGCAGCTTGGGGTGAAAAATGGCAATGGGGTGTTCTTGATCAAAACAGGCCTGGCTCTTGGTGGTTTGAGGTCTATGAAGTATGGTGAGTTGAAGTGTGGAAATGGCTTGGATGTTTTTGTGCTGGGCAGAGAGTTTCGAAGCAAAATGCAGCTGGGGTGTGTTTTGTGAATGTGATCTTGTGAAGTGTTTCAGCTTGGCCTCTTGATAGATTTTGCTTGCCAAAGGATATTGTATTTTAATCCTATAGGTCAGATGATGTGACCTGGCCTATAGTGATTGGTAAGTTTGCTTTTGCTCAAAGTCCACTTTTTGTGTAAGAGGAGTATGGCTCATGATCTAGGATAGTACAAAGCATGGGCTGCGCAGCAAGGGTGAGGGGAAAGGCTAGCCAAAGTCAGCATCCAAGGTTGCAAGTTGTAGGAAGTGTGATCATGAGTTTTTGCAAGTTGTTGCTTTATGGTTCACATGGGAAGATCTTGTCCCAAAAGCCATGAAACATGAGCAATGCCTAGTCCATTCTGAATTTTAGGACTTACATGATGTTTATGTGATGGTTTGATGCCAATTAGAAGTTGCAATTTGCCTTGGTACATGATTTTGCAATTTTCACACTTGGTGCATATCTTGAAAATAAGTGATTTTTGGCAACTTTGTCACACCATAACTTTTGATCCAAGAAGAGTTTGATCATGTTCTTGTACTTTTTGAAAAGGGAAAGATGTAATCTACAACTTTCATGACCAAAGTTTTTCCATTTGAAGCATTTTTGGATCAAGAATCAAGGCTTGAAAAATGACCTAAAATGAAGCATTCTTGAAAAGTCAACTATGCCCAAAAAGTCAACATTTGCCAAAACCCTAAATTCTTGATTTTTGTGAACTTCAACCTTCTTCCATGATCAAATAAAGATCATATACACTCAAAATGATGAAGATCACCCATTGGTTGGGTCATTGGGGGCCTCAGATGCCCTGATTTTGCACTGACTTGTCTGAAAAGCCAACCCTTGATCAGATGACTTCCCCATGGAATTTCTTCATGAAAATTGATATGCATACTCCCTATACCATATAGAGACCAATGGAAACAAGAATGACCAAAAAATTTGGGGTTATGGCCTCTGAAACCAAAACCCTAATTTTAGGTCAACTGTGCAGTCAAACTTGGCTCTGCATCCACTCAAACCCCAGTTCTTGTGATTCCTTTGAATTTTTGACTTTGTGGGGATATAATATGACATAAGAACACACATGGATCCCTTTGAAGTGATTGGTTGCCTTTGGAGTGGCTCAAGATGCCCTTGGATTGCTCAGATCACAAACCCTAGGTGCAGATGACTTAGAAACTATGCAGTGACTCAAAATTGAGATATGAGGTGATATGATTGTGTTTATGCATATGAGATGATCACAAGCCATGGTGAATGGGTGAGGGCAAATTTGGGGTGTTTACAGCTGCCCCTATTCAAACATGAGTTAGCTGTGCAGGATGTAAGCGACAGCTTAACAGGCAAACAAGATAACTTGTGGTTGAATACCAAAGACAGTCCAAAATTTGCACTCACAAAATGAAGAAGAAAAGGGATATAGATTGTAAAGGGAAACAAAGTATATTGTAAAGTGTGGGCGACGGAGGACGACCGTCGAGCAGAGGACGACTGCTGGGTAAGGAGCAATGACGGGGACGGCCGACATGCTGGGAAAAGTGTGTGAAGTAAAGCGATGACGGGGACGGCCGACACGCTGGGGATAAAAGGTAAAGCTAAGACGGGGACGACCGACTAGCTGGGAAAATAAGATTATATGATGGGGACGGCCATCAAGGTAAAGTTGTAAAATTCTCTGGGGATTAATGAAACATGACGGGGACGGCCATCAAGTTCATAAAGCAAAGTAACCAACGATGGGGACGGCCATCGGGCTAAAAGGAAAAGGGACCACGACGGGGACGGCCATCGGGTTAAAGAATAAATGAAATAAACAGATGATGGGGTACGGCCATCAAAAATGAAGGACGATCACCTAGCAGGGGACGGCTGCTCTGTTGGGGATAAAAGAAATATGATGGGGACGGCCATCAAAGGTGGAGGACGACCACCTGGCAGGGTACGGCTGCCGAAAATATCGCGACATAGGACGAATGCCGGATAGAAAAGGTCAACGATGGGGACGGCCATCGGACGAGCATGATGGAGGACGACCATCAAGAAGTGGAGGACGACCACTCAGCAGGGTACGGCTGCTCTCAAGGTTTATCATAACACAGGACGAGTGTCAGATAACCAAAATCAACAATGGGGACGGCCATTGGATAAAGTGATGAAGGACGATCATCAAAAGGTGGAGGACGACCACCTAGCAGGGGACGGCTGCTAAAAAACAACGATGGGGACGGCCACCGGATGATCATGATGGAGGACGACCATCAAGAAGTGGAGGACGACCACTCAGCAGGGTACGGCTGCTCTCAGGGTTTATCGTAACACAGGACGAGTGTCAGATAAAAAGAAAACGCTTTGTTGGTGATCTACTGGGGATATAGTGAACGCGGACGAGCGTTCACAACCAAGAAAGGAAAGTATAAGTGTTTGGTATCGTGTATAGATTAAAGATGCGGACGAGCATCCCTAAGACTATGATAAGGACGAGTATCGGATAGAAACAAACTAACGCGTGTTCAAAGATGATGATACGGACGAGTATCAACGGGTTAACAAAGAACACGGGCGAGTGTCGAATCTGAAGGGACTCTTCAAGAAGATAAAAGTGTTTGACACGGTGTATGGATTAAAGATGCGGACGAGCATCCTTAAGACTATGATACGGACGAGTATCATGTAGAAACAAACATTAGACGCAATGTTCTGAGATGATGATACGGACGAGTATCAACTGGTTAACAAAGAACAAGGACTATTGTCGAATCTGTGGGGATATGAGTGATGGTGTATACAAGGTACGGACGAGTATCTGTATAAGTGTATCATGAGTAGTGAGTATGAGTATTGTAGAGATGAGTGTTTATCTGCTGGGGAAGGTGACACGGACGAGTGTCAAAAGAAGAGTGTAATAATAACAAGTATATGGGTTGCAAAAGTGTAGATGACTGCGCTGGGGAAATGACACGGACGGGTGTCAAGAAAGTGTATATATAGGTATATGTGAGTGCAAAGAGGATGTCTTTGGCTTTCTGCTGGTGATGTGACACGGACGGGTGTCATGAAGTATCCGTAATACGGGTGATTTTGTTTGCAAAGAGTGTTCAGGCGACTTTACTGGGGAGTGATGATACGGACGGGTATTAAAAGGAAATATATACTGGTGTTTGGGATTTGTGAGGCAACTGCTTTTGTTGGGACTCTGGTGGGGATCTTTGTACAATGATGATGAATGGTTATTATTCACAAGTGTTAATTCAGAACATGGCTCGTGATTATGCTATGCCTTTGATTTTTGCCGTAATGCTCCGTATTAGACGGAATGCTACGCTCTGAGGGGATAATATGATGCAAAATGCCATGATTATGCAAAGATATCAAACCGGGATTCGGATCCCGCTGCTGATCTGTTTGAAATGGACATCCCAGCTGGGGATGAGATCATTGGTAGATCTGGTGAGGTGTATCTGTTTGGGGGATACAAGTCACTGATTGACATATCCTTGTAATATGGGACCCAGCTGGGGTTTGTGGAAGCCTTCTGTACTCCGTTGTGACTTCTTCATGCGTTGCTCTTCTGGATAGAGGCTGAGGATCTCGTGGGGAGATGATTCCCTGATTCCTGTATTCTGCTGAGGAAGAATGAATGGTACAACAGCCGGGGAATGCTGTTGGCCACTCAGCTGGGGAGAGTAATGAGAGGCAACTCGGCTGGGAATAGAGCATTTCGGATGCTGAGATTATTTGTTGATTTGCCAGCTTGCTGAGATGTAACTTGCATGCCCCAAATTGCGTTCTGGATACCTGCAATCCTGCAAAGATAAGGAAACGCACAAATGGTCCCGAGGTGTCCTTTCCTGGATTCCGTCATAGGAGTTAAGTACTTTCGAGAGTAATTATATTCCCTGTAAGCATGTGTTTTTATTTTCTTAGAGAAAAACATCTGTACTCATGCAATTAGTTTTTAGAGACATCAGACATTCTTTGCAAATAAAAAATATACAAAACGAAACATGACTGAAAAATCTGATTTTATTAATTCAAATGCCCTGAATTGGCAAGATACAGTCAAAGAAACACATCTCCTGAAATGAGGAGATTGTTACAAATTGAGAAACAAAGTGCTGGCAGTGATGACGACGCTTTCGAAGGAGCTTCCTCTTCCGCTATGACTCGTATGACTTTTGACTTTCTTCTCGTCTTGCTTTCTGGAGAAGGTTGATTCTGATTGAAGCTTGATCCTTTGGAGTTTTAAACAAGTTGCTGACAATACAGACGAATTCAGAATGCAGTTGTTCGCTCATTCCCTTATTTTGCATGGATCGCCCTTTCAGGTTTTCAATCCATCGGGATACCCATTTTTGCCTGAGTTTTCCAATGCGGCTTTTCAACTCAGCGGGTGTACATTTTTTCATTTATTTCCCTTATTTTTGCCCGAGTCTTTTATTCTGTTTTTGACTCGCCGGGATGCCCTATTTTTGCCTGGACTTACATTCTGTTTTTGTGTCCAGCGGGTCATTTTATGCAAAGTATTTTTTAACTGCATCTGAATTCACAGGGGACGGGAAATCTTCACCATCCATGGTACTGAGCATCAGTGCTCCACCAGAGAAGACTTTCTTTACCACGAATGGTCCTTCATAATTTGGAGTCCATTTGCCCCTGTGGTCTGTATGAGGAGGGAGGATTCTTTTCAGCACAAGATCTCCCACTTGGTATTCTCGATGCCTGACTTTCTGATCGAAGGCTCTCTTCATTCTCTTCTGATATAACTGCCCATGACAGATTGCAGCCAACCTTTTCTCTTCGATCAGACTCAGTTGTTCGTATCGGGCCCTAACCCATTCTGCTTCACTCAGTTTAACATCCATCAAGACTCGCAAGGAGGGTAATTCAACTTCAACTGGTAGGACTGCCTCCATACCATACACAAGTTGATACGGCGTTGCCCCAGTGGATGTCCTGATTGACGTGCGGTACCCATGCAAGGCAAACGGTAGCATTTCATGCCAGTCTTTGTAGGTGATTACCATCTTCTGCACAATCTTCTTGATATTCTTATTTGCTGCCTCAACAGCGCCGTTCATCTTTGGCCTGTAAGGAGAAGAATTGTGATGTTGGATCTTGAAGTCCCGGCATAATTCTGCCATCATTTTGTTGTTTAGATTGGAACCATTATCAGTAATGATTCGCTCGGGAACTCCATATCGACAGATGATATCTCTTTTCAGAAATCTGGCTACCACTTGCCTTGTGACATTTGCATATGAGGTTGCTTCAACCCACTTGGTGAAATAATCGATGGCAACCAGGATGAATCTGTGGCCGTTTGAAGCAGTTGGCTCAATCTTGCCAATCATATCAATGCCCCACATGGCAAAGGGCCATGGTGAAGACATGATGTTCAAAGGATTGGGAGGCACATGCACTTTGTCTGCGTAGATCTGGCATTTATGACATTTTCTGGCGTAAGCACAACAGTCTGCATCCATTGTGATCCAATAATAGCCTGATCTTAACAACTTCTTAGCCATTGCATGTCCCCCAGCATGGGTACCAAAGGAGCCTTCGTGCACTTCATGCATCAACAAATCTGCTTCCGTCTTGTCAACACATCTGAGGAGTACCATATCAAAGTTCCTTTTGTATAAAGACCCATCAGTGTTCAGAAAGAAATTTCCAGCAAGCCTTCTTAGAGTCTTCTTATCATTGGAAGATGCCCCAGGTGGGTATGTTTGATCTTCCAAGAAGCACTTAATGTCATGGAACCAAGGCTTATCATCTTTGACAACATCTGCTGCAAATACGTATGCTGGCCTGTCGAGTCTCGATACTGAAATCTGAGGTACAAAGTTAGCAGCTTGAACTTAGATCATGGATGAAATGGTAGCGAGAGCATCTGCAAACTGATTCTCGTCCCGAGGGATATACTCAAGCTTGACTGTTGTAAAGAAAGTCAGTAACCTTCTTGTATAATCCCTGTAAGGTATCAGATGATCTTGGTGTGTGTACCATTTTCCGTTGGTCTGATTGATTACCAAAGCTGAATCTCCGAATACGGTTAAAGTCTTGATCCTGAGGTCAATGGCTTCCTCAAGACCCATGATGCAAGCTTCGTATTCAGCTTCGTTGTTAGTGCAGTTGAAAGTGAGCTTTGCCGAGAAAGGCATGTGAACTCCCTTAGGTGTAATGAGTACTGCACCAACGCCACGACCATTCATGTTAACAGCCCCGTCGAACATCATAGTCCATTCTTCCTCCGGGTCAGGCCCTTCAGTCTGAATAGGCTCTTCATGATCTTTTGCTTTAATGAACATGATTTTACTTCACAGTTTCAATCAAGACACAATACACTTTTGCTTAAAAGCTCATAAAGTGATACACATATAAAACTTGCTATTAAACACAAACACCCTATTTAGTCTTCTTAATTTCATACTCAATTCTGAGAGTTTCTGCTCCTTAAATAGATGCTTGGATTTTTGGGCTTTCTGTAGATTATCCAGTCCTAATAAGTCATGTTGTCATCACCTTGAATTAGGGTTTGTTACTTCCTTGATTCTAGGTGAGGTAGTTATTCTGTTATACTGAAATCAGATAACTAAGCTCCCTACAGATGCGCCTTGTACTGTTTTATCCATTCACAATTAATTCCAGATAAATTCCCTGAATTTACTCAGTTCTGTTATGCATCATTTAAGTCTAGTAGTAGGTTTGAGATGTCACAACATCTGGTGTGACATCCTGAAATCTGAACTTACTTCATTAACTTATACAATGTCACAACATCTGGTGTGACATCCTGAACTAAGTTCATTAACTTATACTCTGTTTGATAATGTCACAACATCTGGTGTGACATCCTGAACTAAGTTCAACACTTCTTGTTGGTCAAAAATTCTGCCAATTCTAAACATCTACAAACTCCCCCTTTGGCTAATTTTTGGCTAACACAATCTTCTGGTTTTATCAGAGTGCAGCAGAGTTGTTTTTATCAGAGTGCAGCAGTTCTTTTCTGTTGAATCATGTGAGAGTTTATAATAATTTTCTCCCCCTCAAACCTGTATGTTTTCTGACTTGTTCAACAGAATTTTCTAAACAAAACTTAGTTCAGAAGCAGGCATTAAACAGACAAACAACATTTTTCATTAATCAGGCAAACTGCAGCAGACATTGTTGTTGTTCAGTTCTCTTCTCCCCCTTGTTAGACATAAATTGAGGCCAAATTACACAAGCAGAGAGAAATACAAAATATTCAAAATTACAAAACCAAAATACAATGCTGAAGCAGACAGTACACATTTTCACTCAGAGTCTTCATATTCAGTATCTTCTTCCTCTTCAGATTCATCATCAGAGTCATCATCAGATTTAGCATCATTCTGAGCACCCTCTTCCATCTCCAGCCTTTGAATTACTTCCTCAAGCTTTTTCTTCCTGGCATCCAGCTCTTTGCAGGTGTTCTTTAGTTCTGCATTCAAGGCAGCTTTGGATATGGGAGTCTTTGCACTTGATGGTCCAGCAGATGTCCCACTGGGAGCTTCAACATCAGCAGCATGATGGCTCAAGAACAGTTTGTAGTGGAAGGCCAGAGGACTTTCTCTCTTGCAGAATGAATCCTTCTCAGTGAGGATGCCTGGATACTGGTTGAGTATGATTCCACAGAGCAGAGATGGAAAAGCAATGGGAAGCTTTGTTGCTGATGTTTCTGCATGCTTTAGGGTTTGATCAAATATGTAAGCCCCAAAGTCCAACTTTGTTTGGGTGCCCACAGCATAAATGAATCTTCCCAATCCAATATCTATTGAAGAGGTATGGTTGGTAGGGACCCAGTTGATAGTACCAATTCTATGCAGCATAGCATATTTCCTTGTAAGCAAGCTAACAGAAAGTTTGCCCTTGACTGGCCAAGTTTTGACCTGGTTGGCAATGATGACCTTGCAGACTTGGTTATCAGTTTTCCCTAGCTCATTAGGCCCATTAGATTCTCTCCCTAGGTAATGATTTATAACCCTAGAAGAGAATTCCACACATCTCCCTCTTACATAGACCTTTCGGAATTCTTCTGACTTTCCATCAGCACAGTCATCTTGCAGGTTGACAATGAACTCCTGGACCAGCAGCTCATAGCAGGGTGAGAAGTTTGAAACTGTCTTGAATAAACCAACAGAGGATATTAGGTCTATTACCTCAGTGCACTCCAGTGCATTACTGCCCAGCTCTCTTTCCAGTGCCACCCTTCTTTGGTAGACATATTTCCATTTGCTCACACTTGACACATGATGGAATGACACATTGTCCAGAGGAGCTTCTGGAACAACAGAGGTAGACCTTGAAGGTGCTGGTTTCTTCCTTGGTTGGGATGTTGGGACATCCTCTTCAACATCTAAATCAGGTGGAGTTACAACTTTCCTCTTTTGGGTACTCACCTTGCTCCATTGTTTAGTAGGTCCAAATGAAACTTTTACCTTGTCTTTCTTTGGAGTAGGCTATTTCTTTTCAGGAGTTGCATGTCCAACAGACTTCTTCTCCTTCCTAGCCCTAAGCCTTTTGGCTATGCTAGGGTCAACAGATGCAATGATCTCTATGTCAGAGTCATCATCTGTGGCTTCAACAGGAGGAGGTTGGGAAGACTCCTTTTCAGCAGGTGGATCAGCAGAAGCTTGGTCATCAGTGGCTTCATCATCATCATCAGTTGAGGCCTTGTTCTGGTCCTCAGATGTTTCAACATTTATTGGGACATCCTGTTGAGCAGGAGTGTCCTCTTCAGCCTGATTGCTCTGTTCTTCTTGTGGAGCAGGCATGGTGTTCAGGGGAACAGATACCCCACGCACTACTCTTTGTTCAGATAAAATCCTATTCATAATATGCTTGATAGATGCATCTACATATTCAGAGGCTTTGGGGGTGGTGTTTGAGGATGAAGGAATCCCTTTGCTTTTGCTGAATACAGGTTCCTTTGCTCTTCTCACATTTGGAGTTCTAGGTTTTTGAGCAAGAGGGACACTTCCTCTGATTTCGTCTATGGGAGTAGTATCCATTGGTACCATAGAGATTGGGGTTGCATGCACCACATCTTCTTGGTTAAGATTTTCATCAGTGAGGTTAGGGTTTTGATGTTGAGACATTTTGAGAATGTAGTGAAAGAAGAGTTTAGGTTTGATTGATTTTGATAACTTCAGAAAATCAGCTTTAGCTTGCAAATGATTTTGAGAAGATAGTGAGGAGATGAAGAGCTGAGAGCAAGCTTGAGCTTTTATAAAATCCGTTACTGGTGGAATTCTAAAAAGTGGAATATACAGAGTTAGTGACCAGACTGGTGCTGCCATCTGGTGATCATGCCACACGATGTCATAGGACATGTTGGCACTTCTCTATAACTGATATATTTCACATAAGCAGATTCCCAATTTACCCCTTAGGTTTTCAAATTGGGTAGCATCCAAGGCTTTAGTAAATATGTCAGCCAATTGCAGATCTGTGGCTACATGTTCTAATGAGATCACCTTCTCTTCCACAAGATCTCTGATGAAATGATGCCTGATATCAATGTGCTTGGTCCTACTGTGTTGGATAGGATTCTTTGATATGTTAATAGCACTTAAATTGTCACAGTACAATGTCATGACATCTTGTGGGACATTGTATTCTGTGAGCATTTGCTTCATCTAGACCAACTATGAACAACTGCTACCAGCTGCAATATATTCAGCTTCAGCAGTGGATAAGGATACACAATTTTGTTTCTTACTGAACCAAGAAATCAAATTGTTTCCTAGAAAGAAGCATCCTCCTGATGTGCTCTTTCTATCATCAGCACTTCCAGCCCAGTCAGCATCACAAAAGCCAGTAAGAATTGGTTCACATCCATGAGAGTACATTATGCCATAGTCACAAGTACCATTGACATATTTCAAAATCCTCTTAACCTGGTTTAGATGACTTACTTTTGGCTCAGCTTGATATCTTGCACATACTCCTACTGCAAAAGCTATATATGGTCTGCTAGTAGTCAGATATAGGCTTCCAATCATGCTTCTGTATAAGTTTTGGTCCACATTCTCACCCTTGTCATCCTTTGTCAGCTTTAAATGAGTGGGGGAAGGTGTTCTTTTATGACTTGCATTGTCCATCCCAAACTTCTTGACAATGTTCTTTGCATACTTGCTTTGGGATATGAACATGGAGTCCTCCATCTGCTTGATTTGCAGTCCAAGAAAGTAGGTTAGTTCACCTACTAGGCTCATCTCAAACTCAGATTCCATTTGAGTAACAAAATGTTTAACCATCATGTCTGACATCCCACCAAAGACTATGTCATCTACATATATTTGAGCAATCATGACATTTCCTTCTTCATCCTTCACAAACAAGGTTTTGTCTATTCCACCTTTCCTGTACCCTTGTTTTATGAGAAAAGTGGTCAATCTTTCATACCATGCTCTTGGGGCTTGCTTCAGACCATAAAGAGCCTTCCTTAGTTTGTATACATGATCTAGACAGCTTGGATCAACAAAACCCTTAGGCTGCTCCACATATACCTCCTCATTAAGATATCCATTTAGAAAGGCACTTTTCACATCCATTTGAAATAGCTTGAACTTCAGGATACAAGCAATTCCTAAAAGTAGTCTGATTGATTCAAGCCTTGCTACTAGTGCAAAGGTTTCATCAAAGTCTACTCCTTCAATTTGTGTGAATCCTTGAGCTACAAGTCTAGCCTTGTTCTTTGTAACAACTCCCTGCTCATTTGACTTGTTCTTGTACACCCACTTAGTGCCAATCACATTTATGTCATCAGGCCTAGGAACAAGATCCCACACTTTATTCCTTGTGAACTGGCCTAATTCTTCTTACATAGCAGAGATCCAATACTCATCATTCAGAGCTTCCTTGATGTTTTTAGGTTCTATCTTTGAAACAAAGCAGGAGCCTGAAATCATCTCTCTTGATCTAGTGATTACACCACTGTTGGGATCACCAATTATCAGATCTTTAGGGTGATCTTTCTGGATTCTGATGGAGGGAGGTTTACTGGATTGTTCTGTCCTTGCCTCAGTTAGAGTGAAGTCAGGATTATCACTCTTTATTTCAGCTTCAGTCTGACTGTCAGCAAATGTTCCAACATCATCTGCAACATCTGCATGGGCATCATCAATTATCACATTTATTGACTCCATTATAACCTTGGTTCTGGATTTAAATACTCTATAGGCTCTGCTATTTATGGAGTATCCAAGGAAAATTCCTTCATCACTTTTAGGATCCATCTTTCTTCTTTGATCCCTATCAGCCAGAATGTAACATTTACTTCCAAACACATGAAAGTACTTGACTGTAGGTTTTCTGCCCTTCCAGACTTCATAGATGGTGTACAAGGTTCCTTTTCTTAGAGTGACTCTATTGTGAATGTAACAAGTTGTGTTCATAGCTTCAGCCCAGAAGTACATTGGTAATTGTTTAGCATGAATCATAGCTCTTGCTGACTCTTGGATAGTTCTGTTTTTCCTCTCAACAATCCCATTCTGTTGAGGGGTGATAGGAGAAGAATACTCATGATTGATTCCTTCTGAAGAACAAAAATCTAAGAATTTTTTATTCTCAAACTCCTTTCCATGGTCACTCCTTATTCTGACCACACAGCTTGTTTTTTCTCTTTGTATTCTTTGGCACAGATCTTTGAATACATCAAACACATCAGACTTTTCTTTGATGAAAATTATCCATGTATATCTTGAAAAGTCATCAACCACCACATAGGCATACCTTTTTCCACCAAGACTCTCAACCTGCATTGGTCCCATAAGATCCATATGCAATAATTCCAAAATTTTGGAAGTTGTCAGATGTTGGAGCTTTGGATGTGACATCTTGGTTTGCTTGCCTATTTGACATTCACCACATACTTTGCCTTCATCAATCTTCAGTCTTGGAATACCTCTTATATCCTCCATAGATATGATCTTCTTTATTCCTCTGAGATGAAGATGACCCAGTCTTTGGTGCCATAGCTTCACTTCTTCTTCTTTGGCTAAGGAGCAAGTTGAGGTGAGACTGAAATCTTGAGGTTCCCACATATAGCAGTTGTCTTTAGATCTGTCTCCTCTCATGACAACCTTTTGTTCTTTATCAGACATTATGCATTCAGTTTTGGTAAAGTTTACACTGTAACCTTGATCACATAATTGACTTATGCTGATCAAGTTAGCAGTCAATCCTTTTACCAGTAGCACATCATCTAGTCTTGGTACATCTGGGCAGTCCAAAGTCCCAACTCCCTTGATTTCTCCTTTAGCTCCATCTCCAAAGGTTACATATATGGATGAATGTGACTTTAAGTTTACCAGCAGATTCTTCAATCCAGTCATGTGCCTTGAGCATCCACTGTCAAAGTACCAGTCTTCCTTAGCTGATACTCTGAGAGATGTATGAGCTATATAGGCAACACCCTTCTTTGACCATTTTTGCTTGTTGTGAGGTTTCCTTTGATGCCTCTGCCCTGTGTAGTGTCCATCTTTAGAGTTCCAAGGTTGTTTGTTGAACTTGTTCTTGGGCATGTAGCTTTGATCAGCATGAAGACTAGCTTTAGGTACCCATACTTTCTTGATGACCTTTGTCTTCTGCTTAGGGGGTTGCTGATATCTTTGATTTTGATGTCTATGCAGCACTCTCTTGGTGACCTATGTCTTCTGCTTAGGGGGTTGCTGATACCTCTGATTTGGATGTCCATGCAGCTTGTAGCCAAAAGGTTTGATGTGACCAAACCTTCCACAATGATGGCATCTCCATCTTTGATACTTCTTTTTCATCATGTTCTTTTCATGATGTTGGGACATCTGTTGGGACATCTTGTTTGACTTTATGGGATTTGAAGTTGTTTTGCTGGTGCTAGCCTCAACCTTTTGAGCTTTATTAAATCCCAGCCCAGTCTTATCCCCTGAATGCTTGTTGTTGTTGAGAATGACATCCAGTGTGTTTGAGCTACTGTTCAGCATTCTGACAGATTTGGACATATGTTCCAATTTGGAGTTGAGTAGGCTTACTTCACTTTTCAAAGAGTCAATGATCTCTAGATTACTTGTCTTTTCAGCCTTCAATCCCTAAATATGCTTCTTCTGCTTTATATTCTCCATGCATACTTCAGTACTCCTTTTACACAGCATCTTGTATGATTCTTCAAGCTCTTCAAA
The DNA here is from genome assembly GCA_963966055.1 of Lathyrus aphaca. NCBI lineage: Eukaryota > Viridiplantae > Streptophyta > Magnoliopsida > Fabales > Fabaceae > Lathyrus > Lathyrus aphaca. The sequence goes on along the minus strand of OZ014524.1, from coordinate 11,372,688 downwards.
TGTCAGCTCCTCATCACTGGATCCCCCTTCAGATTCACATACTCCAGCTAGAGCAGTGATGTGCTTTGCAGATTCTTCTTCTGAATCACATCCTGAGTCTTCATCAGACCAGGTCACAGAGAGACCTTTCTTCTGCTTCTTTAGATATGTAGGGCATTCATTTCTGATGTGTCCATATCCTTCACATCCATGACATTTAATCCCTTTTTCTTGGTTGGTCTTCTCATCATAATTTGTCCTTCTATCATAAGGTCTTTTATTATTAGAAGAGTTTGAGTTTCTTCCACTTGGTCTGGACCTGCTATCCATTCTTTTGAGAATTTTGTTGAATTGTCTTCCAAGCATAGCAATTGTTTCTGATAAATTTTCTTCAGGGTCTGCTTCATGATTTTCTTCTTCTTTATCAGTATTTGAGACCAAGGCTATGCTTTTGTTTTTCTTTACAATTTTATCATTTATTCCCATCTCAAATGTTTGAAGGGAACCAATGAGCTCTTCAACCTTCATTATGCATATGTCCTGAGCTTCTTCTATTGCAGTGACCTTCATGTCAAATCTTTTTGGTAAAGATCTGAGAATCTTTCTTACCAACTTTTCATCACTCATCTTTTCTCCCAAAGCACCATAAGTATTAGCTATTTCCAAGATGTTCATGTAAAACTCATGAATTGTCTCATCTTCCTTCATTCTCAAGTTTTCAAACTTGGTGGTGAGAAGTTGAAGTCTTGACATCTTCACTTTTGATGTTCCTTCATGAGTGGTTTTGAGAGTGTCCCAAACATCTTTGGCCAGCTCACAGTGATGCACAAGTCTGAATATGTTCCTATCAATGCCATTGAATAAGGCATTTAAGGCTTTGGAATTTCCAAGTGCTGAATCTTCTTCCTCCTTGCTCCACTCTTATTCAGGCTTCAACACTTTTGCCCCATCCTTATTGTCTTGGACAGGGTGCTCCCATCCTTTGTTGACTGCTTTCCAAGCCCTACTATCAAGTGATTTTAAGAATGCTACCATTCTTGGCTTCCAGTAGTCATAGTTGGATCCATCCAATATAGGTGGTCTATTCACAGATCCTACATCTCTGTCCATGTTCCCAAAATTTGCAGTCCCTAGATCTCACCCAGTTAAACAGGCAGGGTGCCTGCTCTGATGCCAATTGAAATTCTGGGATCAGGTACGTGATGTCGAATGAGATGTTTAAACACTTGAAGACTTAAACAAAACTTAAAGTGCAGGTAAATTAAACAACACAGGAAATTGTTAACCCAGTTCAGTGTATCTCCACACTTACATCTGGGGGCTACCAAGCCAGGAAGGAAATCCAATATAAGTAATATTAATTCTGGACTTAAACCACTCAGTTTAATCCTTCACTTAATATCTACCCAAGGCAATTTCTACCTAAGACACAACTTAGATATGAGTACCAACTCACTCCCCCTCAATCACACAGTGATATGTTACTATGTTTAATAAAATTGAAGTCACACTTCAAACAAAACAGCTTGATTTTACTTTACAGTTTCAATCAAGACACAATACACTTTTGCTTAAAAGCTCATAAAGTGATACACATATAAAACCTGCTATTAAACACAAACACCCTATTTAGTCTTCTTAATTTCATACTCAATTCTGAGAGTTTCTGCTCCTTAAATAGATGCTTGGATTTTTGGGCTTTCTGTAGATTATCCAGTCCTAATAAGTCATGATGTCATCACCTTGAATTAGGGTTTGTTACTTCCTTGATTCTAGGTGAGGTAGTTATTCTGTTATACTGAAATCAGATAACTAAGCTCCCTACAGATGCGCCTTGTACTGTTTTATCCATTCACAATTAATTCCAGATAAATTCCCTGAATTTACTCAGTTCTGTTATGCATCATTTAAGTCTGGTAGCAGGTTTGAGATGTCACAACATCTGGTGTGACATCCTGAAATCTGAACTTACTTCATTAACTTATACAATGTCACAACATCTGGTGTGACATCCTGAACTAAGTTCATTAACTTATACTCTGTTTTATAATGTCACAACATCTGGTGTGACATCCTGAACTAAGTTCAACACTTCTTGTTGGTCAAAAATTCTGCCAATTCTAAACATCTACATCTTCCCCGAAGGACAAGACGTTTTCCAGATGACAGAGATGAGAGCAAGAAGTCCCGTGACGATGAACACCATCGTCCCCGTCAACACAGAAGGAGTCCTCGTCGAAGTAGATCTTCACATCCTTCTTCTGGAAGAAGCGACGACGAGGATCATCGTGGGCCAATTAGTCGTGAAATTATGGAGACTCGCATCCCTCATGATCTTGAGGAGCCTCTTGTACTGGCCACCTACGACGGAACAACCGATCCCGATGATCACATCGAAAACCTCGAGGCCATGCTCCACTATCACAACGTGGAAATCCATCAAATATCAACTTTTCCCAATCACATTACGAAAGGCGCCATGTCGTTGGACAAATACCTCCCAGCAGGATCTATCACATCATGGAAAGTCTTGAAGAACCAGTTCACCAGGCATTTCACTACGTCTAGATGTCATCTGAAGTTCGAGGCCACCCTCGAAGGGTTCATACAGGGAAAAGAAGAACCTTTGTGGTACTTCATCGACATATTCAACAAGGAAGTCGTGGAAGTACGCACTACTAACCACATGAAGAGGTATATTCTGGAGAAGAGCTTACACCCTAACAACGAATTCCGTAAAGTTATGGGGATCGAGCCTCCCCAGTCCCTTGCGAGCTGCTCTACAAGGCTCAAGCCTATATCCAGTATGAGGAAAAGGAGTCTGCGTACAAGACATGGGATTCAAGGAATCAATAGAATTCACGATCTCATAAGCAGAAAGACGAAAATAAGGCTCCTCGACGCGAAAAGCCCAAAGATGACCGTCCAAGCGAGAGAAGAGGGCCAACAAGTCGCTTCTCATAATATACCCTCCTCACTGATCCTGCGAGAAAATTCTAAATGAATGCATCAATACCGAAATAGGGAGGTATTCACTTCCCCAAACCAACTGCTTTTAAGGCCAATACCGACAAAAGCAAATATTGTCGGTTTCACCGCAGTCATGGATATATCACCGAGGAATGCATCCACCTCAAATACGCTATTGAGATCCTCATCAAGGAGGTCACCTCAAGATGTATGTCAAAGACGGAGCTCCTCGACAAGAGGAGGTGAAGAGGGTCGACGAAATCTCTGAAAACGCTGCTCCCATGTCGGTCACCTTGTCAGTCACCAGAACCAAGGATTTCTTCATTCCTTAACACCTTAGAAACACAGGATACTTCATAGCGCACAAACCCTAGGAGGCATTCCCATCATCCATATTTATCTCATGTGGAGGCTACAACAAAACGACTGTCGGGTCCGTTAGAAGAAGGCTTGAGCATTTGGTGGATTCATCACTAATCATACTCTCGTTTCTCGAGAAAGTCAGGGAGAAGTCCCAACAATTACTTTTTACATGGAGGAACTCCTCGGTGGTTCTCCAAACTCTCACATCCATTTGTTGATTTGTGCCAAGATGGCAAAGAAAGATGTCCGCAGGATACTCATCGACTAGGGAAGCTCGGTTGATATCATGTATACCTCACTCTTTTGAGCATTGCAGCTCGATATAAAGAACATGTCCCTATATGTAGGTTATGATCTACAAGGGTTCAACGGGGCTACTACCAAATCCTGGGGTTACATCGAGTTGATAGTCATATTCAGGAAAGGAGATACTTCCAAGACAATCAAGACACATTTCGGTGATCGATTGTCCATCCCTTTACCAATGCATCTTGGAGAGACCAACATTATCCGAACACATCGTCGTTCCATCTACGGTCAATCTCAAAATGAAACATTATTCAAAGAAATGGCACATAACTACTCTCCACGGAGACATTGAAGCAGCGCGAAGATGCTTCAAAGCAGCGACCAGGGGCATGACCGTGATAGAATTTGCACCGAAGAGAAACAAGCGCGCAAGGGAATAGAACACCCCAATTGAAGAGATTCAGCATAAGTAAAAACCAACTCCTCAGATCAATACAATCGACCTTGATTCTCGCATCCCAACATATTCCGAGGACGACATCGCTACAGACAAAACAACCTGAAATTCTGTGATCAGGTATGAGATGTCCTAAGAGATGTCCCAACACTTGATAGGACACTTGACAAATTTAACCAAAACTTAAATAGCAAGAAAAGTAAACAACACAGAAGTTTGTTAACCCAGTTCAGTGTATAACCACACTTACATCTGGAGGCTACCAAGCCAGGAGGAAATCCACTATAAGTAATATTAATTCTAGACTTAAACCACCCTGTTTAATCTATCACTTAATAACTACCCAATGCAATTTCTACCTAAGACACACCTTAGATAAGATTACCCTACTCACTCCCCCTCAATCACACAGTGATCAAGTTTACAAGTTTACAGAAATTGAAGACATCCTTCAAACAATACAGCTTGATCTTACTTCACAGTTTCAATCAAGTCACAAATGCACTTTTGCTTAAAAGCTCATAAAGTGGTACATATAAAAACACCTGCTATTAAAAACACTAGACATCCTATTTGGTCTTCTGAAATTCGTACTCAATTCTATGAGTTTCTGTTAATTAAATAGGTATCTGAATTTTGGGCTTTCTGTAGAATGATCCAGCCCTAATGCGCAGCAGCTTCCACCTTGAATTAGGGCTTGTTACCTCCTAGATTCTAGGTGCTTTTAGGTCTTCTGTTTTAAACTGAAACTTCAATATAAAACTCCCTACAGATGCGCCTTGTTCTGTTTTTATCCATCATTAATTAATTCCAGATAACTCTCCTTAAAAATCTCTGATCTGTTAATCAATAATTAATTCTGGAAGTAGGTCTGAGATGTCTCAACATCTGTTGGGACATCCTGAAAAACTGAACTTAAGTTATTTACACAATGTCCCAACATCTGATGGGACATCCTGAAATAAGTTCATATACTCTGTTTGATAATGTCCCAACATCTGATAGGACATTCTGAACTGAATTTAACATTTCTTGTTTAGTCAAAAATTCTGCCAATTCTTAAACATCTACAAACTCCCCCTTTGGCTAATTTTTGGCTAACATCTTTTCTGGTTATCAGAGTGCAGCAGAAGTTCCTTTTATCAGAGTATAGCATTACTTTTCTGTTGATTCTTATTTGAGATTACTCCCCCTCAAACATATATGTATCCAGTCTTATCCAGTCTTGTTCCAACAGAAAAACTTATTCAGTTCAGAAGCAAACAAACAGAATTTTTCATTCAATTAAATAGCAATACAATTTGTTGTTGTTCTCCCCCTTGGTAGACACAAAATTAGGGGCCAAAGACACTATTCCAGAAATACATTGCTGTCATTACATATGCCTCACATACATTGATCACTCAGATTCATCACTCTCAGTTTCTTCATCAGCTTCTGTTTCTTCATCAGCTTCACTGTCTTCATCAGCTTCACTGTCTTCATCAGAGGCAGCTGTCTGGTCTTCTTCACTCTCCAACCTTTTAATGATTTCCTCAAGCTTCTGCTTTCTAGCTTCAAGCTCTTTGCAGGTGCTTTTGAGTTCAGCAATTAAAGCCTTCTTGGAGATTGGATTCTTAGCAGTTGAAGGACCTGCAGATGTCCCAGAAGGTGCTTCAACATCTGCTGCATGATGACTGGGGAATAACTTGTAGTGAAAAGCCAAGGGGCTTTCTCTTTTGCAAGCTGTATCCTTGTCAATGAGAATTCCAGGGTATTGATTGAGTACAATACCACACAGCAATGATGGAAAAGCTATTGGCAGCTTTGTTGCAGAGGAGCTGGCATGCTTCATGGTCTGATCAAAAATGTAAGCTCCATAGTCCATCTTAGTTTGAGTTCCCACAGCATAGATGAATCTGGCCAGACCAGTTGAGATTGAAGAAGTGTGGTTGGTAGGCACCCAGTTAGCAGTACCAATCCTGTTCAGCATGGCATACTTTCTGGTAAGCATGCTCACTGAGAGCTTTCCCTTCACAGGCCATGCCTTGACCTGGTTTGCTGTGATCACCTTACAGACTTGATTATCTGTCTTACCTAGCTCATTGGGTCCATCTGTTTCTCTTCCTAGGTATTGATTTATGATTTGAGGAGAGAACTCAACACACTTACCTCTCACAAACACTTTTCTGAACTTAGAGGACTTACCATTTGAACAATCCTCCTGAAGATTCACAATGAACTCTTTGACAAGAAGTTCATAGCAGGGAGAGAAATCTGAGACTGTCTTGAATAGTCCTGCAGCAGAGATGAGGTCAATCAGTTCAGTGCACTCAAGTGCATTGCTGCTCAGTTCTCTTTCTAGGGCAACTCTTCTTTGGTACACAAACTTCCACTTGTTCACACTAGAGACATGGTGGAAAGATATGTTGTCTAATGGAGCTTCTGGAACAGCTGTTGAAGCCCTAGATGGGGCTGGTCTCTTCTTGGGAGGAGATGTTGGGACATCTGATTCAACATCTGAGTCAGATGGGGTGACAGCTTTCCTTTTCTGAGTTTGGACTTTACTCCATTGTTTTGATGGCCCAAAAGTGGCTTTAGCTTTGCCTTTCTTTGGAGAGGCTTTCTTCTTTTCAGGAATTGCTGCTTCAGCTTGCATCTTGCCTTTCTTGGACCTGAGCCTTTTGGCAATGCTAGGTTTAACAGAGGCTATGATCTCTGTATCAGAGTCCTGCTCCAGGTTGACCACTGGAGGAGATTGAGCAGTCTCCTCTCCAGCTTGTTGATCAGCAGGGATTTGACCTTCATTTGAGGCTTTGGTCTGATCCTTAGAGATTTCTTCATCATTTTCATTTGAGGCCTTATTCTGGTCCTCAGTTTGTTCCAACTCAACATCAGATGAGTTCTTTCTCTTATCTTCAGATGTTCCAACATCTGTTGGGACATCTTGTTCTTCTGCAGCTTGAGCTTGTTCTTCTTGAGGTGCAGGCATGGTGTTTAGAGGAACAGAGATCCCACTCACCACTCTTTGTTCAAAGAGAATTTGGTTGACAATCTCCTTGATGGAATCATCCACATAGTGTGAAGATTTTGAGGGCATGTTAGCAGGAGAGGGAATGCCTTTGGCTTTGCTTCGTACTTGATCTTTAGCTCTCTTTGGAGTTCTTGCCTTTTTAGTGTGAGAAATGCTTCCCCTGAGTTCGTCCAATGGAGTTGATTGCATTGGTACTACAGAGATGGGAGTGGCATGAACTACGTCTTCCTTATTGAGAACTTCCTCAGTTGTGTTAGGGTTTTGAGACATTGTTGAGGAAGATGGATGAACAGCTTTAGGGTTTATGATTTCAGAAGGATAGCTAGTTAATGTGATTCGCTTGTGATAGTATGATGAGAATCTTGATAGCTGCTTATAAATAGTTACTAAATAAGTAGCCGTTACAGTGCAAATGATTAGGAATGGAATTCCCAATGATCTTGTCCAGACTGGTTTTGCCATCTGGAACTTATGCCATACAATGTCATATGACATGTTGGCACATCTCATTAACTGCTAAATATCACATAAACAGATTCCAAGTTTGCCCCTTAAGTTCTCAAATTGTGTAGCATCCAATGCTTTGGTAAAGATATCAGCTAATTGCAGATCTGTAGCTACATGCTCCAATGAAATCACCTTTTCTTCTACAAGATCTCTAATGAAATGATGTCTGATATCAATATGCTTGGTCCTGCTATGTTGGATAGGATTCTTTGATATGTTGATTGCACTTAAGTTGTCACAGTACAATGTCATGACATCCTGTGGGACATTGTACTCAGTGAGCATTTGCTTCATCCAAACCAACTGAGAACAACTGCTTCCAGCTGCTATGTATTCTGCTTCAGCTGTAGATAAGGATACACAATTTTGTTTCTTACTGAACCAGGAAATCAAGTTGTTTCCTAGAAAGAAACACCCTCCTGAAGTGCTTTTTCTGTCATCTGCACTTCCAGCCCAATCAGCATCACAGAAGCTAGTGAGAATTGGTTTGCAGCCATGAAAGTACATTATGCCATAGTCACAAGTACCATTAACATATTTAAGAATTCTCTTGACTTGATTGAGATGACTGACTTTTGGATCAGCTTGATATCTTGCACATACACCTACTGCAAATGCTATGTCAGGTCTGCTAGCAGTTAAGTATAACAAGCTTCCAATCATGCTTCTGTATAAGCTTTGATCTACACTCTCACCCTTTTCATCTTTAGTCAGCTTCAAATGTGTGGGGGCAGGAGTTCTCTTATGAGTAGCATTTTCCATTCCAAATTTCTTGACTATGTTCTTGGTATACTTGCTTTGAGAGATAAACATTGAGTCTTCCATTTGCTTTATTTGCAGACCAAGAAAGTAGGTTAACTCACCTACTAGGCTCATTTCAAATTCAGATTCCATCTGCTTGACAAAATGTTTGACCATCTTATCAGACATCCCACCAAAGACAATATCATCAACATATATTTGAGCAATTATGATATTTCCTTCTTCATCTTTAACAAACAAGGTTTTGTCAATTCCACCTTTTCTATACCCTTGCTTGATGAGAAATGTGGTCAGTCTTTCATACCATGCCCTTGGAGCTTGCTTCAAACCATAAAGTGCCTTCTTTAATTTGTATACATGATTTGGACAGCTTGGATCAATAAATCCTTTAGGCTGTTCTACATATACTTCTTCATTAAGATAGCCATTTAAAAAGGCACTTTTCACATCCATTTGAAATAGCTTGAACTTTAAGATACAAGCAATTCCCAACAGTAGTCTTATTGATTCAAGCCTTGCTACTGGTGCAAAGGTTTCATCAAAGTCTACCCCTTCAATTTGAGTGTATCCTTGAGCTACAAGTCTGGCTTTGTTCTTTGTAACAACTCCTTGTTCATTTGACTTGTTCTTATACACCCATTTTGTTCCAATCACATTTATGTCATCAGGTCTAGGAACAAGATTCCAAACTTCATTCCTTGTGAATTGACCTAATTCATCTTGCATAGCACAAATCTAGTATTCATCAGTGAGAGCTTCCTTGATATTTTTAGGTTCTATTTTGGAAACAAAACAAGAACCTGAAATCACTTCTCTTGATCTAGTGCTCACACCTCTGTTGGGATCACCAATTATCAAATCTTTGGGATGATCCTTCTGTATTCTGATGGAGGGAGGTTTGCTTGATTCTTCTGTCCTTGTATCAGTTTGAGTGAAGTTATATTGATCATTCTTTTCTTCAGCTTCAATCTTGATATCAGCAGATGTTCCAACATCTTCTGGGACATCTGTAGAATCATCATCAATTATCACATTTATGGACTCCATGATAACCTTGGTTCTAGAATTAAATACTCTATATGCTCTGCTGTTTATAGAGTATCCAAGGAAAATCCCTTCATCACTTTTAGGATCCATTTTTCTCCTTTGCTCCCTATCTGCCAGAATATAGCATTTACTTCCAAACACATGAAAGTACTTAACAGTGGGTTTTCTGCCCTTCCAGACTTCATATATTGTGGACAAAGTTCCTTTTCTCAAGGTAACTCTGTTATGGATGTAGCAGGCAGTGTTCATAGCTTCAGCCCAGAAATACAGAGGTAACTTTTTAGCATGGATCATAGCTCTTGCAGATTCTTGAATAGTTCTATTCTTCCTCTCAACAATCCCATTCTGTTGAGGAGTGATTGGTGAAGAATATTCATGATTGATTCCTTCTGAAGAGCAGAAATCTAAGAACTTTTGATTCTCAAATTCTTTTCCATGATCACTTCTAATTCTAATCACACAGCTGGATTTTTCCCTTTGTAATCTTTGACATAATTCTTTGAATACATCAAATACATCAGACTTTTCTTTGATGAAATTTATCCATGTATATCTTGAAAAGTCATCAACCACAACATAGGCATACCTCTTACCACCAAGACTTTCAACCTGCATAGGTCCCATCAGATCCATATGCAAAAGTTCCAAAACTTTGGAAGTTGTCAGATGTTGGAGCTTTGGATGGGACATCTTGGTTTGCTTGCCTATTTGACATTCACCACATATTTTGCCATCATCAATCTTCAGTTTAGGAATACCTCTTACAGCATCCATGGATATTATCTTCTTTATGCCTCTGAAATGAAGATGACCTAGTCTTTGGTGCCATAGTTTCACTTCTTCTTCTTTAGCTAAAGAGCAAGTTGAAGTGAGACTGAGATTTTTGGATTCCCACATGTAACAGTTGTCTTTAGATCTGGCTCCTTTCATGACAACCTCTTGTTCTTTGTTAGTCACTATGCATTCAGTTTTGGTAAAGTTTACACTGTATCCTTGATCACATAATTGACTTATGTTGATCAGGTTAGCAGTTAAACCTTTAACTAGCAGCACATCATCTAGTCTTGGAACATCTTGACAATCCAAGGTTCCAACTCCCTTGATTTCTCCTTTAGCTCCATCTCCAAAGGTCACATACCTGGATGAATGTGATTTTAAGTTTACTAGCAAATTCTTCAATCCAGTCATGTGTCTTGAACATCCACTGTCAAAGTACCAGTCTTCTTTAGCTGATACTCTCAGTGATGTATGTGCTATGTATGCAGTACTTTTCTTTGACCAGATGAGTTGAGATTTCTTTTGATGCCTCTGCCCTGTGTGTTGTTTATCAGATGAACTCCAAGCTTGATTGTTGACCTTGTTCTTGTAGCTTTGATCAGCTTTAGTGCTAGCTTTTGGTTTCCATACCTTCTTGATGTTTTCTATCTTCTGCTTAGGAGGTTGCTGATTTCTTTGATGTTTATGCAGCACTTTCTTGGTAACTTCTATTTTCTTCTTGGAAGGTTGCTGATACATCTGATTTGGATATCCATGCAACTTATAACAATGAGTTTTGATATGTCCAAATCTTCCACAGTGATGGCATCTCCATCTTTGATACTTCTTCTTCATTTTGTTCTTTTCAGAATGTTGAGACATCTGTTGGAACATTATGTTTGACTTTGTGTTTCTTTCATGATGTTGAAGCATCTGTTGGGACATCTTGTTAGACTGTATGGATTTTGAAGCTGTTTTGCTAGAGCTAGCTTCATCTTTATTTGCTCTGTTAAATCCCAGTCCACTTTTATCCCCTGAGTGCTTATTGTTGTTGAGAATCACATCCAGTGTATTTGAGCTGCTGTTCAACATTCTAACAGATTTGGACATATGTTCCAACTTGGAGTTGAGAAGACTTACTTCACTTTTCAAGGTGTCAATGATTTCTTGATCATTTGCTTTTTCATCTTCTAATGTCTCATTCTGCTTCTTTAGCTTTATAACCTCACTGCATATTTCAGAGCTTCTTTTGTATAGATCTTTGAATGCTTGCTCAAGTTCTTCATAAGTAAGCTCTCCACAACTGGAATCACTATCATATTCACACAGTCCAGCTAAAGCAGTAATATGCTTAGCTGATTCTTCTTCTGAATCTCCTCCTGAGTCTTCATCAGACCAGGTTACAGATAGTCCCTTCTTTTGTCTTTTTAAGAAGGTAGGACATTCCTTCTTGATGTGTCCATATCCTTCACATCCATGGCACTTGATTCCTTCTTGACTGGTCTTTTCAGCATAATTTGACTTTTTATTAGCATCATAAGGTCTCCTGTTCTCAGAAGAGTTTGTGTATTTTCCACTGGATTTGGATTTGCCATCCATTCCTCTGAGAATCTGTTTGAATTGTCTTCCAAGCATAGCTAGGTTTTCTGATAAGCTTTTACCATTTTCTGATTCATCATCTTCTTCTTCATCAGTATTTGACACCAATGCTATGCTTTTATTCTTTTTAACATTTGTCTCATTCATTCCCATCTCAAAAGTTTGAAGGGAGCCAATGAGTTCTTCAACTTTCATGGAACATATGTCTTGAGCTTCTTCTATTGCTGTGACTTTCATGTCAAATCTTTTTGGCAAAGATCTGAGAATCTTTCTTACCAGCTTTTCATCAGTCATCTTTTCTCCCAAAGCTCCAGAAGTATTGGCTATATCCAAGATGTTCATGTAGAACTCATGAATTGATTCATCTTCCTTCATCCTCAAGTTTTCAAACTTGGTGGTGAGAAGTTGAAGTCTTGACATTTTTACTTTTGATGTTCCTTCATGAGTTGTTTTGAGAGTGTCCCAAACATCTTTGGCCAGCTCACAATGATGCACAAGTCTGAAAATGTTCCTATCAATGCCATTGAATAAGGCATTTAAGGCTTTTGAGTTGCCTAGTGCTGAATCTTCTTCCTCCTTACTCCATTCTTCTTCAGGTTTCAGCATTTTTGATCCATCTTTGGTGTCTTGGACAGGATGATCCCATCCAACATTTACTGCTCTCCATGCCCTGTTGTCAAGTGATCTTAAGAATGCAATCATTCTTGGCTTCCAGTAGTCATAATTAGATCCATCCAGTATAGGTGGTCTATTTACTGACCCTATATCTCTGTCCATGTTACAGAATTTGTTTTCCCTAGATCTCACCCAGTATAAACAGGCAGGGTGCCTGCTATGATGCCAATTGAAATTTTGTGATCAGGTATGAGATGTCCCAACACTTGATAGGACACTTGACAAATTTAACCAAAACTTAAATAGCAAGAAAAGTAAACAACACAGAAGTTTGTTAACCCAATTCAGTGTATAACCACACTTACATCTGGAGGCTACCAAGCCAGGAGGAAATCCACTATAAGTAATATTAATTCTAGACTTAAACCACCCTGTTTAATCTATCACTTAATAACTACCCAATGCAATTTCTACCTAAGACACACCTTAGATAAGAGTACCCTACTCACTCCCCCTCAATCACACAGTGATCAAGTTTACAAGTTTACAGAAATTGAAGACATCCTTCAAACAATACAGCTTGATCTTACTTCACAGTTTCAATCAAGTCACAAATGCACTTTTGCTTAAAAGCTCATAAAGTGGTACATATAAAAACACCTGCTATTAAAAACACTAGACATCCTATTTGGTCTTCTGAAATTCGTACTCAATTCTATGAGTTTCTGTTAATTAAATAGGTATCTGAATTTTGGGCTTTCTGTAGAATGATCCAGCCCTAATGCGCAGCAGCTTCCACCTTGAATTAGGGTTTGTTACCTCCTAGATTCTAGGTGCTTTTAGGTCTTCTGTTTTAAACTGAAACTTCAATATAAAACTCCCTACAGATGCGCCTTGTTCTGTTTTTATCCATCATTAATTAATTCCAGATAACTCTCCTTAAAAATCTCTGATCTGTTAATCAATAATTAATTCTGGAAGCAGGTCTGAGATGTCTCAACATCTGTTGGGACATCCTGAAAAACTGAACTTAAGTTATTTACACAATGTCCCAACATCTGATGGGACATCCTGAAATAAGTTCATATACTCTGTTTGATAATGTCCCAACATTTGATAGGACATTCTGAACTGAATTTAACATTTCTTGTTTGGTCAAAAATTCTGCCAATTCTTAAACATCTACACAACCATTTTGTGCCCTTTACCCACAGGGGAGTTCAAAGTCATATCCTTCGGAGATAACCCTGAAAAGGAGTTCACATCGTAACAGGAATTCTCGACAATGTGAAGGAGAAGATGAAGTGATGCTTGTGCAGTAACGTGAACCTTTTTGCATGGAGCGCCGCTGATATGCCCGACATTTCCCATGAGATTGCATGCCATGAGCTCGCCATCAACCCATCAGCACACGCAATTTCTCAGCATAGACATAAGCAGTCAAAAGAAAAGACTTTAGCTGCTGAAAAATTAGTTAGGGACCTCTTAGAGGACAATTTTGTAACTGAGGCAAGGTATACAACCTGGCTCTCGAACACTGTACTCGTGAAAAAATCTAATGGGAAATGGCGCCTCTGTATTGACTACACCGATCTTAATCAGGCTTTCCTGAAATATTCCTACCCTCTCCCTAATATAGACAAGTTGGTAGAGAATTATGAAGGTTTATTTTCCTTCACGGACGCTTATTCTGGGTACAATCAGATACCCATAGCCGATAAAGATAAAAGGCATACCGCGTACATGACCCCGACGGGAAATTATTACTACAATGTAATGCCCTTTGGCTTGAAGAATGCAGGAGTCACATATTAACTTATGATGAATAAGGTCTTCCAATCACAGATTGGGGACATGCTCGAAGTTTACGTGGACGACATGATCGTCAAGTCCATCCAAGAATCCGATCATACTTCTCATCTATAGAAAGTTTTTGACCAGGCAAGGAAGTGCAGAATGCGCTTTAACCCTGACAAGTGCAACTTTGGTGTTAGGGTGGACGAGTTCCTCGGTTTCTATCTTACGGAAAGACGAATCAAGGCTAACCCCGATAAGTGTCGTGCTTTCTCAGAATTTTCTACGCCTAACTTGAAGAAGTCAATCCAGTCCTTAAACGGTATGCTCACCTTGTTATCTCGCTTTGTGGAAAATATGCTCAGCATACCTCGCCCTTTTTTAAATTATTTCGCAAGGAAGCAACATTGAAATGGACAGAAGAATATGAGTAGGCCTTGCAGCACCTCAAACAAGCACTATCAGGGCCCCTAGTTTTGTCGAGGCAACAACCGGGGATATCCTCTACTTATATCTTTTTGTTAACACTGAAGCCATTAGCGCAATTCTCATAAGAGAAGACCCAGATGGGTATAAACTCGTGTATTTCACGAGTAAAGCCTTGCAAGGGCCGAAGCTTAAGTACCAGGAAATAGAGAAGGTCTCCCTAGCGCTCGTAAATGCATTCAAGAGACTGTGACACTATTTCCGGGAGTACACCATGGTCGTACATACCGACCAACCTATCAAGCAAATATAGGCCCAAGCAGATATGACTGGGAGAATACTGATATGGTCCCTAGAACTGTCTGAATTTAACATACACTACGAAAACAGGAAATCTCTAAAAGCTCAAGCCCTGGCCAAATTTGTGACCGAAATGACCCCAACAAAAGTTGCACCAGAAAGCGCTCATAAGTGGGTGTAACACGGTGGGAGAACTGACTTTAGTTATGTTGCGGATAGCAAGAGTCGCCGCCGACTTTTATTTTATCCAAAGGAAAGGCATAAAAGAACAGGAAAGACCTTTTAAAAGATTTTTGGGTCCGGGGGGTAGGTTATGTAAAGGGAAGGTATTAGCACCCTTTACATCCATGGTTATCCATGGGCTCTTAGTTACTTAGCTCACTTTAAATTGTTTTGAAAAAAATGTAGTGTGTGAATAGAAATTTTCTTAAGTATTTTATAATGATCCATGTACGGATATATATAAAACCTTTGTTTTGAAAATTGTTTGAAATGTATGAAGTGTTTGTCGCTCCCGACAAGTGACACCGGGTCAGATGAGGGTACAGACGCGAACGGTCGGCGAAGGGAACAGTGAGAACACACAGCCGTGAACTCACTGGAGATGAATAGAGTCGCCAGCTAGGCATTTTTATCCCGGAGGAAAGGCAATGCTGCATAGACCTAGAAAAAGATGGATAAGACGGTTTGCGAACCAGAGAGACTGGGAAAGGGGGTTGGTTACAACCTGGGAAGGTATTAGCACCCAGATTGTCCGCCGTACTCGACGGGATCCACGCTTAAAAGATTTGTGTTTTAAAGGGGTAGTGTCAGTGCAATTTGTGTATAAGATAGCTGGAAAAGAATGTACAGGTGTCAGTGCAAAGTGTATAAGTGATGTGAAGTATGAAAGTGTCAGTGTAAGGAATAAGAATGAAATGCTCAAGATCATGAGGCTTAAAGAATAATGCTGAAAGGAGGGGGAATATACAGAGACTTTTGTTCGATAACTTGTTAAGTTATGCCTACGTATCCTCTCGTGCAATGAGGAAGTCAGAACACCGTAGTTCGACCCAAAGAGACTGAAAGATGAATTGACTTGATGAATTGCTTGCTTGTCAATGCTCAAGTGTATGACCTGTCTGGCTCAGGTGCAAACTGTCTTGCATTAGACGGAAGAAGCAAGTTCTCGGTTATGAGTGAAGGTGATGAGAAAAGAATCCCGAAGGTGACGATTACTGTTTGTTTTTTGTGTTTTCAGTCTTTTATTGCTTTTGAAGGTTTGTCATAAGTTAATGAGCTTAAGTCTAAACCAATGGATTTAGTAAACTCATCACATCCTCCCTCTGATTAGGGGTAATGAGAATACCTTAAGTGTGAAGTCAGATTCTCACACTTAATCACCATGGTGTAGGATTAAGATCATTAACCTACTTGTGATTATTTAGATGTTTTTGTGGTTTTTGTTTAGTGTTAAGTAATGAGATTAAGCCATAATCAGGGATTAAACAGACTCATTACACCATCCTAATAGAAGGATAATAGATGAGAATGTTTAAGCTGAGGAAAGCTCCTCAACTTTAATCCATGATTAGGGATTAAACTCATGACAAAACAAGCCTTTGATTAAGTGAATTTTATTTAATGGTATGATGATGAAGTGAGTTTTATTGTTTGTAAGACAACTTGAGGGGGACTTGTCCATTAACACTAGGGTTAGTCCTTCTTAACCGCTTAAGGAAGAATTAGAACCCTAATGCAAGGCCCAAGTTACAAGTGTGATGTCTTGATACTTATTAAGTGAATTGATTAAGAGATTTAAACAACTTAAGGGTTCAAGACTTAGGATTAAAGTTATACACTCCATCCTAAGAGAAGGATGCAGGCATAAGCTTAATCACAAAGTCTTAAAGCCTTTAGGGTTTAGTCCCTGATTATGAGATGAGAAGAGAAGACTCAAAAGAGAGACACAAAGGTAAAACTATGAGGGGAGACTAATCAAAACCCTAATTCATTGTCATGCTTGGTTGTCCCTAAAGTTTGTGAGGTTTTCAAGAACAATCTTCAGAGGAGCCACCAGGAAGCAGATGAATAAGATCAAGAGAAGCAAAGTGACTTGCTTCATTCAAGAAGTCAAGTCACTTGAAGAAAGAAAGTGGGAAGAAGAAGAATGAGCAAGCTCAAACTCAAACACAAATAGAAATGCAGCAATGGATGCAAGAGAGATGAAAAGAAAAGTTATGAGAAGTGAAGGCAAATTCACCTCTCAAGTTTACTTACCACCTGAAATGTTAGAAAGAAATGCAATGCAATGCTAAATGAAATGAAATGACATGATGCTAGACCAAACCAGAAGCATGTTGGTGATAATAATGATGCTATGAGATGCTGCAAACATGAGGCAAGGCATGGGGATGTTCATACAAGATTATGAATGCAAATGATGCAAGCTAAGGAGCATGAACAAACATGAAATGTTATGAAGCATACAAGACAAATGACATGGCAAATATGTAATGCAATGATCAATCATGCTTCCTACATGTCTTAAGATGTCAAATGGATCACAAGAATGCACAAAATGCAAAGACAAGTCATGTTATGCAAGAGAATGCAAGAAGGATGCAAGAGAAAGCCCAAATTAGGGTTTATGAATCAAACATCAAACCAAAACTCAAAACAGAAGCAAACCCTAAGATAAAAAATGGAAAATGGTACCCAAAGAAACCCTAAACCTATAAGGAACCACTGCCCAAAGGGGAACTCTCAACTCTTAACCAAACTCAAGATATGATTTTTCTAAGTTATTAGGGTTTTTTAGGGTTCTTAACAAAAGAAATGCCAAACAATTAGAAAATGCAAGATCAAATCATGGCCATTTTATCCTAGAAACTACATGCTAAACATAAAACAATGCAAGAAGAACCAATGTCTCAACCTTCTCCAATAGGCAGAAATGAATTTTTAAACTTATGATCAAATTAATGCATAAAAAATGATTTAATTCAATGAAAAATTCTTAAAATGCATCAAGATCAAAAAAGAAATTTGGTTTGAAGATTGGGCAATGTTTCTAAATGTCTTAGAACATTTCATGAATTTTTTTGTAATTTTTAAATACCTAAAAGTATTTTTAATTAATTAATTCCCATTAATCAATTAAAAATAATCTTTTAAATATTTAAAAATACTTTTTTAATGATGAAAAATAAAATAAAAATATTTTTGTGTCATAAAAATTATTAAAACTCAGAGGAAAAAGTTTCATAATTTTTATGTATTTTTTGCTATTTTAAAATAATTATGCAAGTTAAATGAAATAAAATGAATTAAAAATCAAATAAAATAAAAGTAATCAGAATGGAGGGATGAGATGCGCCCAGGGTTTGAATCCGTTGACCAGCGCGCAAATGAAGGGCCCAGATGGCTCCTGAGTTAATTAGTTTAATTATAATTAATTAAGACTAATGAAAAAGATTAGGGCATAATGATTAGATCTGGGCCATCCATTCGCGCGGCAAGTCAAACAAGTCAGACCATCCAACGCTCAATATTCAAACTAAAATTAATGACCTGAGATTAGGGTTTAATCACTCAGGCGGCCGGAGAAGACTTCCGGTCGTCTTCTCCGGCCAGCTCTCTCCCTGAAAAATCCCCAAATCCCTCAAATCGTAACGAAAATGAAAACTAAGCACACCAAAATGATCCCCATGACCCCCTGAGCTAAAACCCTAAGTCCAAACAAATTTCTTCTTCCCCAAAACCATGAATCGAACAGAACAAGCTTTAGGGCAAACCAGTTTCAGAGACAAATTAAATGCTTATTTCACCACCATTTCAAAAACCAAAGACATATTCATGACCAGGACAACACAAAGAACAAATTTGTAACAAGAAAAATGATTTCTGGAAAAATAATTTTCGAGCTACCTGAGATTTGGAGCTTTCAGTTTGAGGACTTTCTGGCCACTTCTCTTTGTGCAATCCACTCCACTTGGTCCCCAGAAGATGTTTGAATGCTCAATGAGAGTTTAAGCTGGCTGGATAGTGAGATTCGAAAGCTTCTGCTCAAGCTTGGTCAGAAATGGCAATGGTGAAATAGAGAGCTTCAGGTCATGATGAATGGTTGTTTGTGATCCTGAGGATGAATGGAGAAGGTCTGGAGTGTTTGTTTGTGTGTTTGTGAGCTATGGTGAGAGTTTCGAATGAAACTGCGAAATGGAGTGAGAAATGGCAGTGGGATGTTCTGGCTGTTTCAGGCTTGGGTTCTTGGTGCTGGATGGTCTATGGAGCAAGGTGAGTTGAATGGTGAAGATGGTTGAAGTGTTTTCAGGCTGTGGAGAGAAATTCGAAGCAACTTGCAATTGGGAGTGTTTTTGTGTATGTGATGAATGAGGATGTTTCAGCCTTGCCTTGTGTTATGTCTTGCTTGCAAATTGTCCACATAACTCTCTCTCATTGGTCAGTTGATTTGACATGTGCTTTATGGATAGGTGAGGCCACTTTTGCAATTTGTCAACTCTTGTGTAAGAGAAAGTATGGTGAAGTGCTAGCTTGGTACAAAGCATGGGCTGGCGCAGCAAGGGTGAGGGAGAGGTCTAGCAAAGCTCAGCATCCAAGGCTGCAAGGTGTAAGAAGAATGATCATGAGTTTTTGCAAGTTGTGGCCTTTGGTTCACATGTGACTTCTTTTGCCTAACCAAACATAAACCATAGGCATTCTTGGTTCAAATCTGATTTTCATGACTTAGAGAATGTTTATGTGCTGGTTTGAAATGAATTAGAGGTCACAATATGCATTGGTACAAGACTTTGCAAAATTCTCACTTAGGGCATGCCTTGAAAATCAATGATTTTAGCCAACTTTGCATTGCCATAACTTTTGATCCAAGAAGAGTTTGATCATGTTCTTGTACTTTTTGAAAAGGGAAAGATGGGATCTACAACTTTCATGACCAAAGTTTTTCCATTTGAAGCCTTTTTGAATCATGAATCAAGGCTTGAAAAATGACCTAAAATGAGGCATTCTTGAAAAGTCAACTATGCCCAAAAAGTCAACATTTGCAAAAACCCTAAATTCTTGATTTCTATGAACTTCAACCTTCTTCCATGATCAAATAAAGATCATATACACTCAAAATGATGAAGATCACCCATTGGTTGGGTCATTGGGGGCCTCAGATGCCCTGATTTTGCACTGACTTGTCTGAAAAGTCAACTCTTGATCAGATGACTTCCCCATGGAATTTCTTCATGAAAATTGATGTGCATACTCCCTATACCATATAGAGACCAATGGAAACAAGAATGACCAAAAAATTTGGAGTTATGGCCTCTGAAACCAAAATCCTAATTTTAGGTCAACTGTGCAGTTCATCCTGGCTCTGCATCCACTCAAACCCTAGTTCTTGTGATTCCTCTGCATTTTTGACTTTGAAGAGATGGAATATGACATATGAACACACATGGATCCCTTTGAAGTGATTGGTGGCCTTTGGAGTGGCTCAAGTGGCTTTGGGATTGCTCAGATCACAAACCCTAGGTGCAAATGACTTAGAATCTATGTAGTGAATCAAAAATGAGATGTGAGATGATATGATTGTGTTTATGCATATGAGAATGATCACAAGCCATGGTGAAATGAGTGAGGGCAAATTTGGGGTGTTTACAGCTGCCCCTATTCAAACATGAGTTAGCTGTGCAGGTTGTAAGCAACGGCTTAACAGGCAAGCGAGATAACTTGTGGTTGAATACCAAAGACAATCCGAAATTTGCACTCACGGAATGAAGAAGAAAAGGGATATAGATTTCAAAAGCAAAATAAAGTATATTATAAAGTGCGGAAAACAAAGCGATGACGGGGACGGCCGACATGCTGGGGATAGAAGGTAAAGCCAAGACGGGGACGGCCGACTAGCTGGGGAAACAAAATCATGATGGGGACGGCCATCAAGATAAAGCTGTAAAATTCTCTGGGGATCAAGTGAAACATGACGGGGACGGCCATCAAGTTCATAAAGGTAACCAACGATGGGGACGGCCATCGGGCTAAAAGGAAAAGGGACCACGACGGGGACGGCCATCGGGTTAAAGAATAAATGAAATAAACAGATGATGGGGTACGGCCATCAAAGGTGAAGGACGATCACCTAGCAGGGGACGGCTGCTCTGTTGGGGATAAAAGAAAATATGATGGGGACGGCCATCAAAGGTGGAGGACGACCACCCGGCAGGGTACGGCTGCCGAAAATATCAACGATGGGGACGGCCATCGGATAGAGCATGATGGAGGACGACCATCAAGAAGTGGAGGACGACCACTCAGCAGGGGACGGCTGCTCTCAGGGTTTATCATGACACAGGACGAATGCCAGATAACCAAAATCAACAATGGGGACGGCCATTGGATAAAATGATGAAGGACGATCATCAAAAGGTGGAGGACGACCACCTAGCAGGGGACGGCTGCTAAAAATCAACGATGGGGACGG
The DNA here is from genome assembly GCA_963966055.1 of Lathyrus aphaca. Classification (NCBI taxonomy): domain Eukaryota; kingdom Viridiplantae; phylum Streptophyta; class Magnoliopsida; order Fabales; family Fabaceae; genus Lathyrus; species Lathyrus aphaca. The sequence goes on along the minus strand of OZ014524.1, from coordinate 11,351,382 downwards.
CCATCGGATGAGCATGATGGAGGACGACCACCAAGAAGTGGGGGACGACCACTCAGCAGGGTACGGCTGCTCTCAGGGTTTATCATAACACAGGACGAGTGTCAGATAAAAAGAAACATTTGCTTTGTTGGCGATCTACTGGGGAGAAGTAAACACGGACGAGTGTTTATATCCAAGAAACAAAAGGTACAAGTGTTTAGATGTTAGTGTATAGATTAAAGATGCGGACGAGCATCCTTAAGACTTATGATACGGACGGGTATCAGGTAGAAACAAATACCGACACATGTTCAGAGATGATGGTACGGACGAGTACCAACTGGTTAACAAAGAACACGGACGAGTGTTGCATCTGAAGGGACTCTGGGGGAATAGTAGACACGGACGAGCATCTATATTCAAGAAGACACAAGTGTTTGACACGGTGTATGGATTAAAGATGCGGACGAGCATCCTTAAGACTTATGATACGGACGAGCATCATGTAGAAACAAACACTAGACGCAATGTTCTGAGATGATGATACGGACGAGTACCAACTGGTTAACAAAGAACAAGGACTATTGTCGAATCTGTGGGGATATGAGTGGTGATGTATACAAGATACGGACGAGTATCTGTATAAGTGTACCATGAGTAGTAAGTATTGTATATAAGATGAGTGTTTTGACTGCTGGGGAGAGTGACACGGACGAGTGTCAAAAGAGAAAGGTATGATATCAACAAGTATATGGGTGATGAAAGTGTAAGCGACTGCGCTGGGGATATGACACGGACGGGTGTCAAGAAAGTGTATATATAAGTATATGTGAGTGCAAAGAGGATGTCTTTGGCTTTCTGCTGGTGATTTGACACGGACGGGTGTCATGAAGTATCTGTAATACGGGTGATTTTGTTTGTAAAGTGTATTCAGGAAACTTTTTTGGGGAAGTGATGACACGGACGGGTGTCAGAAATATATACTGGTGTTTGGTGATTGGAGAGGCAACTGCTTTTGCTGGGACTCTGATGGGGATTTTTGTATAATGATGATGAACAGTTTATTATTCACAAGTGTTACTTCAGAACATGGCTTATGATTATGCTATGCATTTGATTTTTGCCGTAATGCTCCGTATTAGACGGAATGCTACGCTCTGAGGGGATAGCATGATGCGAATGCTATGATTATGCAAAGAGGCACAGATCCGGGATTCGGATCCCGCTGCTGCGAAGACCTCCGGCTGATCTGCTTGGAGTGAACATCCCAGCCGGGGATGAGATCATTGGTAGATCTAATGATGTATCTGCTTGGGGATATAGGTCACTGATTGACATATCCTTATAATACGGGACCCAGCTGGGGTTTGTAGAAGCTTTCTTCACTCTGTTGTGATCTTCTATGCGCTGCTCTTCTGGATAGAGGCTGGAGATTTTGTGGGGAGATGATTCCCTGACTTCCGTACTCAGCTGAGGATGAAATGGCAACTCGGCTGGGGAGTTGTGAGAGGCAACTCGGCTGGGGATAGCAACAAGAGGCAACTCAGCTGGGGATAGAGCATTTCGGATGCCGAGATTGAGTGTATGTTGATTTGGCAACTTTGCTGGGGAAGTGGGCACCCTCCAGTGCCACGTGGAAGATAGACCGAGTTGATAATAATTTGCCAGCTTGCTGAGACGTAACTTGCATGCCCCAGGTCGCGTTCTGGATACCTGCAATCCTGCAAAGATAAGGAGACGCACAAAAGGTCCCGAGGTATCCCCTACTGGATTCCGTCATAGGAGTCAAGCACTCTCAAGAGTAAGTATATTCCCTGTAGGCATGTGCTTTATTTTTAGAGAAAGGCATCTGTACTTATGCAATCGTATTTTTAGGTATATCAGACAATTCTTTGCAAAACATAAATGTAAAAAACGAGACATGACTGAAAATCTGATTTTATTAATTCATGTGCCCTGAATTGGCAAGATACAGTCAAAGAAACAAATCCCCTGGAATGAGGAGATTGCTACAAATTGAGAAACAAAATGCTGGCGGTGTTGGCGACGCTTTGAGGAGCTTCCTCTCCTGCTATGACTCGTATGACAATGACGTTCTTCTCGTCTTGCTTTCTGGAGAGAGTTGATTCTGATCGAAGCTTGATCCTGTCGAAGCTTTCTAAGTTGTAAGTGATACAGACGAATTCAAAATGCAGTTGTTCGCTTATTCCCTTATTTTGCATGGATCGCCCTTTCGGGTTTTCAATCCATCGGGATACCCATTTTTGCCTGAGCTGTCCAATGCGGCTTTTCAACTCAGCGGGTGTACATTTTTCATTTATTTCCCTTATTTTTTCCCGAGTCTTTTATTCTGTTTTTGACTCGCCGGGATGCCCTATTTTTGCCTGGACTTACATTCTGTTTTTGTGTCCAGCGGGTCATTTTATGCGAAGTATTTTTTAACTGCATCTGAATTCACAGGGGACGGGAAATCTTCACCATCCATGGTGCTGAGCATCAGTGCTCCACCAGAGAAAACTTTCTTTACCACAAATGGTCCTTCATAATTTGGTGTCCATTTGCCCCTGTGGTCTGTATGAGGAGGGAGGATTCTTTTCAGCACAAGATCTCCTACTTGGTACTCTCGGTGTCTGACTTTCTGATCGAAGGCCTTCTTCATTCTCTTCTGATATAACTGCCCATGACAGATTGCAGCCAATCTTTTCTCTTCGATCAGACTCAGTTGTACGAATCGGGACCGAACCCATTCTGCTTCACTCAGTTTAACATCCATCAATACCCGTAGAGAGGGTAATTCAACTTCAACAGGTAGGACTGCCTCCATACCATACACAAGCTGATACGGTGTTGCCCCAGTGGATGTTCTGATTGACGTACGGTACCCATGCAAGGCAAACGGTAGCATTTCATGCCAGTCTTTGTAGGTGACTACCATCTTCTGCACAATCTTCTTAATATTTTTATTTGCTGCCTCAACAGCGCCGTTCATCTTTGGCCTGTAAGGAGAAGAATTGTGATGTTGGATCTTGAAGTCCCGGCATAATTCAGCCATCATTTTGTTGTTTAAGTTGGAACCATTATCAGTAATGATTCGCTCGGGCACTCCATACCGACAGATGATATCTCTCTTCAGAAATCTGGCTACCACTTGCCTGGTGACGTTTGCATATGAGGCTGCTTCAACCCACTTGGTAAAATAGTCAATGGCAACCAGGATGAATCTATGGCCATTTGAAGCAGTTGGCTCAATCTTGCCAATCATATCAATGCCCCACATAGCAAAGGGCCATGGTGAAGACATGATGTTCAAAGGATTAGGAGGCACATGCACCTTATCTGCGTAGATCTGGCATTTGTGGCATTTTCTGGCGTAAGCACAACAGTCTGCATCCATTGTGATCCAGTAATAGCCTGATCTTAACAACTTTTTAGCCATGGCATGCCCTCCAGCATGGGTACCAAAAGATCCTTCGTGCACTTCATGCATCAACAAATCTGCTTCTGTCTTGTCAACACATCTGAGGAGTACCATATCAAAGTTCCTTTTGTATAAAGACCCATCAGTGTTCAGAAAGAAACTTCCAGCAAGCCTTCTCAGAGTCTTCTTATCATTGGAAGATGCCCCAGGTGGGTATGTTTGATCCTCCAAGAAGCACTTAATGTCATGGAACCAAGGCTTATTGTCTTTGACAACTTCTGCTGCGAACACATATGCTGGTCTGTCGAGTCTGGACACTGAAATCTGAGGTACAAAGTTAGCAGCTTGAACTTTGATCATGGATGAAATGGTAGCGAGAGCATCTGCAAACTGATTCTCGTCTCGAGGGATATACTCAAGCTTGACTGTTGTGAAGAAAGTCAATAACCTCCTTGTATAATCCCTGTAAGGTATCAGATGATCCTGGTGTGTATACCATTTCCCGTTGGTTTGATTGACTACCAAAGCTGAATCTCCGAATACGGTCAATGTCTTGATCCTGAGGTCAATGGCTTCCTCAAGACCCATAATGCAAGCTTCGTATTCAGCTTCGTTGTTAGTGCAGTTGAAAGTGAGTTTTGCCGAGAAAGGCATGTGAACTCCTTTGGGTGTAATGAGCACTGCACCAACACCACGGCCATTCATGTTAACAGCCCCGTCGAACATCATAGTCCATTCTTCCTCCGGGTCAGGCCCTTCAGTGTGAATAGGCTCTTCACGATCTTTTGCTTTAATGAACATGATGTCTTCATCAGGGAAGTCAAACCTCATAGGCTGGTAGTCATCAATGGGTTGCTCAGCAAGATATTCAGATAGTACACTGCCTTTGATGGCTTTCTGAGATGTGTACTGTATGTCGTATTCTGTAAGAATCATCTGCCATCTTGCAACCCGTCCGGTAAGAGCTGGCTTCTCGAAAATGTACTTGACTGGATCCATTTTTGAGATCAATAAGGTAGTGTGGGTCAACATATACTGCCTCAGTCGGCGAGCAGCCCACGCTAAAGCACAGCAAGTTTTCTCGAGCAGTGAATAACGTTGTTCACAGTCGGTAAACTTTTTGCTCAGGTAGTATATTGCATACTCTTTTCGACCAGACTCGTCATGCTGGCCCAGCACACACCCCATTGACTCTTCTAATACTGTCAAGTACATAATCAGAGGTCTTCCTTCAACTGGAGGCATAAGGATTGGAGGTTCTTGTAGATACTCCTTGATCTTGTCAAAAGCCTTCTGGCAATCTTCGTTCCACCTGACCGTTTGCTCCTTTCTTAACAGCTTGAACAAGGGTTCACAGGTTGCTGTAAGATGAGATATGAACCGTGAAATGTAGTTCAATCGACCTAAGAACCCTCGAACTTCTTTCTCTGTTTTAGGTGCAGGCATTTCTTGAATAGCCTTGACTTTATCAGGGTCAACTTCAATCCCTTTCTCGCTTACAATAAAGCCCAGCAGCTTACCGGATCGCACCCCGAATGTGCATTTGTTGGGGTTCAGCTTTAATTGGTACTTCCTCAAGCGCTTGAACAACTTCAGCAGGTTCACCAGGTGCTCTTCCTCAGTAAGGGACTTGGCAATCATGTCATCCACATAACACTCAATTTCCTTATGGATCATATCGTGGAATAATGTCACCATAGCCCGTTGATATGTTGCACCAGCATTCTTCAGTCCGAATGGCATCACTTTGTAACAGAACGTGCCCCAAGGTGTAATGAATGTTGTCTTCTCCATGTCTTCAGGTGCCATCTTGATCTGATTATATCCCGAAAATCCATCCATGAAGGAGAATACCGAGAACTGAGCCGTGTTATCCACCAATACGTCAATGTGAGGTAATGGGAAGTCATCTTTCGGGCTAGCTCTGTTCAGATCCCGGTAATCAACACACATTCATACTTTGCCATCTTTCTTAGGTACAGGCACTATATTAGCAACCCACGGAGGATAGCTAGTCACAGCAAGGAACCCGGCGTCCCATTGCTTTTGTACCTCTTCCTTGATTTTCATAGCCATGTCTGGGCGAGTTCGGCGCAGCTTCTGTTTGACCGGTGGGCATTCTTCTCTCAAAGGCAGCTTGTGCACCACAATGTCGGTATCCAACCCTGGCATGTCTTGATACGACCAAGCAAACACATCCACATACTCTTGAAGTAGATCAACTAGTTGCTTCTTCACTGAGTCTTGCAGGCAGGCCCCGATTTTAACCTCTTTCACGTCTTCCTCTGTACCAAGATTAATCACTTCAACCTCCTCCTGGTGAGGGGTAATAACCTTTTCCTCTTGTCTTAACAACCTGGCTAGCTCTTCAGGAAGCTCATATTCTTCTTCAACCCCTTCATCAGCTTGATTGATCGGATTGTCAAAGTCATACGATGTCATAGCCGTGCTGTTGTCGGTGCTGTCTGGAAGGCACACTCTGCAAGGGTTAAGTTGTTCATTTTAGTGATTGATTTTAATCTTGCTTTAGAAAAAAAGTGAAATGAAGTTATCATTTTGAAAACACCGCCATTTATTTTTGTACAAAAAGAAAAATGGAAAAACAGTGAGCAGAAAAGAAAAAGACTTGTTTGCAAAAAGATGTCTGATATTTCATTAATTTAATCTTGTTTTCACAAAAGTACAGATGGCCCTGATTACAAAATGAGTCTTGTCATCTTGGGCAAGATGCAAGACTTTGATGCATGCTATAAAAATACAGGAAATAATAATTACTCTGCTTGAGTAACCCTTATAATTTCCTGGGAAGACCAGTTCGAGACACTGCTCCCCGGGATCTTTGGACGAATCCAATTCTCCAGATTGCGCTCCTCTTCCAGCTCGTCTTCCAGACAGTTGATAGCATCGGGGGTGAGCATCCCCCCACTGACAAAACCAGGCTCTGCAGCAGCCTTTGCTTGACGTTGAGTTGGTCTGTAACCCAACCCAAATTTGTCCTTCTTCTCCTCCACAGCTAAAACCTTGCCCCAGCCTAGGGCAGTTCCTTCCTCAACAACCTTCCGGGCTTGTTGGTAAGACGACATGGAGATACCAGATACAGCAGATGCTTCATTGACATTCAAGGCTTCAAAACCTTGGCTCATTGTTTCATGGATCTCCCCATCCATCTCAATGTATTTGTAAGTAGCCAGATGGCTAACAAAGATATCCTCCTCCCCACAGATTGTGACAACTTGACCTTCCCACTCAAATTTTAACTTTTGGTGAAGGGTAGACGTTATTGCGCCGGCGGCGTGAATCCAGGGTCTACCCAACAAACAGCTGTAGGCGGGCTGAATGTCCATCACGTAAAAGATAGTTTTAAAGGTCTGTGGGCCAATTGTCACGGGCAGCTCAATTTCTCCCAGAATCGATCTCTTAGAACCATCAAAGGCTCTTACTACCAGGTTGCTGGGTCTCAATGCCAATCCATCATATTCTAACTTCACCAGAGCCTTCTTTGGTAAGACATTCAGGGAAGAACCTGTGTCCACCAGCACATGAGAAAGGACAGCTCCTTTGCATTCCATGGTTATGTGCAAGGCTTTGTTGTGGTTGCGGCCATCCGCTGTCAAGTCAGAATTGGTAAACCCTAGCCCATTGCTAGCAGTAACATTTCCAACCACGGTTTCCAATTGGTTGACAGTAATCTCCTCAGGCACGTAAGCTGCGTGCAAGACTTTAAGTAGTGCATTCCGATGGGCTTCGGAGCACATAAGCAGTGAGAGGATAGAGATCTTGGATGGCGTCTGGTGAAGCTGATCCACAATTTTGTAATCACTCTTTTTGATGATCCGCATAAACTCATCAACTTCTTGATCGAACGGAGTCTTCAAGGCTTCTTTGGCATCTTGATCCTCCTGCACCGGGCTCTTTCCCTTTGCCTTGGCAGTAGCTTCTGCTTCGGCTGTGGGTTTTTGAACTTGTGAAGCAAAGAGACGTCCGCTTCGAGTGAAGCCTCCGCCTCCCCCCACATTATCTACTTGTGGTGCAGGTGCTGATGTTTCAAGAGTGATTCTTTTCCCTTCACAGTACACGTCAGAGCCATAGTGCCATGGGATGGCCCTATTGCTTTCATATGGTACTGGTCCAGGCACCGTGACAGTGACTGGACTGATTGCTGCTGCGGAAGGGACTGTAATTGTTTGTGGATCATAAAAGATTGTAACTGGTGCTCTAGTGGGAGCAGCACCCTCTGAATGGTAGGCGGAATTATTCTCCGGATCGTAGAATATGGTAATAGTGGAGACATCTTCATGATTGATTGATGGTGTTGTAGGAGGTACTGTTGAAAGGACTGTTGCTGTTGTTGATGGAGATTCGAAATGGAATGAAGCTGAAGTTATAGCAGGAGAAACTGTTGGAAACTGATCATTTGGGAGGACAGATGAAGTACTGGTTGATGTTGCTGGTGAACTGTCGGGAACAATAGTTGCTGCAGTTGTAGGAGGTTCTGGAACCGTTGCTGATGAAGTTGCCGGATTTGTCGGAAATGATGTAGTGATCTGTAGCAGGCCACTCTGAATAAGGCTGTCAATGCCATTCCTCAGGTCCTCACACCCATTCCATGAAATATTGCAGTATGGACACCCTAGTTCACACCCTGGAAATATTTGGTTTTCACGGAGTTGAGCCTTGATTTCCACCAATGGTGTCCTGATCTGATCCACACTGGTTATTAAATAAGACGGTCTGTCTTCTTCAATAGCATTAATTCGAGGACCACCATGGTTTGGCATAGGGTTTTTATTGACATTGGGTGGAGGTGCAAAATTCAGAGCCTTGGAGTCTACCAAGTCTTGTACCTTCATATGCAGAGCCCTGCATTTTTCTGTACTGTGGCCAGGTGCGTTCGAATGAAAAGCACACCTAGCATTGGAGTCATAGTTTCTTGGTAGACTGTTGGGATCCGGAGGTGCCAACGTTCTTAGCTCAACTAGGTTGAGTTTCAGAAGTTGTGGCAGCAAGGCAGCATACGGCATTGGGATCGGGTCGATCACTCTATTAGCTTGGGATGGCCTTTGTTGGAATGGCCTCTGTTGATTGTTGTTGGTGTTGTTGCTGTTGTAGTTTCTTGGAGGATATTGATTTTGCTGATACTGAGGTTGTTGTTGGAAGTTTTGTTGAGGAGGTTGATAGACTGGCTGTGGATGAGCTGGAGCAGGGATAGTGACTGCTGCTATTGACCTTTGAACATATTGGGGCCTACCCCTGTTTGAATGGATGGCATTGGTCTCGCCAGTTCTTCTCGAGCCTGCAAAAGGCTTTCTTGTACTGCTGGACGAACTGGCACCATTATCGGAAATTTTACCCATTTTTAACAGGCTTTCAATTCTCTCCCCAGCTATAACAACATCTGCGAAGCTGGTGGAAGAGAAAGCAGCCAACCTGTCAATATACGTTCCCTGAAGAGTGTTCATAAACATGTCTGCCATTTCTCTCTCAGACATTGGTGGTTGAACGGCAGCAGCCAATTGCCTCCATCTTTGGGCATATTCTCGGAAACTCTCCCTCGAAGACTGTGACATTCCCATTAGGAGGGTCCTGTTGGGTGCCATGTCTAAGTTATACTGATACTGTCTGATGAAGGCCTCTGCCAGGTCCTTCCAGCATCTAATAGTTGCTCTCGTTAGGTGAGAGTACCATTCTCTCGACGCTCCAGTCAAACTGTCTTCGAAATAGAACATCCAAAGCTTCTCATCCATTGTATAAGCCTTCAGCCTTCCCAGAAATGATTGTAGATGAGTCCGGGGGCATGAAGTCCCATTATACTTTTCGAAACAAGGTGGCTTGAACTTATGGGGGATCCTGACCCCGTCTACCAAGCCCATGTCCATCACGTCAAAACCCAAAGAATTTTGAGATTCTAAGGACCTCAGCTTCTCAGCTATTTCATCCAATCTCCTATCATAAGCTTCTTCTCCAGCACCCATTACTGTAAATTGGTCCTCCTGAGGATCTTCTTGAAGTGCCCTGGCTGCAGTGGCTGTTCCTTGAACATTTGCAGGAATATTAATCTCAGGATGTAGATGTGGGCCAAACACAGGAGGGTTAACATGGGGTTGCACCCGTTCATTGTTACTTGTGCCAGCAGTCCCCACATGGGGCTCATCTTGATTCCTCCCTTCTACCAAAGTTCTGAGCCTCTCCTGGCTTTGAGCTAAATTGTTCATTACTTCCATGAACTGTGTTATCTGCGTTCTCATCTCCAACCTTTCGTTGGCCATCTGGTTTCTGACCTCCGTAAGGTCCTGCTGCATCTGATCCATCTGAATTCCCGGAAGGTTGTTTCTAGTTGGGTACCTGTGTGGCCTGTTGAGGGGAAATACCCGGCGGCGAGCAATAATTCCTGAATATCACAACAGAGGTTAGCAACAACAAAACAAAAACCTACAAAACAAAAAGAGGGTTAGCATGCAATGCAGTTATGCTTATTTGTTCTCAAGGTATCCGGTTTGGCCTTCCGTTTTGACCCTTCCAGACCCTCGAAGATGCTGCTGTCGAAGTTGCTTTTGAAGCGAACTCAGGTGGAACAAACCAACACAAATATATTACATAAGATGAAATAATACAACTTGTTCATTTTACAACACAAGCCCTTTAAGGGGTCCAAATACAATACAAGAAAATAAAAGTACACGGAAAGAAAGCAACAACAAACAAATGGTCAAACACCAAGGCCAAACTCATCCTCACGAACTTCCTTGAGAAGTGCTTCGGTCACAGGATCAGCCGGATGCTCCGTGAGATTCCTGATGAGGAGATTCCGGGTTGCAATAGCTGCTGCTAGCCTCTTGTGCTGAGTTTGGCCCTTGGACCTTTTCACCCCTGCTTTGATCTTTAGCTCTGAAATTTCCTTCTGGGCTGCTGCCAGGGCCTTTTCCATCTGCTCCATCTTGTCCTGGACTCTCTTGTCTTCTAGAGTACGGGCCTCAGTGATCCGGACCCACCTGGCCTGACTCTCTTTCAAATACAAGTCTGTCCTTGCTCTCTGGAACTGGGCTTCTTTACAAGCATTCTTCAGAATCTGCTCACCAGCTTTAGACTTGTTGATATAATCTCCAGACTTCTCAATTTTAATCAGATGCTCTACTCTCAACTTCTCCAATCTTTCAATCTCCCTCACACCTTCACTCCTATCCCGGAGGGTCTTCTGCAAAGCCTGGGTTAACTTCTCATTTCTTTCCTTCAAGCTCTCAAACTCCTCCAAACTGATAGTGGCAGGGGGTGGTGCTGAAGATGACTCAGGCATGTCTTCTATGGTGAAGGGCATTCCAGAGAATTGGGCCCTAGCATGGGACCACTCATAATATTGTGCTGATGCCACATTATTGCACTTACCCAGAATGGTGATTCCCTTAGTTTGAACATGATCCCAGGCCCAGGCAGCCTGCCTAACAACAGCCAAACTAATCTTGTTCTCACAATAGAGAGTCTCCACCAAGTCCTGTGCCTTAGGAGCATGGACCAGTGCATAGCCTAGTTGCCTCCTGAACAGCAGAGGGTTGTAATTGATGCCTCCCTTAACTCCTATCAAAGGCACATTAGGAAAATGTCCACAGCTGGTGATGATATCCCTGCCTTTGGTGCTTTGAGTACACCATCTGATATCTGCTGAAGTTAGGGTAGTGAGCCTCTTAACCCAGTTGCTTTGCTGATGAGGATTGAGAAATGCATCTGTCCTGGGTAGATGCCTGAGAAGCCAAGCATGGAATAATGGAGCACAACACCTCACTAGCCTTCCCCTCTGCTTCTCATTCTTCTGGTGCACTGAGTAATAGAGATCTCCTAGCAAAGTTGGCACTGGGTTCTTCAGGATGAACAAATGGATTGCATTCTTGCTGATGAATCGAAGCTCATCTGCAAACAACACAATTCCATATACACTTAAGGCCAGCAAAGCACAAACAGCCTTCCACTCCCCCAGGGAAGCCTTCAGACTAGCTTGGGAAATCAGGAAGTCAAGATGAAAACCAGGGATCCCAGCCTTAGAGGTCATATGCTGCTCAATCAGAGAAGGTTCCAGGTGCAGAGCTTTTGCCACCTCTCCATTGCTGGGAAAGACCATTTCAGGGTTGAAAGGGATTTCCCTCTTGATAGGCAAACCAACCAAAGATGAGTATTCTTCTAAAAGAGGCCCCAACTGAAAGTCTTGAAAGGTGAAACATCTCAATGGGGGGTCATAAAACTGAATGCAGGTGTGGATCAAACTCCTCTGGGATGGGTCCAGATCCATGACCAAGTCAAGTATATCCCCATAATGCTCCCTGAACAAAGGTATATGCTCTGGAGTGATCAGGGTCTGAATCCTCCTGATGTCTGATAAGTCTGGTTGGAAGAAATGATAAGTGATGTTGCTTTTCTTTGGAGCCATGATGCTGGAGACTGAGTAGAGTGCTGATGAAGATGCTGAGGAGTGGGCCACTGGATGGCTAATGCAAGTAACTGAAGTATATGTCTGACAAGCTGAAGCAAATGCTGGTGGAGACAGGTCAAAACTACAGATGGGGTCAAAACCAAAAACCAGATGAAAATGGATACCCTGAAACACAAATAAGCATATGTTAATATGATGCAATGAGTATGTATGCAAATGATATGCAAAGGGTTTGTGACTGAGCTGGATCTGATTAACTGCCTTGGTATAGATCCATGTGTGTTCAAGAATTCCAGTTGGAGGTCTATAAATCCAGTAACCAGGGTGGGGGACTCAAATAAAGAGTCACATGTCCAGGGTTTTAGAATCACAAGAACTATCCAACATGTAGTATTCTTAACAAAGTCAAAGTAACAGGGTATTCTGAGGTCAAGGTACCTGCAAACCTGTAAACAACCCATCCCCCTCACAGGTGGTGTTCTAAAACAAGGATCCTCAGACTTGGATCAGTTATGAGAAGTGTAAACACTTCTAACCCGGAGGTACAGTGTTTACAATAACCATAACAATTCCTCCTCTAATTCACCTCAGTTTCTGAAGGTCAATACTAAAAGGTCATCCAGACTTAGCAGGCTTCCCAGATAGCCCTAGCATTGCAGGAAATCCGCAACACAGAGTTCTCAAGAAGAAACCCATATCTGAACCGTGTTTCATATTCCCGCACCAGACCGAAATGGAATGGGAAAGAATATGATTCACTCTAGCCTAGGTGTCACTCAGGTCCCAGGTATAGGACCTTAACTCTCAATGAAACACCCACCCACCAAAGGAAAACCAGATCCAGCCAGCAGTACAGTATGATAACATGATATATACAAATGCAATAAAGAAAGCAGTAAAGTAAACTGTACATAAATAATAAATACAAGCACAAACAAGCACATAACACCCCAGTAAACACAAATCAATCAAGCGCTAGGAGGAACCTGTAAACACCCCAAATTTGCCCTCACCCATTCACACCATGGCTTGTGATCATTCTCATATGCATAAGTACAATCATATCATCTCACATCTCATTTTTAATTCACTGGATAGTTTCTAAGGCATCTGCACCTAGGGTTTGTGATCTGAGCAATCCCAAGGCATCTTGAGCCATTCCACAGGCCACCAATCATCTCAGAAGGGTCCATGTGTGTTCTTGTATCATGTTACATCCTCACAAAGTCAAAGTTGCAGAGGAATCACAAGAACTAGGGTTTGAGTGGATGCAGAGCCAGGTTGAACTGCACAGTTGACCTAAAATTAGGGTTTTGGTTTCAGAGGCCATAACTCCAAATTTTTTGGTCATTCTTGTTTCCATTGGTCTCTATATGGTATAGGGAGTATGCATATCAATTTTCATGAAGAAATTCCATGGGGAAGTCATCTGATCAAAGGTTGACTTTTCAGACAAGCCAGTGTAAAATCAGGGCATCTGAGGTCCCCAATGACCCAACCAATGGGTGATCTTCATCATTTTGAGTGTACATAATCTTTATGTGATCATGGAAGAAGGTTGAAGTTCATAGAAATCAAGAATTTAGGGTTTTTGCAAATGTTTACTTTTTGGACATAGTTGACTTTTCAAGAATGCATCATTTTAGGTCATTTTTCAAGCCATGATTTTGGATCCAAAAAGGCTTCAAATGGAAAAACTTTGGTCATGAAAGTTGTAGATCTCATCTTTCCCTTTCCAAAAAGTACAAGAACATGATCAAATGCTTCTTGGATCAAAAGTTATGACCATGCAAAGTTGCCAAAAATCACTTATTTTCAAGTTATGCATCAAGTGGAAATTTTGCAAAGTCTTGGATCAAAACACATTGCAGCCTCTAATTCATCTCAAATCAGCATGTGAACATTCTCTAAGTTACAAAAATCAGATTTGAACTAAGTTTGCCCTTGATTTCATGCTTGGTTATGCAAAAGATCACATGTGAAACATAAGCTAACCAAGTTGCAAAACACTCATGAGCTTTTCACCAACTTGCTGCATTGAGCCTTGGGTCAAGCCAGCCTCTCACACTCACCATGCTGCACCAGAACCCATCTTGTACTTGCCTAGACTTTGAGCCATGCCCTATCTTACAAAAGTGGACTTTTTTGCAAAAGTAGTCACACCTATCACTGCAGGCCAGGTCACATCCACCAGCCACTTGCAATTGTTTATTGAATCAGTTTGCTGGCCATAACACATGAGAACCAAGGCTGAAGCACACACATTCACAACATTCACAAAAACTCACCTCATTGCAAGTTCCTTCGAAATTCTTTCCACAGCCATCAAACATTCAAACTCTCATCATCATTCAACTCACCACACCTCATAGACAAGAAACACCCCAAGCATAAGCCTGAAACAAGCCTGAAAACTCCATTGCCATCATTCACCTCAAGCTGCAGATTCTATCGAATCTCTCTCCACAAGTCTCCAACACACAAACCAACACCACAGATCATCTCTACACATCATCTGGACCTTAAACACCCCATCACCATGACCTGAAAGTGCCAGAATCTCATCTGCCATTTTTGACTGAATTGAAGCAGGAGCTTTCGAATCTCTTTCTCCAGCCAACACAAACTCATTTTGAGCATTCAAACACACTTGGGGGACCAAGAGGAGTAGCTTGCACTGAAGGAAGAGGCCTGAAAGTTCCTAAATTGAAAGTTGCAAATCTCAGGTAGCTCGAAATTACTTTTTCCAGAAATGATTTTTCTTGTTACAAACTTGTTCTTTATGCTCTCCTGATCATCCTGATGCTTTTAGTTCTTGAAATGGTTGTGTTTTGAGAATTTAATTTGTGTTTGAAGCTTACGAACCCTAGAACTTTCCCTCTTCGATTCAGATGATTTAGGGAAGATAAATTTGTTTTAGGTTAGGGTTTTGATTCGTGAGGGTGTTAGAAACGTTTCCCAATTCATAGATTTCATTTATATTACGTTTTGAGGAAGTTGGGTGATTTTCAGGTGAGCTTCTGGCCGGAGAAGACGACCGGAAGTCTTCTCCGGCCACCTGAATGTAATTAGGGCATAAACCAGTAATTAATGTTAGTTTGAATATGAGCCGTTGATTCCCGTTGACTGGTTGACTTCCCACCCTTTTTGATGGCCAGGATCTGTTTCATTAGCCCTAATCACATTAATTTATTTAATTAATTAGGATTAAGAAGTTTGAATCTGGACCACTAGATGACGCGCCAAGTCAACCCTCTCATTCCCAGATTGAATCCCAGCCTTGCATTCTGCTTACTTTTATTTAATTTAATTTTATTTTCATTTCTTTTCATTTAAATTGTACATTTATTTTAAAATAGTTAAAAAACCATAAAAATTATGAAACTTTTTTCTTTAAGGTTTTATTAATTTTTATGACACAAAAATATTTTTATTTTATTTTTCATCATTAAAAAAGTATTTTTAAATATTTAAAAGATTATTTTTAATTGATTAATGGGAATTAATTAATTAAAAATACTTTTAGGTATTTAAAAATTACAAAAAAATTCATGAAATGTTCTAAGACATTTAGAAACATTGTCCAACCTTCAAACCAAATTTCCTTTTTGATCTTGATGCATTTTAAGAATTTTTCATGGAATTAAATCATATTTTGTGCATTATTTTGACCACAAGTTTAAAAATTCATTTCTGCCTTTTGGTGAAGGTTGAGACATTGATTCTTTTTGCATTGTTTTCCATTTGACATGTATTTTCAAGGATAAAAAGGCCATGATTTGATCTTGCATTTTCTAATTGATTGGCATTTGTTTTGATAAGAACCCTAAAAAACCCTAATAACTTGCAAAATTCATATCTTAAGTTTGGTTGAGAGTTGAGAGCTCCCCTTTGGGCAGTGGTTTGTCATAGGTCTAGGGTTTATTTGGGTGCCATTTTCCATTTTTATCTTAGGGTTTGCTTCTGTTTTTGGTTTGTGTTTGATGTTTGATCCATAAACCCTAATTTGGGCTTTCTCTTGCATCCTTCTTGCATTTCCTTGCATAACATGACTTGCCATTGCATTTTGTGCATTCTTATGATTCATTTGACATCTTAAGACATGTATGAAGCATCATTGATCATTGCATTACATCTTTGCCATGCCATTTGTCTTGTATGCTTCATGACATTTCATGTTTATTCATGTTCCTTAACTTGTATCATTTGCATCCATGACCTTGTATGATCATTTCCATGTGCTGCCTCATGTTTGCATCACTTCATAACATCATAGTCATCATGTGCATGCTTCTGGTTTGGCCTAGCATCATGTCATTTCATTTCATTTAGCATTGCATTGCATTTGTTTCTAACATTTCAGGTGGTAAGTAAACTTGAGAAGTGAATTTGCCCTCACTTCTCATAACTTCTTCTCATCTCTCTTGCATAGCATGCTGCATTTATACTTGTGCTTAAGTTTGAGCTTGCTCATTCTTCTTCCTCCCACCTTCTTTCTTCAAGTGACTTGACTTCTTGAATGAAGCAAGTCACTTTGCTTCTCTTGATCCTGTTCATCTGCTTCCTGGTGGCTCCTTTGAAGATTGTTCTTGAAAACCTCACAAACCTTAGGACCAACCAAGCATGATAATGAATTAGGGTTTTGATTAGTCTCCCCTCATAGTTTTTACCTTTATGTCTCTTTGTGTCTCTCTTCTCATCTCATAATCAGGGACTAAACCCTAAAGGCTTTAAGACTTTGTGATTAAGCTTATGCCTGCATCCTTCTCTTAGGATGGAGTGTATAACTTTAATCCTAAGTATTAAACCCTTAAGGTGTTTAAATCTCTTAATCAATTCACATAATAATCACCAAGACATCACACTTGTAACTTGGGCCTTGCATTAGGGTTCTAATTCTTCCTTAAGTGGTTAAGAAGGACTAACCCTAGTGTTAATGGACAAGTCCCCCTCAAGTTGTCTTACAAATCATAAAAAACACTTCATCATCATACCATTAAATAAAATCCACTTAATCAAAGGTTTGTTTTGTCATGGGTTTAATCCCTAATCATGGGTTAAGTTGAGGAGTTTTCCTCAACTTAAACATTCTCATCTATCATCCTTCTTTTAGGATGGTGTAATGGGTCTGTTTAATCTTTGATTATGGCTTAACCTCATTACTTAACACTAAACAAAAACACCAAAAACATCTAAATAATCACAAGTGGGTTAATGATCTTAACCCTACACCAAAGGTGATTAAGTGTGAGAATCTGACTTCACACTTAAGGTATTCTCATTACCCCTAATCAGAGGGAAGATGTGATGAGTTTACTAAATCCATTGGTTTAGGCTTAAGCTCATTATCTTATGACAAACTTCAAAAAGCAATAAAAGACTGAAAGCTCAAAAACAAACAATAATCGTCTCCTCCGGGATTCTTTTCTCATCACCTTCACTCATAAACGAGAACTTGCTTCTTCCGTCTAATGCAAGACAGTTTGCACCTGAGCCAGACAGGTCATACACTTGAGCATTGACAAGTAAGCAGTTCACAAGTCAATTCATCTTTCAGTCTCTTTGGGTCGAACTACGGTGTTCTGACTTCCTCATTGCACGAGAGGATACGTAGGCATAACTTAACAGTTATCGAACAAAAGTCTCTGCACATTCCCCCTCTTTCTAGCATTATTCTTTAGCCTCATGATCTTGAGCATCTTATTCTTGTTCTTACACTGACACTTTCATACTTCATATCACTTATACATCATACACTGACACCTGTATATCTTTTCCAGCTATTTTATACACAGATTGCACTGACACTACCCCTTTAAAACACAAATCTTTTAAGCGTGGATCCCGTCGAATACGACGGACAATCTGGGTGCTAATACCTTCCCAGGTTGTAACCAACCCCCTTTCTCAGTCTCTCTGGTTCGCAACCGTCTTATCCGTATCTTTCTAGGTCTATGCAGCATTGCCTTTCCTCCGGGATAAAAATGCCTAGCTGGCGACTCTATTCATTCTCCGGTGAGTTCACGGCTGTGTGTTCTCACTGTTTTCCCTTCGCCGACCGTTCGCGCTTGTACCGGGATGCAAATCTTCGGGAGCGACAGCTTGGCGACTCTGCTGGGGAATTTATTCTGCAACCAGGGCTTCTGGTTCTTTTTGTGGGTTCCTCCTAGCGCTTGATTGATTTGTGTTTATTGGGGTGTTATGTGTTATTTGTGTTTGTATATTTGCTTTATTTATTGCTTTCTGTACAGCTTTATTTACCGCTTTCTTTATTGCATTTGTATATATCATACTGTCACTGTTGCTGGCTGGATCTGGTTTCCTTGTTTTTTTGGTGGGTGGGTATTTCATTGAGAGTTAAGGTCCTACACCTGGGACCTGAGTGACACCTAGGATAGAGTGAATCATATTCTTTCCCATTCCATTTCGGTCTGGTGCGGGAATATGAAACACGGTTCAGATATGGGTTTCTTCTTGAGAACTCTGTGTTGCGGATTTCCTGCAATGCTAGGGGGATCTGGGAAGCCTGCTAAGTCTGGATGACCTTTTAGTTTGACCTTCAGAAACTGAGGTGAATTAGAGGAGGAATTGTTATGGTTATTGTAAACACTGTACCTCCGGGTTAGAAGTGTTTACACTTCTCATAACTGATCCAAGTCTGAGGATCCTTGTTCTAGATCACCACCTGTGAGGGGGTTGGGCTGTTTACAGGTTTGCAGGTACCTTGACCTCAGAATACCCTGTTACTTTGACTTTGTTAAGAATGCACCATGTTGGATAGTTCTTGTGATTCTAAAACCCTGGACATGTGGCTCTTTATTTGAGTCCCCCACCCTGGTTACTGGATTTTTTGACCTCCATCTGGAATTCTTGAACACACATGGATCTATACCAAGGCATTTTGATCAGATCCAGCTCAGTCACAAACCCTTTGCATATCATTTGCATACATAGTCATTGCATCATATTAACATTTGCTTATTTGTGTTTCAGGGTATCCATTTTTCATCTGGTTTTGGTTTTGACCCCATCTGCATCATTGACCTATCTCCACCAGCACTTGCTTCAGTTGTCAGCCATATACTTCAGTTACTAGCACTAGCCAGCCAGTGGCCCACTCCTCAGCATCTCCATCAACACTTATCCTACTCAGTCTTCAGCATCATGGCTCCAAAGAAAAGCAACATCACCTATCATTTCTTCCAACCAGACCTATCAGACATCAGGAGGATCCAAACCCTGATCACTCCAGAGCGCATACCTCTGTTCAGAGAGCATTATGGGGATATACTGGACATGGTTATGGATTTGGACCCTTCACAGAGGAGCCTCATCCACACTTGCATTCAGTTCTATGATCCCCCATTGAGATGTTTCACCTTTCAAGACTTTCAGTTGGGTCCTCTTCTGGAAGAATACTCATATTTGGTTGGTTTGCCCATCAAAAGAGAAACCCCATTCAACCCTGAAATGGTCTTTCCCAGCAATGGAGAGATAGCAAAAGCTTTACACCTGGAGCCTGCCTTGATAGAACAGCATATGACATCTAAAGCTGGGATCCCTGGTTTTCACCTTGACTTCCTGATTTCTCAAGCTAGTTTGAAGGCCTCCCTGGGGGAGTGGAAAGCTGTTTGTGCATTGTTGGCCTTAAGTATATATGGAATTGTGTTGTTTGCAGATGAGCCTCGATTCATCAGCAAGAATGCAATTCACTTGTTCATCCTGAAGAACCCAGTGCCAACCTTGTTAGGAGATCTCTACTACTCAGTGCATCAGAGGAATGAGAAGCAGAGGGGTAAGTTAGTGAGGTGTTGTGCTCCGCTATTCCATGCTTGGCTTCTCAGGCATCTGCCCAGGACAGATGCATTCCTAAATCCTCATCAGCAAAACAACTGGGCTAAGAGGCTCACTACCCTCACTTCAGCAGACATCAGATGGTGCACTCAGAGCACCAAGGGCAGAGATATTATCACAAGCTGTGGACACTTTCCCAATGTGCCTTTGGTAGGAGTTAAGGGAAGTATCAATTACAACCCTCTGCTGTTCAAGAGGCAGTTAGGCTATGCACTGGTCCATGCTCCTAGGGTGCAGGATTTGGTTGAGACCCTCTACTGTGAGAACAAGATTAGTTTGACTGTTGTTAGGCAGGCTGCCTGGGCCTGGGATCATGTTCAAACCAAGGGAATCACCATTCTGGGGAAGTGCAATAATGTGGCATCAGTCCAATATTATGAGTGGTCCCATGCTAGGGCCGAATTCTCTGGAATGCCCTTCACCATAGAAGACATGCCTGAGTCATCTTCAGCACCACCCCCTGCCACTATCAGTTTGGAGGAGTTTGAGAGCTTGAAGGAAAGAAATGAGAAGTTAACTCAAGCCTTGCAGAAGACCCTCAGAGAGAGGAGTGAAGGTGTGAGGGAGATTGAGAGATTGGAGAAGTTGAGAGTGGAACACTTGACTAAGATTGAGAAGTCCGGAGAATATATCAACAAGTCTAAAGCTGGTGAGCAGATTCTGAAGAATGCTTGTAAAGAAGCCCAGTTCCAAAGAGCAAGAACAGACTTGTATTTGAAAGAAAGTCAGGCCAGGTGGGTCCGGATCACTGAGGCCCGTACTCTAGAAGACAAGAGAGTTCAGGACAAGATGGAGCAGATGGAAAAAGCCCTGGCAGCAGCCCAGGAGGAAATATCAGAGCTGAAAATCAAAGCAGAAGTAAAGAGGTCTAAGGACCAAAGTCAGAATAAGAAGTTGACTGCAGCTGTTGCAACAAGAAACCTTCTCATCAGAAGTCTTACGGAGCATCCGGCTGATCCTGTGACCGAAGCACTTCTCAAGGAAGTTCGTGAGGATGAGTTTGGCCTTGGAGTTTGATCATTTGCTTGTTGTTGTTCCTTTTCATGTACTTTTGCTTTTTGTGATGTATTTTGACCCCTTTGAGGGCTTGTGTTGAAAAAAGGAACAAGTTGTATTATTTCACCCTTTGTAATATATTTGTGTTGGTTTCTATCTGGGTTCACATCAAAAGCAACTTCAACAGCATCATCTTCAAGGGTCTGGAAGGGTCAAAACTGAAGACCAAACCGGATACCTTGATAGCAAATAAGCATAACTGCATTGCATGCTAACCCTGTTGTTTGTTTTGTAGGTTTTTGTTTTATTGTTACTAACCTCTGTTGTAAATCTCAGGCATTATTGCTCGTCGCCGGGTATTTCCTCTCAACAGGCCACACAGGTATCCAACTAGAAACAACCTTCCGGGAATTCAGATGGACCAAGTTCAACAAGATCTTGCTGATGTCAGAAATCAGCTAGCCAATGAAAGGTTAGAGATGAGAACGCAGATGACGCAGTTCATGGAGGTTATGAACAACATGGCTCAGAGCCAGGAGAGACTGAGGGCCATGGTGGAGAGGCAAAATCAAGAGGAGCCTCATGTAGGGACTGCAGGCACCAGTAATAATGAAAGGGTGCAACCACATGTGAATCCCCCTGTGTTTGGTCCACACCTACATCCTGAGATTAATATCCCCGCAAACGTTCAAGGAACAGCCACCGCAGCCAGAGTACTTCAAGAGGATCCTCAGGAGGACCAATTTACAGTAATGGGCGCTGGAGAGGATGCTTATGATAGGAGATTGGATGAAATAGCTGAGAAGTTAAGGTCCCTAGAATCTCAGAACTCTTTGGGCTTCGACGTCATGGACATGGGGCTGGTAGACGGGGTTAGGATTCCCCACAAGTTCAAGCCTCCATGTTTCGAGAAGTATAATGGGACTTCATGCCCCCGGACCCATCTGCAATCATTTCTGGGAAGGCTGAAGGCCTATACAATGGATGAGAAACTTTGGATGTTCTACTTTGAAGATAGCTTGACTGGAGCATCGAGGGAATGGTATTCCCACTTGACAAGGGCAACTGTAAGATGCTGGAAGGACCTGGCAGAAGCCTTCATCCGACAATATCAATACAACTTAGACATGGCACCCAACAGGACTCTCCTAATGGGAATGTCACAGTCATCAAGGGAAAGTTTCCGAGAATACGCCCAAAGATGGAGGCAATTGGCTGCTGCTGTTCAACCCCCTATGTCTGAGAGAGAAATGGCAGACATGTTTATGAACACTCTCCAGGGAACGTATATTGACAGGTTGGCCGCTTTCTCTTCCACCAGCTTCGCAGATGTTGTCATAGCTGGGGAGAGAATTGAAAGCCTGTTGAAAATGGGCAAAATATCTGATAATGGTGCAAGCTCGTCCAGCAGTACAAGAAAGCCTTTTGCAGGCCCGAGAAGAACTGGCGAGACCAATGCCATTCACACCAACAGGGGTAGGCCCCAATATGTTCCAAGGACAATAGCAGCAGTCACTATCCCTGCTCCAGTTCATCCTCAGCCGGTCTATCAACCTCCTCAACAAAATTTCCAACAACAACCTCAGTATCACCAGAATCAATATCCTCCAAGAAACAACTACAACAACAACAATAGCAACAACAATCAACAAAGGCCATTCCAACAGAGGCCGTCTCAAGCTAACCGAGTGATCGACCCGATCCCAATGCCGTATGCTGCCTTGCTGCCACAACTTCTGAAACTCAACCTGGTTGAGCTAAGAACGTTGGCACCTCCGGATCCCAACAGTCTACCAAGGAACTATGACTCCAATGCTAGGTGTGCTTTTCATTCCAACGCACCTGGTCACAGTACAGAAAAATGCAGAGCTCTGCATATGAAGGTACAAGACTTGGTAGACTCCAAGGCTCTGAATTTTGCGCCTCCACCCAATGTCAACAAAAACCCAATGCCAAACCATGGTGGTCCTCGAATTAACGCAATTGAAGAAGACACACCGTCTTATTTCATAACCAGTGTGGATCAGATCAGGACACCATTGGTGGAAATCAAAGCTCAACTCCGTGAAAACAACATATTTCCAGGGTGTGAACTAGGGTGCCCCTACTGCAATATTTCATGGAATGGGTGCGAGGACCTGAGGAACGGCATTGACAGCCTTATTCAGAATGGCCTACTGCAGATCACTACATCATTTCCGGCAAATCAAGCAACTTCATCAACAACAGTTTCAGACCCTCCTACAACTACAGCAACTATTATTCCCGATAATTCATCAGCACCATCAACAAGTACTCCATCTGTCCTACCAAATGATCAGTTTACAACAGCTTCTCCTGCTACAACTTCAGCTTCATTCCATTTCGACTCCCCATCAACAACAACAACAGTCCTTCCAACGGTACCTCCTACAACTCCAGCAAACAATCATGAAGATGTCTCCACAGTTACCATATTCTACGATCCAGAAGATAACTCCGCCTACCATTCAGAAGATGCTGCTCCCACTAGAGCACCAGTTACAATCTTTTATGATCCACAAACAATAACAATCCCTTCAGCAGCAGCAATCAGTCCGGTCACCGTCACGGTGCCTGGACCTGTACCATATGAAAGCGATAGGGCCATCCCTTGGCACTATGGCTCTGACGTGTACTGCGAAGGAAAAAGAATCACTCTTGAAGCATCAGCACCTGCACCACAAATTGATAATGTGGGCGGAGGCGGAGGCTTCACCCGAAGCGGACGTCTCTTTGCTTCACAAGTCCAAAAACCTACTGCCGAAGCAGAAGCTGCTGCCAAGGCAAAAGGAAAAAGCCCGGTGCAGGAAGATCTAGCTGCCAAAGAAGCCCTGAAGACTCCATTCGATCAGGAAGTTGACGAGTTTATGAGGATCATCAAAAAGAGTGATTACAAAATTGTGGATCAACTTCACCAGACGCCGTCCAAAATCTCCATCCTCTCTCTGCTTATGTGCTCCGAAGCCCATCGGAATGCACTACTGAAAGTACTGCACGCAGCTTACGTGCCCGAGGAGATTACTGTCAACCAATTGGAAACCGTTGTTGGAAATGTTACTGCTAGCAATGGGCTAGGGTTTACCAATTCCGACCTGACAGTGGATGGCCGCAATCACAACAAAGCCTTGCACATAACCATGGAATGCAAAGGAGCTGTCCTTTCACATGTGCTGGTGGACACAGGATCATCCCTGAATGTCTTACCAAAGAAGGCTCTGGTGAGGCTTGAATATGATGGACTGGCATTGAGACCCAGCAACCTGGTGGTTAGAGCTTTTGATGGCTCGAAGAGATCGGTTCTGGGAGAGATTGAGCTTCCCGTGACGATTGGCCCGCAGACCTTTAAAACTATCTTTTACGTGATGGACATTCAGCCCGCCTATAGCTGTTTGTTGGGTAGACCCTGGATCCACGCCGCTGGCGCAATAACGTCTACCCTTCACCAAAAATTAAAATTTGAGTGGGAAGGTCAAGTTGTCACAATCTGTGGAGAGGAGGACATTTTTGTCAGCCACCTGGCAACCTATAAGTACATTGAAATGGATGGAGAGATCCATGAAACAATGAGCCAAGGTTTTGAGGCCTTGAATGTCAATGAAGCATCCGCTGTATCTGGTATCTCCATGTCATCTTACCAACAAGCCCGGAAGGTTGTTGAAGAAGGAACCGCCCAAGGCTGGGGCAAGGTCTTAGCTGTGGAGGAGAAGAAGGACAAATTTGGGTTGGGTTACAAACCAACTCAACATCAAGCAAAGGCTGCTGGAGAGCCTGGTTTTGTCAGTGGGGGGATGCTTACCCCCGATGCTATCAACTGCCTGGAAGACGAGCTGGAAGAGGAGCGCAACCTGGAGATTTGGATTCGTCCGAAGGTCCCGGGGAGCAGTGTCTCGAACTGGTCTTCCCAGGAAATTATAAGTGTTACTCGAGCAGAGTAATTATTATTTCCTGTATTTTATAAGCATGCATCAAAGTCTTGCATCTTGCCCGAGATGACAAGACTCATTTTGTAATCAGGGCCATATGTACTTTTGTGCAAACAAGATTAAATTAATGAAATATCAGACATCTTTTTGCAAACGAGTCTTTTTCTTTTCTGTTCACTGTTTTTCCATTTTTCTTTTTGTACAAAAATAAATGGCGGTGTTTTCAAAATGATAACTTCATCTCACTTTTTTCTAAAGCAAGATTAAAATCAATCACTAAAATGAACAAACTTAACCCTTGCAGAGAGTACCTTCCTGACAGCACCGACAACAGCACGGCTATGACATCGTATGACTTTGACAATCCAATCAATCAAGCTGATGAAGGGGTTGATGAAGAATATGAGCTTCCTGAAGAGCTAGCCAGGTTGTTAAGGCAAGAGGAAAAGGTTATTACCCCTCATCAGGAGGAGGTTGAAGTGATCAATCTTGGTACAGATGAAGACGTGAAAGAAGTTAAAATCGGGGCCTGCCTGCAAGACTCAGTGAAGAGACAACTGACAGATCTGCTTCAAGAGTATGTTGATGTGTTTGCTTGGTCGTATCAAGACATGCCAGGGTTGGATACCGATATAGTTGTGCACAAGCTGCCTTTGAGGGAAGAATGCCCACCAGTCAAACAGAAGCTGCGCCGAACTCGTCCAGACATGGCTATGAAAATCAAAGAAGAGGTACAAAAGCAATGGGACGCCGGGTTCCTTGCTGTGACTAGCTATCCGCCGTGGGTTGCTAACATAGTACCTGTGCCTAAAAAGGACGGCAAAGTAAGGATGTGTGTTGATTACCGGGATCTGAACAGAGCCAGCCCGAAAGATGACTTCCCCTTACCTCACATTGACGTATTGGTGGATAACACGGCTCAGTTCTCGGTATTCTCCTTCATGGATGGATTTTCAGGATATAATCAGATCAAGATGTCACCTGAAGACATGGAGAAGACAACATTCATCACACCTTGGGGCACGTTCTGTTACAAAGTGATGCCATTCGGACTGAAGAATGCTGGTGCAACATATCAACGGGCTATGGTGACATTATTCCACGATATGATCCACAAGGAAATAGAATGTTATGTGGATGATATGATCGCCAAGTCCCTTACAGAGGAAGATCA
This sequence comes from Lathyrus aphaca, assembly GCA_963966055.1. Classification (NCBI taxonomy): domain Eukaryota; kingdom Viridiplantae; phylum Streptophyta; class Magnoliopsida; order Fabales; family Fabaceae; genus Lathyrus; species Lathyrus aphaca. Next base: position 11,325,601 of record OZ014524.1, on the reverse strand, counting down.
CCTGGTGAATCTGCTGAAGTTGTTCAAGCGTCTGAGGAAATATCAACTAAAGCTGAACCCCAACAAGTGCACATTCGGGGTGCGATCCGGTAAGCTGCTGGGCTTTATTGTAAGCGAGAAAGGGATTGAGGTTGATCCTGATAAAGTCAAGGCTATACAAGAAATGCCTGCACCGAAGACAGAGAAAGAAGTTCGAGGGTTCTTAGGTCGATTGAACTACATCTCACGGTTCATATCTCACCTTACAGCAACCTGTGAACCCTTGTTCAAGCTGCTAAGAAAAGAACAAACGGTCAGGTGGAACGAAGACTGCCAAAGGGCTTTTGACAAGATCAAGGAGTATCTGCAAGAACCCCCAATCCTCATGCCGCCAGTTGAAGGAAGACCTCTGATTATGTACTTAACGGTATTAGAAGAGTCGATGGGATGTGTGCTGGGCCAGCATGACGAGTCTGGTCGAAAAGAGTATGCAATATACTACCTAAGCAAAAAGTTTACCGACTGTGAACAACGTTATTCACTGCTCGAGAAAACTTGCTGTGCTTTAGCGTGGGCTGCTCGCCGACTGAGGCAGTATATGTTGACCCACACTACCTTGTTGATTTCAAAAATGGACCCAGTCAAGTACATATTCGAGAAACCAGCACTTACCGGACGGGTTGCAAGATGGCAAATGATCCTCACAGAATATGACATCCAATACACATCTCAGAAAGCTATCAAAGGCAGTGTACTATCTGAATATCTTGCTGAGCAACCCATTGATGACTACCAGCCAATGAGGTTTGACTTCCCTGATGAAGACATCATGTTCATTAAAGCAAAAGATCACGAAGAGCCTATTCACACTGAAGGGCCTGACCCGGAGGAAGAATGGACTATGATGTTTGATGGGGCTGTTAACATGAACGGCCGTGGTGTTGGTGCAGTACTCATTACACCCAAAGGAGTTCACATGCCTTTCTCGGCAAAACTCACTTTCAACTGCACTAACAACGAAGCTGAATACGAAGCTTGTATTATGGGTCTTGAGGAAGCCATCGACCTCAGGATCAAAACATTGACCGTATTCGGAGATTCAGCTTTGGTAGTCAATCAGACCAACGGAAAATGGTACACACACCAAGATCATCTGATACCTTACAGGGACTACACAAGGAGGTTATTGACTTTCTTCACAACAGTCAAGCTTGAGTATATCCCTCGGGACGAGAATCAGTTTGCGGATGCTCTTGCTACCATTTCATCCATGATCAAAGTTCAAACGGCCAACTTTGTACCTCAGATTTCAGTGTCTAGACTTGATAGACCAGCATATGTATTTGCAGCAGATGTTGTAAAGGATGATAAGCCTTGGTTCCACGACATTAAGTGCTTCTTGGAGGATCAGACATATCCACCTGGGGCATCTTCCAATGATAAGAAGACTTTGAGAAGGCTTGCTGGTAGTTTCTTTCTGAACGCTGATAGATCTTTATACAAGAGGAACTTTGACATGGTACTCCTCAGATGTGTTGACAAGACGGAAGCAGATTTGTTGATGCATGAAGTGCATGAAGGCTCTTTTGGTACCCATGCAGGAGGGCATGCCATGGCAAAGAAGTTGTTAAGATCAGGCTATTACTGGATCACAATGGATGCAGACTGTTGTGCCTATGCCAGGAAATGTCATAAATGCCAGATCTACGCAGATAAGGTGCACGTGCCTCCTAATCCATTGAACATCATGTCTTCACCCTGGCCCTTTGCTATGTGGGGCATTGATATGATTGGCAAGATTGAGCCAACTGCTTCAAACGGCCACAGATTCATCCTGGTCGCCATTGACTATTTCACCAAGTGGGTTGAAGCAGCCTCATATGCAAATGTTACAAGACAAGTGGTAGCCCGATTTCTGAAGAGAGACATCATCTGTCGGTATGGAGTGCCCGAGCGAATCATTACTGATAATGGTTCCAACTTGAACAACAAAATGATGGCAGAGCTGTGCCGGGACTTCAAAATCCAACATCACAATTCTTCTCCTTACAGGCCAAAGATGAATGGTGCTGTAGAGGCGGCAAATAAGAATATTAAGAAGATTGTGCAAAAGATGGTAGTCACCTACAAAGACTGGCATGAAATGCTACCATTCGCCTTGCATGGGTACCGCACATCAATCAGGACATCCACTGGGGCAACACCGTATCAACTTGTGTATGGTATGGAGGCAGTCCTACCTGTTGAAGTTGAATTACCCTCTCTACGGGTATTGATGGATGTTAAACTAAACGAAGCAGAATGGGTCAGGGCCCGATACGAACAACTGAGTCTGATCGAAGAGAAAAGATTGGCTGCAATCTGTCATGGACAGCTATATCAGAAGAGAATGAAGAGAGCCTTCGATCAGAAAGTCAGGCATCGAGAGTACCAAGTAGGAGATCTTGTGCTGAAAAGAATCCTCCCTCCTCATACAGACCACAGGGGCAAGTGGACTCCGAATTATGAAGGACCATTCGTTGTAAAGAAAGTTTTCTCTGGTGGAGCACTGATGCTCAGCACCATGGACGGTGAAGATTTCCCATCCCCTGTGAATTCAGATGCAGTTAAAAAATACTTCGCGTAAAATGACCCGCTGGATATAAAAACAGAATGTAAGTCCAGGCAAAAATAGGGCATCCCGGCGAGTCAAAAACAGAATAAAAGACTCGGGCAAAAATAAGGGAAATAATTAAGAAAATGTACACCCGTTGAGTTGAAAAGCCGCATTGGACAGCTCAGGCAAAAATGGGTATCCCGATGGATTGAAAACCCGAAAGGGCGATCCATGCAAAATAAGGGAATAAGCGAACAACTGCATTCTGAATTCGTCTGTATCACCTACAACTTGGTAAGCTTCAAAGGATCAAGCTTCAATCAGAATCAACTCTCTCCAGAAAGCAAGACGAGAAGAACGTCATTGTCATACGAGTCATAGCAGGAGAGGAAGCTCCTCAAAGCGTCGTCAACACCGCCAGCACTTTATTTCTCAATTTGTAACAATCTCCTCATTTCAGGAGATATGTTTCTTTGACTGTATCTTGCCAATTCAGGGCACATGGATTAATAAAATCAGATTTTCAGTCACGCTTCGTCTTTTTACATTTACGTTTTGCAAAGAGTTGTCTGATATCTCTAAAATACAATGGCATAAGTACAGATGATTTCTCTAAAAAAACAAAACACATGCTTACAGGGAATGTGATTATTCTCGAAAGCACTTAACTCCTATGACGGAATCCAGTAAGGGATACCTCGGGACCTTTTGTACGTTTCATTATCTTTGCAGGATTGCAGGTATCCAGAACGCAACCTGGGGCATGCGGGTTACGTCTCAACAGGTAGGCGAGTCATGATCAACTTGGTCTATCTTCCACATGGCACTAGAAGGTGCCCATTTCCCAAGCGGAGCTGCCAAATCAGCATGCACTCAATCTCAGCATCAGAATGCTCTTCCCCCAGCTGAGTAGCTCCCCATTGCCTCCCCCAGCAAAGTTGCCAAGTCAACAAACAAGCTTAACACTTGGAGTGCTCTATCCCCAGCGGAGTTGCCTCTTGTTGCTCTCCCCAGCTGAGTTATCAACAGCATTCCCCAGCCGAGTTGCCGTCCTTCCTCAGCAGAATGCAGAAATCAGGGAATCATCTCCCCACAAAGTCCCCAGCCTCTATTCAGAAGAGCAGCGCACGAAGAAGTCACAACAGAGTGAAGAAAGCCTCTACGAACCCCAGCTGGGTCTCCCATATTATGAGGATATGTCGATCAGTGACCTATATCCCCAAGGCAGATACACCAATGATCTCATCCCCAGCTGGGATGTCTTCCTCAGCAGATCAGCCAGAGATCTTCGCAGCAATGGGATCCGAATCCCGGATCCGTGCCCCTTTGCATAATCATAGCATTCGCATCATATTCACCCCCCAAAGCGTAGCATTCCGTCTAATACGGAGCATTACGGCAAAAATCAAACGCATAGCATAATCATAAGTCATGTTGTGAATTGAACACTTGTAAATATTGACAATCCGTTGTTATACAGAATAGTTCCCCCAAAATCCCCACCAAGGTCCCGGCAAAAACGTTTGCCTCACACCAGTATGTACACCTTTTGACGCCCGTCCGTGTCATCATTCCCCAGCAGGATGCCTGAATACACTTTACAAACAAGATCACAGATACTTTCTGGCACCCGTCCGTGTCAAATCACCAGCAGAAAGCCAAAGACATCCTCTTTGCACTCACACAATCTTTGACACTCGTCCGTGTCATATCCCCAGCGTGGTCGCCTGTACTTGTACATCATCTTTGACACCCGTCCGTGTCATATCCCCAGCGCAGTCGCTTACGCTTTTACAACCCATATACTTGTTAATATTATACTTTTCTCTTTCAACACTCGTCCGTGTCATTCTCCCCAGCAGATAAACACTCGTCTATACAATACAACACTCGCTACTCATTGGTGCACTTATACAGATACTCGTCCGTATATTGTATACATCATCACTCATATCCCCACAGAGTCGACAGTAGTCCTTGTTCTTTGTTAACCAGTTGGTACTCGTCCGTACCATCATCTCAGAACATCGCGTCTAGTGTTTGTTTCTACGTGATACTCGTCCGTATCATAGTCTTAAGGATGCTCGTCCGCATCTTTAATCCATACACTGTGTCAAACACTTGTGTCTTCTTGAATATAGATACTCGTCCGTGTCTACTATTCCCCAGAAGAGTCCTTTCAGATGCAACACTCGTCCGTGTTCTTGGTTAACCAGTTGATACTCGTCCGTATCATCATCTCTGAACATGTGTCAGTTTGTTTCTACATGATACTCGTCCGTATCATAGTCTTAAGGATGCTCGTCCGCATCTTTAATCTATACACGATACCAAACACTTATACCCTTTTGTTTCTTGGATGTAAACGCTCGTCCGTGTTTACCTTTTCCCCAGTAGATCACCAACAAATTTCCTTTTTTATCTAACACTCGTCCTGTGTTATGATACCCCTGAGAGCAGCCGTACCCTGCTTAGTGGTCGTCCTCCACTTCTTGATGGTCGTCCTCCATCATGCTCATTTGATGGCCGTCCCCATCGTTAATTTTAGCAGCCGTCCCCTGCTAGGTGGTCGTCCTCCACCTTTTGATGATCGTCCTTCATCACTTTATCCAATGGCCGTCCCCATTGTTGATTTCGGTTATCTAACACTCGTCCTGTGTTATGATACCCCTGAGAGCAGCCGTCCCCTGCTGAGTGGTCGTCCTCCACTTCTTGATGGTCGTCCTCCATCATGCTCGTCCGATGGCCGTCCCCATCGTTGACCTTTTCTATCCGATGGCCGTCCCCATCGTTGATATTTTCGGCAGCCGTACCCTGCCAGGTGGTCGTCCTCCACCTTTGATGGCCGTCCCCATCATATTTCTTTTATCCCCAACAGAGCAGCCGTCCCCTGCTAGGTGATCGTCCTTCACCTTTGATGGCCGTACCCCATCATCTGTTTATTTCTTTTATTCTTTAACCCGATGGCCGTCCCCGTCGTGGTCCCTTTTCCTTTTTAGCCCGATGGCCGTCCCCATCGCTGGTTACTTTACCTTTATGAACTTGATGGCCGTCCCCGTCATGTTTCATTAATCCTCAGAAATTTTACTTGATGGCCGTCCCCATCATGATTTTATTTTCCCCAGCTAGTCGGCCGTCCCCGTCTTAGCTTTACCTTTTATCTCCAGCATGTCGGCCGTCCCCGTCATTGCTTTATTTCCTGCACTTTACCAGCATGTCGGTCGTCCCCGTCATTGCTCCTTACCCAGCAGTCGTCCTCTGCTCGACGGTCGTCCTCCGTCGCCCACACTTACAATATACTTTATTTTCCTTTGCAATCAATATACTTTTTCTTCTTCATTCTGTGAGTGCAAATTTTGGACTGTCTTTGGTATTCAACCACCAGTTATCTTGTTTACCTGTTAAAGCTGTCGCTTACATCCTGCACAGCTAACTCATGTTTGAATAGGGGCAGCTGTAAACACCCCAAATTTGCCCTCACCCATTCACACCATGGCTTGTGATCATTCTCATATGCATAAGTACAATCATATCATCTCACATCTCATTTTTAATTCACTGGATAGTTTCTAAGGCATCTGCACCTAGGGTTTGTGATCTGAGCAATCCCAAGGCATCTTGAGCCATTCCACAGGCCACCAATCATCTCAGAAGGGTCCATGTGTGTTCTTGTATCATGTTACATCCTCACAAAGTCAAAGTTGCAGAGGAATCACAAGAACTAGGGTTTGAGTGGATGCAGAGCCAGGTTGAACTGCACAGTTGACCTAAAATTAGGGTTTTGGTTTCAGAGGCCATAACTCCAAATTTTTTGGTCATTCTTGTTTCCATTGGTCTCTATATGGTATAGGGAGTATGCATATCAATTTTCATGAAGAAATTCCATGGGGAAGTCATCTGATCAAAGGTTGACTTTTCAGACAAGCCAGTGTAAAATCAGGGCATCTGAGGTCCCCAATGACCCAACCAATGGGTGATCTTCATCATTTTGAGTGTACATAATCTTTATGTGATCATGGAAGAAGGTTGAAGTTCATAGAAATCAAGAATTTAGGGTTTTTGCAAATGTTTACTTTTTGGACATAGTTGACTTTTCAAGAATGCATCATTTTAGGTCATTTTTCAAGCCATGATTTTGGATCCAAAAAGGCTTCAAATGGAAAAACTTTGGTCATGAAAGTTGTAGATCTCATCTTTCCCTTTCCAAAAAGTACAAGAACATGATCAAATGCTTCTTGGATCAAAAGTTATGACCATGCAAAGTTGCCAAAAATCACTTATTTTCAAGTTATGCATCAAGTGGAAATTTTGCAAAGTCTTGGATCAAAACACATTGCAGCCTCTAATTCATCTCAAATCAGCATGTGAACATTCTCTAAGTTACAAAAATCAGATTTGAACTAAGTTTGCCCTTGATTTCATGCTTGGTTATGCAAAAGATCACATGTGAAACATAAGCTAACCAAGTTGCAAAACACTCATGAGCTTTTCACCAACTTGCTGCATTGAGCCTTGGGTCAAGCCAGCCTCTCACACTCACCATGCTGCACCAGAACCCATCTTGTACTTGCCTAGACTTTGAGCCATGCCCTATCTTACAAAAGTGGACTTTTTTGCAAAAGTAGTCACACCTATCACTGCAGGCCAGGTCACATCCACCAGCCACTTGCAATTGTTTATTGAATCAGTTTGCTGGCCATAACACATGAGAACCAAGGCTGAAGCACACACATTCACAACATTCACAAAAACTCACCTCATTGCAAGTTCCTTCGAAATTCTTTCCACAGCCATCAAACATTCAAACTCTCATCATCATTCAACTCACCACACCTCATAGACAAGAAACACCCCAAGCATAAGCCTGAAACAAGCCTGAAAACTCCATTGCCATCATTCACCTCAAGCTGCAGATTCTATCGAATCTCTCTCCACAAGTCTCCAACACACAAACCAACACCACAGATCATCTCTACACATCATCTGGACCTTAAACACCCCATCACCATGACCTGAAAGTGCCAGAATCTCATCTGCCATTTTTGACTGAATTGAAGCAGGAGCTTTCGAATCTCTTTCTCCAGCCAACACAAACTCATTTTGAGCATTCAAACACACTTGGGGGACCAAGAGGAGTAGCTTGCACTGAAGGAAGAGGCCTGAAAGTTCCTAAATTGAAAGTTGCAAATCTCAGGTAGCTCGAAATTACTTTTTCCAGAAATGATTTTTCTTGTTACAAACTTGTTCTTTATGCTCTCCTGATCATCCTGATGCTTTTAGTTCTTGAAATGGTTGTGTTTTGAGAATTTAATTTGTGTTTGAAGCTTACGAACCCTAGAACTTTCCCTCTTCGATTCAGATGATTTAGGGAAGATAAATTTGTTTTAGGTTAGGGTTTTGATTCGTGAGGGTGTTAGAAACGTTTCCCAATTCATAGATTTCATTTATATTACGTTTTGAGGAAGTTGGGTGATTTTCAGGTGAGCTTCTGGCCGGAGAAGACGACCGGAAGTCTTCTCCGGCCACCTGAATGTAATTAGGGCATAAACCAGTAATTAATGTTAGTTTGAATATGAGCCGTTGATTCCCGTTGACTGGTTGACTTCCCACCCTTTTTGATGGCCAGGATCTGTTTCATTAGCCCTAATCACATTAATTTATTTAATTAATTAGGATTAAGAAGTTTGAATCTGGACCACTAGATGACGCGCCAAGTCAACCCTCTCATTCCCAGATTGAATCCCAGCCTTGCATTCTGCTTACTTTTATTTAATTTAATTTTATTTTCATTTCTTTTCATTTAAATTGTACATTTATTTTAAAATAGTTAAAAAACCATAAAAATTATGAAACTTTTTTCTTTAAGGTTTTATTAATTTTTATGACACAAAAATATTTTTATTTTATTTTTCATCATTAAAAAAGTATTTTTAAATATTTAAAAGATTATTTTTAATTGATTAATGGGAATTAATTAATTAAAAATACTTTTAGGTATTTAAAAATTACAAAAAAATTCATGAAATGTTCTAAGACATTTAGAAACATTGTCCAACCTTCAAACCAAATTTCCTTTTTGATCTTGATGCATTTTAAGAATTTTTCATGGAATTAAATCATATTTTGTGCATTATTTTGACCACAAGTTTAAAAATTCATTTCTGCCTTTTGGTGAAGGTTGAGACATTGATTCTTTTTGCATTGTTTTCCATTTGACATGTATTTTCAAGGATAAAAAGGCCATGATTTGATCTTGCATTTTCTAATTGATTGGCATTTGTTTTGATAAGAACCCTAAAAAACCCTAATAACTTGCAAAATTCATATCTTAAGTTTGGTTGAGAGTTGAGAGCTCCCCTTTGGGCAGTGGTTTGTCATAGGTCTAGGGTTTATTTGGGTGCCATTTTCCATTTTTATCTTAGGGTTTGCTTCTGTTTTTGGTTTGTGTTTGATGTTTGATCCATAAACCCTAATTTGGGCTTTCTCTTGCATCCTTCTTGCATTTCCTTGCATAACATGACTTGCCATTGCATTTTGTGCATTCTTATGATTCATTTGACATCTTAAGACATGTATGAAGCATCATTGATCATTGCATTACATCTTTGCCATGCCATTTGTCTTGTATGCTTCATGACATTTCATGTTTATTCATGTTCCTTAACTTGTATCATTTGCATCCATGACCTTGTATGATCATTTCCATGTGCTGCCTCATGTTTGCATCACTTCATAACATCATAGTCATCATGTGCATGCTTCTGGTTTGGCCTAGCATCATGTCATTTCATTTCATTTAGCATTGCATTGCATTTGTTTCTAACATTTCAGGTGGTAAGTAAACTTGAGAAGTGAATTTGCCCTCACTTCTCATAACTTCTTCTCATCTCTCTTGCATAGCATGCTGCATTTATACTTGTGCTTAAGTTTGAGCTTGCTCATTCTTCTTCCTCCCACCTTCTTTCTTCAAGTGACTTGACTTCTTGAATGAAGCAAGTCACTTTGCTTCTCTTGATCCTGTTCATCTGCTTCCTGGTGGCTCCTTTGAAGATTGTTCTTGAAAACCTCACAAACCTTAGGACCAACCAAGCATGATAATGAATTAGGGTTTTGATTAGTCTCCCCTCATAGTTTTTACCTTTATGTCTCTTTGTGTCTCTCTTCTCATCTCATAATCAGGGACTAAACCCTAAAGGCTTTAAGACTTTGTGATTAAGCTTATGCCTGCATCCTTCTCTTAGGATGGAGTGTATAACTTTAATCCTAAGTATTAAACCCTTAAGGTGTTTAAATCTCTTAATCAATTCACATAATAATCACCAAGACATCACACTTGTAACTTGGGCCTTGCATTAGGGTTCTAATTCTTCCTTAAGTGGTTAAGAAGGACTAACCCTAGTGTTAATGGACAAGTCCCCCTCAAGTTGTCTTACAAATCATAAAAAACACTTCATCATCATACCATTAAATAAAATCCACTTAATCAAAGGTTTGTTTTGTCATGGGTTTAATCCCTAATCATGGGTTAAGTTGAGGAGTTTTCCTCAACTTAAACATTCTCATCTATCATCCTTCTTTTAGGATGGTGTAATGGGTCTGTTTAATCTTTGATTATGGCTTAACCTCATTACTTAACACTAAACAAAAACACCAAAAACATCTAAATAATCACAAGTGGGTTAATGATCTTAACCCTACACCAAAGGTGATTAAGTGTGAGAATCTGACTTCACACTTAAGGTATTCTCATTACCCCTAATCAGAGGGAAGATGTGATGAGTTTACTAAATCCATTGGTTTAGGCTTAAGCTCATTATCTTATGACAAACTTCAAAAAGCAATAAAAGACTGAAAGCTCAAAAACAAACAATAATCGTCTCCTCCGGGATTCTTTTCTCATCACCTTCACTCATAAACGAGAACTTGCTTCTTCCGTCTAATGCAAGACAGTTTGCACCTGAGCCAGACAGGTCATACACTTGAGCATTGACAAGTAAGCAGTTCACAAGTCAATTCATCTTTCAGTCTCTTTGGGTCGAACTACGGTGTTCTGACTTCCTCATTGCACGAGAGGATACGTAGGCATAACTTAACAGTTATCGAACAAAAGTCTCTGCACATTCCCCCTCTTTCTAGCATTATTCTTTAGCCTCATGATCTTGAGCATCTTATTCTTGTTCTTACACTGACACTTTCATACTTCATATCACTTATACATCATACACTGACACCTGTATATCTTTTCCAGCTATTTTATACACAGATTGCACTGACACTACCCCTTTAAAACACAAATCTTTTAAGCGTGGATCCCGTCGAATACGACGGACAATCTGGGTGCTAATACCTTCCCAGGTTGTAACCAACCCCCTTTCTCAGTCTCTCTGGTTCGCAACCGTCTTATCCGTATCTTTCTAGGTCTATGCAGCATTGCCTTTCCTCCGGGATAAAAATGCCTAGCTGGCGACTCTATTCATTCTCCGGTGAGTTCACGGCTGTGTGTTCTCACTGTTTTCCCTTCGCCGACCGTTCGCGCTTGTACCGGGATGCAAATCTTCGGGAGCGACAGAACCCACAAAAAGAACCAGAAGCCCTGGTTGCAGTATAAGGGTCCCCAGCAGAGTCGCCAAGCTGTCGCTCCCGACAAGTGACACCGGGTCAGATGAGGGTACAGACGCGAACGGTCGGCGAAGGGAACAGTGAGAACACACAGCCGTGAACTCACTGGAGATGAATAGAGTCGCCAGCTAGGCATTTTTATCCCGGAGGAAAGGCAATGCTGCATAGACCTAGAAAAAGATGGATAAGACGGTTTGCGAACCAGAGAGACTGGGAAAGGGGGTTGGTTACAACCTGGGAAGGTATTAGCACCCAGATTGTCCGCCGTACTCGACGGGATCCACGCTTAAAAGATTTGTGTTTTAAAGGGGTAGTGTCAGTGCAATTTGTGTATAAGATAGCTGGAAAAGAATGTACAGGTGTCAGTGCAAAGTGTATAAGTGATGTGAAGTATGAAAGTGTCAGTGTAAGGAATAAGAATGAAATGCTCAAGATCATGAGGCTTAAAGAATAATGCTGAAAGGAGGGGGAATATACAGAGACTTTTGTTCGATAACTTGTTAAGTTATGCCTACGTATCCTCTCGTGCAATGAGGAAGTCAGAACACCGCAGTTCGACCCAAAGAGACTGAAAGATGAATTGACTTGATGAACTGCTTGCTTGTCAATGCTCAAGTGTATGACCTGTCTGGCTCAGGTGCAAACTGTCTTGCATTAGACGGAAGAAGCAAGTTCTCGGTTATGAGTGAAGGTGATGAGAAAAGAATCCCGAAGGAGACGATTATTGTTTGTTTTTTGTGTTTTCAGTCTTTTATTGCTTTTGAAAGTTTGTCATAAGTTAATGAGCTTAAGTCTAAACCAATGGATTTAGTAAACTCATCACATCCTCCCTCTGATTAGGGGTAATGAGAATACCTTAAGTGTGAAGTCAGATTCTCACACTTAATCACCATGGTGTAGGATTAAGATCATTAACCTACTTGTGATTATTTAGATGTTTTTGTGGTTTTTGTTTAGTGTTAAGTAATGAGATTAAGCCATAATCAGGGATTAAACAGACTCATTACACCATCCTAATAGAAGGATAATAGATGAGAATGTTTAAGCTGAGGAAAGCTCCTCAACTTTAATCCATGATTAGGGATTAAACTCATGACAAAACAAGCCTTTGATTAAGTGAATTTTATTTAATGGTATGATGATGAAGTGAGTTTTATTGTTTGTAAGACAACTTGAGGGGGACTTGTCCATTAACACTAGGGTTAGTCCTTCTTAACCGCTTAAGGAAGAATTAGAACCCTAATGCAAGGCCCAAGTTACAAGTGTGATGTCTTGATACTTATTAAGTGAATTGATTAAGAGATTTAAACAACTTAAGGGTTCAAGACTTAGGATTAAAGTTATACACTCCATCCTAAGAGAAGGATGCAGGCATAAGCTTAATCACAAAGTCTTAAAGCCTTTAGGGTTTAGTCCCTGATTATGAGATGAGAAGAGAAGACTCAAAAGAGAGACACAAAGGTAAAACTATGAGGGGAGACTAATCAAAACCCTAATTCATTGTCATGCTTGGTTGTCCCTAAAGTTTGTGAGGTTTTCAAGAACAATCTTCAGAGGAGCCACCAGGAAGCAGATGAATAAGATCAAGAGAAGCAAAGTGACTTGCTTCATTCAAGAAGTCAAGTCACTTGAAGAAAGAAAGTGGGAAGAAGAAGAATGAGCAAGCTCAAACTCAAACACAAATAGAAATGCAGCAATGGATGCAAGAGAGATGAAAAGAAAAGTTATGAGAAGTGAAGGCAAATTCACCTCTCAAGTTTACTTACCACCTGAAATGTTAGAAAGAAATGCAATGCAATGCTAAATGAAATGAAATGACATGATGCTAGACCAAACCAGAAGCATGTTGGTGATAATAATGATGCTATGAGATGCTGCAAACATGAGGCAAGGCATGGGGATGTTCATACAAGATTATGAATGCAAATGATGCAAGCTAAGGAGCATGAACAAACATGAAATGTTATGAAGCATACAAGACAAATGACATGGCAAATATGTAATGCAATGATCAATCATGCTTCCTACATGTCTTAAGATGTCAAATGGATCACAAGAATGCACAAAATGCAAAGACAAGTCATGTTATGCAAGAGAATGCAAGAAGGATGCAAGAGAAAGCCCAAATTAGGGTTTATGAATCAAACATCAAACCAAAACTCAAAACAGAAGCAAACCCTAAGATAAAAAATGGAAAATGGTACCCAAAGAAACCCTAAACCTATAAGGAACCACTGCCCAAAGGGGAACTCTCAACTCTTAACCAAACTCAAGATATGATTTTTCTAAGTTATTAGGGTTTTTTAGGGTTCTTAACAAAAGAAATGCCAAACAATTAGAAAATGCAAGATCAAATCATGGCCATTTTATCCTAGAAACTACATGCTAAACATAAAACAATGCAAGAAGAACCAATGTCTCAACCTTCTCCAATAGGCAGAAATGAATTTTTAAACTTATGATCAAATTAATGCATAAAAAATGATTTAATTCAATGAAAAATTCTTAAAATGCATCAAGATCAAAAAAGAAATTTGGTTTGAAGATTGGGCAATGTTTCTAAATGTCTTAGAACATTTCATGAATTTTTTTGTAATTTTTAAATACCTAAAAGTATTTTTAATTAATTAATTCCCATTAATCAATTAAAAATAATCTTTTAAATATTTAAAAATACTTTTTTAATGATGAAAAATAAAATAAAAATATTTTTGTGTCATAAAAATTATTAAAACTCAGAGGAAAAAGTTTCATAATTTTTATGTATTTTTTGCTATTTTAAAATAATTATGCAAGTTAAATGAAATAAAATGAATTAAAAATCAAATAAAATAAAAGTAATCAGAATGGAGGGATGAGATGCGCCCAGGGTTTGAATCCGTTGACCAGCGCGCAAATGAAGGGCCCAGATGGCTCCTGAGTTAATTAGTTTAATTATAATTAATTAAGACTAATGAAAAAGATTAGGGCATAATGATTAGATCTGGGCCATCCATTCGCGCGGCAAGTCAAACAAGTCAGACCATCCAACGCTCAATATTCAAACTAAAATTAATGACCTGAGATTAGGGTTTAATCACTCAGGCGGCCGGAGAAGACTTCCGGTCGTCTTCTCCGGCCAGCTCTCTCCCTGAAAAATCCCCAAATCCCTCAAATCGTAACGAAAATGAAAACTAAGCACACCAAAATGATCCCCATGACCCCCTGAGCTAAAACCCTAAGTCCAAACAAATTTCTTCTTCCCCAAAACCATGAATCGAACAGAACAAGCTTTAGGGCAAACCAGTTTCAGAGACAAATTAAATGCTTATTTCACCACCATTTCAAAAACCAAAGACATATTCATGACCAGGACAACACAAAGAACAAGTTTGTAACAAGAAAAATGATTTCTGGAAAAATAATTTTCGAGCTACCTGAGATTTGGAGCTTTCAGTTTGAGGACTTTCTGGCCACTTCTCTTTGTGCAATCCACTCCACTTGGTCCCCAGAAGATGTTTGAATGCTCAATGAGAGTTTAAGCTGGCTGGATAGTGAGATTCGAAAGCTTCTGCTCAAGCTTGGTCAGAAATGGCAATGGTGAAATAGAGAGCTTCAGGTCATGATGAATGGTTGTTTGTGATCCTGAGGATGAATGGAGAAGGTCTGGAGTGTTTGTTTGTGTGTTTGTGAGCTATGGTGAGAGTTTCGAATGAAACTGCGAAATGGAGTGAGAAATGGCAGTGGGATGTTCTGGCTGTTTCAGGCTTGGGTTCTTGGTGCTGGATGGTCTATGGAGCAAGGTGAGTTGAATGGTGAAGATGGTTGAAGTGTTTTCAGGCTGTGGAGAGAAATTCGAAGCAACTTGCAATTGGGAGTGTTTTTGTGTATGTGATGAATGAGGATGTTTCAGCCTTGCCTTGTGTTATGTCTTGCTTGCAAATTGTCCACATAACTCTCTCTCATTGGTCAGTTGATTTGACATGTGCTTTATGGATAGGTGAGGCCACTTTTGCAATTTGTCAACTCTTGTGTAAGAGAAAGTATGGTGAAGTGCTAGCTTGGTACAAAGCATGGGCTGGCGCAGCAAGGGTGAGGGAGAGGTCTAGCAAAGCTCAGCATCCAAGGCTGCAAGGTGTAAGAAGAATGATCATGAGTTTTTGCAAGTTGTGGCCTTTGGTTCACATGTGACTTCTTTTGCCTAACCAAACATAAACCATAGGCATTCTTGGTTCAAATCTGATTTTCATGACTTAGAGAATGTTTATGTGCTGGTTTGAAATGAATTAGAGGTCACAATATGCATTGGTACAAGACTTTGCAAAATTCTCACTTAGGGCATGCCTTGAAAATCAATGATTTTAGCCAACTTTGCATTGCCATAACTTTTGATCCAAGAAGAGTTTGATCATGTTCTTGTACTTTTTGAAAAGGGAAAGATGGGATCTACAACTTTCATGACCAAAGTTTTTCCATTTGAAGCCTTTTTGAATCATGAATCAAGGCTTGAAAAATGACCTAAAATGAGGCATTCTTGAAAAGTCAACTATGCCCAAAAAGTCAACATTTGCAAAAACCCTAAATTCTTGATTTCTATGAACTTCAACCTTCTTCCATGATCAAATAAAGATCATATACACTCAAAATGATGAAGATCACCCATTGGTTGGGTCATTGGGGGCCTCAGATGCCCTGATTTTGCACTGACTTGTCTGAAAAGTCAACTCTTGATCAGATGACTTCCCCATGGAATTTCTTCATGAAAATTGATGTGCATACTCCCTATACCATATAGAGACCAATGGAAACAAGAATGACCAAAAAATTTGGAGTTATGGCCTCTGAAACCAAAACCCTAATTTTAGGTCAACTGTGCAGTTCATCCTGGCTCTGCATCCACTCAAACCCTAGTTCTTGTGATTCCTCTGCATTTTTGACTTTGAAGAGATGGAATATGACATATGAACACACATGGATCCCTTTGAAGTGATTGGTGGCCTTTGGAGTGGCTCAAGTGGCTTTGGGATTGCTCAGATCACAAACCCTAGGTGCAGATGACTTAGAATCTATGTAGTGAATCAAAAATGAGATGTGAGATGATATGATTGTGTTTATGCATATGAGAATGATCACAAGCCATGGTGAAATGAGTGAGGGCAAATTTGGGGTGTTTACAGTGTTTGAAATGTTTTGAAGAGTGAGCAAGTATCTAAGAGGAACCTACCCTAAATTAAGTCTTTTCTGTTCTTGAATCCTTTAAATGGTAAGACTATCCCTATTATTAAGGAATAGGTAGTCATTACCTTGGATGTATGGGACAAATGAAGGGACATCTATTATTTAGGCAACTGTGGGGTGTATAAGCAATTCGAAGGGACTTATCATCTTTATTCGAAAGGGACAAGATCATTAAGAAGGCAACATTCGAAGGGACTTGATCTTTTTATCTGTTTAGGGACTAGATGATGTGAGATGAGGGACTTTGCTTTATACACCCTACTTGACCTTTTGTTTAGGCAACTTGAGAGGAAACCCTTAAGAAGTGAGATGGCGATCCAGGATCGACTTACGTGTGTGAGTGTACAAGTTCAAATATTTATCTTTTAAGTTAATGATCTAAATTCAATTTTTAAATACAAACATGTTTCACTCCCTATTTTACTAACCATAGCATTTAAAATAAATAATAAAAATTACTACTACAAATATTACATAAGGGATACAATTACATAATAATAATAATTAAGATAAATTAAATAAATAAGCAAAATAAATAATAATAAATAATTGGGTTAGTAACAATAATAATAATGAAAATCATATAATAAATAAATGGGGTTAGTAATAACAAAAATTAATAAGAATAAAATCAATAAATTAACATAATAATGAATAATAAATTTAAAAGTGCAATTTTTAATGGATAATTATTTTTAAACAATTCATATTATATTCTAATTATTAGAAAGATTTAAATTATATATACATGTTATGAAAAATAATGGTTAATTATGATTAAATAAACATATTATAAAAATAAATTATATTTACAAAATTAAATTAGGAGTTTTTAATTATTTTAAGCATGATCTAAAATTATTTACATGCAAGAATTATATTAAATAATAATTATAAACAAATTATAAAAATATGCACATAATTAAAGTTTATAAATAAATAAATTAATAATTAGATTTTATGTAAAAGAAAATTAGGGTTTGATTATTTAGAAAAATACATTAGGGTTTATTTCTTAATTAAAATATAAACAAAATTTATGAAATTTAAATAAATTAATAAATTAATATTTACAATTAAGGTTCATAGAAATAATTAGGTTTTATAAAAATATTTTAGGGTTTTTTAGAAAATATTAGGATTAATTATCTAATTATAAATTAATTATACAAAATTATACAATATTAATAATATACAAAAATAAATATTAAATAATTTTACTAATAAGGTTTAATTTTGAAAAGATGAATTTTAAATTATAGAAAAGAAAATAATAATATAAACATTTTATTTTTATTATTTAAATTTATTTAATTATAATATAAACAAATTAAGCAAAATAAGAAAAAAGTGGAAAAACTTACCTGGGCTGGGATTTGAACCCAGTCCCTGAGCTTTCACACTCTCAAGACCAACACACCAGCCACTGGGCTATGCACACGCAGGTGAGAAGGAGGGAACTCCATATGGTTTTGTGTCAAATCCTGAAAATCATAACAAAACAAAACGAAATAGCACAAAAAAGGCCTGGGGAGGGTTTCGAACCCAGGACCTTCACACAACAAGCAAGCACTCTTACCATCCAGCCAGAAGGGCGCATCTGATGCATAATCCACAACAATTAATAATATATTAAGTTCTATGAATAAATGAGAAAACGTAACAAAAATAATGCTGCCTCCAGGAATCGAACCCACGCCTTGAAGCCATACGCACGCGTCCCTTACCACTGGGCCAAGCATACATTTGTGAAACAAATCAGACACAATTTCATAAAATATTAAGAGTGATATTTGGATTTCAGAACGCGCGCCAAAGGTCTTCGTCTTCCTCCTGGTTACCTTCGAATTTTGCTGCGAATTCATCTACACATTTTCCTGCGAGTTCTTGATATCCAGAACCTGCGAATTTCAACCAGCAAGCAAACAGTACAATTTTCTTCAATTAATTAGGGTGTTGTGATCCCCAGAGCTTACACAATCATCCTATGTTTTCCAAATTCATTTATTTTAGGTTTAGTGTGAAGCCCTAATTGCTTGGCCGAAACCCTAGCAATGGCAATTCCTTAAACCTGTAACGAAACTCCAATTAAACAATCCAGAAACGATCAACAACTCAATACAAACATGAAACAATGATCAAATCTCATTTATAACACACAAATATAAGAAAACGAAAAAATCATCAAGACATGAAAAGTTTGATTCGGGTTATGCACTATGTCATGTTTTTGATGCTTTTAATGATTGGAATAGGTTCAATGATGTCCATAGAACATGTATCAACCTTCAAATTGCCTTGAAAGAGCTTGAATTGTGAAATCCGAATTGTGTTTTTGGTGAGTTTTGGAAAATTGGAAACTTACTCTTGAGGCAGAAAATTCGTCCTTGTGCATTGTGTTAGGTTTGTATACTTATAGTTGAATGAATCTAGGTCAAAAAATTGGATCATTGTTTGGACTTTTTGATTTTTGAAGATTGAAAAAGATTATGACTTAAATTTCATATATTTTTGAATGAGACCTTTCTATCTTAAGACAATCATCATCAATTGTATATCAATTTAATCCAATTCATGTTTATGACCTTCTAGAATCAAAATATATTTTAAATTTTCATATTTGATATTTTATTTAAATTTAAAATGATTTTTAATATAAAAAATCATAATAAATAAAATATATAAAATAAAATAATGAAAATATCAAATAAATTTCGTGCATGATGTCATGGAACACCTTGGGTCACAAAAAGTTCAGCCCATTTGGAAGAATTTGGTTTTAAGACCCTATTTTCTTCATAAACCACCCAAAAATTTCCCAACTTTGCAAGGGCACATATCCTTCAATTTTAATGCTATGAGGGTGCTTTTGGACATTTTGGAAAGATTAAAGAGTCCTCTAACCAACCCCATTGGTTTCATGTCCATATCATTTACCATTCTCAAGTTATGCCCTTTTGAAGTTGTTGACTTTTTATTGACTTTCAAAAGGACCTATAATGTCTTAGCTCATACCTTCCAAATGAAGCATTTTTGTGCTTGGCTTGTGAGACACAAAGTTGTAGAAAATTCAATTTCCTTAAAAATGAGCTTTGTATGGGAAAAATTTGATAAAGCATGTGAAAGTTATGGCTGGTCAAAGTTCAGTTGACTTTTCCTGAGGAAACCCTAATTTAGAAACCTCTGATTCTTGATGATCTAAAATATCCTTGATGAATCATGCTCAAACCTCGATCAAATGATGAATTTTACTTCATATACTTGATGTTGGCAAAAAATCATGAAGTTTGACTTTGGTTTGACCACAGTTGACCTCAGTTGGACTTTTTAACTGCTTTGACTGATTTTGACTTATCTGATCATCTGACTGAGCAAACCTTTGAGAAAAGTCTTGAAACTTGTCATGGGGATTCTTAAACACATATGGGATGTTATGAAGCTCACTTGAAGTCTTGGAAGTTCATTTAACCTGATTAAAGTCAAAAACCCTAGTTTAGGATGCACTGCTTAAGAGGATGCATTGTCTGAGGGAATTGTCAAATCTTCTGACTAATTGTGAACTTTGTGAACCTTGTGAATCTCATAAGATGTCTTGTGAACCTTGTGAACCTCATAAGGTATCTTGTGAACCTCATAAGATGTCTTGTGAACCTTGTGAACCTCATGAATCTCTTAGTACACAAATTCTTGTTTTGTGAGGGCAAATTTTGGGGTGCAACAGTGGGTCGTCTATGTCGATGGAGCATCTAGTCCGTCAGTAAGTGGAGCAGGGATCATCCTCAAAAACAAAGAAGGCCTTGTGGTTGTAGTGTTTCCAGTCCTTTCCTTCCTGACATCTAACAACTAGGCCGAGTAAGAGGCTTTCCAAGCAGGAGTCCGCCTAGCCAAAGACATGGGCGTGCAGGAAATTAAAATCTACACTGATTTCCAACTAGTCGCATCACAAGTCAAAAGAGAATACCAGGTGAAGAACGACCATTTGGTCGAGTACCTAACATTAGTACAACAAATGCTAGCACAATTCCAGTCTTGGGACATCCAACAGATTCCCCGCAAACGTAATTCATGGGCAGATGTCTTGTCAAAATTGGAAAGTACACGGAGGAAAGGCGGGAACAAGTCCGTCATTCAGGAAAAACTTCCCCGCCCTAGCATTGAAAAACCATGTGGTATCATTGACGTCAACACCATAATTGACAACAATTGCTGGATGACTCCAGTATACCACTACTTGACAACTGGTGAGTGGCCCGAAGATAGAAAAAAAGCTAGTGCTACCAGACGTTGCGCATCCTCCTACGTGTTGGTAGACAACAAGCTATACCGCCAAGGATTTTCCATTCTGCTCCTAAAATGTGTCAGGGAAGAAAACGTATCAGATGTCTTGCATGAAATACATGAAGGAATAAACGCATAACACTTAGGCGGTAGGTCCTTGGCCCGAAAGGCACTAAGCGCAGGTTACTATTGGCCATCCATGCAGAACGACGCCAAAGAGCACGTAAAGAGGTGCGACAAATGCCAACGTCACAGGGATATGCACCTCACACCCCCTGACGCACTCAAAACAATGTCGTCACCATGGCCATTCACACAATGGGGCATGGAAATCCTCAGACCCTTCACGATGGGTTCTTTCCAAAACAAATATCTGGTCATGGATGTGGACTACTTCACCAAGTGGATAGAAGCTGAGGCCTTGGCTATGATCACTACATTCAAAATTTTACGATTTTATAAGAGAAACATCCTGGCCAGATTCAGCGTACCCCAATCCCTCGTTACGGACAACAGTACCTAGTTCACAGATAAAAAGAGCTCCACAGTGTACTCTAGGCCTACCGGACCACTCCATATTCAACCACCAGGGAGACTACATTTTTGATGACATATGGTACGAAAGAAGTCATCCACGTGGAAATTAGAGAACCCTCTCGATGGACAGAGTCCCCTTGGAAGAAGAACTCAATGACGAGGTACTAAGAGAAGAGCTCGACTTGGTCGAGGAAATCCGCTCAGGGGAAGCTCTCCGTGAAGAATCCCTAAAGCAAAAGATCGCATTGCACTACGACACCATGATTGTCAAAGGGATTTCCAAGTAGGTAGCCTTGTCCTGCGCAGAAACCAGAAAGATTCTCGCGAAGGCAAGCTCGCAACCAACTGGGAGGGCTCATATCACGTCAAGTCGAAAACGGGCATAGGAGCCTACTACCTCAAAGAACTGAATGGAGAACCATTTGTTGGACCATAGAACGTTGAAAAGCTAACAATATTACAGCTAAATCTGGCCAGAGCTCGAAATAGCTGCCGAAAAATCAACCCCGCTAAAAAGGGGAGAAGTGCCCGACCACAGGGATGTATCATGGTATAAATACAACCCTCAACATAAACGTAAATGAATATTTGCCCGGTTGTCGGGAAAATGAATCGCCAAACGGGGACGACTCAAACAAGCTCCGATGTTGTCATACCAGCATGGCAGACCCCTAGTTCGCGATGGTAAAGTTCTAAGCCTTAGGGGAAAAGGGACACAACCGCGTCCTCGACCCCCTTCAACGAGAACAAATATCTCCCCTCTAAAAGTTCCATACACTATCGAGTTCAACATTAACACATCAAGCATATTCCCAATTCTATAACTTTAAACAATTAAAGCATACATATAATTTAAATAACAATGCATAAATAAGGTAAAAGGGCAATGATTATATAATCCAAAAATACCGACCCTGAGGCTGGACATTGTCATAATGTACATAAAAAGGGACTATGTCCCATACAAAAAAAGTACATCAAAAGAGGCACGCATGCCAAGATAAATACGACACGCGGGCCAAAAGATTCACTCGTCATTAGGAGGGTAACCACGCCATTCTCCACGTGATGGAGAGGACCAGTGCCTTCCATGATCAGCTCCACACCAGGGTTCGTCACTTTAAGTTGTTCAACGACATTATGGTAGTCAAATGAAGCCATGGCCATGTTATCACGCACCATCAAATAGATACAGCAATCAAATACGCCATAGATGTCATGCTCTTTGTAACGCCCCAAATTATTTAATTATTTTATTTGGAATCTTGTGTTTTGGTATGTGGAAGAATAATATATTATTGGAATATAATATTAATTTAAGAATTATATTGTGGTGAATAATTATATTATTAAGTAATAAAATAAATAATTGGAATAATATGAGGTGAGGGGCAAGGTGGTCATTTGGTGGAATTAGTGAGGGTAAAGGTGGAAGTCCCTAATTTTCTCTAGAGGATTAGTGGTAAAAAGAGAAAAAGGATCGTATTATTGGGAACAAAGATCGATCGTGAAACTTGAGGAGAGAAGAAGAGAAAAGGCTAAGGTGGAAGAGAAATATCCGCGAGGAAGAGGAATTTCTCGTCAAAACCAAGGTAAAGGTGGGATTCTTCCATCTCTAAAGGGGTTTTATAATGGGAATTGGATAGGTTGATGATTAGGAGTTGGGGTTTTGGTGGTTGAGTAGGTTTTGGGTTGAGTTGTTGATAATTTGTTGTTGTTAGTTGATAATCGTGTGAATTAGATGGTAAAATTGGTAATTATTGTGAATTCTGGCTGGGTATTGGTGTTTTGATGTGATGATTTCGTAGTTGAATGAGTGTAAGTCACAGAAGGAGAATTGCGTGAATTGTAGGAGCTTGCTTAGCGAGCAAGTTGGACTTTGGAAAATCATAATACAGAGAGTTGCTCGCTTAGCGAGCAATCCCCCTCGCTCAGCGAGACCTGGAGCGAAAAATGTTGATTTTTAATTCCAAAATATTCCTTAGAATTATCTAATTAATTTAGTAATGCGTAGGAATCAACGTGAGGTAGTTGAATGCAGTTAGCGAGGAGTTATACATATAATTGTAGTGATAATTAATATAACTTGAATAAAACATAGTTGATATGTTTGTTGGCTTAATTGTTGTTGTGATAAGTTGTGGTTGTTGTGATAAGTTACATATGATTGTTGTTGATATATATATATATATATATATATATATATATATGTGTGTGTGTATATATATATATATGTGTGTATATATATATATATATATGTGTGTATATATATATATATATATATATATATATATATATATATATATATGTAATATGTTGTTGTATATGTTGTTGTTGCGTTTGTGATGGTTGAAGTGGTTTGATGTTGTTATATGCTAAAACATGCATGATGTCGGTGATAGCTAGTTGTTGTGGCGAATTTTTTAATGGGTTTTTTAGTTTTTAAACCCATATCCACCCGATTACCCAACCCAACCCACTTTTATGGATTTTTTTGGATGGGTTTGACCGGATTTTGTGGGTTGACCATATCCATGTACACCCCTAAATGTAATCGTTGCATATATGCATGTATGTCATTGATGTTGCATGACATGTTTCATAGTTGGATAATATACAAAGGAGGGGCATGTTAGTTGTTGTGATGTTGGTGCGATCATGAAATAGGGATCGTATCTGGCCATGAAATAGGGGTTGCGAGTGTGATCATGAAATAGGGATCATACTGGACCACGAAAGAGGGGTCGAGAGTTCTGACATGAACGAAATCTTGAAATAAAGATCGAAGTATGGTACAGTATGAATAGATTCAATTAGGGTCTAATTGCATTGACGTGTTGTTATGTATGATGGTGTTGTGTGTATGATGTGGTTGTGTAGTTGTTGTGGAGAAGTGGCATTTTATTTTTGATACTTGCTAATTCTTATTATATTACTCTTTTGTGATGTAAGTATCTCACTCCTTCTATTTGAATGTTACTCTTATGTTGGTAACATGCAGGTGTGCAGGATAAGTCGAGTGGTGGTCAGTGAAGTCGGTGTATTTCACGTCTTAGGATGTCGGCTCTAATATGTCGCTTTGGGTGTCGGGACGGTGTTGCTTATGTTATTTCTTTCAGAAAAACATTTTTGTAATCGAATTATGAATGATATTGTTTTAAAAATATTTTTCGTTGCGTGTTGTACAATTTATTATGAAAACGTATCATTGAGCCAAGTGAGTTTTGATAATTGAATTGTGACACTTGGATATTTTTGATGAAAATTTTACTCTGATTTTTATTAATAATTTGGTGGGGTAATTTGGGTGTTACAAAATGGTATCAGAGCAGGTCGGTCCTTCCGACCAAGTAGTTGAGTCATGAGTCGTTGAGTTGCTGTGTCGTTGTGTTGTTGTTGAGTGTTGAGCGTTGTTTTTGTTGTTGATTCTAAATCCCCGTTGAATTATTGTTGTGTGAAATATTTAGAATGGATGGAAGAAACAATGTTGCACTTGCCGCTGCTATGCAAGCGATGGCATAGGTTGTGCAAAATCCGAAGTTCAGGAAGAATGATTCGCCTACGTTCAAGGGGAAGTATGACTTTGATGGAGTACAAGACTGGCTCAAGGAGATCAAGAGGATCTTCAGAGTGATGGAGTGCTCAGAAGGAAGTAAGGTGTGATTGTGTGTGCATAGACTGGTAGCTGAAGCTGATGATTGGTGGGTTGGCATCCGTCAACGATTGGATGCGTCTGGAATGGCAGTCACATGGGTTGTGTTCAAGAGAGAATTTATGAGGAAGTATTTTCCTGAAGATGTTCGGGGAAAGAAGGAAATCTAATTTCTGGAGTTGAAACAAGGCAGCATGTCGGTGACTGAGTTTCTTGCTAATAAGGGTAAATAGAAACATAATGAAGGTAAAAGGAAAAGTGGGGGAGGTGATTCTGCTTTGTTGAAGTGCTATAGGTGTGGTGAGATGGGTCATCGTGTCAGTGAGTGCACGAGTGACGTGAAGAAATGTTTCAAGTGTGGTCAGCCTGGACATTAATTGCTGAGTGCAAGACAAATATGGTTACTTGCTACCATTGTGGGGAGCAAGGTTATATCAGTACACATTGTAAGAAGCCCAAGAAAGCTGCAACTTGAGGAAAGGTGTTTTCTTTGACAGGGACACATACTTCTAGTGAGGATTGTTTGATCAGAGGTATTTGTCATATTAATAGTATTTCGTTGATTGCTATGATTTACACAGGTGCTACGCACTATTTTATTTGACTTGATTGTGTGAGGAAATTAGGATTGGTCATTTCTCCGATGCAAGGAGATATGGTTATCGAGACTCCTGTTGATGGGTCGTTAACCACTTCCCTCGTAAGTTTGAATTGTCCGTTATCAATCTATGGTAAGGAATTTGGTGTAGATTTGATATGTTTTTTGTTGAGAGGTATGGATGTAATTCTAGGTATGAATTGCTTAGAGTATAACCATGTTCATATTAATTGATTCAGTAAGTCGATTCAGTTTCTTACTCCTAGTGAAGAGGAAGAAGAAGTTGGTTATTTGTCTGCTCGAGAGTTGAAAGAGCTTATGAATGAAGAAGCACATGTTTTGGCATTGTTTGCATCGTTGTCAGTGGAGAATAATATGGCAATTAGTGAATTGCAAGTGGTGAGGCATTTCCCTGAGGTGTTTCCAGATGATGTTATGGATGTGCCGCCAGATAGGGAGGTGGATTTTAATATTGATCTGGTGCCAGGAACAAGACCTATTTCGATGGCACCGTATTGTATGTTGGCTTTCGAGTTGTCTGAGTTGAAGAAACAATTAGAGGAACTATTGGAAAAGAAATATGTGAGACCAAGTGTACCATCGTGGGGTGCACCGATATTGTTGGTAAAGAAGAAAGATGGTAGCATGAGGTTGTGTATTGATTACAAGCAACTGAATAAGGTGACAATCAAGAATAAGTATCTGCTTCCAAGGATAGATTATCTGATGGATCAGTTGATTGGTGCTCGGGTGTTTAGTAATATCGATTTGCGATCAAGTTATCACCAGATAAGAGTGAAAGATGAAGATATTCAGAAGATTGCTTTTAAGACTCGGTATGAACACGATGAATATGTAGTGATTCCATTTGGAGTTACTAATACACCTGGTGTATTCATGGAATATATGAATCATATTTTCCATGAGTATTTGGACCAATTACTTGTGGTTTTCATAGATGACATTCTGATTTACTCTAAGTCAGAAGAAGAACATACTGAACATTTGCGGATTGTGTTGCAAGTGTTGAAAGAGAAGAAGTTGTATGCGAAATTGTCGAAGTGTGAATTCTGGTTGAAAGAGGTGAGTTTTCTTGGTCATGTGATTTCGGAAAGAGGGATTGTTGTTGATCTATCCAAAGTAGATGCAATGCTGCAATGGGAGACTCCAAAGTCAGTGACAGAAATTAGGAGTTTCTAGGGATTGGCCGGTTATTATCGAAGGTTTATTGAAGGGTTTTCGAAGTTGGCACTTCCATTGTCCCAATTGACTTTTAAGAATAAAGCGTTTATGTGGGATTCTCAGTATGAGAAGAGTTTTATTGAGCTGAAGAAGAAGTTGACTACTGCATCAGTTTTGATTTTTCCAAAAGCAGATGAATCGTTTGCGGTTTATTGTGATGTTTCTTTAATGGGTTTAGGTGGAATATTGATGCAAGATGGTGAGGTTCATGAGAGGAAATATCCTACTCACGATTTGGAATTAGCAGCTGTGGTTTTTGTCTTGAAGATTTAGAGACATTATCTGTATGGTTCGAGGTTTGAAGTTTATAGTGATCATAAGTGTTTGAAATATTTATTTGATCAAAAAGAGCTGAATATGAAGCATATACGTTGGTTGGAATTTCTGAAGGATTATGATTTTAGTTTGAATTATCATCCAGGTAAGGCTAATGTTATAGATGATGCCTTGAGTCGGAAGACATTGTATATATCGGCTATGATGGCTAGAGAGTTGGTGTTGATTGAACAATTCAGAGAAACGAGTTTAGTTTGTGAACTGACACCTTATAGTGTGATGTTGGGAATACTGAAGGTTACTAATGATTTTCTTGACCGTGTTCATGAAAGTCAGAAGTCAAATGTGAAATTAGTGGACTTTATGGTTAGTGATGAACAAGTTGGAAATAATGAATTTCGAGTTGAAGAACAGGGAGTACTTAGATTTTGGGATCGTATTTGTATTCTTGATGATCTTGAGCTGAAGAGAATGATTCTTGAAGAAGGGCATATGAGCGGGTTGAGTATTCATCAAGGATCAAAGAAAATGTATCAGGATTTAAAGAAGATATTTTGGTAGCCTGGTATAAAGCGTGATGTGGCTCAGTTTGTCTATGCGTGTTTAAATTGTCATAAGTCGAAAGTGGAACATCATAAATTTGGTTGTTTGATGCAACCGTTGGATATTCCCGAATGGAAATGGGAAAATATATTGATGGAAGTTGTTACGGGGTTACCTACTACTTCAAGAGGACATGATACCATTTGGGTGATCGTTGATAAGTTAACTAAGTTAGCCTTTTTTATTCTGATTGGTATTTCTTATTCTTGGAAGAGATTGGCAGAGATATATGTTGGTGTAATTGTGAAGTTGCATGGAATACCTTTGAATATCGTGTCAAATAGAGATCTGCGGTTTACTTCAAGATTTTGGGAGAGTTTGCAAGATGCATTAGATTCAAAGGTTAAGTTGAGTTCAACTTATCATCCTCAGACTGATGGTCAGACATAGAGGACGATACAATCTTTAGAAGATTTGTTGAGAGCTTATGTGCTTGAACAAGGAGGTGCTTAGGATAGTCACTTGTCGTTAATTGAGTTTACTTATAACAATAGTTATCATTCTAGTATCGAAATGGCACCATTTGAAGCATTATATGGTCAAAGATGTCGGACACCTTTGTGTTGGCATGAGTCAGGCAAGGGTGTGGTACTTGGACCTGATATTGTGCAACACACTACTGAGATGGTGAAGTTGATTCGAGATAAGATGAATACTTCACATAATAGGCATAAGAGTTACCATGATAAGAGAAGAAAAGATCTTGAGTTTAAAGAAGGATATCATGTATTTTTTAGGGTTACTCTGGTGACCGGTGTTGGACGAGCTTTGAAGTCAAGAAAGCTTACTCCTAAGTTTATTGGACCTTATCAGATTTCAGAGAGAGTTGGACATGTTGCTTATAGAGTGGCGTTGCCACCAAGATTGTCCAATTCGCATGATATGTTTCATGTTTTGCAGCTTCGGAAGTATGTTTCGGATCCGTCACATGTGATACTGATGGATGAAGTTGAAGTAAGAGATAATATTACAGTTGAAGCATTACCATAACGAATTGATGATCGAGAGGTAAAGCAGTTGAGAGGCAATGAGATTATCCTTGTGAAAGTAGTTTGGGGAGGAGCTGCCGGTGGGTACATGACTTGGGAATTGGAGAGCAAGATGCGGGAGTCGTATCCGAATCTTTTTGCTTGAGGTAAGTTTTCGAGGACAAAAACCTTTATAGTGGGGGAGTGTTGTAACACCCCAAATTTTTTAATTATTTTATTTGGAATTTTGTGTTTTTGTATGTGGAAGAATAATATATTATCGGAATATAATATTAATTTAAGAATTATATTGTGGTGGATAATTATATTATTAAGTAAAAAATAAATAATTAGAATAATATGAGGTGAGGGGTAAGGTGGTCATTTGGTGGAATTATTGAGGGTAAAGGTGGAAGTCCATAAGTTGGTTTAAGAGATTAGTGGTAAAAAGAGAAAAAGGATCGTATTATTGGGAACAAAGCACGATCGTGAAAGTTGAGGAGAGAATAAGAGAAAAGGCTAAGGTGGAAGAGAAGAATCCACAAGGAAGAGGAATATCTCGTCAACCACCAAGATAAGGGTGAGATTCTTTCGTCTCTATAGGGGTTTTATAATGGGAATTAGGTAGGTTGATGATTATGAGTTAGGGTTTTGGTGATTGAGTAGGTTTTGGGTTGAGTAGTTGATAATTTGTTGTTGTTAGTTGATAATCGTGTGATTTAGATGGTAAAATTGGTAATTATTGTGATTATGGCTGGATATTGGTATTTTGATGTGATGATTACGTAGCAAAATGAGTGCAGGTCGTAGAAGGAGAACTGCGTGAATTGTAGAGCTCGCTTATCGAGCAAGTTGGACTTTAGAAAATCATAATACATAGAGTTTCTCGCTTAGCAAGCAATCCCCCTAGCTCAGCGAGACCTGAAGCGAAAAATGTCGATTTTTAATTCCAAAAAATTCCTTAGAATTATCTAATTGATTTAGTAATGCGTAGGAATCGATGTGGGGTAGTTAAATGCGGTTAGAGAGGAGTTATACACATAATTGTAGTGATAATGAGTATAACTTGAATAAAACATAGTTGATATGTTTGTTGGCTTAATTTTTGTTCTTGTAATGAGTTGTGGTTATTGTGATAAGTTACATATGATTGTTGTTGATGGATATATATATGTAATATCTTTTTGTATATGTTGTTGTTGCGTTTGTGGTGGTTGAAGTGGATTGATGTTGTTATATGCTAAAATATGCATGATATCGGTGATAGCTAGTTGTTGTGGCAAGTCGTGGTATGATAAATGTTATTTAATTATAGAATGTAATTGTTGTATATATGCATGTATGTCATTGATGTTGCATGACATGTTGCATAGTTGGATAATATACCAAGGTGGGGTATATAAGTTGTTGTGATGTTGGTGCGATCATGAAATAGGGATCGCACGTGGCCATGAAATAGGGGTCGAGGGTGTGATCATGAAATATGGATCATACTGGATCACAAAAGAGGGGTCGAAAGTTCCGACAGGAATATGATCTTGAAATAGAGATCGGAGTATGGTGTCGCATGCATAGAGTCAATTAGGGTCTCATTGCATTGATGTTGTTGTTGTGTATGATGGTGTTATGTATATGATGTGGTTGTGTAGTTGTTGTTGAGAAGTGGTGTTATGTATATGGTGTTATGTTTATTTCTTTCAAAAAAACAATTTTGTAGTCGAATTATGAATGATGTTGCGTTAAAAATATTTTCTGCTGCGTGTTGAACATTTTATTTTGAAAACGTATCATTGAGCCTAGTGAGTTTTGATACTTGAATTGTGACACTCAAATAGTTTTGATGAAAATTTTACTCTGATTTATATTAATAATTTCGTGGGGTAATTTGGGTGTTACACTCTTCTCCTCGTCGGTCTCATCCTCACCAACAACCAATAAACTTTCTACTTTATTGACCTTCTCCTTTAGCTTTTCATTCTCCTCGATAGTTGCCTTAGTCTTCTCTTGCTCGGCTCTTAGCATGATCAATAGCCCTTCTTCGCCTCCAGGCGCCCTTCGAGCTTGCCAGCTTGTTGTAAAGCTCCGCACTCTCTTCCTCAAGGTCAGTTATCCTCTTTTTTATCGTAACCATGTCCTTTTTGGGCACCATATCAGCATCATTCAAAACAAGGGGCCTCAAGGATCCGTATCATCCCCGCCGCATCCTGACACAGCTCAGCTCTCAGATCCTTACGATCAGCGGTCAAAATGGCCACTGTATCCAGCTCGAAGACCCAAACAAATGATCCCTCATCGAATAGCGGCCTTTGGATCATGTACTGATGCATAACAAATGTGCCCGAAGGCATCGCAGCAGTCTTTGGAGGGGAAGATGGTTCCTCGACCCTAGGCCTCTTTCCTAGCGGAGAGCCGCCCACCGGAGTGCTCCCTGGAGTAGAGCTGCCAGTAACAACAAACCTTTCAAGGGTAGCCTGGTCTTTGACAACTTCGACCCTGCTCTTAGGACTTTTCTTGAATTTACCTTTGTTGGCCTTTACTAAACGTTCACGCATTTTGGCCATTTGAGCTGCAAAAAAAAATAAAATAAACAAGTCAGTTACCATTTAAATCCTTGGACACAAATCATAAAAACTAAAATCCACCTAAGAATCGCATTGCCACATCATCATTCGGGAAGATGAGTAGCGCTTTTACATTTATTAATCTAGGCCTGGGTGGTCGGTGTTCCGTTGTGTTTCAGGAGGACATGCCTGTCTGAATCCACGAGTTCCAAGGGGAGGAAGCTGGAAACAAAGTTGAAAAGAAAATTATACGACACCGTATCATCGGCACTAAGATCCTCGTGCTTCGTTATATAATGGTCGTTGGCATGTTAAAAATGGATGTCCACTCATTCCAACGGGAAATGGGCCACCAGCATCTCCTTGGCATCGACGACCTCCCTATCATAAAGAGAGTCTTTGGCCACCTGCGAGCTTGGCTGAATGATGTAGAAACGACACTTGAAATCTCGAACGGAGTCTAGATATGCTTTAAAAATTATGTTTGATTGTTTCAACGATAACCATCCTAAAGGACAAACTTATGGTCGCACTTATCTTCAGGTAGCGACACACCAACTCGAAGTCCTTTATAAACGCCATGGCATTTGGGTGCAGTTGAGAAGGCGAGAGCTCAAGGTGGGTTAAAACTGCCTCCTAGAAATCCGTAAAGGGCAAGCAGGTACCCAACCTCGTGAAACACAAACTCGTACATGGGAAATCGGAGGGTAGGAAAACAAGAGCATATCCTCTGTTCGGGTTTTGGAGGTAGTACCCACCAGTGTACATGACCCTCCATTTTCCTCTTCTCAATATGACCCCATGCATCTGAGGAATTTACAGCAAATTGAGAGTTTGTCTCGAGCGGTTCGTCCATGATCCACTGTCTATCAGCAGAAGGGACATCCACGGTTCCCACAATGTCACCAAAAGGCTATCCTCGACTCCATGAGAAGGCTTTTGTCTCCCTTCACCTGAAAAGAAGAGGAAACATAATGAATTTGACGATCTCAAATCCACACTTCCACTGAAAATCCAATGAAAGGGCTTCGATAAGGATCAAGGACACGTCCCCAGATCATCCCCTCGACCTAGAAAAGCGCTTTGGGGACAAACCCGACACGACATACTCACCCTCACTAATAGAAATTTTGTCCCCAGGCTAAGTTAAATCTATCGGGGACAACCCCATACACTACCAATAGCCACGACGAGCTAATGCATGGCCACTAACACTAAAATATCCTAACCAGATTCTATCATGGATCTAACATCATTTTATTCATCTTCTGAAACTAACCCTAGTTCTTTATGAGATTCATACTCACTTGACGAAAGTTCATCAAGTTTTCCAGAAATTCATAGGATTTCGTAGAAAAGTTGAAGATCCATGAACTTCTTGAGAAACTTATGAATGTTCATCGCTCAAAGCTACAAAATAGAAAGAAGAAGATGAAGATTACCTTGATCCATGGCATAATTCTGGGAGTTTGACGACGACGATGATGAAGTTCCAGCGAGAAGTTGCAGAGCGAAAATTTCACGGTGGGAGGAAGAGTTCGTGCGAAATGATCAAATGAATTTCTTCTTCCACTTTTTATAATGTCATAAGCTCACATGAGGAAGCACAAAGTCCAAGTAAGTATTACCTTGGGCTAGCCCCCAGGTGTCATAAATAAATTACGGTGCATTTCAACACGTGTCATTAAAGCTACCAACGTTTTATCTTCTCAAAACATAATATTTTTCTAATGTTTACATGTCTTCCCCCCACAGACAACTGTCCGCTATAATAACCAGAGCCAAAGTGGATTACGTGTTTGCAACGTTTTATGAAAAGGTAACATCGACCTAGATTCTTGACACCTTAAGTCACTATCCTCGCTCGAGCACAACGACTTGGGGGGCTCCTGTTCTGGACTGGTATAGCAAGTGTCATATGCCCAATTGAGGCCCAATCCAGTATACGCCTGGGCATAAGCCCAATAAGATACTAACAAAGATATGACCGTTGAAAAATAGAGACATTGGCATATAGCCATTGGGGACTTCCCTCGCACGCACCCTAACACATTTCACGCAGCCAACTGCCCTCCAGAATTACAGAAAGCAATTATGCTCAGTCAAAGGTTACGCGCCCACAATCCACGCGCATATGCCCTTATAAATACCCTCCACCTTTGGAAGGCCACGTATTCAATTCTAATCACTCAATTCTTTCTCACACTTTATTTTGTCTCACATTGAAACTTACTTGAGTGTCAGAGTACCTTGCAGGTACACCACTCCCTCTCCTACAAGCATCATCACAGTCCCAGTTGAAGACCACGAGGACCTGTCTGTATAATTTATATACAATGATCATCAACAATAGTGATAAAATATTGAAAGCAAAACATTGAAGGAACAACATAGAGACCCCATATGTCCATATGAATAATATCAAAGCAATAAGATGCATGATATTGCCTATGATTAAAGGGAGGTGTTTTTACTTAGCCATAAAACAAGCATCACAAAGTAAGTTATTCCTAGAATAATTCTCCAACTTCAATTTATTATTGATGTGTGAGTGTTGGGTGAGGTCAATTTTGTTTGATAAAGGAATATAGTTGCATAGAAAGTGGTATACCGGGAAATAAAAAGTTGTCGAGAATTTATGTCGAACATGACTGCTCCTTTAACGCCCTGTTCATAACCAAGAAAAAGAAATTTTCTACTTCTACAATCAAATTTATTTCTCCCATGTTTGAGGGTAGGAGTATAAGCCAAACAACCAAACACTTTTAACATATCATAACTAGGATAAACATGATACAAAATGAAATAAGGAGTTTGATGCTTTAAAAAGGGGAAGAGTGAATATTGATAAGATAAACCACATGAGTAATAGATTGATCACCTTGTTTGAGTGTGAAGATTTCCTCTTGAAGATCAGAAATACATAAGACATTACATTGGTGGTAACAATCGCGAAGATTCATCCAAATTTCATGAGCAATATCCATTCACAAGACGCTTTATAAAATATCGTTCTTGATGGAGTTGGTAATCCATGGCATCACCATCGTGTTGCAACGATTCGAAGAAAGAGTAAGATAATCAGTGTCAGGTGTTCTTGTGAGGGATCTGTCAAGAAATCCAAGTTTATTCTTCGAGCATAAAGCATTAACAATAGAGCGTGACAATGAGTGGTAATTGGAATTGTTGAGATAAGGGGTGACGATGGATAATTCTCGGTTATCGCTAGGATGCATAAAATAAGGGTCAATAATATCTTGTTGGTAGTTTTTAGGGTTTGGTTGAACTGCACTATTCTGAGTGATGTTCTCGTTGTTGTTGAGGGTAGGTCTGAGAGAGTCAGAGACATCATAATCCGTTAAAGAAGAGGAATAAAACAAACTGGGTGAAAAAACTGGTGAAAAATTAAGAAATAAAAAGAAATAAAAAAACTTTGTAACAGGGGAAAAGAAAGAGCTCTCTCAGGGAATGCAAACATAAGGATAAAGAATCACATGATAAAACCAAAGAAAGGGAAACACGTGTGGATAACAGAAAGAAACTAAGGAGAAAAAAATCGGTCCAAGAGAAAAACAATAAGGTGAGAAACAATGGAGAACACATGTTAAAGGGGAACACAGAGTATCAGAGTTATTGATCCACTGATACCATGTATGCTCATGCCATATAGCATGAGAGACAAACTCATAAGAGGAGAGAAATTGAATTATTATTATTATTATTATTATTATTTCTAAAAAGTGAAAGAATATACCAATATTTAAAAGGTAACAAGAAACTAAAATCATTTTTTTATAAGTAAAACTTCATTAAGAAGAGATTAAGGGATCTCAACCCAAGAGGAAACAAAAATACAAGCAACTCCAACAAGAAAAAACGAGCTAAGGATAAAACATCCAACAAAAAAGGATCCCTATTGCAAAAAATCAAGAGGGAATTTACTCCGCGCATATAAACTACATTTCATTCTATCATTCTTACCAAAAGCCAACCAATTCCAAAAGGAGACCAAAATTCTTTGAAAAATAGTATCAACACTACCGATTTCATCATTAAAAAGAATGTTGTTCCGAGCCCTCCAAATATTTCAACACAGAATGAACCAAATGGAGCAAATATAATCAGTATTACATTTTCCTTTCAATCTAAGAAACAAATTCATAGCATGAAGACAATCATTGGATTCACTAAACAAATCAACACCAACCCAAACAAGAACCTTACTCCAAACAAGTAAAGCTTTCAGACAGGTGAAGCAAAGGGAAACAAAGAGGAATTGATTCTCTAAGACCAAGAACCATCTACCCAAGCCCCCATGTCATCACTTTACAATCCTTATTATTTTCAGCCTGAAATAAAGAATTAAAAACCATAGCCAACCTTGTATTGTGTATCCACTTAACAATCTAGAAAGGGACTGCAATACCAGCCCCAATGCTACAACACATCAGATTTTCAGTTGCATGATTTTGATATTTCTCGAGGAAACAAAATAGAAGAATCTTCATAAGAATATGCTATTTTCAATATCGACTTGACATAAAAACCATGTTTTTTCTTCATGTCTTTGAATCTTGAAAATAAATATATATTTCCATCCCTGCTCGGGTTCTCTTAGTAATAATCCGGATATGTCCCTGGTTGGTGGTTTCGGCTTAAATTCCTAGCCTTAGGGCTAGGGGCCTTTGCATCTATTATTATGAAACATTTGAAGAACTTGGATGGTTGAGATCAAGTATATTTTTGTAGAAAAGTAATAGTTGTTGTGTTCGTGTTGTGTTCTTCTTTTGGTTTTTTTGAGTATGGAGTGGAAAACTGTTGGGAAAAGGAAGCACATCACTAGGGTGACTCATTTTTCCGTCTAGAGAGAAAATAGAGGTAAATGAGCCCTCAGTGGTGAAGTTACAACATCATTTTTCTTCACTAAATTTTTGGACTCTATGAATGCGAAAGACATGTTTGAAGTGTTAAAGTGTATGGTTTGATTTCAGAGGTCTACATTCCAACAAAAATACATAAAAGAAATCGTCGTTATGGTTTTTCTTGTTTTCGAAAGGTGCATGACGCTCGTATTATTGTTGTTAAATTGGACAATATTCAACTCATGGGAAAGAAGATTTTCGCAAACATCCCATGTTTTACTCGTTGTTTAAGCAAGGATGACGACCAGGTAAAAGTCTTATCCCTTGGGGTGGTTGTTTCAGATGTCATTTTTTGCAAGCAAAAGAATGTTAAGAACTTTTCTAATGACACCTTTGCTCAAGTTCTAAAGAATATACCTTCAGGGGATATGAAAGTTGGTGATCGTTCATCTAAAAGGACACATTCAGATGGGGACACTTACAACTTGATAGATCAGATTCATTTTTATGTCGGAAAAGAAGATGGGGTTTACAAAAAGGTGATTGTTTGGGGGATGACGTTGACTTGCTAGTTGGCTCGGACAAGAATGTTGAGAACTATCCTGCTAAAGGGCCTCTTGGATTGATACATCCTGACACCAACGTAGCGGATATCGAGGAAATATTTAATGTTAAGGATGCTACTCAACGTACTAATATTTTATGGTGAATTCTTATCTACCTACTTCAAAAAGTTGGGTAGAGTTATCCATAGTGTAATTTGCATTGAAATTGCTTTGGAAATCTAAAATGTTTGAGCTATTAAATAAATAAATGCAATAAAATGATGCATTATTTGATTGAAGGAATATACATTACCCAACTTTTTGAGGTGGGCAGAGAAGTTGTCTCCATATTTTATTGTTTTCCGAGAACACTTTACAGCTGGATGTAGATGAGATCATAGATTTTCCAAATAGTCTAGATATTGGGCCTGCTGAGAACATGGGCTTGGACCAAACAGATTTAAACTTTATCTCTTGCACTTTGGTTGGTAGTGTAGGACCTTACGTTGGGCCAAAACAGAGGAAAACACTATCTTTGAATAATATCTATTCCAAAATCCAAATTCCTTATTCTCCATCTTTTTACTCTACACTCCTAAAATCTTCAATGGACAATCAGGTAGCCTTCCCTGAATTGAATCTCTCTATTAATCCTGATTCTTCTACTGGTAAGGAGGATGTTTCTAGTTACACAAATGGGTCTGCCTTGGTTTTCTCTTCGGTGGGTGAATCCGACATTGTGAGAAGTAATCATAGGTGTAAAAAGAAATTGGAGGAGGTCCCTGCCAAAGTTTGGAAAACCTTAAATCTCTTAGATATTGAAGGAGTTGAAGATGAGGGCGTTTTTTAAGTTTACATTAAAGCCCTAAAATTAAGATCTTTTCTTGGCGTATCATCCTAAATAGGCTTCCAACGCGTTTAAATCTTGAAGCCAGGAACATTGTCATGTCGAATCATGATAAAGTTTGTGTTTTATGTTTCAATGCTAATGAGCACCTTGTTCACATTTTTCTTTCTTATCCTAAGGCTAGAAGGGTTTGGGACAAAATTTACATTTGGGTTGGCTTTTCTAGGATTGAAGAACCAAATTGCAGTGAACATATTTTGTCGTGGATGTTTCACCTTGTTGGTAGATGCAAGGTTGAATCGGCTTGCTCGACTTGGTTTATATTGTGTTGGAGCATTTGGAAAGCGCAGAATGAAATTATTTTCAATGATGGTTTTTGCGATGTTGATTCTATTTTTGTTAGTATTGTTTTGTTATCTTGGTGTTGGTTGGCTATTAGATCTAATAACCATAGAATTTGTTCCCTGTACGATTGGTCGAAATTTCCTCTTTATTTCTTGTAATTCCTTGTAATAGATCAGAAAATCCCTTTTTCTCCTTTTTAATGGAATTTCATTATTTATAAATAAATAAAAACATCATATTTTCAAAACTGACAGCAGCTACAGGATTTCGGATGTGTAACAGATCCCGAAACCATAAGGAATCCAACTTGGAATTGTTCGCCACGGTGCTGTCCAGGACTTTAACAATCAGGCTACCGTAACGATTCTCTAATAAGGGCCTCCAAACATTGCTCCCATGCTGAACATATTTCCACAACCATTTGGATAAAAGTTCCTGATTATCCACAAAGCCCATAGCCACGAGCATGACGTCAAGAAAAATCCAATCAGCACAGTCATATGCTTGTGCAAAATCAACTTTAAAAAACAAACGCCTCTTTTTTCTCTTCGCAAAATCTACCATTTCGTTAGTAATAAGGACCACGTCTAACAGTTGTCTCCCTGGGATGAATGCGAATTGAGATGGAGAAATAAGCTTATCAATGACTCGACATAATCTATAAGGCATCACTTTAGAGATCACCTTGAGAACACAACCAGTCAAGCTAATTGGTCTAAAATCTTCAAAAACTTGAGGATTATATACTTTAGGAACAAGACTAAAGAAGGAAGACACCAACAATTTTTGAAGCGTCTCAGTTCTACATAACTCCAATATGCAGTTAGTAAAGTCCTGGCCAATGATATCCTAGCAAAACTTGATAAAAGGGAAATTAAAACCATCCACCCCCGAACACTTATTACCTGCACTCGAAAACCACATCATGAATTTCTTCACAAGAGAAGTCAACATCCAATATCAATCTCTCTGCATCAGATAGGATATTAACATCATCCAAGTTGTACTGAGGCCTTAACCCACAAGGATTCTTGATTTTGTTTTTAAAAAATAAACTAGCTCTTGCCTTAATTGATACAGGGTCAACCAAATTCTCCCCATCCACATTAATCATAGCCATTGAATTCCTCTTGTACCAAGACTTCAAGCAGCCATGAAATTATTTTGAATTGACATCACCCTCCATCGTCCACTTCACCTTCGATTTCTGATGTATAAAGCTCTCTTTGATACGAAGATTTTTCCAAAATTTTTCTTGAACATCACACCGCTTTAGCAGGGTTTCCGAATATTGAGAGTCATCGCAAATACTCAAGTCCATTTCAATGGCATTAAGGGTTTCCATAACTTGATCAACCATTAAGTCCATCCAACCAAACACCTGCACATTCCACCACTTTAGTTTAAGCTTAAGAGCTCTAAACTTTGCCACCAGGACATTCGCATAAGAACCTTGGAAAACAAAAGGCCAAAACTATAGAACTCTTTATGATCCAACCAACAATTAAACACCCTAAATGGCTTAGGTCTCAAATTCAAATAATGAGATTTTAACCACACCGGTCGATGGTCCGACACATCTCTATCCTCGTATATTGGTGTGATAAGAAGGATGAGCTCTAAGTTATAGGATAGACTAATATATCATTTAATTAAAATGATTTTCATTGACTTATTCTTTTAATTAAAGAAAAAGTGAATGCTTTGATTGTTTAATTACCAATCATTCAATGTCATACTCATTATGAGTGTTGAAATATTTTATAATATAAATATTATATTTCAATAATTATCACATGAGTATATATATTTTAATTATATTAGTTATTTATCAAATTAAGAACCTTAATTAATTAAATGGTCAAATAAATTTAAAAGACTAATTAGATTTTTATTTAGTAATTAATTAATTGAATATGAGCTCAAATATGAGTGGATGTCAGGATTATCCATTTGAAAATAATGACAGCTATAATTAGCCATCACACTATAAATAGGTTATCGTCCCCAATATATCGTACACAATCAGTTTACCTCTTGTCTCCATCTGAAGAGTGTTCAAGATATTAGGAGTAGCTGTTGAGGAAGACTCACAAGCCAACAAGTGTCAGTCACTTGTCGTTACACTTTATGCCTTTTAAGATTACCGCCAACAAAATTTTCTGAATAAATTCATGTAATCTTGCAATCTCATCCAGGTATTCCTACAATCTCTTATCTTCTGCACTAAAGTATATTTCATAATATATAGAATATGTATATATGATTAATCATTATTGATTTAATTTCAACAATAAGTACTTACCAATCATTCAATGTCATACCAAAACATTTAAATGATCATTCTTGTAAATAAGTATATAAAAATCTACATTTTAATTAATAATATCAAAATGCAATGTTGACTTGAATTATATAAACAATGTTGTTAAATTTGTTAAAAGAATTATGAATTACTAATTAGATATCAACCAAAATATCATCACAAATTCGCAAATGAAAAAGAAATAAATTAACCTTAAAAAATATATTTTAGAATTTTTAGTATTATCATTGAAATAAATAAATAAATAATTTTAAATATTGTGTTATATTTGTAAAGGGATTCTCCTATGGCGATGTCTAGAAGACGTCCAAGGAAAGGTGACGATAACATTTTGTCCAAAGGGAGGTATCACTTCACCCCCAACGTTTTCCTATCGTCCATTCGTGGAAATGTGGGAAAAGGCATTTTTTAGGAAGAGAGAAGATAGGGTCATTAACTCACTACTACAAATAATACATATAAGAACGGTTGGGAGAAAGATTCTACTATCTTGTGGTTATATGTGTGATATTAACAACCACGAACTACTAACCGTGGTAAAAAGACAGTAGTGTGTAACATACCATTGCGGTTATTTAAAACAATTATAGAAAAAGGTTTAGACCAGATGTTCGATTCCAAGCACTTTCATTTTTTTCTTCATATTTCACACATTTCACCATGGTTCTAGAAACTAACAGTAGTGAAATACATAGCGCACAACATATCACCATGATCCTTGATTACAATTGTGGTGATAAAATTAAACTATAATATGAGATATAAAGTTATATTAAAAGAACAAGTTACACTAATCAATGTTGTATAAGCTTTCTGCAGCCCATTATTCGCATTTCTCTATTTAACCGTTAGAACTTGTTTCAATGCTTCTAGTTCCTTCAACTACCCTTTTTTTCTAATATAACTTAATATTTCATATTATAATTTTCTACCACTTTAGTTTAAGCTTAAGAGCTCTAAACTTTGCCACCAGGACATTCGCATAAGAACCATGGAAAACAAAAGGCCAAAACTATAGAACTCTTTATGATCCAACCAACAATTAAACACCATAAATGGTTTAGGTCC
Organism: Lathyrus aphaca; assembly: GCA_963966055.1. Classification (NCBI taxonomy): domain Eukaryota; kingdom Viridiplantae; phylum Streptophyta; class Magnoliopsida; order Fabales; family Fabaceae; genus Lathyrus; species Lathyrus aphaca. The sequence continues at coordinate 11,284,482 of OZ014524.1, read as the reverse complement.
CCAATTCAAATTATGAGATTTTAACCATATTGGTGGATGGTCTGACACATCTCTATTCTTGTATATTAGTGTGATAAGAAGGATGAAAAATAGATACAGTTGTGATAGTAAAAACCAAAACAAAAAAATAATTTAATTCATATTATTAAGACTAAGAAAGAGCATAAGGATCAGCTAGGTAAATAACATCATGATAGAAATATGATTTTAAACTTCATTGCACTTTTACATCCATGATAGTTAGTTCATTACAATGTCATGCCTCTTATATTTAGAGTTACATGCATTCTAGCTCACCCATGGTACTCATGCACATACATGATGATATACATCACTTTCATACATACTCATCTATGAGTTTCATGCATATACATCTATTGTGCAATATCCTATTCCTTGTATTGCAAGATACTCTTCTATAAAAAAAAGGAGTTTAGTTTTCATAAATGTTGGAACGAATTCAAACATTTCTTTTTTACTAAAATATTGTTTTAAAATTTTAAAATTATAACTATAAAATAAAAAAGTAAAATTACTCTATTCTTCAACATAGGTTTTAATAATCATTTAAAGGAATGTACAAAAGGTCAATAAAAAAACATATTTCGAAGAATTTTTTTTAAAAGTCATATTGACTAAATATTTTATTTCTAATTAATTAAATAATTTATAAGATGTTGTACTAAATTCTGCAGATGTAACAAAAACAAACCTTTGATATAGGAAACAAACAAACAAATTATTCAATCCAATACTATTTTCATTTGATTGAATTCAATATATAATTAAATTAAGTGACTTTCGAAAATCTATTTTTCATCTCTATATACAAAATCGGTTGAATTAAATTAAACTAATATTCAAATTCAAATTTAAATTTAAATTACTTAAGATAACATATATATATATATATATATATATATATATATATATATATATATATATCAGAGTTACATTCTTCACCTTTCAATTTTTGTTTTCTCTCCCTCTTCTATGACACAACCATCTTCTCTTTCAGTTGTCTCTCCACTGGGACGTAATTATGGGCAAAAGCATGTTTTCCAAAAAAAATCCACCACCTCAACCACCTGTCGAGATTCCTACTTTAGAATTAACACCAGCTCAACCATGTGTTGAATCTCCTATTACTGAAGAGAATCTATTTCCACCAGAAATCCCTACTTTAGAACTATTTCCACTTCAAAATATTGTTTCAGAACCGGTTCAGAGTGTTATTCCAGAACCAGAATCGGTTCAGAATCTTATTCTGAACATGTTTCTTCAACCAATCCCGCCATCTCAACCACCAGCTCTAAGTTATGTTCTAGAACCAATTCAGAATTCGAATCTAGAACCGACATTGTTTCAGTTTCACAGTTTGTTTCCTCAATCAATCCCACCACCTCAACAACCAATCTTGCATTCGCCTCCTCCTTCTCCACCTCTTATCCGTCCTGGCAAACGCGCTCGTTATGAGCAACAACGTCAAAAAACAGATACTATTGATGCACCTTTCTTATGGGCTACTAATCGTAGAGCAAGGGTTCACAGTTTCCATTATCTTAGTCAACATGAAATCTTTGATATCAAAGGAGATGTTGAGTGCAAGAAATGCGAAAGGAAGTTCGAAATATCATTTGACGTGAGAGACAAGTTTCCTGAAATCTACGACTATATTTTGAATAACAGGCAAGACATGAATGAGAGGGCGCCACTAAAGATATGGATGAATCCAATATTGCCGGACTGTGTGCATTGTAATAAGAAAAACTGTGTGAAGCCAATAATTGCAGAAAAGAAAAAGAAGATCAATTGGTTGTTTTTATTTCTGGGACAAATGCTTGGCTGCTGCAATATCACACAGTTGAAATATTGCTGCAAATACAATAACAAGCATCGAACCGGCGCGAAAGATAGAGTTCTTTATTCAACATATCTTGTACTCTGCAATCAACTCCGACATTTCAATATTTCTTGATCATTAACCTGTTTACCTGATTCTGTTAGTTTTATGGCTTTATTTTGAACAATATTATGATGTTTCTAATTAGTCTTATTTTTTTAATACACCTATTAAAATTTTTGTGCGTGAAGGTATGCAATTTATTTTAAGGGTTTAACTTTTACAGTTTCAGTTTAATTTCTGAGATATGAATATTGAGTCATTTTTAATTTCCACTTAATTTTTGTTCGATTGTATTCTTTTATTATAATTATTATTTGCTTGCTTTAACTTTTACATGTATCTATTTTTCTATTTCTAATTAGTTTTTTGAGTCGATATTATATATAAGGGACGATATTATATATAAATCATGTTCCTCAATGTTTTAATATGTATTAATTTTTGTACTTGATTTCAATATTAAGAATGTTAATTTTAGATTTTACATTTTAATTTGTATCAATTCTGTACTTGAATTTAAATATTCAAAAGGTTAATTTTAGTTTTTTTTTCCAACTACATACATAAGGGTTTGAACACACAATTTTTTTTTATTTACGTAAAATTTCAACAACTAAATTAATAAATAAAAAAACTGACCATAAATTTGTTGGAGGTTAATTCCTACAATTTGACATTTTCTCTTACCCTACCCCACCTATTCTAAAAACTATTTACCTCGCGTATGTCTCGTAAACCTGGTTATAACTACTAGTTTTTTTAATAAGCAATAGAGTAATCCATTAATGAAGCACAATGGACACTACAACAATATACAAAGAAAACAGCTCCAAAGAGCAACCAACCAAAAAACAAACCACGCAAACCTTCCCTATAAAAATTCTAGGGATTGTTTATACCATTCATAAAAATAATATTTGATTTTTTTCTCGAAGAAACGTCTAACCAACACAAAAAACATATAAAATTATATGAAAAATGTTTTTGCTATCCGCTATAACATTGTTGGAGTTTTTTTAGGAGAACTAGTAAGATATCCATGCGGTACAATTATTTAATACGATATAAAATAAATTTAAATGTAGATTTAAATTTGGAACGTCATAAAATATATAAAATATATATTTAAATTTAAAATTAATTTAAAATGAATAATAATTATATAAATTCAATTGTATTAAAATGCAAATAGAAAAAAAGTACTCGTGAGATGAAAAACAATTTTATATTTGATAATAATGATTTTATCTTTCAAATTAAAATAATTATTGATTAAAATAAAATATGTATTGTGATTATAATGACCCGTGAAATATAAATAATATTTGATACAATATAAAATGTATTTATATACAAATGTAAATTTGAAATAAGTTATTTAATTGTAAATTGACAAATAGTTATACAATCTCAATTGTATTAAATAATCATGTATGTAAAAAGAAGAAAAAAATGGCTCGTAAGATGAAGACAAAAAAGTAAATTTAGATGCAATAATGACTCGTGAGATAAAAAAAAACTATTTCATGTGATGTAAAATGTATTTCGATACAAATATAAAATTTAAAATGATATACTTAATTATAAAATAAAAAATAATCATATAAATTAAATTGTATTAAATTATTATAAGAAAAAAAATTATGAGATGAAGAAAGTATAAAATTAATATTTAAAAATAAGAATTTTGTCTATCAAATTAAGATAAATATTTATTAACATGAAAATAGAATTATATTGATAGTGACCCGTGAGATAAATAAATTTTAATTTTATTAAAATTGAAAAATAGATAATTAGTAATTATTGTGATAATAAATAAATAGAGAAAAAAAATTAAAAATAAAAGTGGAAAAGTGTGGGAAAAATATAAGAGAGATTTGAAATATGAATGAAGAGAGAAAATGAGTGTATGTAATATTTAATTGTAATTTGAGAAAAGGTGTATGTGTCATACATAGAGAGATTTAAGGATGTTTTAATTGTAATATTTGTTAATTATTATTTTGTTCATAATGTAATTTAAAAATATTTTGGTGAAATGACATAATTGACAAAACATACAATCTATTTTTGATAGTAGGTTGTGTGGATGTAGTTTTGATTAGGTTGAAATCTGTAACAATATGTTTGAAATGAGCTCTAAGTTATAGGATAGACTAATATATCATTTAATTAAAATGATTTTCATTGACTTATTCTTTTAATTAAAAGAAAAAGTGAATGCTTTGATTGTTTACTTACCAATCATTCAATGTCATACTCATTATGAGTGTTGAAATATTTTATAATATAAATATTATATTTCAGTAATTATTACATGAGTATATATATTTTAATTATATTAGTTATTTATCAAATTAAGAACCTTAATTAATTAAATGGTCAAATAAATTTAAAAGACTAATTAGATTTTTATTTAGTAATTAATTAATTGAATATGAGCTCAAATATGAGTGGATGTCGGGATGATCCATTTGAGAATAATGACAGCTATAATCAGCCATCACACTATAAATAGGTTATCGTCCCCAATATATCGTACACAAGCAGTTTACCTCTTGTCTCGATCTGAAGAGTGTTCAACATATTAGAAGTACCGGTTGAGGAAGACTCACAAGCCAACAAGTGTCAGTCACTTGTCGCTACACTTTATGCCTTTTAAGATTACCGCCAACAAAACTTTCTGAATAAATTCAGGTAATCTTGCAATCTCATCCAGGTATTCCTACAATCTCTTATCTTCCGCACTAAAGTATATTTCATAATATATAGAATATGTATATATGATTAATCATTATTGATTTAATTCCAACAATAAGTACTTACCAATCATTCAATGTCATACCAAAACATTTAAATGATCATTCTTGTAAATAAGTATATAAACATCTACATTTTAATTAATAATATCAAAATGCAATGTTGACTTGAATTATATAAACAATGTTGTTAAATTTTTTAAAAGAATTATGAATTACTAATTAGATATCAATCAAAATATCATCACAAATTCGCAAATGAAAAAGAAATAAATTAACCTTAAAATATATATTTTAGAATTTTTAGTATTATCATTGAAATAAATAAATAAATAATTTTAAATATTGTGTTATATTTGTAAAGGGATTCTCCTATGGCGATGTCTAGAAGACGTCCAAGGAAAGGTGACGATAACATTTTGTCCAAAGGGAGGTATCACTTCACCCCCAACGTTTTCCTATCGTCCATTCGTGGAAATGTGGGAAAAGGCATTTTTTAGGAAGAGAGAAGATAGGGTCATTAACTCACTACTACAAATAATACATATAAGAACGGTTGGGAGAAAGATTCTACTATCTTGTGGTTATATGTGTGATATTTACAACCACGAACTACTAACCGTGGTAAAAAGACAGTAGTGTGTAACATACCATTGCGGTTATTTAAAACAATTATAGAAAAAGGTTTAGACCAGATGTTCGATTCCAAGCACTTTCATTTTTTTCTTCATATTTCACACATTTCACCATGGTTCTAGAAACCAACAGTAGTGAAATACATAGCGCACAACATATCACCATGATCCTTGATTACAATTGTGGTGATAAAATTAAACTATAATATGAGATATAAAGTTATATTAAAAGAACAAGTTACACTAATCAATGTTGTATAAGCTTTCTGCAGCCCATTATTCGCATTTCTCTATTTAACCGTTAGAACTTGTTTCAATGCTTCTAGTTCCTTCAACTACCCTTTTTTTCTAATATAACTTAATATTTCATATTATAATTTTCTACCACTTTAGTTTAAGCTTAAGAGCTCTAAACTTTGCCACCAGGACATTCGCATAAGAACCATGGAAAACAAAAGGCCAAAACTATAGAACTCTTTATGATCCAACCAACAATTAAACACCATAAATGGTTTAGGTCCCCAATTCAAATTATGAGATTTTAACCATATTGGTGGATGGTCCGACACATCTCTATTCTTGTATATTGGTGTGATAAGAAGGATGAAAAATAGATACAGTTGTGATAGTAAAAACTAAAACAAAAAAATAATTTAATTCATATTATTAAGACTAAGAAAGAGCATAAGGATCAGCTAGGTAAATAACATCATGATAGAAATATGATTTTAAACTTCATTGCACTTTTACTTTTAGAGTTACATGCATTCTAGCTCACCCATGGTACTCATGCACATACATGATGATATACATCACTTTCATACATACTCATCTATGAGTTTCATGCATATACATCTATTGTGCAATATCATATTCCTTGTTGTAGATGTTTAGAATTGGCAGAATTTTTGACCAACAAGAAATGTTGAATTCAGTTCAGGATGTCCTATCAGATGTTGGGACATTATCAAACAGAGTTTAAGTAAATGAACTTAATTCAGGATGTCACACCAGATGTTGGGACATTGTGTTAAGGATTTAAGTTCAGTTTTTCAGGATGTCCCAACAGATGTTGTGACATCTCAAACCTGCTACCAGAATTAATTAATGACTAACAGAACTGAGTAATTTAAGGAAAGTTATCTGGAATTAATTATGGATGGATAAAACAGAATAAGGCGCATCTGTAGGGAGTGTTGTTATGAGACTTCAGCATAATCAGAAGAACTGAATCACCTAGAATCTAGGAAGTAACAAACCCTAATTCAAGGTGGAAGCTGCATGCGTTTCAGGATTGGATAAACCTACAGAAAGCCCAAAATCCATACACCTATTTAAGCAACAGAAACTCTCAGAATAGTGCACGAATTTAAGAAGACTAAATAGGGTGTTTTGTGTTTTAAATAGCGGGTTGTTTTTAATTGTACCACTTTATGAGCTCTTAAGCAAAAGTGTATTTGTGTCTTGATTGAAACTGTGAAGTAAGATCAAGCTGTTTTGTTTGAAGTATGACTTCAATTTTATTAAACTTGTAAACAAGATCACTGTGTGATTGAGGGGGAGTGAGTTGGTACTCATATCTAAGTTGTGTCTTAGGTAGAAATTGCATTGGGTAGATATTAAGTGAAAGATTAAATTGGGTGGTTTAAGTCTAGAATTAATATTACTTATAGTGGATTTTCCTCCTGGTTTGGTAGCCTCCAGATGTAAGTGTGGTTATACACTGAACTGGGTTAACAAACTACTGTGTTGTTTAATTTTCCTGCACTTTAAGTTTTGGTTAAATTTGTCAAGTGTTGGAACATCTCATTCGACATCTCATACCTGATCACAGAATTTCAATTGGCATCAGAGCAGGCACCCTGCCTGTTTATATTGGGTGAGATCTAGGGAATACAAATTCTGGAAACATGGACAGAGATATAGGATCAGTAAATAGACCACCTATACTGGATGGATCTAATTATGACTACTGGAAGCCAAGAATGATTGCATTCTTAAGATCACTTGACAATAGGGCCTGGAAAGCAGTCAACAATGGATGGGAACATCCTGTCCAAGACACCAAAGATGGAGCAAAAGTGTTGAAACCTGAAGAAGAATGGAGTAAGGAGGAAGAAGATTCAGCACTTGGCAACTCCAAGGCCTTAAATGCTTTATTCAATGGCATTGATAGGAACATCTTTAGACTTGTGCATCACTGTGAGCTGGCCAAAGATGTTTGGGACACTCTCAAAATAACTCATGAAGGAACATCAAAGGTAAAGATGTCAAGACTTCAAATTCTCACCACCAAGTTTGAAAACTTGAGAATGAAGGAAGATGAGACAATTCATGAATTCTACATGAACATCTTAGAAATAGCCAATACTTCTGGAGCCTTGGGAGAAAAGATGACTGATGAAAAGCTTGTAAGAAAGATTCTCAGATCTTTGCCAAAAAGATTTGACATGAAAGTCACAGCAATAGAAGAAGATCAAGACATATGCACAATGAAAGTTGAAGAGCTTATTGGTTCCCTTCAAACATTTGAGATGAGAATGAATGACACAAGTGTAAAGAAGAACAAAAGCATAGCCTTGGTGACAAATACTGATGAAGAAGAAGAAAATGATGAATCAGAAACTGGTGAAAGCTTATCAGACAACATTGCTATGCTTGGAAGACAATTCAAAATGATTCTCAGAAGTATGGAAGACAAATCCAAACCAAGTGGAAGATACACAAACTCTTATGAGAACAAAAGACCTTATGATGCTAATAGAAGGTCAAATTATGATGAAAAGACCAGTCAAGAAAAAGGAATTAAATGCCATGGATGTGAAGGATATGGACACATCAGGAATGAATGTCCTACCTACTTAAAAAGGCAAAAGAAAGGACTCTCTGTAACCTGGTCTGATGAAGACTCAGGAGGTGATTCAGAAGAAGAATCAGCTAAGCATATCACTGCTCTAGCTGGATTATGTGAATCTGAAAGTGAATCCAGTGATGGGGAGCTTACTTTTGAAGAACTTGAGCAATCATACAGAGAACTATTCAAAAGAAGCACTGAAATATGCAGGGAGAGTATAAAGCTAAAGAAGCAGATTGAGGCACTAAAGGATGAAAAAGCAAGTGATCTAGAGATCATTGACACCTTGAAAAGTGAAGTAAGTCTTCTCAACTCCAAGTTGGAACATATGTCCAAATCTGTCAGGATCAGCTCTTGGAACTGTGCATTTTGTGCCTGGAGGTCTTTAACTGTTTGTTCAAGAGCCATTGCTGAAATAAACAGCGAGAATATAAGAAACCTGTGCACAATAAACCTGTGATGCAATGATATGATATGTGAATGTATATGCAATGTTTTCAAGGACCGCAGGATTTAAATTTGCTTAAACAAACAAGAAAGTAAACTTTTATTAGTAATGAATTTGTTTTCCCCTTGGGCTTACAATAAAAATGAAATGAAATAAATACAAAAGATAGGGTTTTAAGTCTCCCTGGACGTTTTCTCTTTGTGTTGAGGTATGAGTTGAGGTTCCGCTCCTCGTGAAGTTGCTTTGTTAGCTCTAAGATTCTTTCTTGGCTTGATTTGTAATGAGCCTCAAAAGTATCCCTTTGCTCCTTCAACTGGATCCAGGATCTCTGTAAGTCTTCCATGTCAGTGGGCATGTTTGGGTGAAGGATGGTATAAGAAGTATCCCCTTCAGCAACAGGCTCCATAGTAACTGGCAGGATGGCAGGATATGGCATCATAAGAGTCTGAGCACGAGATCGCACCCATCTGAGGTAAGCTTCCATAGGAATAGTGTACTTGGGCTTTAGAGTCTTGTTTTCCACCCTTTTCACTTTTCCCCATGCTCGTATGAACCTTTGACGGTAACCTTGTAGATCGTTGTCGTAGTCAAACACAATACCCTGAATCAACATGTCATGAGGCCCATCACTCCGAGCGTAACCAAACTGTCGTAAAGCTAAGGAAGGGTTGTAAGTAATGCCTCCTCTTATGCCTAGAAGTGGCACATTAGGAAACTCCCCACAACGGTCTATGATAGTGACATTCTCCATAGATCTGGAGCACCAATGGATATCTGAATGAGAGAGTGACATGATCATTTTAGACCACCTGAACCCTTGTTCATTCTTCATCACTGAGCGAGGAAGGTGAGAAATAAACCACCTAGATAGCAAAGGTATGCAACACATCAGAGTTCCTCGTGCCTTTGTAGTACGAGTATGAAGAGAGTGCAAAATGTCTCCAAGAAATGTAGGCACTGGATTGTGACTCAGAAATATGTTGATGGCATGAACGTCTATGAACTGATCTGGATTGGGGAATAACACTAAGCCATAGATCAACAAGGCTAAGATCTCCTCAAAAGCATCATAGCTCATAGCCTTCAGGAACACTTGAGCCTTCTCTATCAACACCTTAGCAAGAATACCCTTAACTCCGCTTCTCGTTTCTAGAACAATGTCAGACTTCTTCAGATGAAGAGCTGCAGCAATAACCTCAGGTTTAGGCTCCTTTTCCAAGCCTTTGAAGGGTCTTTGATCAAGAACAGGTATACCCAGAAGTTTAGAGAACTCTTCCATTGTAGGAACCAGCTGATAGTCAGGGAATGTGAAGCAATGGTGATTAGGATCAAAGAACTGAAACAGAACACTCATCATGTCTTCATTGAACCCTGAGGTGACTAGATCCAGTAGGTAGCCATGTCTCTTGATAAACTGGGAGTGTTCAGACACTTGAGAAACCAGCTCTTTAAGCTTAGCAGGTATCACTACAAAGTTGATCCTGATAGTGTTTCTACGAGCAGAAGCCATAACCTGCAACAAAGAACAAAGATAAATCCTTTGGTCCTTGAAATGGTTAGTGAAAATGCTATGCTTATGATGCATGATGATGCTATGATGTTATGCTCAATCACAAACATGTGGCACACACAAACAAGTCACACCATAGCCCTAGGTTTAAAGGCTTGCATGAGGTTCAAAGGTAAGTACCCTCCCCTGAAGTTTAGATGGTTCATCCTGTCCTATAAAGTAACCAGGTTCTAAGGGATCTCAATATCATTGATCCTTCACAAGGGTGGTTGTTCAGTAGGCAACTTACTTGCCAACCAAAACCCTCCAAGTTTAGAATCTCAATGAGCGTAGTATCGAGTATCAACCAACTTCAGTCTTCACCAAAGCCGGTTATCTCACTACTTTCTAAAGGCCAAGATGGGATAACTAGGGTTCTAAAAGTTAGTTAGTGTATTGACAACATATGGCAGCCTCATATTATCCTCAACTTGACTTAAGGAACATAAGCACCAACCAAGAAGTCACACTAACTATGGCCACCAGATCAACCATATCGGTATACGCCGTACAGTTTCCTTGGTCTATTGCCATTTACCTAAGGTACACTAGATCCGGGTTAGGATCTTTCACACATAAGAGCACCCAACAAGATAAGTATAAAGCAAACAAGGCAAACAATTTTAAAGTGATCTAATTCCTAAGGGTACGCCTCTTTTATTAAATCCCCAGCAGAGTCGCCAGTTATGTAACACGGTGGGAGAACTGACTTTAGTTATGTTGCGGATAGCAAGAGTCGCCACCGACTTTTATTTTATCCAAAGGAAAGGCATAAAAGAACAAGAAAGACCTTTTAAAAGATTTTTGGGTCCGGGGGGTAGGTTATGTAAAGGGAAGGTATTAGCACCCTTTACATCCATGGTTATCCATGGGCTCTTAGTTACTTAGCTCACTTTAAATTGTTTTGAAAAAAATGTAGTGTGTGAATAGAAATTTTCTTAAGTATTTTATAATGATCCATGTACGGATATATATAAAACCTTTGTTTTGAAAATTGTTTGAAATGTATGAAGTGTTTGAAATGTTTTGAAGAGTGAGCAAGTATCTAAGAGGAACCTACCCTAAATTAAGTCTTTTCTGTTCTTGAATCCTTTAAATGGTAAGACTATCCCTATTATTAAGGAATAGGTAGTCATTACCTTGGATGTATGGGACAAATGAAGGGACATCTATTATTTAGGCAACTGTGGGGTGTATAAGCAATTCGAAGGGACTTATCATCTTTATTCGAAAGGGACAAGATCATTACGAAGGCAACATTCGAAGGGACTTGATCTTTTTATCTGTTTAGGGACTAGATGATGTGAGATGAGGGACTTTGCTTTATACACCCTACTTGACCTTTTGTTTAGGCAACTTGAGAGGAAACCCTTAAGAAGTGAGATGGCGATCCAGGATCGACTTACGTGTGTGAGTGTACAAGTTCAAATATTTATCTTTTAAGTTAATGATCTAAATTCAATTTTTAAATACAAACATGTTTCACTCCCTATTTTACTAACCATAGCATTTAAAATAAATAATAAAAATTACTACTACAAATATTACATAAGGGATACAATTACATAATAATAATAATTAAGATAAATTAAATAAATAAGCAAAATAAATAATAATAAATAATTGGGTTAGTAACAATAATAATAATGAAAATCATATAATAAATAAATGGGGTTAGTAATAACAAAAATTAATAAGAATAAAATCAATAAATTAACATAATAATGAATAATAAATTTAAAAGTGCAATTTTTAATGGATAATTATTTTTAAACAATTCATATTATATTCTAATTATTAGAAAGATTTAAATTATATATACATGTTATGAAAAATAATGGTTAATTATGATTAAATAAACATATTATAAAAATAAATTATATTTACAAAATTAAATTAGGAGTTTTTAATTATTTTAAGCATGATCTAAAATTATTTACATGCAAGAATTATATTAAATAATAATTATAAACAAATTATAAAAATATGCACATAATTAAAGTTTATAAATAAATAAATTAATAATTAGATTTTATGTAAAAGAAAATTAGGGTTTGATTATTTAGAAAAATACATTAGGGTTTATTTCTTAATTAAAATATAAACAAAATTTATGAAATTTAAATAAATAAATAAATTAATATTTACAATTAAGGTTCATAGAAATAATTAGGTTTTATAAAAATATTTTAGGGTTTTTTAGAAAATATTAGGATTAATTATCTAATTATAAATTAATTATACAAAATTATACAATATTAATAATATACAAAAATAAATATTAAATAATTTTACTAATAAGGTTTAATTTTGAAAAGATGAATTTTAAATTATAGAAAAGAAAATAATAATATAAACATTTTATTTTTATTATTTAAATTTATTTAATTATAATATAAACAAATTAAGCAAAATAAGAAAAAAGTGGAAAAACTTACCTGGGCTGGGATTTGAACCCAGTCCCTGAGCTTTCACACTCTCAAGACCAACACACCAGCCACTGGGCTATGCACACGCAGGTGAGAAGGAGGGAACTCCATATGGTTTTGTGTCAAATCCTGAAAATCATAACAAAACAAAACGAAATAGCACAAAAAAGGCCTGGGGAGGGTTTCGAACCCAGGACCTTCACACAACAAGCAAGCACTCTTACCATCCAGCCAGAAGGGCGCATCTGATGCATAATCCACAACAATTAATAATATATTAAGTTCTATGAATAAATGAGAAAACGTAACAAAAATAATGCTGCCTCCAAGAATCGAACCCACGCCTTGAAGCCATACGCACGCGTCCCTTACCACTGGGCCAAGCATACGTTTGTGAAACAAATCAGACACAATTTCATAAAATATTAAGAGTGATATTTGAATCTCAGAACGCGCGCCAAAGGTCTTCGTCTTCCTCCTGGTTACCTTCGAATTTTGCTGCGAATTCATCTACACATTTTCCTGCGAGTTCTTGATATCCAGAACCTGCGAATTTCAACCAGCAAGCAAACAGTACAATTTTCTTCAACTAATTAGGGCGTTGTGATCCCCAGAGCTTACACAATCATCCTATGTTTTCCAAATTCATTTATATTAGGTTTAGTGTGAAGCCCTAATTGCTTGGCTGAAACCCTAGCAATGGCAATTCCTTAAACCTGTAACGAAACTCCAATTAAACAATCCAGAAACGATCAACAACTCAATACAAACATGAAACAATGATCAAATCTCATTTATAACACACAAATATAAGAAAACGAAAAAATCATCAAGACATGAAAAGTTTGATTCGGGTTATGCACTATGTCATGTTTTTGATGCTTTTAATGATTGGAATAGGTTCAATGATGTCCATAGAACATGTATCAACCTTCAAATTGCCTTGAAAGAGCTTGAATTGTGAAATCCGAATTGTGTTTTTGGTGAGTTTTGGAAAATTGGAAACTTACTCTTGAGGCAGAAAATTCGTCCTTGTGCATTGTGTTAGGTTTGTATACTTATAGTTGAATGAATCTAGGTCAAAAAATTGGATCATTGTTTGGACTTTTTGATTTTTGAAGATTGAAAAAGATTATGACTTAAATTTCATATATTTTTGAATGAGACCTTTCTATCTTAAGACAATCATCATCAATTGTATATCAATTTAATCCAATTCATGTTTATGACCTTCTAGAATAAAAATATATTTTAAATTTTCATATTTGATATTTTATTTAAATTTAAAATGATTTTTAATATAAAAAATCATAATAAATAAAATAAATAAAATAAAATAATGAAAATATCAAATAAATTTCGTGCATGATGTCATGGAACACCTTGGGTCACAAAAAGTTCAGCCCATTTGGAAGAATTTGGTTTTAAGACCCTATTTTCTTCATAAACCACCCAAATATTTCCCAAATTTGCAAGGGCACATATCCTTCAATTTTAATGCTATGATGGTGCTTTTGGACATTTTGGAAAGCTTAAATAGTCCTCTAACCAACCCCATTGGTTTCATGTCCATATCATTTACCATTCTCAAGTTATGCCCTTTTGAAGTTGTTGACTTTTATTGACTTTCAAAAGGACCTATAATGTCTTAGCTCATACCTTCCAAATGAAGCATTTTTGGGCTTGGCTTGTGAGACACAAAGTTGTAGAAAATTCAATTTCCTTCAAAATGAGCTTTGGATGGGAAAAATTTGATAAAGCATGTGAAAGTTATGGCTGGTCAAAGTTCAGTTGACTTTTCCTGAGGAAACCCTAATTTAGAAACCTCTGATTCTTGATGATCTGAAATATCCTTGATGAATCATGCTCAACCCTCGATCAAATGATGAATTTTACTTCATATAATTGATGTTGGAAAAAAATCATGAAGTTTGACTTTGGTTTGACCACAGTTGACCTCAGTTGGACTTTTTAACTGCTTTGACTGATTTTGACTTATTTGATCATCTGACTGAGCAAACCTTTGAGAAAAGTATTGAAACTTGTCATGGGGATTCTTAAACACATATGGGATGTTATGAAGCTCACTTGAAGTCTTGGAAGTTCATTTAACCTGATTAAAGTCAAAACCCTAGTTTAGGATGCATTGCTTAAGAGGATGCATTGTCTGAGGGAATTGTCAAATCTTCTGACTAATTGTGAACTTTGTGAACCTTGTGAATCTCATAAGATGTCTTGTGAACCTTGTGAACCTCATAAGGTATATTGTGAACCTCATAAGATGTCTTGTGAACCTTGTGAACCTCATGAATCTCTTAGTACACAAAGTCTTGTTTTGTGAGGGCAAATTTTGGGGTGCAACAGTGGGTCGTCTATGTCGATGGAGCATCTAGTCCGTCAGTAAGTGAAGCAGGGATCATCCTCAAAAACAAAGAAGGCCTTGTGGTTGTAGTGTTTCCAGTCCTTTCCTTCCTGACATCTAACAACCAGGCCGAGTAAGAGGCTTTCCAAGCAGGAGTCCGCCTAGCCAAAGACATGGGCGTGCAGGAAATTAAAATCTACACTGATTTCCAACTAGTCGCATCACAAGTCAAAAGAGAATACCAGGTGAAGAACGACCATTTGGTCGAGTACCTAACATTAGTACAACAAATGCTAGCACAATTCCAGTCTTGGGACATCCAACAGATTCCCCGCAAACGTAATTCATGGGCAGATGTCTTGTCAAAATTGGAAAGTACACGGAGGAAAGGCGGGAACAAGTCCGTCATTCAGGAAAAACTTCCCCGCCCTAGCATTGAAAAACCATGTGGTATCATTGACGTCAACACCATAATTGACAACAATTGCTGGATGACTCCAGTATACCACTACTTGACAATTGGTGAGTGGCCCGAAGATAGAAAAAAAGCTAGTGCCACCAGACGTTGCGCATCCTCCTACGTGTTGGTAGACAACAAGCTATACTGCCAAGGATTTTCCATTCTGCTCCTAAAATGTGTCAGGGAAGAAAACGTATCAGATGTCTTGCATGAAATACATGAAGGAATAAACGCATAACACTTAGGCGGTAGGTCCTTGGCCCGAAAGGCACTAAGCGCAGGTTACTATTGGCCATCCATGCAGAACGACGCCAAAGAGCACGTAAAGAGGTGCGACAAATGCCAACGTCACAGGGATATGCACCTCACACCCCCTGACGCACTCAAAACAATGTCGTCACCATGGCCATTCACACAATGGGGCATGGAAATCCTCAGACCCTTCACGATAGGTTCTTTCCAAAACAAATATCTGGTCATGGATGTGGACTACTTCACCAAGTGGATAGAAGCTGAGGCTTTGGCCATGATCACTACATTCAAAATTTTACGATTTTATAAGAGAAACATCCTGGCCAGATTCAGCGTACCCCAATCCCTCGTTACGGACAACAGTACCTAGTTCACAGATAAAAAGAGCTCCACAGTGTACTCTAGGCCTACCGGACCACTCCATATTCAACCACCAGGGAGACTACATTTTTGATGACATATGGTACGAAAGAAGTCATCCACGTGGAAATTAGAGAACCCTCTCGATGGACAGAGTCCCCTTGGAAGAAGAACTCAATGACGAGGTACTAAGAGAAGAGCTCGACTTGGTCGAGGAAATCCGCTCAGGGGAAGCTATCTGTGAAGAATCCCTAAAGCAAAAGATCGCATTGCACTACGACACCATGATTGTCAAAGGGATTTCCAAGTAGGTAGCCTTGTCCTGCACAGAAACCAGAAAGATTCTCGCGAAGGCAAGCTCGCAACCAACTGGGAGGGCTCATATCACGTCAAGTCGAAAACGGGCATAGGAGCCTACTACCTCAAAGAACTGAATGGAGAACCATTTGTTGGACCATAGAACGTTGAAAAGCTAAAGCAATATTACAGCTAAATCTGGCCAGAGCTCGAAATAGCTGCCGAAAAATCAACCCTGCTAAAAAGGGGAGAAGTGCCCGACCACAGGGATGTATCATGGTATAAATACAACCCTCAACATAAACGTAAATGAATATTTGCCCAGTTGTTGGGAAAATGAATCGCCAAACGGGGACGACTCAAACAAGCTCCGATGTTGTCATACCAGCATGGCAGACCCCTAGTTCGCGATGGTAAAGTTCTAAGCCTTAGGGGAAAAGGGACACAACCGCGTCCTCGACCCCCTTCAACGAGAACAAATATCGCCCCTCGAAAAGTTCCATACACTATCGAGTTCAACATTAACACATCAAGCATATTCCCAATTCTATAACTTTAAACAATTAAAGCATACATATAATTTAAATAACAATGCATAAATAAGGTAAAAGGGCAATGATTATATAATCCAAAAATACCGACCCTGAGGCTGGACATTGTCATAATGTACATAAAAAGGGACTATGTCCCGTACAAAAAAAGTACATCAAAAGAGGCACGCATGCCAAGATAAATACGACACGCGGGCCAAAAGATTCACTCGTCATTAGGAGGGTAACCACGCCATTCTCCATGTGATGGAGAAGACCAGTGCCTTCCATGATCAGCTCCACACCAGGGTTCGTCACTTTAAGTTGTTCAACGACATTATGGTAGTCAAATGAAGCCATGGCCATGTTATCCCGCACCATCAAATAGATACAGCAATCAAATACGCCATAGATGTCATGCTCTTTATAACGCCCCAAATTATTTAATTATTTTATTTGGAATCTTGTGTTTTGGTATGTGGAAGAATAATATATTATTGGAATATAATATTAATTTAAGAATTATATTGTGGTGAATAATTATATTATTAAGTAATAAAATAAATAATTGGAATAATATGAGGTGAGGGGCAAGGTGGTCATTTGGTGGAATTAGTGAGGGTAAAGGTGGAAGTCCCTAAGTTTCTCTAGAGGATTAGTGGTAAAAAGAGAAAAAGGACCGTATTATTGGGAACAAAGATCGATCGTGAAACTTGAGGAGAGAAGAAGAGAAAAGGCTAAGGTGGAAGAGAAATATCTGCGAGGAAGAGGAATTTCTCGTCAAAACCAAGGTAAAGGTGGGATTCTTCCATCTCTAAAGGGGTTTTATAATGGGAATTGGATAGGTTGATGATTAGGAGTTGGGGTTTTGGTGGTTGAGTAGGTTTTGGGTTGAGTTGTTGATAATTTGTTGTTGTTAGTTGATAATCGTGTGAATTAGATGGTAAAATTGGTAATTATTGTGAATTCTGGCTGGGTATTGGTGTTTTGATGTGATGATTTCGTAGTTGAATGAGTGTAAGTCATAGAAGGAGAATTGCGTGAATTATAGGAGCTTGCTTAGCGAGCAAGTTGGACTTTGGAAAATCATAATACAGAGAGTTGCTCGCTTAGCGAGCAATCCCCCTCGCTCAGCGAGACCTGGAGCGAAAAATGTTGATTTTTAATTCCAAAATATTCCTTAGAATTATCTAATTAATTTAGTAATGCGTAGGAATCAACGTGAGGTAGTTGAATGCAGTTAGCGAGGAGTTATACATATAATTGTAGTGATAATTAGTATAACTTGAATAAAACATAGTTGATATGTTTGTTGGCTTAATTGTTGTTGTGATAAGTTGTGGTTGTTGTGATAAGTTACATATGATTGTTGTTGATATATATATATATATATATATATATATATATATATATATGTATATATATATATATATATATATATATATGTGTGTGTGTGTGTATATATATATATATATATGTGTATATATATATATATACATATATATATATATATATATATATATATATATATATGTAATATGTTGTTGTATATGTTGTTGTTGCGTTTGTGATGGTTGAAGTGGTTTGATGTTGTTATATGCTAAAACATGCATGATGTCGGTGATAGCTAGTTGTTGTGGCGAATTTTTTAATAGGTTTTTTAGTTTTTAAACCCATATCCACCCGATTACCCAACCCAACCCACTTTTATGGATTTTTTTGGGTGGGTTTGACCGGATTTTGTGGGTTGACCATATCCATGTACACCCCTAAATGTAATCGTTGCATATATGCATGTATGTCATTGATGTTGCATGACATGTTTCATAGTTGGATAATATACAAAGGAGGGGCATGTTAGTTGTTGTGATGTTGGTGCGATCATGAAATAGGGATCGTATGTGGCCATGAAATAGGGGTCGCGAGTGTGATCATGAAATAGGGATCATACTGGACCACGAAAGAGGGGTCGAGAGTTCTGACATGAACGAAATCTTGAAATAAAGATCGAAGTATGGTACCGTATGAATAGATTCAATTAGCGTCTAATTGCATTGACGTTGTTGTTATGTATGATGGTGTTGTGTGTATGATGTGGTTGTGTAGTTGTTGTGGAGAAGTGGCATTTTATTTTTGATACTTGCTAATTCTTATTATATTACTCTTTTGTGATGTAAGTATCTCACTCCTTCTATTTGAATGTTACTCTTATGTTGGTAACATTCAGGTGTGCAGGATAAGTCGAGTGGTGGTCAGTGAAGTCGGTGTATTTCACGTCTTAGGATGTCGGCTCTAATATGTCGCTTTGGGTGTCGGGACGGTGTTGCTTATGTTATTTCTTTCAGAAAAACATTTTTGTAATCGAATTATGAATGATAATGTTTTAAAAATATTGTTCGTTGCGTGTTGTACAATTTATTATGAAAACGTATCATTGAGCCAAGTGAGTTTTGATAGTTGAATTGTGACACTTGGATATTTTTGATGAAAATTTTACTCTGATTTTTATTAATAATTTGGTGGGGTGATTTGGGTGTTACAAAATGGTATCAGAGCAGGTTGGTCCTTCCGACCAAGTAGTTGAGTCATGAGTCGTTGAGTTGCTGTGTCGTTGTGTTGTTGTTGAGTGTTGAGCGTTGTTTTTGTTGTTGATTCTAAATCCCCGTTGAATTATTGTTGTATGAAATATTTAGAATGGATGGAAGAAACAATGTTGCACTTGCCGCTGCTATGCAAGCGATGGCATAGGTTGTGCAAAATCCGAAGTTCAGGAAGAATGATTCGCCTACGTTCAAGGGGAAGTATGACTTTGATGGAGTACAAGACTGGCTCAAGGAGATCAAGAGGATCTTCAGAGTGATGGAGTGCTCAGAAGGAAGTAAGGTGTGATTGTGTGTGCATAGACTGGTAGCTGAAGCTGATGATTGGTGGGTTGGCATCCGTCAACGATTGGATGCGTCTGGAATGGCAGTCACATGGGTTGTGTTCAAGAGAGAATTTATGAGGAAGTATTTTCCTGAAGATGTTCGGGGAAAGAAGGAAATCTAATTTCTGGAGTTGAAACAAGGCAGCATGTCGGTGACTGAGTTTCCTGCTGATAAGGGTAAATAGAAACATAATGAAGGTAAAAGGAAAAGTGGGGGAGGTGATTCTGCTTTGTTGAAGTGCTATAGGTGTGGTGAGATGGGTCATCGTGTCAGTGAGTGCACGAGTGACGTGAAGAAATGTTTCAAGTGTGGTCAGCCTGGACATTAATTGCTGAGTGCAAGACAAATATGGTTACTTGCTACCATTGTGGGGAGCAAGGTTATATCAGTACACATTGTAAGAAGCCCAAGAAAGCTGCAACTTGAGGAAAGGTGTTTTCTTTGACAGGGACACATACTTCCAGTGAGGATTGTTTGATCAGAGGTATTTGTCATATTAATAGTATTTCGTTGATTGCTATGATTTACACAGGTGCTACACACTATTTTATTTGACTTGATTGTGTGAGGAAATTAGGATTGGTCATTTCTCCGATGCAAGGAGATATGGTTATCGAGACTCCTGTTGATGGGTCGTTAACCACTTCCCTCGTAAGTTTGAATTATCCGTTATCAATCTATGGTAAGGAATTTGGTGTAGATTTGATATGTTTTTTGTTGAGAGGTATGGATGTAATTCTAGGTATGAATTGCTTGGAGTATAACCATGTTCATATTAATTGATTCAGTAAGTCGATTCAGTTTCTTACTCCTAGTAAAGAGGAAGAAGAAGTTGGTTATTTGTCTGCTCGAGAGTTGAAAGAGCTTATGAATGAAGAAGCACATGTTTTGGCATTGTTTGCATCGTTGTCAGTGGAGAATAATATGGAAATTAGTGAATTGCAAGTGGTGAGGCATTTCCCTGAGGTGTTTTCAGATGATGTTATGGATGTGCCGCCAGATAGAGAGGTGGATTTTAATATTGATCTGGTGCCAGGAACAAGACCTATTTCGATGGCACCGTATTGTATGTCGGCTTTCGAGTTGTCTGAGTTGAAGAAACAATTAGAGGAACTATTGGAAAAGAAATATGTGAGACCAAGTGTACCATCGTGGGGTGCACCGATATTGTTGGTAAAGAAGAAAGATGGTAGCATGAGGTTGTGTATTGATTACAAGCAACTGAATAAGGTGACAATCAAGAATAAGTATCTGCTTCCAAGGATAGATTATCTGATGGATCAGTTGATTGGTGCTCGGGTGTTTAGTAATATCGATTTGTGATCAAGTTATCACCAGATAAGAGTGAAAGATGAAGATATTCAGAAGATTGCTTTTAAGACTCGGTATGAACACGATGAATATGTAGTGATGCCATTTGGAGTTACTAATACACCTGGTGTATTCATGGAATATATGAATCATATTTTCCATGAGTATTTGGACCAATTACTTGTGGTTTTCATAGATGACATTCTGATTTACTCTAAGTCAGAAGAAGAACATACTGAACATTTGCGGATTGTGTTGCAAGTGTTGAAAGAGAAGAAGTTTTATGTGAAATTGTCGAAGTGTGAATTCTGGTTGAAAGAGGTGAGTTTTCTTGGTCATGTGATTTCGGAAAGAGGGATTGTTGTTGATCTATCCAAATGATGCGTGTTTTTCGCAAGTGTACGAACGCGTCAGAGTAATATAAAAGATTATCGAATCCACAGAGACCAAGTGTCAATCTATCGTACCTGTTGTTATGGTGCTTATCTAAGGCAACTATTTTTAAGGGTTTTAATAAGGGTGCAATGGTAAATAAAATAATAATTTTAAACAATAAACAAAGGACAGGCTCGAATGTAATTCACGTAATCAATGATAATTCAGTACTTGTTAGTGGAACTACTTATGGGAAATGTTTTCTTCTTTGAAAAGAACTAATTTAACAGGAACTGTCGCTTTCGCGTAATCAGAACCGAGTTGTACTCTCTAATCAACCCCTCCTATTGTCACGGATAAAAAGGTGCGTACTGCGTTAGAGTAGTAAACCTATTTTTAAGAAATATAGTATCTTAACTAAGTTGAAAAGTACTTTAACCTGGATTTCTTAGCAAAAAGAGGTTCTCACGAACCAGACTCCAAACTTCTTTAACGCGTTCAAAAGTCGTTTTAAAATCTCCTTTCTTTTTAATCTAAAAACTCCTAATAAACTAGACAAAGCGCTTTTGGCTGTTTTTGAAATAGTTAAAAACAATTACTTGAATTGAAAGATAAAATAGCCCTTAGGTGTTTCCACGAACAATTATACTGATTACTGATTTAATTACGATCCTTACATTCTAACCTTTATGGAATTAGTTAGACATGATAAAGTAAAGATTCTTTTTATAATTTTTCATAAAAGTAATTTAAAGCGAGTGCGGGAAATAAACAAAGTAAATGTGCGAGTGCGGGAAATAAACAAAGTAAATGTGCGAGTGCGGGAAATAAACAAAGTAAATGTGCGAGTGCGGGAAATAAATAAAAGTAAAGCAATGCAGAAAATAAATGAAAGTAAAATACGAACTTGAATTAAAATGGCGGCAGGATTAACTTCCTCCAGAGTGCTCCAAAACTCGATCACACAGACAGATTACAGACTCGATCACTCGATTGCAGTATCACCCCGATGTGGAATGATAACTGCTTTGAAACTGATATATGCCTAGAGAAATCTAATTTTGGATGAAGAAAAACGAAAATCTAGGGTCCTATTTATAGGAAAACTGAAAGCATGAAATGACCGGGATGCCCCTCCACTAAAAAGTGGAGGTTATGGAATTTGGCCTTGTGGCGCCCGCCACAGGCCTATGGCGCCCGCCATGGTCCCTACAGGGGATTGTGGAGTGGGGATCGTGGGTCTTGGAGGTTGAGGAGTGGTCTTGAGACGTGGCCACGTCATGGCTAACCCCATGGCGCCCGCCACGGTGGGTGCCGTAAGTGCAAAACGCTGAATTTCTAGGTTTTCGTCCGTTTTCACTCCTTTTTCGCTCCTTTTCCCGATTCAAGCTCCGATTATTATAAAAACCTGAAAACATAAGAAAACAAAGCAATAACAAAGCAAAACAACAATAAAAGCTAAGAATGCATGCGAAATCGGAGTCAGAAATACGGTGAATTTTAGTGTGATCAAATTCTCCCACACTTAAACCTTTGCTTGTCCTCAAGCAAACATTAAAGCTTAAGAAAATATGGTGTCAACACGTGTCTTTGGGCTAAAGGGATTCTAAGTTCAAGTCAGGATGCAGTGACAGATACTAACTAAGTGAACCAAGGGTACCATAGTAACACAAACACAAACTTCAATCCTATATTAACCACTCCATATCATCCCACAATACCTAGGCCTATTTTCTCATCTTTTTGTGTCCTTTTCATTCAGGCGCAATCACATTAAGCCCGTTATCCGTACATGCTTCATAGTAGAGTGACCGGTTAGTGATTCTGATCCATAACATAAGGTTTCTGGCACATAAGCATGTGTAAACCTGTTTTTATTTCGCCTAAATGTAGCTGCGGGGGATCGGATCGTAATCCGCCCTACCAAGTTCAGTGCCAGATACCTCTGAACCAACTAACAATAGGTGACTTGCAATTTTTTTCTTTTTGTGGCAAAAATTTTTTTTTTCTTCTCTTTTTTTCGGTTTAAATGACTTTGTGAGGGTCACCTATACCAGAGTTTGCCTTTTTTCTTTTTTTCTTTTTTTTTTTTTTTTTCTTTTTTTATTAGCACTGGATCATTCACTTATATTCATCGGCCCCCTACGTAGAGCATGCTTAGGCCGGAGCTGACTGCTAAAATAAACTACTTAGGACAATTAAATGATAATAAAGGCCAAGGTGGTGGGGTTTAGGAGTGATTCCTATATTCAAGAGGTCTATGGTGCTAAAATGGTTCTGATGTTTCAAAAAGTTGACCTAAGTCACCACATCCTAATCTAAACCTGTCTCAAAGCCCAAAAAAACATGTGAAACAACATTATTTTCTTTTTAAAATTTTTCTGGTAAGGCTAAGGAAATGGGAAAAAATGAAGATGAACTAAAAAGACACTATACTGGTGACTCGTCAGACTCATGCATTATCTAAGAAAATTAAATTACTGAAAGGGAAATAACTGAAAGGAAATTAACTAAAAAGGGAAATGACAGAAAGCAATAAAATCCCCTCCCACACTTAAATCGAACATTGTCCCCAATGTTTCGAAATAAGATAAGGGGGGTAACCTGGAAAAAGACTACTGAGGAGGGGCACTGGTGCCTTCGCCGTCCTGATGTGATGGTCTGGAACGACGGGATCTACTACGATGCTGGTCCCTCCGGTCGAGTCGTGCTGATAAAGCAGCCTGAGCACTCCGGACCTCTCGAAGGTTACCCAAGATGGAACCCTGAGTAGCCTCTACAAGCTGGTAGTGTCGGCTGTTGAACTCTCTCTGACGGTTCTGCTCTAATGAGATATCGTTCAAGGTACGGCAAACGTTGCTATAAGCACGATCCGAAACCAATCGCGATTGTTGCATGAAGCTCATGTTGTCCATCAGCTGCTGTGAAATAGTAGAGAGAAGGCCATCACGCCTTTCTTCTCTAGTTGTCATATCACGCCACATCTCCTCAGTGACATAGAATCCAAGAGCAGCACCTGCAACAGGGTTAGAGGAAGATGGTGCGGCGTGTGACTGTAAAAGTATTTTTGTTCCTTTTATTTTTATTATTATTATTATTATTTTTTTTTTATTATTTTTTATTATATATATATTTTTTTTTATTGGGTATAAAATAAAAGAAAAAGAAAAAAAATGAGATTAGTGCATGAAATAATATATATGGTGAAATCAAAGTGCATGAAAAAGAAAATGTAATAGATGCAATAATGTATGGAGATGCGAAAAATAAAATAAAGCATATAAAAGGAAATTAAATACTAGGGGTAGTGCTGTCAGTGTAGAATGAGTCATGTGGTAGGCTTCTTTTCCTGGCTTGATCCACGAATCTCAGCTATCTCCATCCGAAGCTCTTCAATTGCCTGATGTAGAGCATCGGCCTCTGAGGCATGAGTGAGATCAGAAACCTGCATTTGTAACTCTAAGTCTGCCACTTCCTGCTTGAGCAGGGCAGTCTCCTTACGGAGCTCATAAATCTGTGTTTGTAGGTCAGGTGGCTGCAAAGACATATTGTTAGACATAACAGTGATTCGGGGAGTAAGAGGTGTAGGAGTGTACTCAGCGGCGGGAGGCGATTTCGGCTCTTCGACAGTCTCTCCATAACCCTCTAGAGCATAACTCCAATTTTCAGGATCATGGACACTAGTCATCAGCGGATCTGGTAATGTAAAATAGTGTATCGCTTCGCCGTCGATCAGCAATCTAAACATGTTGGGCTCAAAAGAAGCCCTCCTCATCAGTCCTCTATCAAGACAAAAATCAACATCCAGGGTGGTGTAGCAGCAGAAGGTCCTGAGGTGCAATAACTTGCGAGACAGGCCCAATGCAGTGGCTATCTGTGTAACAATCCCACCGACATGGATGATGCCTACGGATGATCTGGCAACACTAGCAAGGCCCTTCAACAGAAAGTTGCCACAAGCAACAGGGCGAGACTGAGTCGCACAAAACAGTAGGAAAATCTCCTCTTCACTTAGCAGGGTCTCTGTATCTGGCAAACCTAGGAAAGAATGTGCTAGAATCATCTGGAAGTACCTCAATGCAAGGTTGTGGATTACCTGAGAAAACTGGGTAGAAGGATCTTGGCTCCCTCCACCTGATATTTTAGTCCAAAACTTTTCCACTTCTCTGCTCATAAAATACCCCATCGGTGTCTCTGGAATAGCATCAGGAGTAGTCTGGAAACCTAGCAAATCACCAAACTCTTTGTGAGAGAATGAGTAGTCAATCCCGAACAACCTGAAAACAGCGAGTCCATCGGGTCCAGCCCAAGGGTCATGATGAAACGAGCTGAGGAACTTAAGAGTCAAGTTCCTATAAGTGTTGTTCCTGTAGTCAAACTGGCCCCAATGGAGTTGATGGCATAAAAATCTGACGCTTGGCTCTATCCCCAAGGCATCCATGCAGTCATGGTCAGGGTACCTGGTAGGAGCCATAGGGCGTCTCATGTGGACATAGTAACGCTCTCTCTGTGCGTCGTCTCTAAAGGCCATGTGCATGTCATCAGGGTTCTGCATTCTGTACAAGGTTAGCAAACAAGTCCTGAAAGCACATAAAACATTCAATCGTTAGTCCTGACATAATTATAATATAAACTAATTGAAATAAAATAAAAATAAATAAAAAGTACATAAATAAGAAAACCATGGGTTGCCTCCCATGCAGCGCTTGTTTAACGTCATTAGCTCGACGACCGATTTTTAAACATCATACGGAGGATTTGGTGGATCACTCAGAGTATGAATGGAGTATGTTGTTGGGATGTCACCTCCTTCGTAGGGCTTCAACCTCTGTCCATTGACGATGAACGGTTTACATGTCTGGTTCTTGATTTCAATAGCACCGGATCTTAGGATCTTTGATACTTCGAAAGGGCCAGTCCATCTCGAACGAAGTTTTCCTGGAAAAAGTCGTAACCTAGAATCGAACAGGAGAACAGGATCGCCTATTTTGAAGTCTCTTCTTATGATTCTTTTGTCATGCCAAGCTTTTGTTCTTTCTTTGTATATGATGGCATTTTCGTAGGCAGATTGTCTGAGCTCTTCTAATTTGTGGATATCAAGGATACGTTTTTCACCAGCAGTTAAGTAATCCAAATTCAAAGTTTTGATGGCCCAATAGGCTTTATGCTCTAACTCAAAAGGTAAATGACATGATTTCCCATAAACTAGTTGTTAGGGGGTTGTTCCTATAGGGGTTTTGAAAACGGTTATGTAGGCCCATTTATCAAGCCATCTCACATATCCCTCACCTTTTCTTTTCTTCCTTCTGTAGGTTGGCTCACTCTTTTGAACTTGTGGTGGTGGTTCTGGATCTATGCTAAGTATTAGCTTTTCAAATTTGAGCTTAGTCATTTCATTCACCATCTCAAAGGTTAGCCTTACCCTCTTAGCACTAATGATTCCCCTAGTTTCATGGTCCTCAATTTTTCTCTTTTTATGTTGGAGCTCGAATAAGGGTACATTGGTGCGGGTACATTTTAATACTTCCACGTATGTTTTGGATTGGGATTCTACCTTATCTTCCACAAAACTTTGCGGGAAAGGAAATGGTGGGATACATGGAGGGGTAACAACAATAGTTGCTTCATTCTCTACCTTTATGACACCTTTCCTTTCGGATGGTTTCAATGGATTTTTCTCTACTCTATTCTCACCACAACTCTCGTTATGCTCATTATCCCTCTCCTTAGGATTTTCGATATGTTCCTCACTACTAGTTGTTATAACATATGCATTCTCCTCAGGAGGTGGTCCTATAGGTGTTTGTGCAAGAAGGAAGATTTGAGTCCCCAATGCCTTAGTGCTATTCACGAGGGAATCGACCTTAGTGTTTAATTGCCTAAGGGTTTCATAAGTATCGAGATGTTGTCTTATAAACTCTTTATTCTCGAGGGTTTGTGTTACCATAAAGAGCCTTATCATAGATTCTATCCTAGAATTAGTTGTGGTTTCAATGAAATCCTCCACTAACCTTTCGAGGCTTGAATTAACAGATTCTAGCGGTTCCTCAAAATTTTGTGAGTGGTGATTTGGGTGAGAATAAGTTAGTGGTGCATAGAAATTCTCCCTTTGTATTTCGAGGTTGGACATATGTGATTCACGTGATCCCCCGAAATACTGGGAGTGATGATTGTAGAATTTATTTGAGTGAAACATAGTGATTTTTTTATTTTTTTATTTGTTGTAAAAGCCTTAGTCTATACGGTATAACTACAGGGTACGAAATTTGACGAAATTGGTCCCCGGCAGCGGCGCCAAAAACTTGATGCGTGTTTTTCGCAAGTGTACGAACGCGTCAGAGTAATATAAAAGATTATCGAATCCACAGAGACCAAGTGTCAATCTATCGTACCTGTTGTTATGGTGCTTATCTAAGGCAACTATTTTTAAGGGTTTTAATAAGGGTGCAATGGTAAATAAAATAATAATTTTAAACAATAAACAAAGGACAGGCTCGAATGTAATTCACGTAATCAATGATAATTCAGTACTTGTTAGTGGAACTACTTATGGGAAATGTTTTCTTCTTTGAAAAGAACTAATTTAACAGGAACTGTCGCTTTCGCGTAATCAGAACCGAGTTGTACTCTCTAATCAACCCCTCCTATTGTCACGGATAAAAAGGTGTGTACTGCGTTAGAGTAGTAAACCTATTTTTAAGAAATATAGTATCTTAACTAAGTTGAAAAGTACTTTAACCTGGATTTCTTAGCAAAAAGAGGTTCTCACGAACCAGACTCCAAACTTCTTTAACGCGTTCAAAAGTCGTTTTAAAATCTCCTTTCTTTTTAATCTAAAAACTCCTAATAAACTAGACAAAGCGCTTTTGGCTGTTTTTGAAATAGTTAAAAACAATTACTTGAATTGAAAGATAAAATAGCCCTTAGGTGTTTCCACGAACAATTATACTGATTACTGATTTAATTACGATCCTTACATTCTAACCTTTATGGAATTAGTTAGACATGATAAAGTAAAGATTCTTTTTATAATTTTTCATAAAAGTAATTTAAAGCGAGTGCGGGAAATAAACAAAGTAAATGTGCGAGTGCGGGAAATAAACAAAGTAAATGTGCGAGTGCGGGAAATAAACAAAGTAAATGTGCGAGTGCGGGAAATAAATAAAAGTAAAGCAATGCAGAAAATAAATGAAAGTAAAATACGAACTTGAATTAAAATGGCGGCAGGATTAACTTCCTCCAGAGTGCTCCAAAACTCGATCACACAGACAGATTACAGACTCGATCACTCGATTGCAGTATCACCCCGATGTGGAATGATAACTGCTTTGAAACTGATATATGCCTAGAGAAATCTAATTTTGGATGAAGAAAAACGAAAATCTAGGGTCCTATTTATAGGAAAACTGAAAGCATGAAATGACCGGGATGCCCCTCCACTAAAAAGTGGAGGTTATGGAATTTGGCCTTGTGGCGCCCGCCACAGGCCTATGGCGCCCGCCATGGTCCCTACAGGGGATTGTGGAGTGGGGATCGTGGGTCTTGGAGGTTGAGGAGTGGTCTTGAGACGTGGCCACGTCATGGCTAACCCCATGGCGCCCGCCACGGTGGGTGCCGTAAGTGCAAAACGCTGAATTTCTAGGTTTTCGTCCGTTTTCACTCCTTTTTCGCTCCTTTTCCCGATTCAAGCTCCGATTATTATAAAAACCTGAAAACATAAGAAAACAAAGCAATAACAAAGCAAAACAACAATAAAAGCTAAGAATGCATGCGAAATCGGAGTCAGAAATACGGTGAATTTTAGTGTGATCAAATTCTCCCACACTTAAACCTTTGCTTGTCCTCAAGCAAACATTAAAGCTTAAGAAAATATGGTGTCAACACGTGTCTTTGGGCTAAAGGGATTCTAAGTTCAAGTCAGGATGCAGTGACAGATACTAACTAAGTGAACCAAGGGTACCATAGTAACACAAACACAAACTTCAATCCTATATTAACCACTCCATATCATCCCACAATACCTAGGCCTATTTTCTCATCTTTTTGTGTCCTTTTCATTCAGGCGCAATCACATTAAGCCCGTTATCCGTACATGCTTCATAGTAGAGTGACCGGTTAGTGATTCTGATCCATAACATAAGGTTTCTGGCACATAAGCATGTGTAAACCTGTTTTTATTTCGCCTAAATGTAGCTGCGGGGGATCGGATCGTAATCCGCCCTACCAAGTTCAGTGCCAGATACCTCTGAACCAACTAACAATAGGTGACTTGCAATTTTTTTCTTTTTGTGGCAAAAATTTTTTTTTTCTTCTCTTTTTTTCGGTTTAAATGACTTTGTGAGGGTCACCTATACCAGAGTTTGCCTTTTTTCTTTTTTTCTTTTTTTTTTTTTTTCTTTTTTTATTAGCACTGGATCATTCACTTATATTCATCGGCCCCCTACGTAGAGCATGCTTAGGCCGGAGCTGACTGCTAAAATAAACTACTTAGGACAATTAAATGATAATAAAGGCCAAGGTGGTGGGGTTTAGGAGTGATTCCTATATTCAAGAGGTCTATGGTGCTAAAATGGTTCTGATGTTTCAAAAAGTTGACCTAAGTCACCACATCCTAATCTAAACCTGTCTCAAAGCCCAAAAAAACATGTGAAACAACATTATTTTCTTTTTAAAATTTTTCTGGTAAGGCTAAGGAAATGGGAAAAAATGAAGATGAACTAAAAAGACACTATACTGGTGACTCGTCAGACTCATGCATTATCTAAGAAAATTAAATTACTGAAAGGGAAATAACTGAAAGGAAATTAACTAAAAAGGGAAATGACAGAAAGCAATAAAATCCCCTCCCACACTTAAATCGAACATTGTCCCCAATGTTTTGAAATAAGATAAGGGGGGTAACCTGGAAAAAGACTACTGAGGAGGGGCACTGGTGCCTTCGCCGTCCTGATGTGATGGTCTGGAACGACGGGATCTACTACGATGCTGGTCCCTCCGGTCGAGTCGTGCTGATAAAGCAGCCTGAGCACTCCGGACCTCTCGAAGGTTACCCAAGATGGAACCCTGAGTAGCCTCTACAAGCTGGTAGTGTCGGCTGTTGAACTCTCTCTGACGGTTCTGCTCTAATGAGATATCGTTCAAGGTACGGCAAACGTTGCTATAAGCACGATCCGAAACCAATCGCGATTGTTGCATGAAGCTCATGTTGTCCATCAGCTGCTGTGAAATAGTAGAGAGAAGGCCATCACGCCTTTCTTCTCTAGTTGTCATATCACGCCACATCTCCTCAGTGACATAGAATCCAAGAGCAGCACCTGCAACAGGGTTAGAGGAAGATGGTGCGGCGTGTGACTGTAAAAGTATTTTTGTTCCTTTTATTTTTATTATTATTATTATTTTTTTTTATTTTTTTTTTTATTATATATATATTTTTTTTTATTGGGTATAAAATAAAAGAAAAAGAAAAAAAATGAGATTAGTGCATGAAATAATATATATGGTGAAATCAAAGTGCATGAAAAAGAAAATGTAATAGATGCAATAATGTATGGAGATGCGAAAAATAAAATAAAGCATATAAAAGGAAATTAAATACTAGGGGTAGTGCTGTCAGTGTAGAATGAGTCATGTGGTAGGCTTCTTTTCCTGGCTTGATCCACGAATCTCAGCTATCTCCATCCGAAGCTCTTCAATTGCCTGATGTAGAGCATCGGCCTCTGAGGCATGAGTGAGATCAGAAACCTGCATTTGTAACTCTAAGTCTGCCACTTCCTGCTTGAGCAGGGCAGTCTCCTTACGGAGCTCATAAATCTGTGTTTGTAGGTCAGGTGGCTGCAAAGACATATTGTTAGACATAACAGTGATTCGGGGAGTAAGAGGTGTAGGAGTGTACTCAGCGGCGGGAGGCGATTTCGGCTCTTCGACAGTCTCTCCATAACCCTCTAGAGCATAACTCCAATTTTCAGGATCATGGACACTAGTCATCAGCGGATCTGGTAATGTAAAATAGTGTATCGCTTCGCCGTCGATCAGCAATCTAAACATGTTGGGCTCAAAAGAAGCCCTCCTCATCAGTCCTCTATCAAGACAAAAATCAACATCCAGGGTGGTGTAGCAGCAGAAGGTCCTGAGGTGCAATAACTTGCGAGACAGGCCCAATGCAGTGGCTATCTGTGTAACAATCCCACCGACATGGATGATGCCTACGGATGATCTGGCAACACTAGCAAGGCCCTTCAACAGAAAGTTGCCACAAGCAACAGGGCGAGACTGAGTCGCACAAAACAGTAGGAAAATCTCCTCTTCACTTAGCAGGGTCTCTGTATCTGGCAAACCTAGGAAAGAATGTGCTAGAATCATCTGGAAGTACCTCAATGCAAGGTTGTGGATTACCTGAGAAAACTGGGTAGAAGGATCTTGGCTCCCTCCACCTGATATTTTAGTCCAAAACTTTTCCACTTCTCTGCTCATAAAATACCCCATCGGTGTCTCTGGAATAGCATCAGGAGTAGTCTGGAAACCTAGCAAATCACCAAACTCTTTGTGAGAGAATGAGTAGTCAATCCCGAACAACCTGAAAACAGCGAGTCCATCGGGTCCAGCCCAAGGGTCATGATGAAACGAGCTGAGGAACTTAAGAGTCAAGTTCCTATAAGTGTTGTTCCTGTAGTCAAACTGGCCCCAATGGAGTTGATGGCATAAAAATCTGACGCTTGGCTCTATCCCCAAGGCATCCATGCAGTCATGGTCAGGGTACCTGGTAGGAGCCATAGGGCGTCTCATGTGGACATAGTAACGCTCTCTCTGTGCGTCGTCTCTAAAGGCCATGTGCATGTCATCAGGGTTCTGCATTCTGTACAAGGTTAGCAAACAAGTCCTGAAAGCACATAAAACATTCAATCGTTAGTCCTGACATAATTATAATATAAACTAATTGAAATAAAATAAAAATAAATAAAAAGTACATAAATAAGAAAACCATGGGTTGCCTCCCATGCAGCGCTTGTTTAACGTCATTAGCTCGACGACCGATTTTTAAACATCATACGGAGGATTTGGTGGATCACTCAGAGTATGAATGGAGTATGTTGTTGGGATGTCACCTCCTTCGTAGGGCTTCAACCTCTGTCCATTGACGATGAACGGTTTACATGTCTGGTTCTTGATTTCAATAGCACCGGATCTTAGGATCTTTGATACTTCGAAAGGGCCAGTCCATCTCGAACGAAGTTTTCCTGGAAAAAGTCGTAACCTAGAATCGAACAGGAGAACAGGATCGCCTATTTTGAAGTCTCTTCTTATGATTCTTTTGTCATGCCAAGCTTTTGTTCTTTCTTTGTATATGTTGGTGTAATTGTGAAGTTGCATGGAATACCTTTGAATATCGTGTCAGATAGAGATCTGCGGTTTACTTCAAGATTTTGGGAGAGTTTGCAAGAGGCATTGGGTTCAAAGTTGAAGTGGAGTTCAACTTATCATCCTCAGACTGATGGTCAGACATAGAGGACGATACAATCTTTAGAAGATTTGTTGAGAGCTTATGTTCTTGAACAAGGAGGTGCTTAGGATAGTCACTTGTCGTTAATTGAGTTTACTTATAACAATAGTTATCATTCCAGTATCGAAATGGCACCATTTGAAGCATTATATGGTCAAAGATGTCGGACACCTTTGTGTTGGCATGAGTCAGGCGAGGGTGTGGTACTTGGACCTGATATTGTGCAACACACTACTGAGATGGTGAAGTTGATTCGAGATAAGATGAATACTTCACATAATAGGCATAAGAGTTACCATGATAAGAGAAGAAAAGATCTTGAGTTTAAAGAAGGAGATCATGTATTTTTTAGGGTTACTCTGGTGACCGGTGTTGGACGAGCTTTGAAGTCGAGAAAGCTTACTCCTAAGTTTATTGGACCTTATCAGATTTCAGAGAGAGTTGGACATGTTGCTTATAGAGTGGCGTTGCCACCAAGATTGTCTAATTCGCATGATGTGTTTCATGTTTTGCAGCTTCGGAAGTATGTTTCGGATCCGTCACATGTGATACTGATGGATGAAGTTGAAGTAAGAGATAATATTACAGTTGAAGCATTACCATAACGAATTGATGATCGAGAGGTAAAGCAGTTGAGAGGCAATGAGATTATCCTTGTGAAAGTAGTTTGGGGAGGAGCTGCCGATGGGTACATGACTTGGGAATTGGAGAGCAAGATGCGGGAGTCGTATCCGAATCTTTTTGCTTGAGGTAAGTTTTCGAGGACAAAAACCTTTATAGTGGGGGAGTGTTGTAACACCCCAAATTATTTAATTATTTTATTTGGAATGTTGTGTTTTTGTATGTGGAAGAATAATATATTATCGGAATATAATATTAATTTAAGAATTATATTGTGGTGGATAATTATATTATTAAGTAAAAAATAAATAATTAGAATAATATGAGGTGAGGGGTAAGGTGGTCATTTGGTGGAATTATTGAGGGTAAAGGTGGAAGTCCATAAGTTGGTTTAAGAGATTAGTGGTAAGAAGAGAAAAAGGATCGTATTATTGGGAACAAAGCACGATCGTGAAAGTTGAGGAGAGAATAAGAGAAAAGGCTAAGGTGGAAGAGAAGAATCTGCGAGGAAGAGGAATATCTCGTCAACCACCAAGATAAGGGTGAGATTCTTTCGTCTCTATAGGGGTTTTATAATGGGAATTAGGTAGGTTGATGATTATGAGTTAGGGTTTTGGTGATTGAGTAGGTTTTGGGTTGAGTAGTTGATAATTTGTTGTTGTTAGTTGATAATCGTGTGATTTAGATGGTAAAATTGGTAATTATTGTGATTATGGCTGGATATTGGTATTTTGATGTGATGATTACGTAGCAAAATGAGTGCAGGTCGTAGAAGGAGAACTGCGTGAATTGTAGAGCTCGCTTATCGAGCAAGTTGGACTTTAGAAAATCATAATACATAGAGTTTCTCGCTTAGCAAGCAATCCCCCTAGCTCAGCGAGACCTGAAGCGAAAAATGTCGATTTTTAATTCCAAAAAATTCCTTAGAATTATCTAATTAATTTAGTAATGCGTAGGAATCGATGTGGGGTAGTTAAATGCGGT
Organism: Lathyrus aphaca; assembly: GCA_963966055.1. Taxonomy (NCBI): domain Eukaryota; kingdom Viridiplantae; phylum Streptophyta; class Magnoliopsida; order Fabales; family Fabaceae; genus Lathyrus; species Lathyrus aphaca. Next base: position 11,249,923 of record OZ014524.1, on the reverse strand, counting down.
TAGAGAGGAGTTATACACATAATTGTAGTGATAATGAGTATAACTTGAATAAAACATAGTTGATATGTTTGTTGGCTTAATTTTTGTTCTTGTAATGAGTTGTGGTTATTGTGATAAGTTACATATGATTGTTGTTGATGTATATATATATATATATGTAATATCTTTTTGTATATGTTGTTGTTGCGTTTGTGGTGGTTGAAGTGGATTGATGTTGTTATATGCTAAAATATGCATGATATCGGTGATAGCTAGTTGTTGTGGCAAGTCGTGGTATGATAAATGTTATTTAATTATAGAATGTAATTGTTGTATATATGCATGTATGTCATTGATGTTGCATGACATGTTGCATAGTTGGATAATATACCAAGGTGGGGTATATAAGTTGTTGTGATGTTGGTGCGATCATGAAATAGGGATCGCACGTGGCCATGAAATAGGGGTCGAGGGTGTGATCATGAAATAGGGATCATACTGGATCACAAAAGAGGGGTCGAAAGTTCTGACAGGAATATGATCTTGAAATAGAGATCGGAGTATGGTGTCGCATGCATAGAGTCAATTAGGGTCTCATTGCATTGATGTTGTTGTTGTGTATGATGGTGTTATGTATATGATGTGGTTGTGTAGTTGTTGTTGAGAAGTGGTGTTATGTATATGGTGTTATGTTTATTTCTTTCAAAAAAACAATTTTGTAGTCGAATTATGAATGATGTTGCGTTAAAAATATTTTCTGCTGCGTGTTGAACAGTTTATTTTGAAAACGTATCATTGAGCCTAGTGAGTTTTGATACTTGAATTGTGACACTCAAATAGTTTTGATGAAAATTTTACTCTGATTTATATTAATAATTTCGTGGGGTAATTTGGGTGTTACACTCTTCTCCTCGTCGGTCTCATCCTCACCAACAACCAATAAACTTTCTACTTTATTGACCTTCTCCTTTAGCTTTTCATTCTCCTCGATAGTTGCCTTAGTCTTCTCTTGCTCGGCTCTTAGCATGATCAATAGCCCTTCTTCGCCTCCAGGCGCCCTTCGAGCTTTCCAGCTTGTTGTAAAGCTCCGCACTCTCTTCCTCAAGTTCAGTTATCCTCTTTTTTATCGTAACCATGTCCTTTTTGGGCACCATATCAGCATCATTCAAAACAAGGGGCCTCAAGGATCCGTATCATCCCCGCCGCATCCTGACACAGCTCAGCACTCAGATCCTTACGATCAGCGGTCAAAATGGCCACTGTATCCAGCTCGAGGACCCAAACAAATGATCCCTCATCGAATAGCGGCCTTTGGATCATGTACTGATGCATAACAAATGTGCCCGAAGGCATCGCATCAGTCTTTGGAGGGGAAGATGGTTCCTCGACCCTAGGCCTCTTTCCTAGCGGAGAGCCGCCCACCGGAGTGCTCCCTGGAGTAGAGCTGCCAGTAACAACAAACCTTTCAAGGGTAGCCTGGTCTTTGACAACTTCGACCCTGCTCTTAAGACTTTTCTTGAATTTACCTTTGTTGGCCTTCACTAAATGTTCACGCATTTTGGCCATTTGAGCTGCAAAAAAAAAAATAAACAAGTCAGTTACCATTTAAATCCTTGGACACAAATCATAAAAACTAAAATCCACCTAAGAATCGCATTGCCACATCATCATTCGGGAAGATGAGAAGCGCTTTTACATTTATTAATCTAGGCCTGGGTGGTCGGTGTTCCGTTGTGTTTCAGGAGGACATGCCTGTCTGAATCCACAAGTTCCAAGGGGAGGAAGCTGGAAACGAAGTTGAAAAGCATATTATACGACACCGTATCATCGGCACTAAGATCCTCGGGCTTCGTTATATAATGGTCGTTGGCATGTTAAAAATGGATGTCCACTCATTCCAACGGGAAATGGGCCACCAGCATCTCCTTGGCATTGACGACCTCCCTATCATAGAGAGAGTCTTTGGCCACCTGCGAGCTTGGCTGAATGATGTAGAAACGACACTTGAAATCTCGAACAGAGTCTAGATATGCTTTAAAAATTATGTTTGATTGTTTCAACGATAACCATCCTAAAGGACAAACTTATGGTCGCACTTATCTTCAGGTAGCGACACACCAACTCGAAGTCCTTTATAAACGCCATGGCATTTGGGTGCAGTTGAGAAGGCGAGAGCTCAAGGTGGGTTAAAACTGCCTCCTAGAAATCCGTAAAGGGCAAGCAGGTACCCAACCTCGTGAAACACAAACTCGTACATGGGAAATCAGAGGGTAGGAAAACAAGAGCATATCCTCTGTTCGGGTTTTGGAGGTAGTACCCACCAGTGTACATGACCCTCCATTTTCCTCTTCTCAATATGACCCCATGCATCTGAGGAATTTACAGCAAATTGAGAGTTTGTCTCGAGCGGTTCGTCCATGATCCACTGTCTATCAGCAGAAGGGACATCCACGGTTCCCACAATGTCACCAAAAGGCTATCCTCAACTCCATGAGCAGGCTTTTGTCTCCCTTCACCTGAAAAGAAGAGGAAACATAATGAATTTGACGATCTCAAATCCACACTTCCACTGAAAATCCAATGAAAGGGCTTTGATAAGGATCAAGGACACGTCCCCAGATCATCCCCTCGACCTAGAAAAGCGCTTTGGGGACAAACCCGACACGACATACTCACCCTCGCTAAGAGAAATTTTGTCCCCAGGCTAAGTTAAATCTATCGGGAACAACCCCATACACTACCAATAGCCACGACGAGCTAATGCATGGCCACTAACACTAAAATATCCTAACCAGATTCTATCATGGATCTAACATCATTTTATTCATCTTCTGAAACTAACCCTAGTTCTTTATGAGATTCATACTCACTTGACGAAAGTTCATCAAGTTTTCCAGAAATTCATAGGATTTCGTAGAAAAGTTGAAGATCCATGAACTTCTTGAGAAACTTATGAATGTTCATCGCTTAAAGCTACAAAATAGAAAGAAGAAGATGAAGATTACCTTGATCCATGGCATAATTCTGGGAGTTTGACGACGACGATGATGAAGTTCCGGCGAGAAGTTGCAGAGCGAAAATTTCACGGTGGGAGGAAGAGTTCGTGCGAATTGATCAAATGAATTTATTCTTCCACTTTTTATAATGTCATAAGCTCACGTGAGGAAGCACAAAGTCCAAGTAAGTATTACCTTGGGCTAGCCCCCAGGTGTCATAAATAAATTACGGTGCATTTCAACACGTGTCATTAAAGCTACCAACGTTTTATCTTCTCAAAACATAATATTTTTCTAATGTTTACATGTCTTCCCCCCACAGACAACTGTCCGTTATAATAACCAGAGCCAAAGTGGATTACGTGTTTGCAACGTTTTATGAAAAGGTAACATCGACCTAGATTCTTGACACCTTAAGTCACTATCCTCGCTCGAGCACAACGACTTGGGGGGCTCCTGTTCTAGACTGGTATAGCAAGTGTCATAAGCCCAATAAGATACTAATAAAGATATGACCGTTGAAAAATAGAGACATTGGCATATAGCCATTGGGGACTTCCCTCGCACGCACCCTAACACATTTCACGCAGCCAACTGCCCTCCAGAATTACAGAAAGCAATTATGCTCAGTCAAAGGTTACGCGCCCATAATCCACGCGCATATGCCCTTATAAATACCCTCCACCTTTGGAAGGCCACGTATTCAATTATAATCACTCAATTCTTTCTCACACTTTAGTTTGTCTCACATTGAAACTTACTTGAGTGTCAGAGTACCTTGCAGGTACACCACTCCCTCTCCTACAAGCATCATCACAGTCCCAGTTGAAGACCACGAGGACCTGTCTGTATAATTTATATACAATGATCATCAACAATAGTGATAAAATATTGAAATCAAAACATTGAAGGAACAACATAGAGACCCCATATGTCCATATGAACAATATCAAAGCAATAAGATGCATGATATTGCCTATGATTAAAGGGAGGTGTTTTTACTTAGCCATAAAACAAGCATCACAAAGTAAGTTATTCCTAGAATAATTCTCCAACTTCAATTTATTATTGATGTGTGAGTGTTGGGTGAGGTCAATTTTGTTTGATAAAGGAATATAGTTGCATAGAAAGTGGTATACCGGGAAATAAAAAGTTGTCGAGAATTTATGTCGAACATGACTGCTCCTTTAACGCCCTGTTCATAACCAAGAAAAAGAAATTTTCTACTTCTTCAATCAAATTTATTTCTCCCATGTTTGAGGGTAGGAGTATAAGCCAAACAACCAAACACTTTTAACATATCATAACTAGGATAAACATGATGCAAAATGAAATAAGGAGTTTGATGCTTTGAAAAAGGGAAGAGTGAATATTGATAAGATAAACCACATGAGTAATAGATTGATCACCTTGTTTGAGTGTGAAGATTTCCTCTTGAAGATCAGAAATACATAAGACAGTACATTGGTGGTAACAATCGTGAAGATTCATCCAAATTTCATGAGCAATATCCATTCACAAGACGCTTTATAAAATATCGTTCTTGATGGAGTTGGTAATCCACGGCATCACCATCGTGTTGCAACGATTCGAAGAAAGAGTAAGATAATCAGTGTCAGGTGTTCTTGTGAGGGATCTGTCAAGAAATCCAAGTTTATTCTTCGAGCATAAAGCATTAACAATAGAGCGTGACAATGAGTGGTAATTGGAATTGTTGAGATAAGGGGTGACGATGGATAATTCTCGGTTATCGCTAGGATGCATAAAATAAGGGTCAATAATACCTTGTTGGTAGTTTTTAGGGTTTGGTTGAACTGCACTATTCTGAGTGATGTTCTCGTTGTTGTTGAGGGTAGGTCTGAGAGAGTCAGAGACATCATAATTCGTTAAAGAAGAGGAATAAAACAAACTGGGTGAAAAAACTGGTGAAAAATTAAGAAATAAAAAGAAATAAAAAAAACTTTGTAACAGGGGAAAAGAAAGAGCTCTCTCAGGGAATGCAAACAGAAGGATAAAGAATCACATGATAAAACCAAAGAAAGGGAAACACGTGTGGATAACAGAAAGAAACTAAGGAGAAAAAAATCGGTCCAAGAGAAAAACAATAAGGTGAGAAACAATGGAGAACACATGTTAAAGGGGAACACAGAGTATCAGAGTTATTGATCCACTGATACCATGTATGCTCATGCCATATAGCATGAGAGACAAACTCATAAGAGGAGAGAAATTGAATTATTATTATTATTATTATTATTATTATTATTATTATTATTATTATTATTATTTCTAAAAAGTGAAAGAATATACCAATATTTAAAAGGTAACAAGAAACTAAAATCATTTTTTTATAAGTAAAACTTCATTAAGAAGAGATTAAGGGATCTCAACCCAAGAGGAAACAAAAATACAAGCAACTCCAACAAGAAAAAACGAGCTAAGGATAAAACATCCAACAAAAAAGGATCCCTATTGCAAAAAATCAAGAGGGAATTTACTCCGCGCATATAAACTACATTTCATCCTATCATTCTTACCAAAAGCCAACCAATTCCAAAAGGAGACCAAAATTCTTTGAAAAATAGTATCAACACTACCGATTTCATCATTAAAAAGAATGTTGTTCCTAGCCCTCCAAATATTTCAACACAGAATGAACCAAATGGAGCAAATATAATCAGTATTACATTTTCCTTTCAATCTAAGAAACAAATTCATAGCATGAAGACAATCATTGGATTCACTAAACAAATCAACACCAACCCAAACAAGAACCTTACTCCAAACAAGTAAAGCTTTCAGACAGGTGAAGCAAAGGGAAACAAAGAGGAATTGATTCTCTAAGACCAAGAACCATCTACCCAAGCCCCCATGTCATCACTTTACAATCCTTATTATTTTCAGCCTAAAATAAAGAATTAAAAACTATAGCCAACCTTGTATTGTGTATCCACTTAACAATCTAGAAAGGGACTGCAATACCAGCCCCAATGCTATAACACATCAGATTTTCAGTTGCATGATTTTGATATTTCTCGAGGAAACAAAATAGAAGAATCTTCATAAGAATATGCTATTTTCAATATCGACTTGACATAAAAACCATGTTTTTTCTTCATGTCTTTGAATCTTGAAAATAAATATATCTTTCCATCCCTGCTCGGGTTCTCTTAGTAATAATCCGGATCTGTCCCTGGTTGGTGGTTTCGGCTTAAATTCCTAGCCTTAGGGCTAGGGGCCTTTGCATCTATTATTATGAAACATTTGAAGAACTTGGATGGTTGAGATCAAGTATATTTTTGTAGAAAAGTAATAGTTGTTGTGTTCGTGTTGTGTTCTTCTTTTGGTTTTTTTGAGTATGGAGTGGAAAACTGTTGGGAAAAGGAAGCACATCACTAGGGTGACTCATTTTTCCGTCTAGAGAGAAAATAGAGGTAAATGAGCCCTCAGTGGTGAAGTTACAACATCATTTTTCATCACTAAATTTTTGGACTCTATGAATGCGAAAGACATGTTTGAAGTGTTAAAGTGTATGGTTTGATTTCAGAGGTCTACATTCCAACAAAAATACATAAAAGAAATCGTCGTTATGGTTTTTCTTGTTTTCGAAAGGTGCATGACGCTCGTATTATTGTTGTTAAATTGGACAATATTCAACTCATGGGAAAGAAGATTTTCGTAAACATCCCGTGTTTTACTCGTTGTTTAAGCAAGGATGACGACCAGGTAAAAGTCTTATCCCTTGGGGTGGTTGTTTCAGATGTCATTTTTTGCAAGCAAAAGAATGTTAAGAACTTTTCTAGTGACACCTTTGCTCAAGTTCTAAAGAATATACCTTCAGGGGATATGAAAGTTGGTGACCGTTCATCTAAAAGGACACATTCAGATGGGGACACTTACAACTTGATAGATCAGATTCATTTTTATGTCGGAAAAGAAGATGGGGTTTACAAAAAGGTGATTGTTTGGGGGATGACGTTGACTTGCTAGTTGGCTCGGACAAGAATGTTGAGAACTATCCTGCTAAAGGGCCTCTTGGATTGATACATCCTGACACCAATGTAGCGGATATCAAGGAAATATTTAATGTTAAGGATGCTACTCAACGTACTAATATTTTATGGTGAATTCTTATCTACCTACTTCAAAAAGTTGGGTAGAGTTATCCATAGTGTAATTTGCATTGAAATTGCTTTGGAAATCTAAAATGTTTGAGCTATTAAATAAATAAATGCAATAAAATGATGCATTATTTGATTGAAGGAATATACATTACCCAACTTTTTGAGGTGGGTAGAGAAGTTGTCTCCATATTTTATTGTTTTCCGAGAACACTTTACAGCTGGATGTAGATGAGATCATAGATTTTCCAAATAGTCTAGATATTGGGCCTGCTGAGAACATGGGCTTGGACCAAACAGATTTAAACTTTATCTCTTGCACTTTGGTTGGTAGTGTAAGACCTTATGTTGGGCCAAAACATAGGAAAACACTATCTTTGAATAATATCTATTCCAAAATCCAAATTCCTTATTCTCCATCTTTTTACTCTACACTCCTAAAATCTTCAATGGACAATCAGGTAGCCTTCCCTGAATTGAATCTCTCTTCTAATCCTGATTCTTCTACTGGTAAGGAGGATGTTTCTAGTTACACAAATGGGTCTGCCTTGGTTTTCTCTTCGGTGGGTGAATCCGACATTGTGAGAAGTAATCATAGGTGTAAAAAGAAGTTGGAGGAGGTCCCTGCCAAAGTTTGGAAAACCTTAAATCTCTTAGATATTGAAGGAGTTGAAGATGAGGGTGTTTTTGAAGTTTACATTAAAGCCCTAAAATTAAGATCTTTTCTTGGCGTATCATCCTAAATAGGCTTCCAACGCGTTTAAATCTTGAAGCCAGGAACATTGTCATGTCGAATCATGATAAAGTTTGTGTTTTATGTTTCAATGCTAATGAGCACCTTGTTCACATTTTTATTTCTTATCCTAAGGCTAGAAGGGTTTGGGACAAAATTTACATTTGGTTTGGCTTTTCTAGGATTGAAGAACCAAATTGCAGTGAACATATTTTGTCGTGGATGTTTCACCTTGTTGGTAGATGCAAGGTTGAATCGGCTTGCTCGACTTGGTTTATATTGTGTTGGAGCATTTGGAAAGCGCAGAATGAAATTATTTTCAATGATGGTTTTTGCGATGTTGATTCTATTTTTGTTAGTATTGTTTTGTTATCTTGGTGTTGGTTGGCTATTATATCTAATAACCATAGAATTTGTTCCCTGTACGATTGGTCGAAATTTCCTCTTTATTTCTTGTAATTCCTTGTAATAGATCAGAAAATCCCTTTTTCTCCTTTTTAATGGAATTTCATTATTTATAAATAAATAAAAACATCATATTTTCAAAACTGACAGCAGCTACAGGATTTCGGATGCGTAACAGATCCCGAAACCATAAGGAATCCAACTTGGAATTGTTCGCCACGGTGCTGTCCAGGACTTTAACAATCAGGCTACCGTAACGATTCTCTAATAAGGGCCTCCAAACATTGCTCCCATGCTGAACATATTTCCACAACCATTTGGATAAAAGTTCCTGATTATCCACAAAGCCCATAGCCACGAGCATGACGTCAAGAAAAATCCAATCAACACAGTCATATGCTTATGCAAAATCAACTTTAAAAAACAAACGCCTCTTTTTTCTCTTCGCAAAATCTACCAGTTCATTAGTAATAAGGACCACGTCTAACAGTTGTCTCCCTGGGATGAATGCGAATTGAGATGGAGAAATAAGCTTATCAATGACTCGACATAATCTATAAGGCATCACTTTAGAGATCACCTTGAGAACACAACCAGTCAAGCTAATTGGTCTAAAATCTTCAAAAACTTGAGGATTATATACTTTAGGAACAAGACTAAAGAAGGAAGACACCAACAATTTTGGAAGCGTCTCAGTTCTACATAACTCCAATATGCAGTTAGTAAAGTCCTGGCCAATGATATCCTAGCAAAACTTGATAAAAGGGAAATTAAAACCATCCACCCCAGAACACTTATTACCTGCACTCGAAAACCACATCATGAATTTCTTCACAAGAGAAGTCAACATCCAATATCAATCTCTCTGCATCAGATAAGATATTAACATCATCCAAGTTGTACTGAGGCCTTAACCCACAAGGATTCTTGATTTTGTTTTTAAAAAATAATCTAGCTCTTGCCTTAATTGATACAGGGTCAACCAAATTCTCCCCATCCACATTAATCATAGCCATTGAATTCCTCTTGTACCAAGACTTCAAGCAGCCATGAAAGTATTTTGAATTGACATCACCCTCCATCGTCCACTTCACCTTCGATTTCTGATGTATAAAGCTCTCTTTGATACGAAGATTTTTCCAAAATTTTTCTTGAACATCACACCGCTTTAGCAGGGTTTCCGAATATTGAGAGTCATCGCAAATACTCAAGTCCATTTCAATGGCATTAAGGGTTTCCATAACTTGATCAACCATTAAGTCCATCCAATCAAACACCTGCACATTCCACCACTTTAGTTTAAGCTTAAGAGCTCTAAACTTTGCCACCAAGACATTCGCATAAGAACCATGGAAAACAAAAGGCCAAAACTATAGAACTCTTTATGATCCAACCAACAATTAAACACCCTAAATGGCTTAGGTCTCAAATTCAAATAATGAGATTTTAACCACACCGGTCGATGGTCCGACACATCTCTATCCTCGTATATTGGTGTGATAAGAAGGATGAAAAATAGATACAGTTGTGATAATAAAAACTAAAACAAAAAAATAATTTAATTCATATTATTAAGACTAAGAAAGAGCATAAGGATCGGCTAGGTAAATAACATCATGATAGAAATATGATTTTAAACTTCATTGCACTTTTACATCCATGATAGTTAGTTCCTTACAATGTCATGCCTCTTGTATTTAGAGTTCCATGCATGCTAGCTCAGCAATGGTACTCATGCACATACATGATGATATACATCACTTTCATACATACTCATCTATGAGTTTCATGCATATACATCTATTGTGCAATATCCTATTCCTTGTATTGCAAGATACTCTTCTATAAAAAAAAGGAGTTTATTTTTCATAAATGTTGGAACGAATTCAAACGTTTCTTTTTTACTAAAATAATGTTTTAAAATTGTAAAATTATAACTATAAAATAAAAAAGTAAAATTACTCTATTCTTCAACATAGGTTTTAATAATCATTTAAAGGAATGTACAAAAGGTCAATAAAAAGACATATTTCGAAGAATTCTTTTTAAAAGTCATATTGACTAAATATTTTATTTTTAATTGATTAAATAATTTATAAGATGTTGTACTAAATTCTCCAGATGTAACAAAAACAAACCTTTGATATAGGAAAAAAACAAACAAATTATTCAATCCAATGTTATTTTCATTTGATTGAATTCAGTATATAAATAAATTAAGTGACTTTCGAAAATTTATTTTACATCTCTATATACAAAATCGGTTAAATTAAATTAAACTAATATTCAAATTCAAATTTAAATTTAAATTACTTAAGATAACATATATATATATATATATATATATATATATATATATATATATATATCAGTGAGTTACATTCTCCACCTTTCAATTTTTGTTTTCTCTCCCTCTTCTACGACACAACCATCTTCTCTTTCAGTTGTCTCTCCACTAGGACGTAATTATGGGCAAAAGCATGTTTTCCGAAACAAATCCACCACCTCAACCACCTGTCGAGATTCCTACTTTAGAATTAACACCACCTCAACCATGTGTTGAAACTCCTATTACTGAAGAGAATCTATTTCCACCAGAAATCCCTACTTTAGAACTATTTCCACTTCAAAGTACTGTTTCAGAACCGGTTCAGAGTGTTGTTCTAGAACCAGAATCGGTTCAGAATCTTATTCTGAACATGTTTCCTCAACCAATCCCGCCATCTCAACCACCGGCTATGAGTTATGTTCTAGAACCAATTCAGAATCCGAATCTAGAACCGACATTGTTTCAGTTTCACACTCTGTTTCCTCAATCAATCCCACCACCTCAACAACCAATCTTGCATTCGCCTCCTCCATCTCCACCTCTTATTCGTCCTGGCGAACGCGCTCGTTGTGAGCAACAATGTCAAAAAACAGATACTATTGATGCACCTTTTTTATGGGCTACTAATCGAAGAGCAAGGGTTCACAGTTTCCATTATCTTAGTCAACATGAAATCTTTGATATCAAAGGAGATGTTGAGTGCAAGAAATGCGAAAGGAAGTTAGAAATATCATTTGACGTGAGAGACAAGTTTCCTGAAATCTATGACTATATTTTGAATAACAAGCAAGACATGAATGAGAGGGCGCCACTAATGATATGGATGAATCCAATATTGTCGGACTGTGTGCATTGTAATAAGAAAAATTGTGTGAAGCCATTCATAAAAATAATATTTGATTTTTTCTCGAAGAAACGTCTAACCAACACAAAAAACATATAAAATTATATGAAAAATGGTTTTGCTATCCGCTATAACATTGTTGGAGTTTTTTTAGGAGAACTAGTAAGATATCCATGCGGTACAATTATTTAATACGATATAAAATAAATTTAAATGTTGATTTAAATTTGGAACGTCATAAAATATATAAAATATGTATTTAAATTTAAAATTAATTTAAAATGAATAATAATTATATAAATTCAATTGTATTAAAATGCAAATAGAAAAAATGTACTCGTGAGATGAAAAACAATTTAATATTTGATAATAATGATTTTATCTTTCAAATTAAAATAATTATTGATTAAAATAAAATATTTATTGTGATTATAATGACCCGTGAAATATAAATAATATTTGATACAATATAAAATGTATTTATATACATATGTAAATTTGAAATGAGTTATTTAATTGTAAATTGATAAATAGTTATACAATCTCAATTGTATTAAATAATCATGTATGTAAAAAGAAGAAAAAAATGGCTCGTATGATGAAGACAAAAAAGAAAATTTAGATGAAATAATGACTCGTGAGATAAAAAAAACTATTTCATATGATGTAAAATGTATTTAGATACCAATATGAAATTTAAAATGATATACTTAATTATAAAATAAAAAATAATCATATAAATTAAATTGTATTAAATTATTATATAAAAATAAAAAAATTGTGAGATGAAGAAATTATAAAATTAATATTTAAAAATAAGAATTTTGTCTATCAAATTAAGATAAATATTTATTAACATAAAAATAGAATTATATTGATAGTGACCCGTGAGATAAATATATTTTAATTTTATTAAAATATAAAAATAGATAATTAGTAATTACTGTGATAATAAATAAATAGAGAAAAAAAATTAAAAATAAAAGTGGAAAAGTGTGGGGAAAATATAAGAGAGATTTGAAATTTGAATGAAGAGAGAAAATGAGTGTATGTAATATTTAATTGTAATTTGAGAATAGGTGTATGTGTCATACATAGAGAGATTTAAGGATGTTTTAATTGTAATATTTGTTAATTATTATTTTGTTCATAATGTAATGTAAAAATATTTTGGTGCAATGACATAATTGACAAAACATACAATCTATTTTTGATAGTAGGTTGTGTGGATGTAGTTTTGATTAGGTTGAAATCCGTAACAATATGTTTGAAATGAGCTCTAAGTTATAGGATAGACTAATATATCATTTAATTAAAATGATTTTCATTGACTTATTCTTTTAATTAAAGAAAAAGTGAATGCTTTGATTGTTTACTTACCAATCATTCAATGTCATACTCATTATGAGTGTTGAAATATTTTATAATATAAATATTATATTTCAATAATTATCACATGAGTATATATATTTTAATTATATTAGTTATTTATCAAATTAAGAACCTTAATTAATTAAATGGTCAAATAAATTTAAAAGACTAATTAGATTTTTATTTAGTAATTAATTAATTGAATATGAGCTCAAATATGAGTGGATGTCAGGATGATCCATTTGAGAATAATGACAGCTATAATCAGCCATCACACTATAAATAGGTTATTGTCCCCAATATATCGTACACAATCAGTTTACCTCTTGTCTCGATCTGAAGAGTGTTCAAGATATTAGGAGTAGCGGTTGAGGAAGACTCACAAGCCAACAAGTGTCAGTCACTTGTCGCTACACTTTATGCCTTTTAAGATTACCGCCAACAAAACTTTCTGAATAAATTCATGTAATCTTGCAATCTCATCTAGGTATTCCTACAATCTCTTATCTTCTGCACTAAAGTATATTTCATAATATATAGAATATGTATATATGATTAATCATTATTGATTTAATTTCAACAATAAGTACTTACCAATCATTCAATGTCATACCAAAACATTTAAATGATCATTCTTGTAAATAAGTATATAAACATCTACATTTTAATTAATAATATCAAAATGCAATGTTGACTTGAATTATATAAACAATGTTGTTTAATTTGTTAAAAGAATTATGAATTACTAATTAGATATCAATCAAAATATCATCACAAATATATTGGTGTGACACATCTCTATTCTTGTATATTGGTGTGATAAGAAGGATGAAAAATAGATACAGTTGTGATAGTAAAAACTAAAACAAAAAAAATAATTTAATTCATATTATTAAGACTAAGAAAGAGCATAAGGATCAGCTAGGTAAATAACATCATGATAGAAATATGATTTTAAACTTCATTGCACCTTTACATCCATGATAGTGTTCGCTGTGGTTTCTGGCGAACAACCTCTGGTTAACCAATTTCTTCAGAAAACTGGGTTACTTGCAGGACCAACCAAACAAGTCCTGGGACACATGTGCACTTATTCTGTCGAACTGTTCTTAGTTTTTGTGATAAATTTATGGTTTGTTTTGTTAATACTGTCAAAGTGTTAAGAACTTTGATTTTACAAGTAAAGTAAAGTTTAAATTTAAAATGAAATAAAGTTGAAAGTTTTAAACAAAGATAAGAAGAAAATGTCGAAGGCTATAACTTGCAGAAAGCAGTAAATAAAGTTTAAAAATGACATAAACTTGAAGAATGAACAAGTAATTTAAATAACTTTGAAATATAAATGGTGTTCAAACGTACATGGTTCCAAATATCAAACTCATTTTCTCTCACACTGGATACTTAGAGTATTTTACAGGAATTTTTGTATCAATTTTCACACACCTATTCTAAACACAAACTATCCTATTTATATACAAACAAAATAACTGCTTAGAACGGAAAAACTATAACTAAATGACAAGTGTCAGCCTGCATGTAATTCTCTTCTCTGAAACTTCCATGTGTCCAACTGCCAAAGGTTACAACCTTTTGAATTTGAATTCCCTTCTTTGGTGACGAAACCTTGCACCCCTTCAATCTGTCGAAACCTTTTAAAGAAGAAACAACTCTTTCAGCATCTGCCAAACCCTGTCTTTTGTCAAAACCCTCTTCTGTCGAAACGTCGAAAGACAACTTTCTTCTGTCAAATACTTAGCTATAAATAACTTTCCAACTCACTCTGCCAGAACACTATTTCCCCTTCTGTCGAAATAGTAAAGTTTCTAAACCTTGTCAGCAATTCTTGAATTCTCTTTCTTTTATTATCCTTCGACAAAGATGACCTCAAGCTCTCAATTTCAGTCTGTCGAAATTATGGGTTTACAGATTGCCCCCCAGCAAAGATGTTTTCGACTATTCTTGGAGAAATATCTTTTGCTGTCGAAGTGACCTTTGACTTCCTGTCAGTCTCATTTATTGTAAAGTGATTTTGTTGAGTCCCAAGAAAACATCATGATTTCCACTTTATGAAAACGTCATGTCTAGCCCACGTTTTACACAATCTTCCATGACCCTATATTGTAGGTAAATCATGGCCTCCTAACAACTGCCACTTTCTAACTTCCACCAATGGATCAAAAATGCACGTCTCCACTTCCCAACTGAAAGTCTTTTTATTTTCCTTTTTTTTATTATTAGTCATTTATTTCATCTTCTATAAATACCAACTTCAACAACATTTCATACTTTTCACATTCTCAACTCTTCTCTTACCCAAACGTAAAACTCCATTTCAAGACCTATTCAAAGCTCCTGCTCCTTCAACCTTTTCATCAAATCAATAGCTCCTCCAAAGACTACTACTGGTCGCAGTGCAAAAAAGGCAAAGAAGACCATGGATCTTCCTCCTGCTCACATACTATCTGGGCCCATACAAATGCAGCAACAACAGTACTTTCCAGAACCCCCAAATGAAAGGGAAAAAGAAAGCATTTACAGGTCTCAGGTAATGATTCCCATCTCTGTTTCTGGTGTCCATCATGCTATGTTAGGTCCTATTTTTGATCCCACTGTTGATCCTAACCGTTTGAAAGAATTTTATCCCTGTTATTCTGCTTCTAAACCTATAGCTGCTAGCAGAAACCCTAAACCTGTCGAAACCTCATCCAAAGAACCTGAAATCCTCATGGCTTCGACAGAGATAGATCTGTCTTACCTAAACCAAACTAGGATTTTTAGGAGTCCCCCTTTGACGAAAGATCCCTCCGACTACTTAGCGTGGCTCACTAGGGTCGAAAAAGCCAAAGAAAAGTTTTGGAAGAAAACTGGAATTTATGACCTGATCCAACTGTCGAAGGAGGGTCCCCGTTATTGCCAAAACATGCTGTTAGCCTCTTTGTACTTTTAGGATAGTACTTACAATACTTTCCATTTACCCTGTGGAATGATGACTCCTACCCTATTCGACATAGCAGCCATAACTGGCCTTAGTCCTTTAGGAGAAATCTTTAACCCTGAACACTTAAACAAGGATCCCATAGGCTTCGACACAAAGCATGCTGGGTATTCTGTTTTCATCACTCATCACCAAGGTGAAGACAATGAAGAAGTCTCCGACAGAGAGCATATTGCTTTCCTTACCCTATGGTTAGCCAAATTTGTTTTCTGTACTAGGTCCCTTCAGGTAGCCAGAAGTTACATCATTATGGCCAATCAACTTCATAATGGAGTTGCATTCTGCCTGAGTGAGCTACTTTTGGCAAACCTCTATGAATCCTTGAGCGAAAGTGTAAGTAACCTCAAAACCCTTAAGGACAAAGGTAACATTAGTCTTACAGGCCCTTTCTGGCTCCTACAACTATGGTTGAATGCAACCTTTGAAACCTTCATCCCCATCAAAATGCCAGTTGTCGAAGAGGCAGTAAAAGAAAGGCGTGTCGAATGGCCTAGGTTGGTTCAACTGACCCCTACTGATGATAACATAAGCCTTCGACAAGCATTCACTGGCTACATCATGATGTTCGCCAAACGCTACAAATTTACTCCTCCCATGGCACCATTTGCCAGCAGACTTGTAGGTCCCAGGTGGTTTACCAGACAACTCCCAGTGGAGAACCAGAAAGACGAAGATTCCTATATATCCATTTGGGAAGCTTTCCTCATGCCAAGGCACTTTTTCTCCCACCATAGTCTCAACAACACTAAGGTGTCCCTCGTTGTTTACCAACCCAATATGGTGGCTAGGCAATTTGGATTAATTCAGACGAAGACGAAGCCTATTTATCATAAGAAAGGCGCTATTATATTCTATAACTCATTTCAAAACTTCGACAAAAGTTTGGAGCTATACAACAAGTTTTTCGACTCATCTTTGGAAGTTTATCCCACCATCTTTCAACCAAACTTCCTCTGTACTGAAGAATTCGACGTTTGGTGGAAGGAATATTATATCAACAAATTCTTCGACGTAGCAACCTTCACTACTCTCCTGACGAATGCTTTTACTTTTGTGCAGGATAAGAAGAAAAAAGGTACAGACAAACACATTAAAGAGATTCAAAAGTTTCAAAAATATTTTGAAACTATTTACAGGCCCAATGATCTTCGTCGAACCATAAGTGAAGCAGCAGTAACTCTAAAACAAAAGTTTACAGAAAAATTGGATAAGTTGGGGGTGCCTTCGTCTCTCCCACCACATGCACGTTACAACTTTGCATTCACAACTTTTCCTCCAAAATTCCCTCCACTCCCTTCTGCAGAATTTAGTGTGGCTTTGAGCCCTCCATTTCCAGATTGGTTTGTGTGTGGATCTGATTTAAAACTGCTTCGCGAATCCAGCAAGAAACTTGCCGAACGAGTGGTTCCGACGAAGTATCACCTGGGCAACTTCACTGGGCACCTTCATGTTGGGATAGAACATATTAGTGTCGAAGAACCCATCCTTGAAGGTGTCTAAGAAATTACATTACTCTTTTTAATTCTAACTCCTTTTATTTTCATATCAATGTTCATGCAATTTTTCTCTTTCAGCTGTCAGAATTGTCAAGAAAGCTACTGGCGAAGGAACTTCTTTTAAGACAGTCGAAAAATCTCCCACAACCACCAAGAAGGTTTCGACAAATAGAGAACACCTTCTTATTCATGCTTCT
This sequence comes from Lathyrus aphaca, assembly GCA_963966055.1. Lineage (NCBI taxonomy): Eukaryota > Viridiplantae > Streptophyta > Magnoliopsida > Fabales > Fabaceae > Lathyrus > Lathyrus aphaca. Next base: position 11,232,457 of record OZ014524.1, on the reverse strand, counting down.
CAATATTTATACTGAATGCCTCTTCTTTTTCTGCAGGTCACTCGTACACCAGCTAAGAAAAGAAAACAAGAGGAAAAGGAGACCAGTGTCGAAGAGTCTGAGGATGAATCCCCTGAACCTCAACCCTTGAAAAGAAACAAAGGTCTGAGAATAAAAACAGTGGCATCTCAAAGATCCATAGTTCACAGACGAACTCCCCCTGCAAGTCCAATCAACAAAATTCCCTCAAGGAGTGAAAGAAGTGGAGACTCAAGTGTCCATACTGAGATTCCTCAGGTATTTACTTCGACCAACAACACTCCTAGTCTTGACTGCATATATCCTTATCTCATACTTCTCTTTTATGTTCTCTGTAGGTTGTCATTGATGTCGAAGAGACTTCCACAATCCAAGAAGAAAATGTCCCTTCTAACTCTGAAAAGACTCTGGCTGAAAGGCTTCAAGATGATGCCACTCCAGATGCAGGTGTCCATGGACCTCAAACTTTGGATGAATTCAACCTCAGTGATTCTGAATCTTCTGGCAACAATTCTCCCTTTCGACCAGACTCCACTGCAGAAGAAAAGATAACTCCAGAGCAAGATGCACCACTTCAAACACCAGCTGCTGTACCAGAAACTGACGAAGATGCTCTTGGTCAGGATGTACAAGTTCAAGATCCAACTGACACCACAACCGTTGACAAAGAGAATGTCGAAGAAGAGGTCACTCTGTCGAATCAACCAGGAGTCAACTTAAGCTTTGGAGGAACTTCTCAAAACGTTCCTTCTTCATCCAAAGTTCCTGCAGAAACCTCTTTGGGTACTGATTCGACGAGCTTGTCACACGAAGAGATTGAAAGCTTGAAAGTCAGAAAACCTTTGGAATATTTAAAAGCCTTACTCAACTCCAGGTATAACTTCCAAGACTCCTCTCCCAGTGGTTCGACAGCTTCAGGGGCCACTTCTGACATCCAACCCATCAGTGTCATTATGGATGAGATCAAAGCAAAAATCCTTGGGGTGGACCTGTTTGAGATCTTGGATGAGAATGCTTCTGCCCAGTATGATCTGAAGAAACTCTTGAAAAGAGCCAATTTGTTGGAGGCTTCGACTGAAGAAAGCTGTTTGGTTATGGACTTGATGTCCTTAATTGATTCTGTGAGTGCTGATTTGGTTCGTCAGAAGGAATTTTCTCAGAATATTACAGCCAAATCTGAAGAGCAAGTTTCAGAATGGAATATAGTGGCGTCTTCGACAGAAAAAATCTCAGAACTGAATAAGCTTTCTGACGAATACACCAAGGCTGCTGCTGAGTGTGAAAACAACATTCAGGCCTATCAAGCTCAAATTGCTGATCTTCAGAAGAAAATCCTCCAAGAAAAGGAACGCCAGGCCTCTCTCCAACAGCCCAATCAAGAGGCAATCGACAGCGAACTCCAGAAGGGTCTACAACATGCAGAATCAGCCCAACAACTCCACAGGGAGATTGAAGAACTGACTGTCAGTAAGAGTCTCTGCGAGCGTCGAATTCAGCTTCAGAAGAAAAAGTTCGACGAACTCAAAGCTACCTTCTTTCGACAGTAGTTTGTAATAGGACTTAGGAAAATTTATTTGTTTAAGAATACTTTCTTTTAGCAATTTCATATGTAATGCTATTTCACGCCATCTGTTTGGCGAAGACAAGTTTTATTTGCAATTTCAATTTATTCCTATTTTTATTTCCTGCAATGTTGGTTTATACTTTTTCAAGTACTTTCCATTCATTTTCAGCACTCTTCTGTCTTTTCCTAATTCTTCGACTTCGTATGCACCATTTGAAAAAACTCTTAGAATTTTGAAAGGTCCTTCCCATTTAGGGGACCATTTTCCCATCACTCTGTCTTTCTTCTCCATGGGCAAGATCACTTTCCAAACTAAATCATTTACTAAAAAGGCTTTGAATTTTACTTTTTTGTTATAAAACTTTTCTACTCTCTCTTTCTGCCTTTTTATTAATTCTAAAGCATGCAACCTTTCTTCATCTAAATCAACCAACTCATCCATCATCATACTCCAGTAGATTTCAGATGGAATCTCATGATGTCTTTGAACTCGTATTGACTGTAAATAGATTTCGACTGGCAACACTGCATCATGTCCATAGGTTAATTTAAATGGGGTAGAATTAGTTGCCTCCTTAGGGGATGTTCGACAAGCCCAAAGGATTTGATCCAGAGTCTTATGCCAATTTCTGGGTTTTTTACCCACATGCTTCTTTATCAGGTTTATTACTACTTTGTTGGCTGCTTCGACCTGACCATTTGCTTGGGCATAATAGGGTGTCGAAGTCAACAACTTAAAACCTGTTTCTTTTGCAAATGCCTGCATATTTCTGCCAGTAAACACAGATCCTTGGTCAGTGGTTATAGTCTCCGGTATTCCAAATCTATACATTATGTGTTTCTGGATGAAGTCTATGACTGCTTCCTGATCTACATTCGTCAATGGTATGGCTTCAATCCACTTAGTGAAGTAGTCTACCCCAACTAAAATGTACTTCTGCCCTTTTGAAGAGGCTGGTCGAATTTCACCAATTAAATCTAAAGCCCATCCTCTAAATGGCCAAGGCTTTATAATGGAATGTAACTCATTTGCTGGTACATGAGGTATGCCTGCATGAATTTGACATTCCTGACAACCCTTTGCAAATTCGACACAATCTTTCAACATGGTTGGCCAATACATTCCTTGTCGAAATAGCAGCCATTTCATCTTATGCCCTGCTTGGTGTGCACCACATGCACCACTGTGTACATTCGACAAAGCTATATAAGCTTCAGTCTCTCCTAGGCACTTTAGTAGAACTCTTTCTGCAGTCTTTTTAAACAATTCATTTCCAAAGAGCACATAACTTATAGCTCTATACTTTATCTTTCTTTCGACTGTCTGGTTTGGATTTTGTAAATAATCTCTGATAGGTTTTCTCCAATCTCCTACCCCTAGATTATCTATATAAAAAATCTCAAAGTTTTCTTCATCACCATATCCCAATCTTATTGCCTTCAAATCAGATGGGGACAGCCTGGTGGATAAAACTTTCCCTCTCACTTCGACAACTTGCATCAGATTTTCCTTTGACACTTTATATCCTGAAGCCAATTGAGCCAGGTCATTTGCTTCCTGATTTTCTAATCTGGGAATGTGTCTAAAGACTACACTGTCGAATCTCTTGAGGAGTCTGTTGGCTATCACAAAGTACATGATCAAATTTTCTTTGACACATTTGTACTCTTTCGTCAGTTGTTTTATCACCAACTCAGAGTCACCCATTATTTCGACCTCTGTTGCCCCCAATTCCAACAAAATTTCAAGTCCAGCAATTAAAGCTTCATATTCTGCCTCATTATTTGAACATAACCCTTCTATTTTGTACTTGAATTTTGTTGGAATTTTATTGGGAGAAATAATTAATACCCCAACACCTGTTCCATTTTTATGACTGGAACCGTCGAAATATAATTTCCAGGGCTCTCTTTCGACATAATTAGTCTCATCTCCAAGTATGGAGTGATCAGCTATAAAGTCAGCAACTACTTGTCCTTTAACAGCTTTTAGAGGCATATATTTTAAAGAATATTCAGTCAAGGCTAAAGCCCATTTTCCGATTCGACTATGTAAAATAGACTTAGATAACATATGCTTTATTACGTCGAAATGAGAAGATATATGTACATCAATGGGTTTTATATAATGCTTCAATTTTGTACAAGAGAAATATACACATAAACATAATTTCTCTATCATACTGTATCTAGTTTCAGCATCATTTAAGACTCTGCTGAGATAATAAATGGCTCTTTCGACGCCATGTTCATCTTCTTGACAAAGCATGCTTCCTAATGTTCTGTCAGATGCTGATATGTAAAGCCTCATGCTTCTTTTTCGACAAGGAGATATTAAAACTAGAGGATTTGCCAGATACTCCTTGATCTTGTCGAAAGCATCTTGCTGTTCTTGCCCCCAAGTGAAGCCCTCCTTCTTCAGTCGAAGCAGAGGTGAGAAGGCCTGTGTCTTTCCACTAAGGTTGGAGATAAACCTTCTGAGAAAGTTGATTTTCCCTAGTAGAGATTGTAATTCCTTCTTTGTCGATGGCGCTTTTGCTTCCATTATGGCCTTAGCTTTGTTTTCATTAATTTCAATCCCTTTCTTGTGGACCACAAAGCCTAAGAAGTCCCCAGCCTGCACACCAAAAGCACATTTAAGAGGATTCATTTTCAAACCAAACTTCCTCATCCTTTCGAAGGACTGTCGAAGATGGTTAATATGGTCTGAGCCTGAGGCAGATTTAATCACAATATCGTCTATATAAATTTGCATAAATGTTTCAATGAAATCATGAAAAATATAATTCATGGCCCTTTGGTAAGTAGCTCCAGCATTTTTTAAACCAAAAGGCATGACCACCCACTCATATGTTCCTATTGCTCCTGGACAACGAAAAGCTGTTTTTGGAACGTCTTCTTCAGCAATGAAAATCTGGTTATAACCAGAATAGCCATCAAGCATACTTAAATACTCATGGCCTGCTGCAGAATCTACTAGCATTTCTGCTACTGGCATGGGATATTCATCCTTAGGGGTAGCTGAGTTTAGATCTCTAAAATCAATGCATACCCTCAGTTTGCCATTTTTCTTAATCACAGGAACAATATTAGCAATCCATTCGACATACCTTGTTGTACGGATGAATTTGCATTTTAGAAGCCTTTCGACTTCTTCTTTGATTTTCGACAGAATTTCAGGTGCAAAGCGTCTGGGAGTCTGCTTTATTGGCTTTTTCCCTTCCAGTATTGGCAACTTCAGTTCAACCAAATTTCTGTCTAAACCAGGCATTTCGTCATAATCCCATGCGAAGCAGTCTTTAAACTCATTCAGCAGTTGGATCATTTCGCCTCTGAGTTGAGGATTCATCTTGGCACTGATGTAAGTTGGCCTTTTCTCTTCCCCCAGTCCTAGATTAATCTCCTTCAAAGGATCTTGTGCCACCATCTTCATGTTGGTTGGTGATGGATCCTTTTCAAACCCCAAGGGTTCGTCATCATAAATGGCATCAAGTCTTTGACTCTGCCATTCGCCATTAGAATCTTCTTCTACACTTTGCTTTGTATGTTGTTCCTCCATGTTTTCTTGAGGATGTTGTTCTTCGACAACTGGAGTGCTGGCTTCAACAGCCATATTTCTAACTTCAACCTCAAGGGCCGTTTTGAGTTGTTTTTCGGCTATATAAGCCGAAATCCTTTCCATTGCTGAAACTTCAGTCATTTTCACTGAATTCACTCCCCCATCCAGTTGGGTTGACATGGGCAGTTCCCCAAGTGTAATTTGTCTCCCCAATTATTTCTTTATCCCACTAGAAACCATGCGTAGGATGGAGGTACATGGAACAGTAAGCATTGTCGGAAGTTGTTAGGTCGAAAGCAGCAGGATTGCATGGTGCTATATGGGCCAGGTTCTTGTCGAAGTTACGACTAGTGACATTGTTCACATCAGCTGTGAAGTAACTCTGATCTGCTTCTATGTTTTCGACAATCCCATCCGGCCTCCAGATTGCTATCCTTTGATGCATGGAGGATGGCACAGCCCCAATCCCATGGATCCATTCTCTTCCCAACAGTAAGTTGTAATTTGCCTTTGATGCTATTACCACAAACATTGTAGGCCTGGTAATGGATCCTACAGTAAAGTTCAGTTGTATTACTCCCAGTGTTGTCCCTACTTTACCTTCATAGTTGGACAACACCATATTGTGAGGTTTAGTGTCGGAGTCATCTTTTCCAATCCTCTTTATCATGTAATGAGGAATTAAATTTACAGCTGCTCCACCATCTATCAGAATTTTGTTGACCCCCACGTTTTCTACCTTTCCTTTTATGAAGAGAGGCTTTAAGTGAGCCTTCATTGCATCATCTGGCTTTTCGAAGAAAGCATTTTGCTCTTCGACACAGCCATTGTTCATTATGTAGTAGCATACAGGCTTCAGGCCTATGCTGTCATCTGCCATGTCATCCTCTTCGTCTTCGACTTCCATTATCCTGTCATAGTCTCTGGGCAGCACAGAAACCACATTGCAGGTTACGTCGAAGGAGGCATCTGATTCCGAACTAAAGTCATCTGTAACTTCTTCGTCCACTGGCATTTTGTTGTTTGTTTTCTGCATTTCTGTGGTGTTACTAGATTCATTCTTCTGAGGGGTTTCTTCTTTTGCCAAAGGTCTCCCCTTGCTTGTAATCTGCACATACTTGCTTGATTCAGCTTCCTTCTGCCCAACCCTTTTGTGTCCGACAGTTTCTTTTTCAATTTTCTTTTGCCTTTGGAATCTTCTCCATTGGGACCTGGACATAGGGTTCTTCCCTTTGTAGTTCTCAGAGACGTACTTTGGCTTTGCCTCCCTTTTAACTTCCATTGAGGGTCCCCTGTTCACTTCAAAACTCTTCCATCTCTTCTGACCTTGGGCATCCCTTATAGGCTGAACCCATTTGTCATCATTTGGCCTGTTGGATGGTTTGTAAGTGTTGAAACTTCTTTCTCCCACTCCTTGGATGTGATGTTTTCCTTTTCTTGGGTCGAACCTTTCGTTTCTGGTTGGTGGGATTGTCCCCCAATTTCTTTTCCTCTGGGTCTTCTCTGCTGCTTCTAAGTCATCAGCTGCTTTCCTGTCGAACACAGCACTGCATCTTGGGCAAAGCATAACTTCTGCGTTCTTCCTTTGACACCTCTGGATGAATTCGACAAGACTTTCATTCTCTTCTGGATAAACCAACTTCTGATGCTTTTCCTGACGTTTCTTTCCTTTGTTGGTATCTGGTCCTACCTTTTGGGTGATTTCCACCATATGAATCCCAGCATTCTGTTCAGTTGTAATCTTTAATTTGTTCATTTTTTCGACTAGCATCATTTCCTCTGGAATATTCTCCTTTGACTGATTCACACTGCCTTTTGGGTGTAAACCCTTATAGATGTATTTGCAGCAGTGTGCAACACTTTCGACAGGATGTTCTTCAGTTCTGATGGTACCACTGTTTATTGGTTCGACAGTAAGGGAATTTTCATTAGTCCCTGATGTCTTGATCTCATCATGGTCAAGGCCCTCAGTGGCCTCTTTTTGGACAGTGAGTGTTTTGTTATCCTCCTCTTTGTCATCATCTTTGAAAGAATCTCCCCATCCTGTGGGTTTGATTTTGTCGATATCTGTTTTGGAGCTTGGTGGTGCTGAATATTTCACCATGAAATCGAACTTCCCATTCGACTCTCCTAGAGTGTCCCAGATCACCCCCTGCTCAGCATCTCTTTCATAGTTTTTCTTGTCGAAGCTTCTTCCCACTTTGATTGTATTTCTTTCGTCGAAACCTTCAGTAGTTTCAATGGCATTCTCACTGTCGAAGTCTTCAGAAACTTTGACTTCTTTTTCCTCAGCCTGGTCAGCAAGATCATCACCTTCTTCCACCACATTTACATGGGTGTCGAAACCTTCAGCAGCTTCTATCATGGTGAAGTTGGTGTCGAAGCTTTCAGTGACTTCTACCATTTCAAAACTTTCCTCTGCCATGATCTCCATTTCGACCACATTTACCATTTCTAGTTCAGCATAATTGGCTTCCACAACCTGCATGGGATTGGAGTCAATCCTCATCTGTTGCTTGACTTTGTCTCCAAACTTCAACCTTCCATTTTGGATTGCATTCTGGACAAGATCCCTGAAAAGGTAACATTGAGAAGTTTTATGACCCAAGAAATTATGGTATTTACAAAAACCTCTCTTTTTCTGTTGGTCTACAGGAGGCTCCTTAGTGCCTGCTGGTTTTATTAACTGACCATCTTTGACTAATAAATCAAATATTTCATCACATTTGGTGATGTCGAATGTATAGGTTCTTTTAGGGAACCTGTCATTCTTTTCCACTTCGACTGGATTTTTTCCATTCGACGGGGCTAAAACTTTACAAGAATATGGAGGGCCTTGTTTTAATTCTGCCAGATTAATTTCTTGCTGGTCGAAATTGATTGGTTCGTTTTCGTCATAGTCATCTTCTTGTACTATTCCTACATAGGCCACTCTTTCCTTCTTGTTTTTATTTGATCTAAATTTTTCATTTTTTAGTCTTTCTATTTGCCTCACTCTGTCTGCCAGTTGTGCCATGTCTCTCAAGTATTGGGTATCCAATTTTTTCCTTATGGAATAATCTAGACCCCCTGCAGCCATTTCGACTAGTTCTTGTTCCGGCACTTGCGTAAAGCATCTGGCTTTTAACAATCTAAACCTATTCAAATAGTCATCTATAGGTTCAGAAAATTTTCTTTTAACACTTGCCAACTCTTTCAAACTTATCTTGGTTTGTCCCATATAAAATTGTTCATGGAACAATCTTTCTAATTGGGTCCAAGTGAAGATTGAAGTTGCAGGAAGAGATGTAAACCAAGTGAAAGCATTTTTTGTCAAAGAACTTGGGAAATATTTCATCCTTAGGTTCTCATTATTAGCAATCTCTCCTGCCTCTATCAAATAACGTGCTACGTGTTCTATGGTGGACTCACTAGTATCCCCTGAGAATTTTGTGAATTTGGGGACTTTCCACCTTGGTGGTAACTCTTGTTGCAAGACAAATTCAGACAGGGGGGAAGTATAACTAGGCCTTTGTAATCCTATGTTTACTCCATTTTGTGCCATTATTCTCTCAACCATGGTGGCAATATTATTTTCGACAGGCATGTTATTGTAACGCATTCTCTGCTGTAATATTTCATCAGCATTTTGGTTTCTCTGGACTATTATTCTCCTTGGTTCCTGTCGGATAGGCTCTTCTACATTTGGCTGTTCGACTATCACCTCTTGCCCCCTGGGATTTTCATGAGGGTTTCCTAAGGGCCTTTGGTTTATAGTAAGTTCTTCTTCGACAGCCCTATTGGCAGGATTCTGATTTAATTGCATTCTTTGTTGTGCTTGAGGGACTCCAAAAAAATCAGCAATGCGCGCCATCTGTTCTGCCAATATTTGGTTAGTTTGTGTAGTGTTTTGTATCAAGGGATTGAACACTTCTCCCATTTGTTGTGTCAAAGCCTGCACCATATCATGATTGCTTTCATCCATCTGTTGACGAATTACTTGTGCAGAATGGTTTGTCATGGTGGGCATATGGAAACCTGGTGGAATTTGATTCATTCTATTTCCATTTCCACCATATCCTGATCCCTGCAATGGCGATGACACTTGAACCATAGCATCAGAGAATAATGGTGACGAATTATGTAGGCTTGCCATCATTGAAGTTGGCATTCCATACGGTTGTTCCCTCCCAGTCAAAGGCTGAGAATAATTCAGATATGGCCTGAATTTATTTCCCCCAGGGGGAGGGGTTCCAAGGGGTCTGGCGTGTCCCATGGTGGAAGAACTAGGCGCATTGTGGGATCCTGAACCCGTTGGTATGGAATCCCCAAAAGGAGGCCTAATTTGTTCTAAAACAGGGCCAGACGCTGGTATCGTTCCTGACGAAGGGATAGGATTGGAAACTGGAATTGTTTCGTCAGGATTGTTTGAAGCATTTGGCAAGTTAGCCATCTTTCTTCTTCTTGTTCTCTTAGGTCTCTCTACGTCAGTTACAGCTAGTTTACCGCTTCTAAGAATCATGATAGAAATATGATTTTAAACTTCATTGCACCTTTACATCCATGATAGTGTTCGCTGTGGTTTCTGGCGAACAACCTCTGGTTAACCAATTTCTTCAGAAAACTGGGTTACTTGCAGGACCAACCAAACAAGTCCTGGGACACATGTGCACTTATTCTGTCGAACTGTTCTTAGTTTTTGTGATAAATTTATGGTTTGTTTTGTTAATACTGTCAAAGTGTTAAGAACTTTGATTTTACAAGTAAAGTAAAGTTTAAATTTAAAATGAAATAAAGTTGAAAGTTTTAAACAAAGATAAGAAGAAAATGTCGAAGGCTATAACTTGCAGAAAGCAGTAAATAAAGTTTAAAAATGACATAAACTTGAAGAATGAACAAGTAATTTAAATAACTTTGAAATATAAATGGTGTTCAAACGTACATGGTTCCAAATATCAAACTCATTTTCTCTCACACTGGATACTTAGAGTATTTTACAGGAATTTTTGTATCAATTTTCACACACCTATTCTAAACACAAACTATCCTATTTATATACAAACAAAATAACTGCTTAGAACGGAAAAACTATAACTAAATGACAAGTGTCAGCCTGCATGTAATTCTCTTCTCTGAAACTTCCATGTGTCCAACTGCCAAAGGTTACAACCTTTTGAATTTGAATTCCCTTCTTTGGTGACGAAACCTTGCACCCCTTCAATCTGTCGAAACCTTTTAAAGAAGAAACAACTCTTTCAGCATCTGCCAAACCCTGTCTTTTGTCAAAACCCTCTTCTGTCGAAACGTCGAAAGACAACTTTCTTCTGTCAAATACTTAGCTATAAATAACTTTCCAACTCACTCTGCCAGAACACTATTTCCCCTTCTGTCGAAATAGTAAAGTTTCTAAACCTTGTCAGCAATTCTTGAATTCTCTTTCTTTTATTATCCTTCGACAAAGATGACCTCAAGCTCTCAATTTCAGTCTGTCGAAATTATGGGTTTACAGATTGCCCCCCAGCAAAGATGTTTTCGACTATTCTTGGAGAAATATCTTTTGCTGTCGAAGTGACCTTTGACTTCCTGTCAGTCTCATTTATTGTAAAGTGATTTTGTTGAGTCCCAAGAAAACATCATGATTTCCACTTTATGAAAACGTCATGTCTAGCCCACGTTTTACACAATCTTCCATGACCCTATATTGTAGGTAAATCATGGCCTCCTAACAACTGCCACTTTCTAACTTCCACCAATGGATCAAAAATGCACGTCTCCACTTCCCAACTGAAAGTCTTTTTATTCCTTTTTTTTTATTATTAGTCATTTATTTCATCTTCTATAAATACCAACTTCAACAACATTTCATACTTTTCACATTCTCAACTCTTCTCTTACCCAAACGTAAAACTCCATTTCAAGACCTATTCAAAGCTCCTGCTCCTTCAACCTTTTCATCAAATCAATAGCTCCTCCAAAGACTACTACTGGTCGCAGTGCAAAAAAGGCAAAGAAGTAAAATGGGTTTTAATAAAAAAATAAAAAAGTAAAATTACTCTATTCTTCAACATAGGTTTTAATAATCATTTAAAGGAATGTACAAAAGGTCTATAAAAAAACATATTTTGAAGAATTTTTTTTAAAAGTCATATTGACTAAATATTTTATTTCTAATTAATTAAATAATTTATAAGATATTGTACTAAATTCTGCAGATGTAACAAAAACAAACCTTTGAAATAGGAAACAAACAAACAAATTATTCAATCCAATACTATTTTCATTTGATTGAATTCAATATATAATTAAATTAAGTGACTTTCGAAAATCTATTTTACATCTCTATATACAAAATCGGTTAAATTAAATTAAACTAATATTCAAATTCAAATTTAAATTTAAATTACTTAAGATAACATCTATATATATATATATATATATATATATATATATATATATATATATATATATATATATCAGTGAGTTACATTCTTCACCTTTCAATTTTTGTTTTCTCTCCCTCTTCTACGACACAACCATCTTCTCTTTCAGTTGTCTCTCCACTAGGACGTAATTATGGGCAAAAGCATGTTTTCCGAAACAAATCCACCACCTCAACCACCTGTCGAGATTCCTACTTTAGAATTAACACCAGCTCAACCATGTGTTGAAACTCCTATTACTGAAGAGAATCTATTTCCACCAGAAATCCCTACTTTAGAACTATTTCCACTTCAAAGTACTGTTTCAGAACCGGTTCAGAGTGTTGTTCCAGAACCAGAATCGGTTCAGAATCTTATTCTGAACATGTTTCCTAAACCAATCCCGCCATCTCAACCACCAGCTCTAAGTTATGTTCTAGAACCAATTCAGAATTCGAATCTAGAACCGACATTGTTTCAGTTTCACAGTCTGTTTCCTCAATCAATCCCACCACCTCAACAACCAATCTTGCATTCGCCTCCTCCTTCTCCACCTCTTATCCGTCCTGGAAAACGCGCTCGTTATGAGCAACAACGTCAAAAAACAGATACTATTGATGCACCTTTCTTATGGGCTACTAATCGTAGAGCAAGGGTTCACAGTTTCCATTATCTTAGTCAACATGAAATCTTTGATATCAAAGGAGATATTGAGTGCAAGAAATGCGAAAGGAAGTTCGAAATATCATTTGACGTGAGAGACAAGTTTCCTGAAATCTACGACTATATTTTGAATAACAGGCAAGACATGAATGAGAGGGCGCCACTAAAGATATGGATGAATCCAATATTGTCGGACTGTGTGCATTGTAATAAGAAAACTGTGTGAAGCCAATAATTGCAGAAAAGAAAAAGAAGATCAATTGGTTGTTTTTATTTCTGGGACAAATGCTTGGCTGCTGCAATATCACACAGTTGAAATATTGCTGCAAATACAATAACAAGCATCGAACCGGCGCGAAAGATAGAGTTCTTTATTCAACATATCTTGTACTCTGCAATCAACTCCGACATTTCAATATTTCTTGATCATTCACCTGTTTACCTGTTTCTGTTAGTTTTATGGCTTTATTTTGAACAATATTATTATGTTTCTAATTAGTCTTATTTTTTTAATACACCTATTAAAATTTTTGTGCGTGAAGGTATGCAATTTATTTTAAGGGTTTAACTTTTATAGTTTCAGTTTAATTTCTGTGATATGAATATTGAGTCATTTTTAATTTCCACTTAATTTTTGTTCGATTGTATTCTTTTATTATAATTATTATTTGCTTGCTTTAACTTTTACATGTATCTATTTTTCTATTTCTAATTAGTTTTTTGAGTCGATATTATATATAAGGGACGATATTATATATAAATCATGTTCCTCAATGTTTTAATATGTATTAATTTTTGTACTTGATTTCAATATTAAGAATGTTAATTTTAGATTTTACATTTTAATTTGTATTAATTCTGTACTTGAATTTAAATATTCAAAAGGTTAATTTTAGTTTTTTTTTTCAACTACATACATAAGGGTTTGAACACACAATTTTTTTTATTTACGTAAAATTTCAACAACTAAATTAATAAATAAAAAAACTGACCATAAATTTGTTGGAGGTTAATTCCTACAATTTGACATTTTCTCTTACCCTACCCCACCTATTCTAAAAACTATTTACCTCACGTATGTCTCGTAAACCTGATTATAACTACTAGTTTTTTTAATAAGCAATAGAGTAATCCATTAATGAAGCACAATGGACACTACAACAATATACAAAGAAAACAGCTCCAAAGAGCAACCAACCAAAAAACAAACCACGCAAACCTTCCCTATAAAAATTCTAGGGATTGTTTATACCATTCATAAAAATAATATTTGATTTTTTCTCGAAGAAACGTCTAACCAACACAAAAAACATATAAAATTATATGAAAAATGGTTTTGCTATCCGCTATAACATTGTTGGAGTTTTTTTAGGAGAACTAGTAAGATATCCATGCGGTACAATTATTTAATACGATATAAAATAAATTTAAATGTAGATTTAAATTTGGAACGTCATAAAATATATAAAATATGTATTTAAATTTAAAATTAATTTAAAATGAATAATAATTATATAAATTCAATTGTATTAAAATGCAAATAGAAAAAAAGTACTCGTGAGATGAAAAACAATTTAATATTTGATAATAATGATTTTATCTTTCAAATTAAAATAATTATTGATTAAAATAAAATATGTATTGTGATTATAATGACCCGTGAAATATAAATAATATTTGATACAATATAAAATGTATTTATATACAAATGTAAATTTGAAATGAGTTATTTAATTGTATATTGACAAATAGTTATACAATCTCAATTGTATTAAATAATCATGTATGTAAAAAGAAGAAAAAAATGGCTCGTAAGATGAAGACAAAAAAGTAAATTTAGATGCAATAATGACTCGTGAGATAAAAAAAACTATTTCATGTGATGTAAAATGTATTTCGATACAAATATAAAATTTAAAATGATATACTTAATTATAAAATAAAAAATAATCATATAAATTAAATTGTATTAAATTATTATAAGAAAAAAATTATGAGATGAAGAAAGTATAAAATTAATATTTAAAAATAAGAATTTTGTCTATCAAATTAAGATAAATATTTATTAATCTAAAAATAGAATTATATTGATAGTGACCTGTGAGATAAATAAATTTTAATTTTATTAAAATTGAAAAATAGATAATTAGTAATTATTGTGATAATAAATAAATAGAGAAAAAAAATTAAAAATAAAAGTTGAAAAGTGTGGGAAAAATATAAGAGAGATTTGAAATATGAATGAAGATAGAAAATGAGTGTATGTTATATTTAATTGTAATTTGAGAAAAGGTGTATGTGTCATACATAGAGAGATTTAAGGATGTTTTAATTGTAATATTTGTTAATTATTATTTTGTTCATAATGTAATTTAAAAATATTTTGGTGAAATGACATAATTGACAAAACATACAATCTATTTTTGATAGTAGGTTGTGTGGATGTAGTTTTGATTAGGTTGAAATCCATAACAATATGTTTGAAATGAACTCTAAGTTATAGGATAGATTAATATATCATTTAATTAAAATGATTTTCATTGACTTATTCTTTTAATTAAAAGAAAAAGTGAATGCTTTGATTGTTTACTTACCAATCATTCAATGTCATACTCATTATGAGTGTTGAAATATTTTATAATATAAATATTATATTTCAGTAATTATTACATGAGTATATATATTTTAACTATATTAGTTATTTATCAAATTAAGAACCTTAATTAATTAAATGGTCAAATAAATTTAAAAGACTAATTAGATTTTTATTTAGTAATTAATTAATTGAATATGAGCTCAAATATGAGTGGATGTCACGATGATCCATATGAGAATAATGACAACTATAATTAGCCATCACACTATAAATAGGTTATCGTCCCCAATATATCGTACACAAGCAGTTTACCTCTTGTCTCCATCTGAAGAGTATTCAAGATATTAGGAGTACCGGTTGAGGAAGACTCACAAGCCAACAAGTGTCAGTCACTTGTCGCTACACTTTATGCCTTTTAAGATTACCGCCAACAAAACTTTCTGAATAAATTCAGGTAATCTTGCAATCTCATCCAGGTATTCCTACAATCTCTTATCTTCCGCACTAAAGTATATTTCATAATATATAGAATATGTATATATGATTAATCATTATTGATTTAATTCCAACAATAAGTACTTACCAATCATTCAATGTCATACCAAAACATTTAAATGATCATTCTTGTAAATAAGTATATAAACATCTACATTTTAATTAATAATATCAAAATGCAATGTTGACTTGAATTATATAAACAATGTTGTTAAATTTTTTAAAAGAATTATGAATTACTAATTAGATATCAATCAAAATATCATCACAAATTCGCAAATGAAAAAGAAATAAATTAACCTTAAAATATATATTTTAGAATTTTTAGTATTATCATTGAAATAAATAAATAAATAATTTTAAATATTGTGTTATATTTGTAAAGGAATTCTCCTATGGCGATGTCTAGAAGACGTCCAAGGAAAGGTGACGATAACATTTTGTCCAAAGGGAGGTATCACTTCACCCCCAACGTTTTCCTATCGTCCATTCGTGGAAATGTGGGAAAAGGCATTTTTTAGGAAGAGAGAAGATAGGGTCATTAACTCACTACTACAAATAATACATATAAGAACGGTTGGGAGAAAGATTCTACTATCTTGTGGTTATATGTGTGATATTTACAACCATGAACTACTAACCGTGGTAAAAAGACAGTAGTGTGTAACATACCATTGCGGTTATTTAAAACAATTATAGAAAAAGGTTTAGACCAGATGTTCGATTCCAAGCACTTTCATTTTTTTCTTCATATTTCACACATTTCACCATGGTTCTAGAAACCAACAGTAGTGAAATACATAGCGCACAACATATCACCATGATCCTTGATTACAATTGTGGTGATAAAATTAAACTATAATATGAGATATAAAGTTATATTAAAAGAACAAGTTACACTAATCAATGTTGTATAAGCTTTCTGCAGCCCATTATTCGCATTTCTCTATTTAACTGTTAGAACTTGTTTCAATGCTTCTAGTTCCTTCAACTACCCTTTTTTTCTAATATAACTTAATATTTCATATTATAATTTTCTACCACTTTAGTTTAAGCTTAAGAGCTCTAAACTTTGCCACCAGGACATTCTCATAAGAACCATGGAAAACAAAAGGCCAAAACTATAGAACTCTTTATGATCCAACCAACAATTAAACACCATAAATGGTTTAGGTCCCCAATTCAAATTATGAGATTTTAACCATATTGGTGGATGGTCCGACACATCTCTATTCTTGTATATTGGTGTGATAAGAAGGATGAAAAATAGATACAGTTGTGATAGTAAAAACTAAAACAAAAAAATAATTTAATTCATATTATTAAGACTAAGAAAGAGCATAAGGATCAGCTAGGTAAATAACATCATGATAGAAATATGATTTTAAACTTCATTGCACTTTTACATCCATGATAGTTAGTTCATTACAATGTCATGCCTCTTATATTTAGAGTTACATGCATTCTAGCTCACCCATGGTACTCATGCACATACATGATGATATACATCACTTTCATACATACTCATCTATGAGTTTCATGCATATACATCTATTGTGCAATATCCTATTCCTTGTTGTAGATGTTTAGAATTGGCAGAATTTTTGACCAACAAGAAATGTTGAATTCAGTTCAGGATGTCCTATCAGATGTTGGGACAGTATCAAATAGAGTTTAAGTAAATGAACTTAATTCAGGATGTCACACCAGATGTTGGGACATTGTGTTAATGATTTAAGTTCAGTTTTTCAGGATGTCCCAACAGATGTTGTGACATCTCAAACCTGCTACCAGAATTAATTAATGACTAACAGCACTGAGTAATTTAAGGAAAGTTATCTGGAATTAATTATGGATGGACAAAACAGAATAAGGCGCATCTGTAGGGAGTGTTGTTATGAGACTTCAGCATAATCAGAAGAACTGAATCACCTAGAATCTAGGAAGTAACAAACCCTAATTCAAGGTGGAAGCTGCATGCGTTTCAGGATTGGATAAACCTACAGAAAGCCCAAAATCCATACACCTATTTAAGCAACAGAAACTCTCAGAATAGTGCACGAATTTAAGAAGACTAAATAGGGTGTTTTGTGTTTTAAATAGCAGGTTGTTTTTAATTGTACCATTTAAGAGCTCTTAAGAAAAAGTGTATTTGTGTCTTGATTGAAACTGTGAAGTAAGATCAAGCTGTTTTGTTTGAAGTATGACTTCAATTTTATTAAACTTGTAAACAAGATCACTGTGTGATTGAAGGGGAGTGAGTTGGTACTCATATCTAAGTTGTGTCTTAGGTAGAAATTGCATTGGGTAGATATTAAGTGAAAGATTAAACTGGGTGGTTTAAGTCTAGAATTAATATTACTTATAGTGGATTTCCTCCTGGCTTGGTAGCCTCCAGATGTAAGTGTGGTTATACACTGAACTGGGTTAACAAACTACTGTGTTGTTTAATTTTCCTGCACTTTAAGTTTTGGTTAAATTTGTCAAGTGTTGGAACATCTCATTCGACATCTCATACCTGATCACAGAATTTCAATTGGCATCAGAGCAGGCACCCTGCCTGTTTATACTGGGTGAGATCTAGGGAATACAAATTCTGGAAACATGGACAGAGATATAGGATCAGTAAATAGACCACCTATACTGGATGGATCTAATTATGACTACTGGAAGCCAAGAATGATTGCATTCTTAAGATCACTTGACAATAGGGCCTGGAAAGCAGTCAACAATGGATGGGAACATCCTGTCCAAGACACCAAAGATGGAGCAAAAGTGTTGAAACCTGAAGAAGAATGGAGTAAGGAGGAAGAAGATTCAGCACTTGTCAACTCCAAGGCCTTAAATGCTTTATTCAATGGCATTGATAGGAACATCTTTAGACTTGTGCATCACTGTGAGCTGGCCAAAGATGTTTGGGACACTCTCAAAACAACTCATGAAGGAACATCAAAGGTAAAGATGTCAAGACTTCAACTTCTCACCACCAAGTTTGAAAACTTGAGAATGAAGGAAGATGAGACAATTCATGAATTCTACATGAACATCTTAGAAATAGCCAATACTTCTGGAGCCTTGGGAGAAAAGATGACTGATGAAAAGCTTGTAAGAAAGATTCTCAGATCTTTGCCAAAAAGATTTGACATGAAAGTCACAGCAATAGAAGAAGCTCAAGACATATGCACAATGAAAGTTGAAGAGCTCATTGGTTCCCTTCAAACATTTGAGATGGGAATGAATGACACAAGTGTAAAGAAGAACAAAAGCATAGCCTTGGTGACAAATACTGATGAAGAAGAAGAAAATGATGAATCAGAAACTGGTGAAAGCTTATCAGACAACATTGCTATGCTTGGAAGACAATTCAAAATGATTCTCAGAAGTATGGAAGACAAATCCAAACCAAGTGGAAGATACACAAACTCTTCTGAGAACAAAAGACCTTATGATGCTAATAGAAGGTCAAATTATGATGAAAAGACCAGTCAAGAAAAAGTAATTAAATGCCATGGATGTGAAGGATATGGACACATCAGGAATGAATGTCCTACCTACTTAAAAAGGCAAAAGAAAGGACTCTCTGTAACCTGGTCTGATGAAGACTCATGAGGTGATTCAGAAGAAGAATCAGCTAAGCATATCACTGCTCTAGCTAGATTATGTGAATCTGAAAGTGAATCCAGTGATGGGGAGCTTACTTTTGAAGAACTTGAGCAATCATACAGAGAACTATTCAAAAGAAGCACTGAAATATGCAGGGAGAGTATAAAGCTAAAGAAGCAGATTGAGGCACTAAAGGATGAAAAAGCAAGTGATCTAGAGATCATTGACACCTTGAAAAGTGAAGTAAGTCTTCTCAACTCCAAGTTGGAACATATGTCCAAATCTGTTAGAATGCTGAACAGTAGCTCAAGCACACTGGATGTTATTCTCAACAACAATAAGCATTCAGGGGATAAAAGTGGACTGGGATTTAACAAAGTTCATAAGGTTGAAGCTAGCTCTAGCAAAACTACTTCAAAGTCCATACAGTCAAACAAGATGTTCCAACAGATGTCTCAACATCCTGAAAAGAACATAATGAAGAAGAAGTATCAAAGATGGAGATGTCATCATTGTGGAAGATTTGGACATATCAAACCTCATTGCTATAAGTTGCATGGATATCCAAATCAGATGTATCAGCAACCTCCTAAGCAGAAGATAGAAGTTACCAAGAAAGTGTTGCATAGACATCAAAGAGATCAGCAACCCCCTAAGCAGAAGACAGAGGTCATCAAGAAGGTATGGAGACCAAAAGCTAGTCTTCATGCTGATCAAAGCTACATGCCCAAGAACAAGATCAACAAACAACCTTGGAGCTCTACTGATGAACAATACACAGGGCAGAGGTATCAAAAGAAATCTCAACTCAAATGGTCAAAGAAAGGTGTTGCATATATAGCTCATACATCACTAAGAGTATCAGCTAAAGAAGACTGGTACTTTGACAGTGGATGTTCAAGACACATGACTGGATTAAAGAATCTGCTAGTAGACTTAAAGTCATATTCATCCAGATATGTAACCTTTGGAGATGGAGCTAAAGGAGAAATCAAGGGAGTTGGGACCTTGGACTGTCCAAATGTACCAAGACTAGATGATGTGCTGCTAGTTAAAGGTTTAACTGCTAACCTGATCAGCATAAGTCAATTATGTGATCAAGGGTACAGTGTAAACTTTACCAAAACTGAATGCATAGTGTCTAACAAAGAACAAAAGGTTGTCATGAGAGGAGCCAGATCTAAAGACAACTGTTACATGTGGGAACCTCAAGACTTCAGTCTCACTTCAACTTGCTCTTTAGCTAAAGAAGAAGAAGTGAAACTATGGCACCAAAGACTAGGTCATCTTCATTTCAGAGGCATAAAGAAAATCATATCTATGGATGTTGTGAGAGGTATTCCTAAACTGAAAATTGATGATGGAAAAATATGTGGTGAATGTCAAATAGGCAAGCAAACCAAGATGTCCCATCCAAAGCTCCAACATCTGACAACTTCCAAAGTTTTGGAACTATTGCATATGGATCTTATGGGACCTATGCAGGTTGAGAGCCTTGGTGGTAAGAGGTATGCCTATGTGGTGGTTGATGACTTTTCAAGGTATACATGGATAAATTTCATCAAAGAAAAGTCTGATGTATTTGATGTATTCAAAGACTTATGCCAAAGAATACAAAGAGAAAAAGCCAGCTGTGTGATCAGAATAAGAAGTGATCATGGAAAAGAATTTGAGAACCAAAAATTCTTAGATTTCTGTTCTTCAGAAGGAATCAATCATGAATACTCTTCACCAATCACTCCTCAACAGAATGGGATTGTTGAGAGGAAGAATAGAACTATTCAAGAATCAGCAAGAGCTATGATCCATGCTAAAAAGTTACCTTTGTACTTCTGGGC
Organism: Lathyrus aphaca; assembly: GCA_963966055.1. Taxonomy (NCBI): domain Eukaryota; kingdom Viridiplantae; phylum Streptophyta; class Magnoliopsida; order Fabales; family Fabaceae; genus Lathyrus; species Lathyrus aphaca. The sequence goes on along the minus strand of OZ014524.1, from coordinate 11,211,723 downwards.
TGAAGCTATGAACACAGCTTATTACATCCATAACAGAGTTACTCTAAGGAAAGGAACTTTGTCCACAATCTATGAAGTCTGGAAGGGCAGAAAACCCACAGTTAAGTACTTCCATGTGTTTGGAAGTAACTGTTATATTCTGGAAGATAGGGAGTAAAGAAGAAAAATGGATCCTAAAAGTGATGAAGGGATTTTTCTTGGATACTCTATAAACAGAAGAGCATATAGAGTATTTAATTCTAGAACCAAGGTTATCATGGAGTCCATAAATGTGATAATTGATGATGCTCCTACAGATGTTCTAGAAGATGTTGGAACATTTGCTGATATCAAAACTGAAGCTGAAGAAAAGAGTGATCATTCTGACTTCACTCAAACAGATGCAAGGACAGAACAATCCAGCAAACCTCCCTCCATCAGAATCCAGAAGGATCATCCCACAGATTTGATAATTGGTGATCCCAACAGAGGTGTAAGCACTAGATCAAGAGAAGTGATTTCAGGTTCCTGTTTTGTTTCTAAAATAGAACCTAAAAACATCAAGGAAGCTCTTACTGATGAATACTGGATTTGTGCTATGCAAGAGGAATTAGGTCAATTCACAAGGAATGAAGTGTGGAACCTTGTTCCTAGACCTGATGACATAAATGTGATTGGAACTAAATGGGTGTATAAGAACAAGTCAAATGAGCAAGGAGTTGTTACAAAGAACAAAGCTAGACTTGTAGCTCAAGGATACACACAAATTGAAGGAGTAGACTTTGATGAAACCTTTGCACCAGTAGCAAGGCTTGAATCAATCAGACTACTTTTGGGAATTGCTTGTATCTTAAAGTTCAAGCTATTTCAAATGGATGTGAAAAGTGCCTTTTTAAATGGTTATCTTAATGAAGAGGTATATGTAGAACAGCCTAAAGGATTTGTTGATCCAAGCTGTCCAAATCATGTATACAAACTAAAGAATGTTCTTTATGGTCTGAAGCAAGCTCCAAGAGCATGGTATGAAAGGCTGACTACTTTTCTTATCAAGCAAGGGTACAGGAAAGGTGGAATTGACAAAACCTTGTTTGTTAAAGATGAAGAAGGAAATGTCATGATTGCTCAAATATATGTAGATGACATTGTCTTTGGTGGGATGTCAGACAGGATGGTTAAACATTTTGTCAATCAGATGGAATCTGAATTTGAAATGAGCCTAGTAGGAGAATTAACCTATTTTCTTGGACTGCAAATAAAGCAAATGGAGGACTCCATGTTCATTTCCCAAAGCAAGTATGCTAAGAACATAGTCATGAAATTTGGGATGGACAGTGCTACTCATAAGAGAACTCCTGCCCCCACACATTTAAAGCTGACTAAAGATGACAAGGGTGAGAATTTAGATCAAAGCCTATACAGAAGTATGATTGGAAGCTTGTTATATCTGACTGCTAGCAGACCAGACATAACATTTGCAGTAGGTGTATGTGCAAGATATCAAGCTGATCCAAAAGTTAGTCATCTTAATCAAGTCAAGAGAATTCTGAAATATGTTAATGGTACCTGTGACTATGGCATAATGTACTTTCATGGATGCAAATCAATTCTCACTGGCTTCTGTGATGCTGATTGGGATGGAAGTGCTGATGACAGAAAAAGCACTTCAGGAGGATGCTTCTTTCTAGGAAACAATTTGATTTCTTGGTTCAATAAGAAACAAAATTGTGTATCCTTATCTACTGCTGAAGCTGAATATATTGCAGCTGGAAGCAGTTGTTCACAGTTGGTTTGGATGAAGCAAATGCTCACTGAGTACAATGTCCCACAAGATGTCATGACATTGTACTGTGACAACTTAAGTGCTATTAACATATCAAAGAATCCTATCCAACATAGCAGGACCAAGCATATTGATATCAGGCACCATTTCATCAGAGATCTTGTAGAAGAAAAAGTGATCTCATTGGAACATGTAGCTACAAATCTGCAATTGGCTGATATATTTACTAAAGCCTTGGATGCTACCCAATTTGAAAACCTAAGAGGTAAATTGGGAATCTGTTTGTGTGAAATTTAGCAGTTATGGAGATGTGCCAACATGTCATATGACATCGTGTGGCATGATCACCTGATGGCAACACCAGTCTGGTCAAGCACCTTGTGTATTCCACTCCTAAAAATTCTCCAAGTAACGGCTCTTATAAGAATATCAGCTCACATTCAGCTATTCATCTTCTCAGCATTCTCTCACAACAACTTGCTTGCTATAGCTAACTCTCTGAGATCATCAAACTCAACCAATCTCAATCTTTTTCTTCACCACATTCTCAAAATGGCTCATCACCAAAACCCTAACATCTCTGAAGAAATCCTCAACAAGGAAGATGTGGTGCATGCAACCCCCATTTCTGTGGTACCCATGGATTCAACTCCAATGGACGAAATCAGAGGAAGTGTTCCTCTTGCTCAAAAGCCAAGAACTCCAAAAAGAACAAAAGATCCTGTTTTCAGCAAGGCCAAAGGCTTACCTTCACCATCAAACACCACTCCAAAAGCTTCTGAATACGTGGATGATTCCATAAAGGAGTTGGTAAACAGGATCCTATCTGAGCAAAGAATGGTAAGTGGCATTTCTATCCCTCTGAACACCATGCCAGCTCCACAAGAAGATCAACAAACTCAGGCTGAAAAGGACACTCCTGCTCAACAGGATGTCCCAATAGATGTTGAACCATCTAAAGACCAGCAAAAGGTCTCATCTGATACTGCTGATGATACATCTGAGGACCAGAAAAAGGCCTCCACTGATGGTGATGAAGAAGTATCTGAGGACCAGCACAAGGCCTCCACTGAAGAGCAAATCTCTGTTGATCCACCAGCTGAAGAGGAGACTGCTCAACCTCCTCCTGTTGTGAACCTAGAGCATGATTCTGATATAGAAATCATTGCTTCTGTAAACCCTAGCATAGCCAAAAGGCTTAGGACTAGGAAAGAAAAGATGAATGCAGGACATGCAATTCCTGAGAAGAAGCAAGCTACACCAAAGAAGGACAAAGCTAAAGTTGTCTTTGGTCCTACAAAACAATGGAGCAAGGTGCAAACACAAAAGAGGAAAACTATCACTCCTCCAGATTTAGATGTTGAAGAAGATATCCCAACATCTCCACCAAAGAAGAAACCAGCACCCTCAAGGTCATCAACTGCTGTTCCAGAAGCTCCTTTGGACAACATCTCCTTTCATCATGTTTCAAGTGTGAATAGATGGAAGTTTGTTTATCAAAGAAGGGTAGCACTTGAAAGAGAGCTGAGCAGTAATGCACTTGAGTGCACAGAGTTAATTGATCTCATTTCTTCTGCTGGCCTTTTCAAAACTGTGTCCAACTTCTCTCCTTGCTATGAGCTGCTTGTCAAGGAATTCATAGTCAACCTCCAAGAAGATTGTGCTAATGGTAAGTCTGCTGACTTTAGAAAAGTATATGTAAAAGGAAGGTGTGTAGAATTCTCTCCTAGGATTATCAACCACTACCTTGGAAGAGAATCTGATGGTCCAAATGAGTTAGGGAAGACTGATAACCAGGTTTGCAAGGTTATCACTACTAATCAGGTCAAGGCTTGGCCAGTTAAAGGGAAGCTCTCAGTTAGCATGCTGACAAGGAAGTATGCCATGTTGAATAGGATTGGCACTGCAAACTGGGTACCTACCAACCATACATCCTCAATATCAACTGGATTGGGCAGGTTCATATATGCTGTGGGCACCCAAACAAAGCTGGATTATGGAGCTTATATATTTGATCAGACATTGAAGCATGCTGGATCATCTGCAACTAAGCTGCCAATTGCCTTCCCTTCCTTGCTGTGTGGAATAATGCTGAGTCAGTATCCTGGTATCCTCCCTGAGAAGGACACAATTTGCAAAAGCGAAAGCCCTCTGGCCTTCCACTACAAGATGTTCTTGAGTCATCATGCAGCTGATGTTGAAGCTCCCTCTGGGACATCTGCTGGTCCTTCAAAGGCAAAGTCTCCAATCTCTAAAGCTGCCTTGATTGCTGAGCTGAAGATCACATGCAAAGAACTGGATGCAAGGAAGCAGAAGCTTGAGGAGATTATCCAAAGGCTGGAGATTGAAGAAAGTACTCAGAAAGCTGCTGCTTCTGATGAGGAGACTGAGGAAGAGGAAGAAACGGACTATGAGGAGTCTGAGTGAAAAACTGTATGTGAGGAATATGTAATGACAACTTCTGCATTGTAATTTTGAATTAGCAACTTTGGCCCCAAATTTATGTCTAACAAGGGGGAGAACAAGAACAACAACAACAATGTATAATGCTGTTTAGTTATTAATGAAAACCTCTGTTTGCTTCTGAACTAAATCTGTGATGTTAATGAAAAATTTATGTTGCAACAAGACTGAATACATGTATGTTTGAGGGGGAGTAAACTCACACATGACTCAACAGAAAAGAACTGCTATACTCTGATAAAAGAACTTCTGCTGCACTCTGATAACCAGAAAAATATGTTAGCCAAAAATTAGCCAAAGGGGGAGTTTGTAGATGTTTAGAATTGGCAGAATTTTTTACCAACAAGAAATGTTGAATTCAGTTCAGGATGTCCTATCAGATGTTGGGACATTATCAAACAGAGTTTAAGTAAATGAACTTAATTCAGGATGTCACACCAGATGTTGGGACATTGTGTTAATGATTTAAGTTCAGTTTTTCAGGATGTCCCAACAGATGTTGTGACATCTCAAACCTGCTACCAGAATTAATTAATGACTAAGAGAACTGAGTAATTTAAGGAAAGTTATCTGGAATTAATTATGGATGGACAAAACAGAATAAGGCGCATCTGTAGGGAGTGTTGTTATGAGACTTCAGCATAATCAGAAGAACTGAATCACCTAGAATCTAGGAAGTAACAAACCCTAATTCAAGGTGGAAGCTGCATGCGTTTCAGGATTGGATAAACCTACAGAAAGCCCAAAATCCATACACCTATTTAAGCAACAGAAACTCTCAGAATAGTGCACGAATTTAAGAAGACTAAATAGGGTGTTTTGTGTTTTAAATAGCAGGTTGTTTTTAATTGTACCACTTTATGAGCTCTTAAGCAAAAGTGTATTTGTGTCTTGATTGAAACTGTGAAGTAAGATCAAGCTGTTTTGTTTGAAGTATGACTTCAATTTTATTAAACTTGTAAACAAGATCACTGTGTGATTGAGGGGGAGTGAGTTGGTACTCATATCTAAGTTGTGTCTTAGGTAGAAATTGCATTGGGTAGATATTAAGTGAAAGATTAAACTGGATGGTTTAAGTCTAGAATTAATATTACTTATAGTGGATTTCCTCCTGGCTTGGTAGCCTCCAGATGTAAGTGTGGTTATAAACTGAACTGGGTTAACAAACTACTGTGTTGTTTAATTTTCCTGCACTTTAAGTTTTGGTTAAATTTGTCAAGTGTTGGAACATCTCATTCGACATCTCATACCTGATCACAGAATTTCACTTGTATTGCAAGATACTCTTCTATAAAAAAAAAGGAGTTTATTTTTCATAAATGTTGGAACGAATTCAAACGTTTCTTTTTTACTAAAATATTGTTTTAAAATTTTAAAATTATAACTATAAAATAAAAAAGTAAAATTACTCTATTCTTCAACATAGGTTTTAATAATCATTTAAAGGAATGTACAAAAGGTCAATAAAAAAACATATTTCAAAGAATTTTTTTTAAAAGTCATATTGACTAAATATTTTATTTCTAATTAATTAAATAATTTATAAGATGTTATACTAAATTCTGCAGATGTAACAAAAACAAACCTTTGATATAGGAAACAAACAAACAAATTATTCAATCCAATACTATTTTCATTTGATTGAATTCAATATATAATTAAATTAAGTGACTTTCGAAAATCTATTTTACATCTCTATATACAAAATCGGTTAAATTAAATTAAACTAATATTCAAATTCAAATTTAAATTTAAATTACTTAAGATAACATATATATATATATATATATATATATATATATATATATATATATATATATATATATCAGTGAGTTACATTCTTCACCTTTCAATTTTTGTTTTCTCTCCCTTTTCTACGACACAACCATCTTCTCTTTCAGCTGTCTCCCACTAGGACATAATTATGGGTATTGAAGAAGATGAACTCATTCTAGAGATGAATGAGCTTTGGTAAAGAAGAAAGAGAAAGTGAAAACTCATATTCTGTTGAATCACACTATTGTTCATTGAATTGAAAGATTACACATAAGCAGCCTTTTATCCATTGGATAACTAACCTCAGCTGGTTAACAGTTAGTTACAAACTAACTGTAGTAACTTCTACACTAACTATAGTAAACTATATTAGTTTTTCTACTTATCTCTAACACCCCCCCTCAAACTGAAGGATGGTGTGTACCACAAACCACCTTAAGTTTGGCCCGGAGATCTTGAAAGGCTGTTGTGCCAAGAGGTTTTGTCAACGTATCAGCAATCTGAACAGTGGCTGGGACATGTCGGATATCTAACTTCTTTGCAATAACTCGCTCACGAACAAAGTGTATATCTAGCTCAATATGCTTGGTTCGAGCATGTAACACCGGATTGTGAGATAACAATACAGCACTCAAGTTATCACACAATAGAGTAGGTGTATGAAAAGAAATATGAAGTTCGGAGAGTAGCGACTCTAACCACAAAAGTTCTGAAGTCGAATGGGCCAGTGCGCGATATTCAGCTTCAGTGCTCGACCGAGCAACCAAGGACTGCTTTTTCGAACTCCACGATACCAAGTTGGGACCAAAATAAAGACATGACCCGGATGTAGACCTGCGGTCATCAGGATCACTGGCCCAATCGGAATCACTATAAGCTATGAGGGAGAAAGTTGGTGCAGAGTGAGAAGGAGACAAGAGAAGACCATATGTACTTGTACCACTGAGATATCGTAGCAGTCGTCTGACTGTAGACCAGTGTGTCTCAAGTGGAGATGCCATGAATTGGCAAGCTTTGTTGACACTAAACGCAATATCTGGACGTGTCAATGTAACATACTGTAGAGCCCCCACTACAGACCGATACAAATGCGGATCAGAAAACAAGTTTGAACCATGTTTGCTCAGTTTGCAGGTACTAAGCATAGGTGTTGGTACTCCATTGGAATTGACCATTGCTGCTTTAACAAGAAGATCATTGATATATTTTGTTTGTGTAAGTAGTAGAGCACCAGATTTACAGAACTTGACTTCAATACCTAGAAAGTAGCTAGGTATGCCCAGCTTTTTCAAAGCAAAGGTCTTGTGTAATTTGTTGATCAGCTTATGCACCAGAGAAGAACTAGAACCAGTGACCAGAATATCATCAACATACACAAGAGCATACATTGTAATTCCTTGTTTGAAGTAGATAAAAAGAGAATTATCACATTTTGATGTAGAGAAACCAAAGAGAATTAAAGCTTGAGTCAGTTTCTCATACCAGGCCCTTGGGGCTTGTTTGAGTCCATAAATAGCTTTGTTGAGTTTACATACTAGATTCTTGTCTTTGCTCACAAAACCTGGTGGCTGCATCATATACACCTCCTCCTGAAGAGAGCCATTGAGAAAAACATTGTTTATGTCAATCTGCTGAATATCCCACTTGTATGTAATAGCAAGAGTCAAGATGACTCGAATTGTTGTAGGTTTCACAACAGGGGAGAATGTCTCAGTATAGTCAAAACCATGCTCCTGCAAATATCCTTTTGCAACAAGCCTTGCTTTATGTTTAAGGATACTGCCATCAGAATTGTGTTTGACCTTGAAAACCCATCTACACCCTACAGCCTTTCTGTTGGGAGGAAGAGATGAGAGAGTCCAAGTATTGTTGGCCTGTAAAGCATCAAATTCTGTCTTCATAGCTTGTGACCATTCAGGAATAGTCAAGGCCTGTTTCACACTTGTAGGCTCAGTCTCAGTGTGAACCATAAATGCTTTTGGTTTAGAATGACCAGTTTTTGCTCTAGTAAGCATAGGATGATTATTCTCAAGTAGAGGAAAGGGATGGCTTGAATGAATTGAGGGAGAATTAGAGGATGCAGAGAGAGGAACACAAGAGGAAATGGATATCTCATTTGACTTAAAGGAATTGTCAAAAGAAGTGTTGTTATGTAAAGAGGGATCAACAGAATTACCACATATTGAAGGAGTACTGGTACCTGCTGAAAACTGGCCAGGATGATGTGGCACATTTGAGCAGTCATGCTGAGATTGAGGTGTGCTTTTATCATGTGTGAGACTAAGGCCAGCAGGGACAGCAGCTGCTACAGCAGTAGGATCTGAACTGCTATGTGTAGATCCAGCTGTATTAGTGCATATGACAGGTACAGATTGACCAGTTCCAGCTGCATCATTAAGTGTAGCAGTGACAGGTCCTGCATCATTAGGTACACCACCAGCTGTATTGCACAAATTTTGAGCAGAAGCATTAAAACCAACATTGTCTTGATGTGTAGGGTCAGGACTCCTATAACCAGTAGGTAGAGTCTCTTGACATGAAGAACCAGCATGCATACAACCAGTAGATGGAGTATTAGGAACCTCCTGAGCATTGTCATTATCCAATGGACCAATTCGAGTTCTTGAAACCTCAGAAGTACTATGTTGTGCAGGACTGACCAAAGCTGCCTTGGAAACATTACTGTTATGATATGTCTTATCATGTTCAGGCCTAGGTATGTCAACACTGTTAGATGATATATCATGACAAACATTAGGTGTAAAGGCTGAAACATGAGAGTATTGATGAGGTACATTTAAGGCACTTGAACTGGCTATAGGCACAGATTTGAGAAGAGATTTATCACTAGGAAACATAGTAGGATATGGAAAATGTGACTCATTAAACTTAACATCTTTAGAGATAAAAATTCGACCCTCTTTGCTAAGGCATTTAAAACCTTTATGTTGAGGGGACACTCCAAGATAAATGCACTCTTGACTCCTCATTTGAAATTTATGTTTATTAAAAGGTCTTAACAAAGGGAAACAGGAACAGCCAAACACTTTTAAAGCTTTATAATCTGGTTGTTTGGTATACAAAGCATAGAAAGGTGACTGACTTTTAGCAAGAGCAGAGGTAGGAATTCTATTTATGAGATAAGTAGCAGTAGTAAAACTATGATCCCAATACTCTAAGGGTAGAGATGCATGAGCTAACATAGTGAGACCCATTTCTACAACCTGCCTGTGTTTTCTTTCCACAGTACCATTCTGGTGGGATGTGTGTGGACAAGTTAATCTATGCACAATACCAAGACTAGACAAATATTTGGTAAAGGGACGAAACTCTCCACCAAAATCTGACTGAATAGCTTTAATAGACACATTGAACTGATTTTGCACAAAGACATGAAACAATTTAAAAGCTTGTAATGCTTCAGACTTTTGCTTTAAAAAATACAGCCAAGTATATTTAGAATGTCCATCCACAAAGGCAATATAATATCTGAACCCAGAAACAGAAGGATTGGGAGAGGGACCCCACAAGTCAGTATATACCATATCAAAGGGATGATTATACACAGTATCAGTTAAAGGAGCATAAAGTCTATGTGCTTTGCCTAAATTGCAAGAAGAGCAAAATTCACTTCTTTGTTTATTGAATCCAGGAATGTTACAAATTTTGAGAACTTGTGAAACAGAATTGAAATTGATATGGCCTAGCCTATGGTGCCAAAGTGTACTAATATTACAAGGAGTAGTATCATGTACAGACTTAGAACTAGAAGAATTAGAAGCAAAGTAACTATGAATACCAGAGGAATTCCTGAGGTTGTTATTCATGCTTTGAGGTTTGAAAAGCTCCAAGGAGAGTTGAGGAAAACAATATAGACCACACTCATCAAGGACTCCTTCAACAATCACTTGTTTAGAAGCCTGAGATTTGATATAACATTTGTTAGAGAAAAATTCAAACATAACATTATTATCACTAGATAGTTTGGAAACTGACAACAGGGTTTTAGTGATAGCTGGAACATGAAATACATTTGTGAGTTGCAGCCTGTGCTCATGATTAGGATAAAATGTGATAGACCCTATAGATTGAATTGGTAAAGTTTGTCCATTACCAACACACACTTTATTTGACCCTACATATGGTTGTTTGATTTGTAATAGATGTGCATAAGGTGTTAAATGATGAGATGCACCTGAGTCGGCAAACCAGGCCTGAGATTCCAGTTCTGAGGGTAGAGAGTATTCCTGAGTTGTTGCCATCAAAGCTACAGCCTGTGAATTCTTTGACGCATCCTGAACCTCATCTTGTTTGCTGCTAGAGGTATTTGCCGAGTCAGTTTGAGCATTGGTGATATCTTGAGGCATATAATTCTCATCAAACCTATGCCAACAAGTAGAGACTGAGTGACCATACTTGCCACATAAATGACAAGTGGGACGAGTACCAGCTGTGGATCTTCCACGACCACGTCCACGGCCTCGAACAAATTTGTTACCACGACCACGATTGCCCGAGTAGGCTCCTCTGGAGACAGTGTTATCTTGACTAGAGTGTGCAAGATTTGCAGCAATGGTTGAGGAGGCAAGTTCTTGACGAAACTTGTCCAATTGAGCCTCTTGCACATATAGTAGGGCTTCAACATCACATAGAGTGGGTGGAACGAGGCAGCCATACATTTGCATGACGAAGGGATTGAATTCTTCCGGCAAGCCTTCAAGAATGGCATCAATTTGATCTTGCTCTGTGATAGAATCTCCCACAGCTAATAACGAATTTGCAATCGCTTTGATGCGTAGAACAAATTCTGTAATGGAACGATTACCTTTCTTCGTCGATTTGAGCTCAACGCGTAATTGCCTAACCCTAGCTTTCATCTGAGCATGGAAAAATTGATGAATCTTGTCCCAAATCTCGTATGCGTGTTTGCACGCAAGAACACGCGGCAACACGGATTCAGAAATTGTGGACAATAGCCATATGAAAACAGCTTGATCTTGAGCAATCCATGCTTCATATTCTTCAGAAAACACACCTGTGATACGATCTTGATCACTGTTGAACTTCGGCGGAATCTTCGGATTGACAACAATTTGATGCATCTTCTGTGCAAGAATTACTCCTTCAACTTGCTGATTCCACAAGAGATAATTGTTCTCCTGTAGTTTGATCAAAAGCTTTGGCCCAAACGAGTTTGACGATTTCTTGACAGCGAACAAGGATGAGAGTTCTTGCGTGGGATCTTGACCTCTAACACCAGATGCTTGATTTTCCGACGTCATAGTACCACAACTAAGCCAACGCTTGAATCGCTGAGAAAGAATACAAATTGAGATGAACACAAACCACAATCGAAGAACGCACGAACCAGGATGAATGAACACGACGCAACAACTTGAATTTCACAGTTTGGCGAATCAGAATTTCAGGGAAGCGGAGAGGATCGAAGCAGCGTATGATACCATATTGAAGAAGATGAACTCATTCTAGAGATGAATGAGCTTTGGTAAAGAAGAAAGAGAAAGTGAAAACTCATATTCTGTTGAATCACACTATTGTTCATTGAATTGAAAGATTACACATAAGCAGCCTTTTATCCATTGGATAACTAACCTCAGCTGGTTAACAGTTAGTTACAAACTAACTGTAGTAACTTCTACACTAACTATAGTAAACTATATTAGTTTTTCTACTTATCTCTAACAATGGGCAAAAGCATGTTTTCCGAAACAAATCCACCACCTCAACCACCTGTCGATATTCCTACTTTAGAATTAACACCAGCTCAACCATGTGTTGAAACTCCTATTACTGAAGAGAATCTATTTCCACCAGAAATCCCTACTTTAGAACTATTTCCACTTCAAAGTACTGTTTCAGAACCGGTTCAGAGTGTTGTTCCAGAACCAGAATCGGTTCAGAATCTTATTTTGAACATGTTTCCTCAACCAATCCTGCCATCTCAACCACCGGCTCTGAGTTATGTTCTAGAACCAATTCAGAATCCGAATCTAGAACCGACATTGTTTCAGTTTCACAGTCTGTTTCCTCAATCAATCCCACCACCTCAACAACCAATCTTGCATTCGCCTCCTCCTTCTCCACCTCTTATCCGTCCTGGAAAACGCGCTCGTTGTGAGCAACAACGTCAAAAAATAGATACTATTGATGCACCTTTCTTATGGGCTACTAATCGTAGAGCAAGGGTTCACAGTTTCCATTATCTTAGTCAACATGAAATCTTTGATATCAAAGGAGATGTTGAGTGCAAGAAATGCGAAAGGAAGTTCGAAATATCATTTGACGTGAGAGACAAGTTTCCTGAAATCTACGACTATATTTTGAATAACAGGCAAGACATGAATGAGAGGGCGCCACTAAAGATATGGATGAATCCAATATTGCCGGACTGTGTGCATTGTAATAAGAAAAACTGTGTGAAGCCAATAATTGCATAAAAGAAAAAGAAGATCAATTGGTTGTTTTTATTTCTGGGACAAATGCTTGGCTGCTGCAATATCACACAGTTGAAATATTGCTGCAAATACAATAACAAGCATCGAACCGGCGCGAAAGATAGAGTTCTTTATTCAACATATCTTGTACTCTGCAATCAACTCCGACATTTCAATATTTCTTGATCATTCACCTGTTTACTTGTTTATGTTAGTTTTATGGCTTTATTTTGAACAATATTATTATGTTTCTAATTAGTCTTATTTTTTTAATACACCTATTAAAAATTTTGTGCGTGAAGGTATGCAATTTACTTTAAGGGTTTAACTTTTACAGTTTCAGTTTAATTTCTGTGATATGAATATTGAGCCATTTTTAATTTCTACTTAATTTCTGTTAGATTGTATTCTTTTATTATAATTATTATTTGCTTGCTTTAACTTTTACATGTATCTATTTTTCTATTTCTAATTAGTTTTTTGAGTCGATATTATATATAAGGGACGATATTATATATAAATCATGTTCCTCAATGTTTTAATATGTATTAATTTTTGTACTTGATTTCAATATTAAGAATGTTAATTTTAGATTTTACATTTTAATTTGTATTAATTCTGTACTTGAATTTAAATATTCAAAAGGTTAATTTTAGTTTTTTTTTCCAACTACATACATAAGGGTTTGAACACACAAAATTTTTTTTATTTACGTAAAATTTCAACAACTAAATTAATAAATAAAAAAACTGACCATAAATTTGTTGGAGGTTAATTCCTACAATTTGACATTTTCTCTTACCCTACCCCACCTATTCTAAAAACTATTTACCTCGCGTATGTCTCGTAAACCTGATTATAACTACTAGTTTTTTTAATAAGCGATAGAGTAATCCATTAATGAAGCACAATGGACACTACAACAATATACAAAGAAAACAGCTCCAAAGAGCAACCAACCAAAAAACAAACCATGCAAACCTTCCCTATAAAAATTCTAGGGATTGTTTATACCATTCATAAAAATAATATTTGATTTTTTCTCGAAGAAACGTCTAACCAACACAAAAAACATATAAAATTATATGAAAATGGTTTTGCTATCCGCTATAACATTGTTGGAGTTTTTTTAGGAGAACTAGTAAGATATCCATGCGGTACAATTATTTAATACGATATAAAATAAATTAAAATGTAGATTTAAATTTGGAACGTCATAAAATATATAAAATATGTATTTAAATTTAAAATTAATTTAAAATGAATAATAATTATATAAATTCAATTGTATTAAAATGCAAATAGAAAAAAGGTACTCGTGAGATGAAAAACAATTTAATATTTGATAATAATGATTTTATCTTTCAAATTAAAATAATTATTGATTAAAATAAAATATGTATTGTGATTATAATGACCCGTGAAATATAAATAATATTTGATACAATATAAAATATATTTATATACATATGTAAATTTGAAATGAGTTATTTAATTGTAAATTGACAAATAGTTATACAATCTCAATTGTGTTAAATAATCATGTATGTAAAAAGAAGAAAAAAATGGCTCGTAAGATGAAGACTAAAAAGTAAATTTAGATGCAATAATGACTCGTGAGATAAAAAAAACTATTTCATGTGATGTAAAATGTATTTAGATACAAATATAAAATTTAAAATGATATACTTAATTATAAAATAAAAAATAATCATATAAATTAAATTGTATTAAATTATTATATAAAAAGAAAAAAATTATGAGATGAAGAAAGTATAAAATTAATATTTAAAAATAAGAATTTTGTCTATCAAATTAAGATAAATATTTATTAACATAAAAATAGAATTATATTGATAGTGACCCGTGAGATAAATAAATTTTAATTTTATTAAAATTGAAAAATAGATAATTAGTAATTATTGTGATAATAAATAAATAGAGAAAAAAAATTAAAAATAAAAGTGGAAAAGTGTGGGAAAAATATAAGAGAGATTTGAAATATGAATGGAGAGAAAATGAGTGTATGTAATATTTAATTGTAATTTGAGAATATGTGTATGTGTCATACATAGAGAGATTTATGGATGTTTTAATTGTAATATTTGTTAATTATTATTGTTTTCATAATGTAATGTAAAAATATTTTGGTGAAATGACATAATTGACAAAACATACAATCTATTTTTGATAGTAGGTTGTGTGGATGTAGTTTTGATTAGGTTGAAATCCGTAACAATATGTTTGAAATGAGCTCTAAGTTATAGGATAGACTAATATATCATTTAATTAAAATGATTTTCATTGACTTATTCTTTTAATTAAAAGAAAAAGTGAATGCTTTGATTGTTTACTTACCAATCATTCAATGTCATACTCATTATGAGTGTTGAAATATTTTATAATATAAATATTATATTTCAATAATTATTACATGAGTATATATATTTTAATTATATTAGTTATTTATCAAATTAAGAACCTTAATTAATTAAATGGTCAAATAAATTTAAAAGACTAATTAGATTTTTATTTAGTAATTAATTAATTGAATATGAGCTCAAATATGAGTGGATGTTAGGATGATCCATTTGAGAATAATGACAACTATAGTCAGCCATCACACTATAAATAGGTTATCGTCCCCAATATATCGTACACAAGCAGTTTACCTCTTGTCTCCATCTGAAGAGTGTTCAAGATATTAGGAGTACCGGTTGAGGAAGACTCACAAGCCAACAAGTGTCAGTCACTTGTCGCTACACTTTATGCCTTTTAAGATTACTGCCAACAAAACTTTCTAAATAAATTCAGGTAATCTTGCAATCTCATCCAGGTATTCCTACAATATCTTATCTTCCGTACTAAAGTATATTTCATAATATATAGAATATGTATATATGATTAATCATTATTGATTTAATTCCAACAATAAGTACTTACCAATCATTCAATGTCATACCAAAACATTTAAATGATCATTCTTGTAAATAAGTATATAAAAATCTACATTTTAATTAATAATATCAAAATGCAATGTTGACTTGAATTATATAAACAATTTTTTTAAATTTGTTAAAAGAATTATGAATTACTAATTAGATATCAATCAAAATATCATCACAAATTCGCAAATGAAAAAGAAATAAATTAACCTTAAAAAATATATTTTAGAATTTTTAGTATTATCATTAAAATTAATAAATAAATAATTTTAAATATTGTGTTATATTTGTAAAGGGGTTCTCCTATGGCGATGTCTAGAAGACGTCCAAGGAAAGGTGACGATAACATTTTCTCCAAAGGGAGGTATCACTTCACCCCCAACGTCTTCCTATCGTCCATTCGTGGAAATGTGGGAAAAGGCATTTTTTAGGAAGAGAGAAGATAGGGTCATTAACTCACTACTACAAATAATACATATAAGAACGGTTGGGAGAAAGATTCTACTATCTTGTGGTTATATGTGTGATATTTAAAACCACGAACTACTAACCGTGGTAAAAAGACAGTAGCGCGTAACAAACCATTGCGGTTATTTAAAACAATTATAGCAAAAGGTTTAGACCAGATGTTCGATTCCAAGCACTTTCATTTTTTTCTTCATATTTCACACATTTCACCATGGTTCTAGAAACCAACAGTAGTGAAATACATACCGCACAACATATCACCATGATCCTTGATTACAATTGTGGTGATAAAAAGAAACTATAATATGAGATATAAAGTTATATTAAAAGAACAAGTTACACTAATCAATGTTGTATAAGCTTTCTGCAACCCATTATTCGCATTTCGCTATTTAACCGTTAGAACTTGTTTCAATGCTTCTAGTTCCTTCAACTACCCTTTTTTTCTAATATAACTTAATATTTCATATTATAATTTTCTACCACTTTAGTTTAAGCTTAAGAGCTTTAAACTTTGCCACCAGGACATTCACATAAGAACCATGGAAAACAAAAGGCCAAAACTATAGAACTCTTTATGAGCTCAAATATGAGTGGATGTTAGGATGATCCATTTGAGAATAATGACAACTATAGTCAGCCATCACACTATAAATAGGTTATCGTCCCCAATATATCGTACACAAGCAGTTTACCTCTTGTCTCCATCTGAAGAGTGTTCAAGATATTAGGAGTACCGGTTGAGGAAGACTCACAAGCCAACAAGTGTCAGTCACTTGTCGCTACACTTTATGCCTTTTAAGATTACTGCCAACAAAACTTTCTAAATAAATTCAGGTAATCTTGCAATCTCATCCAGGTATTCCTACAATATCTTATCTTCCGCACTAAAGTATATTTCATAATATATAGAATATGTATATATGATTAATCATTATTGATTTAATTCCAACAATAAGTACTTACCAATCATTCAATGTCATACCAAAACATTTAAATGATCATTCTTGTAAATAAGTATATAAAAATCTACATTTTAATTAATAATATCAAAATGCAATGTTGACTTGAATTATATAAACAATTTTTTTAAATTTGTTAAAAGAATTATGAATTACTAATTAGATATCAATCAAAATATCATCACAAATTCGCAAATGAAAAAGAAATAAATTAACCTTAAAAAATATATTTTAGAATTTTTAGTATTATCATTAAAATTAATAAATAAATAATTTTAAATATTGTGTTATATTTGTAAAGGGGTTCTCCTATGGCGATGTCTAGAAGACGTCCAAGGAAAGGTGACGATAACATTTTCTCCAAAGGGAGGTATCACTTCACCCCCAACGTCTTCCTATCGTCCATTCGTGGAAATGTGGGAAAAGGCATTTTTTAGGAAGAGAGAAGATAGGGTCATTAACTCACTACTACAAATAATACATATAAGAACGGTTGGGAGAAAGATTCTACTATCTTGTGGTTATATGTGTGATATTTAAAACCACGAACTACTAACCGTGGTAAAAAGACAGTAGCGCGTAACAAACCATTGCGGTTATTTAAAACAATTATAGCAAAAGGTTTAGACCAGATGTTCGATTCCAAGCACTTTCATTTTTTTCTTCATATTTCACACATTTCACCATGGTTCTAGAAACCAACAGTAGTGAAATACATACCGCACAACATATCACCATGATCCTTGATTACAATTGTGGTGATAAAAAGAAACTATAATATGAGATATAAAGTTATATTAAAAGAACAAGTTACACTAATCAATGTTGTATAAGCTTTCTGCAACCCATTATTCGCATTTCGCTATTTAACCGTTAGAACTTGTTTCAATGCTTCTAGTTCCTTCAACTACCCTTTTTTTCTAATATAACTTAATATTTCATATTATAATTTTCTACCACTTTAGTTTAAGCTTAAGAGCTTTAAACTTTGCCACCAGGACATTCACATAAGAACCATGGAAAACAAAAGGCCAAAACTATAGAACTCTTTATGATCCAACCAACAATTAAACACCATAAATGGCTTAGGTCCCCAATTCAAATTATGAGATTTTAACCATACTGGTCGATGGTCCGACACATCTCTATCCTTGTATGTTGGTGTGATAAGAAGGATGAAAAATAGATACAGTTGTGATAATAAAAACTAAAACAAAAAAAATAATTTAATTCATATTATTAAGACTAAGAAAGAGCATAAGGATCAGCTAGGTAAATAACATCATGATAGAAATATGATTTTAAACTTCATTGCACTTTTACATCCATGATAGTTAGTTCCTTACAATGTCATGCCTCTTGTATTTAGAGTTCCATGCATACTAGCTCACCCATGGTACTCATGCACATACATGATGATATACATCACTTTCATACATACTCATCTATGAGTTTCATGCATATATATCTATTGTGCAATATCCTATTCCTTGTATTGCAAGATACTCTTCTATAAAAAAAAGGAGTTTATTTTTCATAAATGTTGGAAGGAATTCAAACGTTTCTTTTTTACTAAAATATTGTTTTAAAATTTTAAAATTATAACTATAAAATAGAAAAGTAAAATCACTCTATTCTTCAACATAGGTTTTAATAATCATTTAAAGGAATGTACAAAAGGTCAATAAAAAAACATTTTTCGAAGAATTTTTTTTAAAAGTCATATTGACTAAATATTTTATTTCTAATTAATTAAATAATATATAAGATGTTGTACTAAATTCTGCAGATGTAACAAAAACAAACCTTTGATATAGGAAACAAACAAACAAATTATTCAATCCAATACTATTTTCATTTGATTGAATTCAACATATAATTAAATTAAATGACTTTCGAAAATCTATTTTACACCTCTATATACAAAATCGGTTAAATTAAATTAAACTAATATTCAAATTCAAATTTAAATTTAAATTACTTAAGATAACATCTATATATTTATATATATCAGTGAGTTACATTCTTCACCTTTCAATTTTTGTTTTCTCTCCCTCTTCTACGACACAACCATCTTCTCTTTCAGTTGTCTCTCCACTAGGACGTAATTATGAGCAAAAGCATGTTTTCCGAAATAAATCCACCACCTCAACCACCTGTCGAGATTCCTACTTTAGAATTAACACCACCTCAACCATGTGTT
This sequence comes from Lathyrus aphaca, assembly GCA_963966055.1. Taxonomy (NCBI): domain Eukaryota; kingdom Viridiplantae; phylum Streptophyta; class Magnoliopsida; order Fabales; family Fabaceae; genus Lathyrus; species Lathyrus aphaca. Next base: position 11,192,692 of record OZ014524.1, on the reverse strand, counting down.
GAAACTCCTATTACTGAAGAGAATCTATTTCCACCAGAAATCCCTACTTTAGAACTATTTCCACTTCAAAGTACTGTTTCAGAACCGGTTCATAGTGTTATTCCAGAACTAGAATCGGTTCAGAATCTTATTCTGAACATGTTTCCTCAACCAATCCCGCCATCTCAACCACCGGCTCTGAGTTATGTTCTAGAACCAATTCAGATCCGAATCTAGAACCGACATTATTTCAGTTTCACAGTCTGTTTCCTCAATCAATCCCACCACCTCAACAACCAATCTTGCATTCGCCTCCTCCTTCTCCACCTCTTATCCGTCCTGGCAAACGCGCTCGTTGTGAGCAACAACGTCAAAAAACAGATACTGTTGATGCACCTTTCTTATGGGCTACTAATCGAAGAGCAAGGGTTCACAGTTTCCACTATCTTAGTCAACATAAAATCTTTGATATCAAAGTTGATGTTGAGTGCAAGAAATGCGAAAGGAATTTCGAAATATCATTTGACGTGAGAGATAAGTTTCCTGAAATCTATGACTATATTTTGAATAACATGCAAGACATGAATGAGAGGGCGCCACTAAAGATATGGATGAATCCAATATTGCCGGACTGTGTGCATTGTAATAAGAAAAACTGTGTGAAGCCAATAATTGCAGAAAAGAAAAAGAAGATCAATTGGTTGTTTTTATTTCTGGGACAAATGCTTGGCTGCTGCAATATCACACAGTTGAAATATTGCTGCAAATACAATAACAAGCATCGAACCGGCGCGAAAGATAGAGTTCTTTATTCAACATATCTTGTACTCTGCAATCAACTCCGACATTTCAATATTTCTTGATCATTCACCTATTTACCTGTTTCTGTTAGTTTTATGGCTTTATTTTGAACAATATTATTATGTTTCTAATTAGTCTTATTTTTTTAATACACCTATTAAAATTATTGTGCATGAAGGTATGCAATTTGTTTTAAGGGTTTAACTTTTACAGTTTCAGTTTAATTTTTGTGATATGAATATTGAGTCATTTTTAATTTCCACTTAATTTCTGTTCGATTGTATTCTTTTATTATAATTATTATTTGCTTGCTTTAACTTTTAGATGTATCTATTTTACTATTTCAAATTAGTTTTTTGAGTCGATATTATATATAAATCATGTTCCTCAATGTTTTAATATGTATTAATTTTTGTACTTGATTTCAATATTAAGAATGTTAATTTTTGATTTTACATTTTAATTTGTATTAATTTTGTACTTGAATTTAAATATTCAAAAGGTTAATTTTAGTTTTTTTTTCCAGCTACATACATAAGGGTTTGAACACACAATTTTTTTTTATTTACGTAAAATTTCAACAACTAAATTAATAAATAAAAAAACTGACCATACATTTGTTGGAGGTTAATTCCTACAATTTGACATTTTCTCTTACCCTACCCCACCTATTCTAAAAACTATTTACCTCGCGTATGTCTCGTAAACCTGATTATAACTACTAGTTTTTTTAATAAGCAATAGAGTAATCCATTAATGAAGCACAATGGACACTCCAACAATATACAAAGAAAACAGCTCCAAAGAACAACCAACCAAAAAACAAACCACAAACTTTCCCTATAAAAATTCTAGGGATTGTTTATACCATTCATAAAAATAATATTTGATTTTTCTCGAAGAAACATCTAACCAACACAAAAAACATATAAAATTATATGAAAAATGGTTTTGCTATCCACTATAGCATCGTTGGAGTTTATTTAGGAGAAGTAGTAGTACAATTATTTAATACGATATAAAATAAATTTAAATGTAGATTTAAATTTGGAACGTCATAAAATATATAAAATATGTATTGAAATTTAAAATTAACTTAAAATGAATAATAATTATATAAATTCAATTGTATTAAAATGCAAATAGAAAAAAGGTACTCGTGAGATGAAAAACAATTTAATATTTGATAATAATAATTTTATCTTTCAATTTAAAATATTTATTGATTAAAATAAAATATGTATTGTGATTATAATGACCCGTGAAATATAAATAATATTTGATACAATATAAAATATATTTATATACATATGTAAATTTGAAATGAGTTATTTAATTGTAAATTGACAAATAATTATACAATCTCAATTGTATTAAATAATCAAGTATGTAAAAAGAAAAAAAAATGGCTCGTAAGTGAAGACAAAAAAGTAAATTTAGATGCAATAATGACTCGTGAGATAAAAAAAACTATTTCATGTGATGTAAAATGTATTTAGATACAAATATAAAATTTAAAATGATATACTTAATTATAAAATAAAAAATAATCATATAAATTAAATTGTATTAAATTATTATATAAAATGAAAAAAAAAATTATGAGATGAAGAAATTATAAAATTAATATTTAAAAATAAGAATTTTGTCTCTCAAATTAAGATAAATATTTATTAACATAAAGATAGAATTATATTGATAGTGACCCGTGAGATAAATAAATTTTAATTTTATTAAAATTGAAAAATAGATAATTAGTAATTGTTGTGGTAATAAATAAATAGAGAAAAAAATTAAAAATAAAAGTGGAAAAGTGTGGGAAAAATATAAGAGAGATTTGAAATTTGAATAAAGAGAGAAAATGCGTGTATGTAATATTTAATTGTAATTTGAGAATAGGTGTATGTGTCATACATAGAGAGATATCTAAGGATGTTTTAATTGTAATATTTGTTAATTATTATTTTGTTCATAATGTAATGTAAAAATATTTTGGTGAAATGACATAATTGACAAAACATGCAATCTATTTTTGATAGTAGATAGTAGATTGTGTGGATGTAGTTTTGATTAGGTTGAAATCCGTAACAATATGTTTGAAATGAGCTCTAAGTTAAAGGATAGACTAATATATCATTTATTTAAAATGATTTTCATTGACTTATTCTTTTAATTAAAAAAAAAAGTGAATGCTTTGATTGTTTACTTACCAATCATTCAATGTCATACTCATTATGAGTGTTCAAATATTTTATAATATAAATATTATTTAAATATTATATTTCAATAATTATTACATGAGTATATATATTTTAATTATATTAGTTATTTATAAAATTAAGAACCTTAATTAATTAAATGGTCAAATAAATTTAAAAGACTAATTAGATTTTTATTTAGTAATTAATTAATTGAATATGAGCTCAAATATGAGTGGATGTCAGGATTATCCATTTGAGAATAATGACAACTATAATTAGCCATCACACTATAAATAGGTTATGGTCCCCAATATATCGTACACAAGCAATTTACCTCTTGTCTCCATCTGAAGAGTGTTCAAGATATTAGGAGTATTGGTTGAAGAAGACCCACAAGCCAACAAGTGTCAGTCACTTGTCGCTACACTTTCCGCCTTTTAAGATTACCGCCAACAAATCTTTCTGAATAAATTCAGGTAATCTTGCAATCTCATCCAGATATTCCTACAATCTCTTATCTTCCGCACTAAAGTATATTTCATAATATATAGAATATATAGAATATGTATATATGATTAATCATTATTGATTTAATTCCAACAATAAGTACTTACTAATCATTCAATGTCATACCAAAACATTTAAATGATCATTTTTGTAAATAAGTATATAAAAATCTACATTTTAATTAATAATATCAAAATGCAATGTTGACTTGAATTATATAAACAATGTTGTTAAATTTGTTAAAAGAATTATGAATTACTAATTAGATATCAATCAAAATATGATCACAAATTCGCAAATGAAAAAGAAATAAATTAACCTTAAAAAATATATTTTAGAATTTTTAGTATTATCATTGAAATAAATAAATAAATAATTTTAAATATTGTGTTATATTTGTAAAGGTATTCTCCTATGGCGATGTCTAGAAGACGTCCAAGGAAAGGTGACGATTACATTTCGTCCAAGGGGAGGTATCACCTCACCCCCAACGTCTTCCTATCGTCCATTCGTGGAAACGTGGGAAAAGACATTTTTTAGGAAGAGAGAAAATAGGTTCATTAACTCACTACTACAAATAATACATATAAGAACGGTTGGGAGAAAGATTCTACTATCTTGTGGTTATATGTGTGATATTTACAACCACGAACTACTAACCGTGGTAAAAAGACAGTAGGCGTAACATACCATTACGGTTATTTAAAACAATTATAACAAAAGGTTTAGACCAGATGTTCGATTCCAAGCACTTTCATTTTTTTCTTCATATTTCACACATTTCACCATGGTTCTAGAAACCAACAGTAGTGAAATACATAGCGCACAACATATCACCATGATCCTTGATTACAATTGTGGTGATAAAATTAAACTATAATATGAGATATATAGTTATATTAAAAGAATAAGTTACACTAATCAATGTTGTATAAGCTTTCTGCAGCCCATTATTCGCATTTCGCCATTTAACCGTTAGAACTTGTTTTAATGCTTCTAGTTCCTTCAACTACCCTTTTTTTCTAATATAACTTAATATTTCATATTATAATTTTCTAATTCAAATCGAAATGCTATATATTCGATAAAAGGGTTGGAAAAACACTTAAACTAAATACAATATAATAAACTCATCTTCTATGCGTTACTACTAATAACCCCATTTTACCTCGATCTCGAAAGGAATTTTACCTCGATTAGTCAATGGAGATAACAAAGGGCGATATGAAAATCTGTCACTTTACCTCTCGATTTCTGAATAACCTATTAGTAGCTGTTTGTGCCATAGGAAGTTGTAATAGCTGCTGAATTTTGGTTTTGCCAAGTTTTTAGGGTCCTTAGACTTAGGATATGTTTGGTACTTGTTTACTTTCATTCATTTTATCGCATTGCTTTATCCTGCTAACCTTTGTTTTGTAGGGAGGTGGAGGTAAGTTTATTCACAACTTCTTCTTTTTAAATTCTTTACGCTTTCTAAGCGTGTTTGCCTTAGTATTTTGTGCTTAGTTTGTACAACTTCATGCTAAATCCCCTTTAGAAACAACTTAGCTTCCTTCGGAAGTAAGTTGCTTTCTAGTTTCCCTTTTCTTTTCCTTTTCTCATTAAGATTAGAAAGTCGCACTAACCTAGGTTCATCCATGCATGACAACACTTAGGATTACTAGTCTCCCTTTAGACTTTTACCTTTGGTTCTCTTTGTTTTCTCTCTCATCTCAAAGAAAAGTATAAAAACATACCTAATAAAGGTTGATCTTCTCGTACGCTAGGAGACTTTGCCGTGGGTTACTTATATACGTCTCATTTCGGGGCAAGGTGTAAGGCATCTAACACAATGAACAAGTCTTAGTATGGGAATGTTTCACAAACAACAAATCATAAAACACTTCTTTAAAAGACAGTTCACAAACAACAAACGTCTTTTCCCGCGAGAATTCTTTTCTCACTGACTCTCAACGAGAACTCGCTTTGACTTGTCTCATTTTCAAGACGGTAAACACACTCGTTCAAGGCGAGCCTGCAACACATGAGCATAGACATAAGCGGTTCAATCGTAAAAAAAAAAAAATTCTCCGCCTTAGTTAGGCGAACTAATTCGACTCTGATTTTCATTTCCCATGAGATACGTAGGCAGCGGGGTAGGGCTTGTTCGAGCACACTCTTTATTTTCCCTACATTTTCCATTTTCGTTCTCTTTTTCCAGTTCCCTCTCTCATTCAAGTTCCAGTTATCAGTTCTTTTATTCAGCAACATTTTATTTCTTTTACCCTTTGAAGCAGACAAACAAGCGTGGATCTCGTCGGGTACGACAGACAGTCTGGGATGCTAATACATTCTCAGGTCGTAACCGACTAGGGATGGCAACGGGGCGGGTCGGGGGCGGGTTTAAGCACACCCAGGCCCGCACCCTTTTTCCAGCCCCAGACCCGCACCCGCCCCCAAACCCGTTCGGGGCTAAAAAATTGTTTCCCCGCCCCCACCCCAATAAGAAACGTGTTCACCCGCACCCGCCCCGACCTCACCCGTATAAATTATATTTTTTTTTGTAAAATGTATTTTTTTCAATAACAATAAAAATTAATGATTAAATTAAATAAATGATTATTTTAAGAATAATTATAATGCTTGATAATTTTTATTTAAATTATATTTTAAAAAAAATAAATAATAATTCTAATAAACATGATATTGTAATATTAAAAAGTATAAATGTGTAATAAAATTATTTAAAAAATGAAATAAATTAAATTTAGTTGGCGGGTGCGGGTGCGGGTGCGGGGGTGGGTACTAGCATCACCCGCCACAACACCCACACCCGTAAATAAAAATCGGGTTTTCCCCGCACCCGCCCCGTTTAAATCGGTTTTTCCCAGTTAATTTTGGGGTGGGGGCGAGCGGGGCCGAGTTTATTTTCCATGTCTATAACCGACTCCCGAACTCAGATCTTTGGTTCGCAGAACCTTGTCCTTTCCTTTTCTCTTTGGTTTGTGCAGCAATACCATTCTCATTCATTCGGGATAAAAATGTCTGGCTGACGACTCTACCTTTTCTGTGCCACTTTCGCGTTTGTTCTAGGATGAAAATCACGGGAGCGACAATAATGTCGTGACATCGCATTAAACATTACGTATCTGATACTAGAATTTCAATCAATTAAAATGACCAATTATAATTAAACATATCGATTTACTTTTATTTTTAAGAAGTCCTGGATTGTAGATATTCAATTAGAACTGAAATTTGACGGGAAGCTATCATATATATATATATATATATATATATATATATATATATATATATATATATATATATATATATATATATATATATATATATATATATATATATATATATATATATTATAGGTTTGTGAAAATTGTAAATCTGATATAATAAGAAGTATTTTAAACTGATATTTAACGAGAAGTTGATATAAATTTTAAGTTTAAAAAAAATGACTAATATCTAAAATGTAATGTTATTTGAATTGGAAAATGATTTTATTGAAATTTGTAGTTTTAAAATTAATTCATCTGAATTCAACTGAGATCATCTTGATTCAAGAGATATAAACGTATCTATGTGAGACTATGTTGTACACTGTTCATTTTAATCACCATCTTTTAAATATTTTTTCTTGTTGCAATTTTATATAATTGAAGTTAGAGAATGGTTGTACGGTTTATTGTAAGTGTGAATCAATGCTTAAAAGTTTGTGCATATTATTAGCATATATTTGTAACTATGTCAATATTAACCAACTGAAGGGAATTCAACATTTACAAATGATGATTTGATAGACATGTGATACGAATCTAGACTTGATTCGTGCGATTAGAGAGGTGAATGGGGCGAGGCGGGGGCAGGGGACACTTCCCCATCTTTGTCCCCGCCACCAAATTCATTCTCCATCCCCGTCCCCGATCCCCATCATGGGGGAGTTTCTATCCCCATCTCTGTTCCCCGCGAATCCCCATTCCCCGCAAGGATTCCCACAAATTCTACATTTATCCATTAAGATTTTTTTAAAATATCTATATTTTCTATAAAAAAAAATACAAGTATTATATTTATTTTGTTATTAAAAATACTAGTATTTCACATTTATAATTTTTATTAAAATTACTAAAGACTGTCATATATTTCCTATCAATATAAAAAAACTTCTATCTTCCCTCAATATAACTTTAATAAAAACGTAATAGTGTAAAAGTATAACAGACTTATTTATTATCACATTAAAATATAAATTTAATTTAATATAAAAAAATAAAAAATAAGACTTCAAATAATACATGATAATTTAGTTTTTATAAATCTCAGTATTATCTTATATTTTACAAAATTAGAAATCTTAATGTTAAGTAAAAAAAATCTACTTTTTCTTATAAACAATTCCATGAATAGATTTATAAGAATCAAGGAGAAACAATCTACTTTTTCCTATAAACAATTATATGAACAAATTTATGAGAATCAAGGAGAAAGAACCTACTTTTTTCTAAAAACAATTATATGAATAAATTTATGAGAATCAAACCTTATTGATGCAATTATAAGAGATTCGAATAATGGTGGCACACGATACAAAGAAGACGATGGGAAATGGTGAGGCGCGACAAAGAAGATGGATGGGGAAGGTGAAGGTTTAACGATAGAAGAAAAAATAAATGAGTCTGATAGAAGAAAATGAACACTTCAATTTTTGTAGGGTCTTAATATATACATTCATATCTCTTAATAAATACATCAATATTTATTTTTTTTTAAAATAAAAATAAAGGAAATGACAAAAAAATCTAATGTAATATATATATATATATATATATATATATATATATATATATATATATATATATATATATATATATATATATATATATATATATATATATATATATATATTAAAATAATAAGCGGGGCGGGGACCTCGCGGGGCAGGGGATGTATTCTCTGTCCCGTCTCCGAAGTGCTCTCGGGAGAATTTTTCTCTCCCATCCCCATTTCCATGGAATGAAATTTTCCATCTGTGAGCCCCAAACGGGGCAATGTCCACGAGAATCCTCACTAACAAATACAAACTGACATCCCAACGTGCGATAACTTGGATTTCTTACTAGTAAACATACATGCGATAACTTGGATTTCTTACTAGTAAACATAATAGTTTGACTAAGATTTTGTTAAAATAAAATATTTTGAAAGATGTAAAAATAATTTTGATAAATTATTGATTATAGAAATGATGAGAGAAAAAATAAATTAAATACAACTTAGATTAAAGTTATTTTTTTTCTTCTATATTTTGGGATAAGAAAAATACATTTTATTCTCTTTTATTTTAAGTGAATGAACCCTCTTACTAGTGCTACATTATTTTCATATATCTACTTAACTCAAGTCTTATTTGATCATAATTTTGATTACTCCCTAATTGGTGAATTGGATCTCTCCATTATCATGGTTAGAACCTTTGGTATTTGACTTCCCACGAAATTTACCAAAAGACCCTTCCATTTCTTCAAGAGTCTTACCCTGTGTTTCAGGGAGCAATGTATAGCAAAAAATCCATCCACATGCTGCAATTCCTCCAAATAAAAAGAAAGCCCCTCCAATACTTATCTTATCCGATAAGGACAAAAACGTCATTGAAATTACACCACTAGTCACTCTATTCACCACAACCCCCGCAGACGCACCTTGAGCGCGTAGCTTCAACGGAAAAATCTCAGAGCTATAAACCCAAGTTATGGGACCCGCACCAATCGAAAACGTTGCCACATAGGATAAAACAGATGCAATACTCAATCCAACGGCCCACATCTCTCTCACGCGCGAATGATCAACGACCGTGAGACTCACTGCAAGAGTGAGCAGCGAAACCACCATTCCACCAACACTCAACAGTAATAAGGGTCGACGCCCGACCCGATCCAAAAAAAAAGTAGCTACTAAAATAAAAACCGTTTTAGCCAATCCAACGGCTACAGTTGCAAGTAACTGCTGCGTATCAGATTCAAGCCCAGCTTTACGGAAAATCGTAGGACTATACAAAACGACAGCGTCTATACCGGAAGCCTGTTGAAAGAAATGAATGCCAAGAGCAGCAATAACTATGTGACGCACTGCGGGTGTTGGATAAAGAAACAACTCTTTCCACACAGTAGTAGAACCTTCACTGTTGTCACTTTTATCCACTGAAACGACGCCGTCGTTGTGATTCTCGGAAATCCCAGCCGCGGCTTTGATTTCAGCGAGCCTAAGCTGAGCCTCTTGTTCGGAATTAGAGGTTTTGTTGAGAACTTTTATAGCATCGCTGAATCTTCCCTTCATAACGAGCCAGCGAGGTGACTCAGGCATGGCTAAAACTCCGACGGCTAAGATGACAGAAGGAATGGCTCCGATTCCGAGCATGACTCTCCATCCTATTTGAAGTGGAAGCTTCGAGAATCCATAGTTTGAAACGTATCCAAGTAATATCCCTCCATTGATGAATACCTCGGGGAAAGAAGTGAGGAAGCCGCGAGAGGAGGCTGGGGAGACTTCAGCGGTGTAGACAGGGGCTATCATGAGGGCGTATCCGACACCGATACCGGCGATGAAGCGGCCGAACAAGAGGAAGGGGAAGTTGGGAGAGAATCCCATGAGGATTGCACCGGCGAAGAAAATAGCACCGGCGAGGACGATGGTGTAACGGCGACCGATCCAGTCGGAAGTTCTGCCGGCGAGGCAGGAACCTATCAAGGAGAAAAGGTTGATGATCCCGACGAGGATTTCGATTTGGACGTCAGAGAGTTTAAGGTCTCTTTTTATGTATATAATTGCTCCACTCATCACTCCAATATCTGCGTAACATAATATTCATATGGTTAACATAATGTTCATTCATGTTATGTTATGTTCAATGTTCATCCACGTATCTATAGTTGCTTTAGTACTTACCATAACCAAGTAAAATGGAAGTCATGGAAGCCAAAATAGCACAGGCAAAAGCAAAGTTGTTGGACGGAGGTTTAGTATGGGGATCGAAATCTTCTAGAGACTTCTCAACAGATGTTTTTCTCTCCGCCATATATATCTCGATTAAGTTGTCAGTTATTATTTTATTGATTGATCAAAGAAACACTTAGTAAGGGAGAGAAAAATGTGTTTAATTAATAATGAGAATTGAAGAACAGGTTGATGTTGATGAAATTTGCAGACATAGATTGCTTATATAGACATTTTAAAGACACATAAGATATGGCTCTGAACTCTCTGTAGTCAGCCGGTCCATTGACGGATCTTATCCAAAATATTTTGAGGGATGCAATAAATATTAATAAAAAATTATAATTAAATAATAAACATTAATTAAAATATAATATCTAAAATTAATAAATGTGACATACTTTCTTCAGATTTTTTTTTTTTTAAAATAACTATGTGTTTCAAAAGAAATTCTAAAATAACCTTATTTTCAAAAAATAAACTATAGTAATAGTAATATTTTATAATTATAATAAGTAAAAGCAAGATTTAATATGTTTTTCTATTTTTATTTTTTAATGAAAGGGTTTTTATTTTAAATTTATGTGTTTGCAAGTTCTAAGATCTTGGATAAAATAGAAAAAGTTCAAAAAGGACCCTTAATTTGATAGATTTTATAGTCGTTCAATGATTTTCTTTCTTTCTCTTTCTCATCTTTCTATATATTTTTGTTTCTTTTTAATAGTTCTTATGACAAACCATCATCTCTTCTTTTGATTTTCCATCCTTAAACATATTTTATATAAAACAAAAATTTGAGGGGTGCCACTGCACCTGTTGACTCCTTAGAAGATCCACCACAGCCGAAACATCCTTGTCACTTTGTCTCGTACTCTAAATAATATATGTAGTGTGTTATGCAGCAAGCAGTGGGATCAAAACAAGAGAAAAATGTCCATCATCTTAGGTTCAAAAGAAACTCTAGAAGGCCCAAACACTTCATCGATTATAAGGTTCCAAAAGAAGAAAAAAATGGTAGAATCTACTAAGTGTTCTAGAAACTATTTGTTGTAATGTTCTGCCTTAATTTGCTTGTATCCATTAGAAGTGAGTCAACAAGAATTTGTTAGGGGACTCTTGGACTGTAGCTAAACAAAGTACTATATGTACTTTAGTATGATGTAATAATGGCAAACATGAATAAAATACTATATTTTTCTTATATATTTTGTTATTACACTTCCTTTTACAAGCTCATTCATAATAAATTGGTGTTTTCGACAACCATGACTCATCCTCTCCCACCAACGCTATCTTCCTCGTCGACACCCATCATGGTTAAACTAACCGCAACCCTTAATCAACTCTTCCACAACTAACAATCATTCAAAATTAATTTCTCTGCAAATATTAACTCTCTAGCATCAGATTTTCAAGATTTGCGTGCTCGCATACCACCACCGGGGTTTGCATCTCTTCTTATGTTTACGGGTTCTGATATCTAGTTGTTTCCCACTACAACCATGAAACTCGACATACCTCGCTTCAACTGCATCGATCCTCTGGGTTGGATCTTTAAGATCAACTAATTCTTCGATTATTACATGACTCCGGAGGACCAATGTCTTCCTATTGCTTCTTTTACATGGAAGGAGAAGATTTAGGGTAATTTTAGTGGATTCATTGCAACAACATGTCGTTGTCATGGTCAACTTTTCTTTAGTCGCTCGAAGCACGATTCGCCCATCACTCTACGAAGACCCAAAGGGTGTCATGTTCAAAATTTGTCAAACATCTTCAGTGAAGGAACACTAAGCCCAATTCTAAACGATATTGAATCAGATTTTGGGATTACCACCGCCATTTTACCTCAGTTGTTTCATCTTTGACCTTAAACCATCAATTTGTCGCGAGGTACAGGCTTTTCACCCCCATTTTCTTCACTCAAGCCATTCATCTTGCTAATACCTGGATCGGACATCATTTCCGCCGAAACTGTTTCAAACTCCTCCCACCAACATCGGCAGTTCGTCATTTAAACATAGGATTGTCGTCACTCCACCCAAACTAAGAACATCAATCAAGTGTCTCGCATCGGACGAGCTACAAGCACAGAGGACGAGGGGCATATGTTATAATTTCAATGAAAGATTTCAACTGGGTAACCGTTGTAAACATTTGTTCCACCTTGTCGTACCTCAAAAAATAAGAACAACCTCGCGAAGCGCAATCACACACTCACGAGATGGAATTAACATGATCGCCACCTATCTTTATTTATTTCCATAGAGGGAAAGGAAAAATATTGAATAAACCCCTAAAAGAAAGATAAAGATATGGTAATTACAACCAATATTAGGGTTCGGGAGTTGATTAAGCAATGAGAAGGTATTAGCACCCCTCACGTCCGTTGTACTACACGGAAATTGTTTGGTTAGTTGTGCGCGTTAGTGTTTATTTAAGAGTTAGGTTGATCAAGTTATTAAAGGGAAATGAGATAGGACAAAAAAATTATATTTAAATTACAAAGAAAAATGGATCTAAAAAGGTTTTTATTAGGGGGTCTGATAAGATTTGGCAGTCATACTCCTACGTATCTCAAAGAGAAATCAAGGCATGCGTAGTTCTAGGTAAAAAGTTTGTTTGTTGGTCAATTTTAGCGAAAACTACTTTGTATTAATCTTTATACTGAGATGACTCGCGCTACCAGGTGTCATCCATCATGTAAGCATGATCCGCTAATTTTGTATTAGCGTCTGCCACTTGTCCTTCTGAGAATTCAGCTTCCATCGGAGAATCGAGTTTCTGTTGTGTGGCTTGAGTCGAGCTTTCTCCTACTTCCGGTCTTCTGAACTTTTCATGACTTATGCAGGTTGAACTATCATCAAGGTTCTTTAGATCATACAGATTAATGAAATTAACATACCCCAATAATTCCATTGTGATTTTTAGACTGGGAGGATATTCATCAATAGTTTCCCAAAGATGAACATAACTCTTACAATTAAGAAGCTTAGTTACATGATCTGTCATATAAGGCATGTGTAGAAAGAAAACAGACTTGAGTTTTCTAATATCTTCAGAGGATAATCTTCGCACTTGGACCTCGTTTATGATCGGTTTTAATTGATCTCTCCTTCATTGTAATGGAGAGTACCACTAAAGAGTAGTCGAAATTAAAGACTTATGGTTCTTGGGATCCATTATGTGTTGATACATGGCCTCGGTGGGAATAAGAACATGCATAAAATACAAATAGGTGGCACACCAGATATACCACAAATGGTTTTTTTTGAATTTAACATTTGGGTTTATTAAAATTGGTAGGAGAAAAGGTGTGTATGGGAAATAAGGACTATGGTCAGGTAGTTTATTCCTTATGATTTTTGTCATGTAGTAGGAGAGATTGTTCATGGCATACTACTTGAGTTGGGACGGTGAAAAGGACATTGTTACTCCTGGAGGAAGATTTTTTGTTTTGGATGCATGGGCTGGTAATGGCTTGACCATAAGAATCAGAGGAAAAGTATGTTTGGTTGTGATGATCTGAATAGGTTTCATAGGTCTGGATAGTAGATCAGGGATTACATTTTGATTTCCTTTGATATGTTTTACAGAGAAATCATATCTAGAAAACCAATCTTTGAGCCTGAGAGTTTGAGGATCATGAGGCATCTTATTCTTGAATTCAAGGATCTTAGGAAAAGAGGAGTTGTCCATCTGTACTTCAAACTGGTAGCCTCTTAGGTGAAAGTTAAACTTTTGGATTACCATTTTCAAGGCAAGAGCTTCTTTGTAGGTGGTGTGGTAGTGTTTTTCAGCTTCTTTAAATTGACCACTGGCATGACCACATAATATCTTTTCCCATCAAGTTCTTCTATCAGAACTGCTCCCCAATAGTGATCACTGGCATCGATCTGCAGGATTCTCTTGCCATTCCCAGGAATCTTTAGGGCAAGTGGAATTTGTGCGATTTTCTTCAAGGCTTTTATTGCTTCAGTTTGCTTTGCTCCCCATGGTGGAGGTTTTTTGCTTCAGCATTTGGGATAAGGGACTTGTGTATCTCGCCAGCTTCGGCTGGAAATCTCGGATATAATTAATTATACCCAGAAATTGATGGATTTGTTTAACTGTGATATTTTCATCAGGAAAGTTTAATAGTTCTTGAGCAATATGAGGTTAGGGTTGATATTATCCTTGGGAAAAATGCATCCCTAGAAAATCAATCTCTGTTTGCCCCAATTGACTTTTCTTTTCAGAGAGCATCATTCCATGTTGTTGGGATATTTGAAGGAATCGGCCCAATAATTGTTTATGGGCTTTTCATCTTTTGAGAATAATAACACATCATCAATATAGGTCAGGATACTGTTGAGAATGGTTTCAAATATTCTAGTCATGGCTTTTTGAAAGAGAGATGGAGCCACCTTAAGTCCAAATGGTAACACCGTCCATTGGTACTGGGCGTTAGGAATGCAGAATGTTGTTTTGTGTCGATCCTCAGGGTCAATGCCTAATTGCCAAAAACCTGACTTGAGATCAAACTTAGAATAGATCTGGGCATCTTTGATGAAAACATTCAACGACGAGGCCTTTGGAATGGGAAATTTATCATCCTTGAGGAAATGACTTAGAGGTTTGTAATCAATTACTAGCCTCTTCTTTCCTGTCAACCTTTCAAATCTCTTCTCCACATAAAATGCTTGGCAAGCGCATTCTGATTTAGTGGGTTCTATCAGACCTTGCTTGAGAAACTGGTTACATTCTTCCCTGGCTAATGTGTAATCTGATGGACTCATTCCTGGATGCGTGGCTTTGGTTGGATTAACATATTCATTAAACTTGAAAGGAAGTTGAACGAAGAAGTCTTTATTCTTCCATAGAGGTTTTGGGTGACGAAATTTTTTATGGTTATCTGCACATAATTTGAGTAGGTAGGACTTGATTTCTTCATAACCAGCGGGGATTTTGGAAAGTGAGTATAGTTTAAAGATCCCAGAATAAGCTTTGAATTCTCTTTTGTATTTGATTCATGTGGGGAGAATTTAAAGTCTACTTGCTGCTGAATAGACATTCATTCCTACTACAATATCTTTGTTTGGAAGATTACTGCCAATGACCCTGATCAAAACTATGCAGTCTGGGAAGGATTTAATTCCTATTTTACCTTTGGTCATTAAATCTGTCTTGAAAAATTTTCCATTTACTACT
The DNA here is from genome assembly GCA_963966055.1 of Lathyrus aphaca. NCBI lineage: Eukaryota > Viridiplantae > Streptophyta > Magnoliopsida > Fabales > Fabaceae > Lathyrus > Lathyrus aphaca. The sequence goes on along the minus strand of OZ014524.1, from coordinate 11,177,027 downwards.
ACAAAGTATGCATCATGTGTCACACATGATTCTGTAGGGAGAATGTTGGGATTCATCAATCTAATCTGGGCTCTAGTGTCCATGTAAGCTATGACTTTTTTTCGGACGGGAAATTTTTTTTGCAAGGATATGAGCTTCAGCACAAGGAAGTGGTGTAGTAGGAAGAGAGTTGTTTATCTATTTGAAGGAGTAAACACATAGATATTTGTCATCGTCATTTTCTGAAAACGAGACTTCATCAGAGGAAGAGTCTTGAAGGGAAAAAATTGTTTCTTCATCAGCAGAGCTTTGTTCAGAATATAAAGATTTTAAGTCTCCTTCTAGAGGCTGAAGAGAATTAATCAGTTTTGCAGCTTTATGGGTGTTATTAGGACATTCTTTAGAGAAGTGCCCCTTTTTTCCACAAATAAAGCATCTTTAATTTCTCCCTTTTCCTCGAAAAGGCTTTTTCCTAAAGAACTTCATATTCTTTCTTTTCTTTCCCTTAAATGTCCTAGGAGATTTGGTGTATTTTTCATGATGATGTTTCTTTGTTGTACAACTACATCTTTTGTCTTTACACTTAATCTCCAAGTAAGGCTTCTTACATGCTTGGGTGAACTTGGACTTCTGTTCTATAACTTCGGAGAATTGATGATGGAAACTGCAGAGATTTTCAAGTGCTTCTAGTGTTACCTCGTGGATTTGGCTGAGACTCATTGTTTTAATATCCCTTTGAGTTGTGGCTAACATCCTGTGAATTTCTGGTTGGAGTTCTTGTGGTAGAGAGGATACAGAGGTATTCTTCAGACTAGGGTCATTGTATCCATTAAGGACATAATACCTCTGTGCCATCCTATGATAATGTTTGTCAAGATCCTTTTGTTTTGAGATAGCAACATTTCATCTCAAAGAATTCTTGTCTATTGTTTCTATCAAATATCTCCATGTCAACAATGAATTCACGGTGAAGCACACCAAGAACATGAGCTGTAGTTTCTAAACGATGCAACTCATCTTGTTTGAAATCTCCAAGATTGTGATACCATTCTTTCATCGTGTCTGTCTTTCTACAGCAAAATTCTTCAATGATCTTATAGTTATTTTCACTTGTCTTCATCATTTGGGTATCAAGCTAAGCTCCAAATTCCAGTAGTCTCTTTCTTCATCGGCTAGGTGGTATATCATCAAAAGTGAACCAGGGACCGCTGTCATACCCCAAATTTGTCCTACCCGCTTTATTTTATTTTACTGTTTAACCATTATTTTAAAAATCCAAAAATATGTACCCATTTTATTTTCTATCTAATACTCGGAAAATTCAAAAAATATATATAACAATTTAAATATTTCTCTTTTAAAAATTATGTATCTTTTTCAGTTTCCTTTTATTCATCCATATCATTTTTATCTACATTATACTCTCCACTTTCTTAAATTTCCAAAATTAAAAAATCAAAATTTTCTTTTAAATTCTAATTTCATATTACAAAAAAAAAAGCATCATCTATAATAAAGCCCATTAGCTCTTCCTTATTAGGTCCATTATAAATTATATATATAATTCTCATTGTTTTTATTCATGTTTATTAATATTCTATTCTTATTTTTATTACTATTATTTTTATTATTTCTTTTAGTATTATTAGTGTTATTATTATTCTTATTATTATTTTTATAATTAATTTATTAATCAGCATTATTCATTATTATTTTTAGTATTTTTGTTTTCTATCATTAACATTTCTATCATTATCACTTTTTTTCATTGTTATTATGCTATTAAGAGATGCACCACATGACAGCAAGTTTCTACCAATTCCACTACCTCACTCCCATTATGCAGCAACCATTTTTCATAACAAACTTCACAGCTCATAGAATCTCCACAAAATCTTCTATTTTTTTCTCACAATCTTTTCTCCCAAGACTTCCCATCTTACCCTCTTCAAAATCCACTCTATAAAAACAATCTCATTCCCTTCACAAATCAAGCTTGGAAACCTTAACAAAGTTCTGCATAAATCTTTCCAAACACCAAGCTTCAACCAAAAATCCTGTAAAAAAAATTCATATTACCTTCACTGCTATTCTATTTTCAAATCTCTTAATCTTCATACTCAAACTCTATAATAGACACCTGCCACAGCCCAAAAACCACCTTTGTCAAAACTTCATTCTTCATCGCATCACCATTGCCACTGTCATAATCGCAGCACACAAATTGAAAAAACACATCTCCATCCCAAAACCACTATGAAGCCACTGTGAAGAAAACCTGGAAAAAAACAAACCGCACAAAATCCATAGCTAAACGCAAACCGTACAAACCATTCATACTCAACTCAGTACATACCAGGTAGAACTGATTCATATCACCAAAGGCAGAAAAACCAGAAATCTTGCCCAAAACCATAAAACAACACCACTGAACAAACCTGAATCAAAACGCAGAAACACAAAACTTTACAAATCCAGTTCGCACAAAACTTTTCCAAAATACACATAAACTGCATCAAATGAGCGTACCATAGTGAAACCAAATCGCGAAGCCACACTCAAACCAGATCCGTAACCTCTTGTTAAAACCACTGAAAGAACCATAGCCTCAACCCCGTCGGAACAACCCGCATCTCGCACCACCTTTAATCTTCACCGCAACACAGAACACGAGCAAATCCGAAGCCCCAATCGTGAGCAAATCTGAACCCGAGATGAAAGAACCGCAACCGTGAGCGAAAACGTTGCAACCACCGAGAGACTCGCCGATCTGAGAGAGAGACGCGATCTGAGAGCGACGAAGCACGGAGTGCAAAATCAAGCCAGAGAGAGAGAGAGTGTGTCGAGAGCCGCTGTTTCTAGAAATAACGACAAAGAAAGCTTTGACGGCGACGCTTTTGTTCACAGGCTACTCTACTGTGTGCGTTTGTTGGAGGAGGGTATTTCCTTTTCTCTTTACTGAACCGTTCTTTTTCTCTTTTGTTCTTACATCTTATTGTTTTTTTTTAGAAACTTTATATTATTTGTTTAAAAAGGAGGTCTTGGTTCTTGTTGGGCTTTGAAAGCCATTAGTCTATTTTGATTTTAATATTGTTTTAATTATGGTTACAATCTCAATAAATCCATGCGGCTTATCCTCTAATCTTTATTTCTAAAAAAAACTTTTATGCTATATGTTTAAGAGAAGGCCATGGTCAATGATGTTACTGTGCAATGACCCATCACCATTTGTTCTTTCTTTTCTTTTTTTATTTATTTAATGTCTATCTCATAATTTTCCAAAATTAATAATATTACTAGTTTGTTTTAGTAATTCTTTAAGTTAATTATTTATTTATTTGTTTGAATTGGACCGATGATATATTAAAAGGCCGTTTTTCGCCCGATTACATTTAATCGGTGATGAGCGGTCAATATGAGGCCCTCTTTTTATTTTTATTCTATTATTTTTATTTTGAACAAAAAACTTGTAATGTAATATAATTTTATTCATTATTTTCAACATTATTTAATTAATTAATTTATTTATATTCATTATTCCATTTATTTCTTACAATTCAATTTATTCATTTAAATTCGCGTTTTAAATTTACGTTTCGACTCCTTATAGAATGGTTCCCATTTTGAACCGATTCTAAGGCAGTTCACGAACAAAATTTCGTCGCGTCCCGAAAAGGTCCAACGCCTTCGAATAGTTGCGCTCGAAAAAGGTCCAACGCCTTCAAATAGTTGCGTCCCGATAAAACAGGCTGAACGCCTTCGAATAGTTCAAACACACTGCACACACGCTTTCTCTTGGGCAAAATACAACGAGACCCATTTATTTCTCGCAATCCCCTGTATTTATTTTGTATCCCTCTCCCATTAATTTGTACGCACTTTTATTTCTCGCATTTTAATTCTGAATCCTTGGTCCAACGCCAAGCGATTGCACTTTGCACACTTGCACTTTATTTTCCTGTTATTGTTTCGTTATTAGGATCCACTTTACCTTGCGAGCCGAGCGTTTCGTGCCTCGCTAAACAAACTACAAAAATAAACCTCCACTTGCATGCACCTTTAAACTTCAAAAAAACCAAAATGTTTCGATTAGATCCAAACCCTTGATCCAACGTCAAGCGGCTTTAGGAAATAAAAACACTTAAATAATACGAGAAGATCTGTACGCCACGAGCCTTAAGCGATAGAAAGGGGGATAACGAGCTTTCGTTACTCGCTCCGATTATTTCGACGCAGGACACTCGTCTTGTTGGGCGAGATAAACTATCCATAGTCTTTAGTGCATTTCAACTCCTAAACCCTTTCATCGACGAAAGGTAATAAAATCAACAACCATTACCCTTAGTAGGCCGAACTACGAGGCTCTGACTTTCCCATTGCACGCGGGAGTACGTAGGCACGAGGATCTCAATCCTTGCCGAGCACCTAGGTTCAATCTAACTTATAATTCAACTCATTTCCCTCTAGCAAGCAATTCGTTTAAGCATAGACATCCTTTCGCGCGCGTTAACTTAGATGGTTCCCATCGAGTACGATGGATGTAGGGGGTGCTAATACCTTCCCCCTGCATAACCGACTCCCGAACCCAGGCAATGGTTCCGTTGACCTTTGTCCTCATCCTTTTCCTCCCAGGTTGTATCTATATCTTCCCTTTCCCTCCTCGGGAATAAATAGAATTAGGTGGCGACTCTTCAGTCCGTCCGGCGCGCGGCTCCGTCCATTTCGGATCGCGTAAGGTCGTATTTTTCGGGGTACGACAGCTGGCGACTCTGCTGGGGATTGGTTCACCCCTATGCGAGTCAAGCCTAGTCTAGGTTCCCGCGTGTGTTTGAATGTTTGATTTTATGCTTTGCTTGTTTATTTTTATCGCTTTCTTTATCGCATTCCATTTTATATATCTTGTGGCTCCTTGGTACTATAATTTGGATCGATACTTTGCAAAAGAAACTTGAGGGAAAAGCTCTATGCCCGGGCTTTCGAGTACAAACTTAAGTTAGCGAGGTTGTGTAGTATGGGCTCCCGAGAGAACCTCTCTCGTGGGTTGTCGATACGAAAACCTCACTCGGAGTAGATTTTAATGGAAATACTGACAACCGTCAAGCTCTTGGCGTGTGTGCTCAGTTGTTTTCATTAAAGTCGTCGACTCTGAGGACCTTTAGAACCTTTTGGTTAAAACATCGGTTGATGGTTGCGTAGTATTGGGCACCAGGGTTCACCCTCGCGTGGCTCGATACGAAAACCTCACTTGGAATAGACCTACTCAATGGAGTTGATTGACTGTCAAGAATGTATGAAATTGACACGTGCATCAAACAGTTGAGAAAGGTCCATAACTCCAGGACTTTGTTTTGAACCTTGTGTCGATGATCACGTAGTATGGACTCCCGAGAAAATCTGCTCTCGTGGGTTGTCGATACGAAGATCTCACCCAAAATAGATTCATATGGCGGAGTCAATCAACCGTCATGCTTATGGCGCGTGTGATGAACAACCATATGAATTGACAACTTTGGGATCCCTAAAATTTTAGAGTCTACCCAGTGAGTTCTTGATCAGAGTATCCTCCATCTGTACCTTGGACTCGTGAGACCCTGATCTTGTGATCCTGGATTCTGACATTGCATATCATTGCATTTGCATTATTTATTCATCCTGCATTTCATTCCAAAAGCCGAAAACTTATTTCATGTTCCTCTATCTTCAGTAAATCAAGCTGGTTTCTCGACGCCCGTATCGAGCTAGACGACCGTACTTAACTCGAGCCAACACTAGAAGACTGATGGACGTGATTCAAGAAGAACAAGCTACCATGAGGGAAGAGATTGACTCGGTCAAGGGCAAGATTGACCAGATTTATGAGACTTTGCAATCTTTGGCAAGAATGGAAGAACGTCGCGAAGCTGCTGCCGCAATGAACAATGCTCAAGTGCAAGGATCTACCTCACGAGCAATGTCTTCAGTTCCCGTTCCAAATCCTTTGGTCTACGGTTTGCCTCCAGGCTTCACTCCTGCTGTTGAAGAGGTCACCTCCCAACCAATACCTGCTTCCGGTGTCACTGTTGGTGCTATTCCTCAAGCTCAACTAATCCAACTCACGTCCAGTTTCCTCAAACTGAAGAGAATCATCAAGTTGAGTATGAGATGCATACTGCTGTTCCAATCACCAATCCTCAGGCTGCTCAAGAGTCTGAAGCTATGAAGATGTGCCGCGAGTTAGCTGAAAAACTCCGAATTATGGAAGGACACAACTCAACCTCTCTGAGTGCCTCAGACATGTGCTTAGTTCCAGATGTTGTGATCCCTGCTAAGTTCAAACTGCCAGAATTCGAGAAGTACAAAGGCCTCAGCTGTCCTGAGCTTCATTTGAGGATGTATTGTAGGAAAATGGCCGCTCATGCCAAAGACGATAAACTCATGATCCATTGCTTCCAAGACAGCCTGTCTGGAGCGTCTCTAGAATGGTATATGCAGCTCGAACGCAACAATGTTCATACTTGGCTTGATCTATCTGATGCATTTAAAAAGCAGTACAAGTACAACACTGACTTAGCTCCTAACCGTACTCAACTTCAGAGTATGTCTCAAAAAGAGAACGAATCCTTTAAAGAGTACGCCCAACGCTGGAGAGAGCTAGCCGCCAGAGTGCATCCTCCTTTGGTTGACCGTGAACTAATCGACATCTTCATGGGTACCCTACAGGGACAATACTATGAAAAGCTGATCAGCAGTGTATCTTCTAGATTCTCAGACATGGTAATGGTCGGAGAAAGAATCGAAGAGGGTCTGAAAAGCGGAAAGATCCAAGGAGGTTCTAGCAGCCAAAACAATGCCAAGAAACCTTTCAATGGGCACAAAAAGGGTGAAACAAATGCCATTTCTGCTGCAAGTGGGAATTTTCAACAGAGTGCACCTGCACCAGTTCCTTACTATCAGTATCCCTATGTTGCTGCTGCACAATATGCTCCTATGCCATATCAGCCAGTTCCTCCAATGCCTTATCAGCAGGCCTTTCAAGCTTTATTTCCGCCTCAGATGGCTCATCAGCCACGTCCACCTCCAATGGTTGCAGCTGCGCAGTATGCGCCCAATCCATACCAGCAACCGGCTTATCCACCACGGCCTGGTCAGCAACAACAATGCGCTCCTCAACAGCGTCCCCCATATCAGCAAAGAGGATATGATAGGCACATTGATCCCTTGCCTATGACATATACTGAAATCTTCAAACAGCAAACGGCAAAAGGACCTCTCACTTTGAGAGATATGCCACCTCAAACTGGTACCGCCCGAAACTATGATGCCAATGCTCGCTGTGAGTATCACAAAGGCGCTCCAGGTCACACCATTGAGAATTGCCATGCTTTCAAACACCTGATTCAGGATATGATCAACTCTAAGGACCTCACTCTCACTCCGAGAAATCCAAATGTCCAGAACGATCCAATGCCGTCACACGGTGCCAACAAGTAAAGACATTTGAAGGGGTTGTTGAAGACCAAGCTGAGTAGTCACCAACTTTGAAGCATTTAAATCAAGAGAAGTTCAATTCCTCAAATCAAGGCAGCCAATCACCATTTATTATTTACGCATTCCTGTTGTTTTGTAATGTTTGTTTAAGTACTATTTGCTCTGAACATTGTTATCGTTCGTACTTGGTTATGTTAATGTTATGTTTATGCATGTTTTGAATCAATTTATTCGCATTCGCTCATTATTTTTCATTTATCACAAAAATCAAAAAAAGATTCCCTCACTTCACTTTAGCAAATATTTGAGGGAGGATGATGAAAACGAAATACCCATAACTGTTGCGGTATGCTTTCGGATAAAACTTCGTCAATGATGTACAGGCATTTCTTTCAAATCCCCAAACACTGGAGATATAAGGAGTTAATCCCTAGTCAACCACTTCGAGCCTAGAAGTAGGAGTTTCTTTCGGATACCACCCTTACATTTAACCCGGGGCAGGGTAGTTGTTCAGTTAACATGACTACACCTTCGAATCGCAAGATGAGACATCCCGTCGGAAGACCATCAACAAATGAAGTGGCAGTCACACCATTTATTCAAAACAAAAAAAGAAAAAAAGCCACTAAGTTGAGCACCCGAAGGGAGACTTAGTCGACAAAAAAAAACAAGTCAAAAGAGGAACCCAAATCCTCAGCAAAAGCAAAACAAATATCAATGACCACCAAATCAAAAATCAAAGGGTCACCAGCAAAATAAGATGACTGCCATTTTCAAGCGAACTTTAATGCTTCATCTTCACTCTTGCAAAGTCAAAACAAATGCAGGTGTAAAGTTAACTGAACATAGGACTGGAGAACAATACGAAGAAGGGTTGGGTACAAATAACTTTGAGCCTTATACCTTTGTTTCTTGAACCATTAACCAGACCACGTTACAGCCCTTAAAAGACCTAATTGAGGCACGGTTTATTCTGAAAGCATGATACCAACAAGGTTGCGTAAATTGACTCCCATGTATTTGCTAATTTTCAAACTCGATTGCACATTATTCTTGCTGCATCTTTCATGCACTTCCTAAATCAGCACTTCGTTTGGGCTAACGGTCCATTCGTCACACTTTTACAGCATTCAAATAAATTGACTTTTTCCAAACTTACATGAACTTTACATTAACATTACCATTTGTGTATGAACAATTTAATTGCAATTCATTGCTTGACATCAGTACAATCCCAACAAGGGGAAATCAAAAGAGAAACTTGAACTTCATTTCCAACATGAATCAAGACTACTACAGCAGCCCAATCAGGGGCAAATTATCTTCCAACAGCTCAATCAGGGGCAGGTGCTTACCAAATCCAGACTCTGGGGCGGATCATTGTCAAAGCTTCCCCGTCAATTTTATTTCAGATACCTTACAGGCAGGGGCAAGCAAGCAAGGAGAAAATCTTCCTATCTCTTCTCCCCAGCTGAACAAGCAGTCATTGCTAGACGTTGGCAACCCTCCAAAGCAAATCAGTCTTCATGTGTCAATTAAGTCGCTTCGCTCATCAACAGATAACCAAGCTTGGAGCTTTCAGATCCATCTTCTGATCATACATCGTTAAAGATCGAGTGTTGGGAAATCAGTCCCTCCACCCACCTAAAGTCCAATCATTATTGGCAACTACCAGACCAAAAGTCCACCAAGTTGGCACCTTTCAATTGCTCATATGCATCATTATGCATCATCAAACGTCATACGCATCATTTACATCAATCATTTGCAACATGTGCATCATGTGCATACCTAAATAAATCAGCTTTTTATTTTCCCCAACAGTTTTAACTTACATCTCAATGCATAAACATTTGCATCGTATCTCCATCTTTATGGAATACCATTTCAAAACAATCAAGCATACGTGCATGGTTCAGGATCCAGGATCAGCACAAGTTTCCGGTCCTTTCCCCAGCGGAGGATCACATCAATCAGATTCCAGGCATTCTCTTGGCGGATTCAATAGCCGTGTATAAATTTCAGGCCATTTGCCTTATCATCCTCTGGTGATAAGTGATTTTATTTTCTGTCTGTTGCCTTATCATCCTCTGATGATAAGTGAGTTTATTTTTCTGTCTAATTGCCTTATCTTCCTCTGTTGATAAGTGAGTTTATTTTTCTGTTTGTTGCCTTATCATCCTCTGGTGATAAGTGATTTTATTTTCAGTTTGTTGCCTTATCATCCTCTGGTGATAAGTGATTTTATTTTGAGTTTATTGCCTTATCTTCCTCTGTTGATAAGTGAGTTTGTTTTCAGTTTATTGCCTTATCTTCCTCTGTTGATAAGTGAGATTGTTTTCAGTTTATTGCCTTATCTTCCTCTGTTGATAAGTGAGTTTGTTTTCAGTTTATTGCCTTATCATCCTCTGTTGATAAGTGAGTTTATTTTTCTGTTTATTGCCTTATCATCCTCTGATGATAAGTGATTTATTTTGTCAATTTGTTTCTTGCTGTGTCACCCATCTTTTCCAATTTATTTCATTTATTATTTTCGCAATTTCTTTCTTTGTCGGACAAATTTGGAGTCTGTTAATATCTAATTATCTTATACCTTGAAAGACTGAACGCGAGCCGGTTCATCTTACTTGGTCTAAGCCAATTCGATAGGGGCATCTGTCATACCCCAAATTTGTCCTACCCGCTTTATTTTATTTTACTGTTTAACCATTATTTTAAAAATCCAAAAATATGTACCCATTTTATTTTCTATCTAATACTCGGAAAATTCAAAAAATATATATAACAATTTAAATATTTCTCTTTTAAAAATTATGTATCTTTTTCAGTTTCCTTTTATTCATCCATATCATTTTTATCTACATTATACTCTCCACTTTCTTAAATTTCCAAAATTAAAAAATCAAAATTTTCTTTTAAATTCTAATTTCATATTACAAAAAAAAAAGCATCATCTATAATAAAGCCCATTAGCTCTTCCTTATTAGGTCCATTATAAATTATATATATAATTCTCATTGTTTTTATTCATGTTTATTAATATTCTATTCTTATTTTTATTACTATTATTTTTATTATTTCTTTTAGTATTATTAGTGTTATTATTATTCTTATTATTATTTTTATAATTAATTTATTAATCAGCATTATTCATTATTATTTTTAGTATTTTTGTTTTCTATCATTAACATTTCTATCATTATCACTTTTTTTCATTGTTATTATGCTATTAAGAGATGCACCACATGACAGCAAGTTTCTACCAATTCCACTACCTCACTCCCATTATGCAGCAACCATTTTTCATAACAAACTTCACAGCTCATAGAATCTCCACAAAATCTTCTATTTTTTTCTCACAATCTTTTCTCCCAAGACTTCCCATCTTACCCTCTTCAAAATCCACTCTATAAAAACAATCTCATTCCCTTCACAAATCAAGCTTGGAAACCTTAACAAAGTTCTGCATAAATCTTTCCAAACACCAAGCTTCAACCAAAAATCCTGTAAAAAAAATTCATATTACCTTCACTGCTATTCTATTTTCAAATCTCTTAATCTTCATACTCAAACTCTATAATAGACACCTGCCACAGCCCAAAAACCACCTTTGTCAAAACTTCATTCTTCATCGCATCACCATTGCCACTGTCATAATCGCAGCACACAAATTGAAAAAACACATCTCCATCCCAAAACCACTATGAAGCCACTGTGAAGAAAACCTGGAAAAAAACAAACCGCACAAAATCCATAGCTAAACGCAAACCGTACACACCATTCATACTCAACTCAGTACATACCAGGTAGAACTGATTCATATCACCAAAGGCAGAAAAACCAGAAATCTTGCCCAAAACCATAAAACAACACCACTGAACAAACCTGAATCAAAACGCAGAAACACAAAACTTTACAAATCCAGTTCGCACAAAACTTTTCCAAAATACACATAAACTGCATCAAATGAGCGTACCATAGTGAAACCAAATCGCGAAGCCACACTCAAACCAGATCCGTAACCTCTTGTTAAAACCACTGAAAGAACCATAGCCTCAACCCCGTCGGAACAACCCGCATCTCGCACCACCTTTAATCTTCACCGCAACACAGAACACGAGCAAATCCGAAGCCCCAATCGTGAGCAAATCTGAACCCGAGATGAAAGAACCGCAACCGTGAGCGAAAACGTTGCAACCACCGAGAGACTCGCCGATCGGAGAGAGAGACGCGATCCGAGAGCGACGAAGCACGGAGTGCAAAATCAAGCCAGAGAGAGAGAGAGAGTGTCGAGAGCCGCTGTTTCTGGAAATAACGACAAAGAAAGCTTTGACGGCGACGCTTTTGTTCACAGGCTACTCTACTGTGTGCGTTTGTTGGAGGAGGGTATTTCCTTTTCTCTTTACTGAACCATTCTTTTTCTCTTTTGTTCTTACATCTTATTGTTTTTTTTAGAAACTTTATATTATTTGTTTAAAAAGGAGGTCTTGGTTCTTGTTGGGCTTTGAAAGCCATTAGTCTATTTTGATTTTAATATTGTTTTAATTATGGTTACAATCTCAATAAATCCATGCGGCTTATCCTCTAATCTTTATTTCTAAAAAAAACTTTTATGTTATATGTTTAAGAGAAGGCCATGGTCAATGATGTTACTGTGCAATGACCCATCACCATTTGTTCTTTCTTTTCTTTTTTTATTTATTTAATGTCTATCTCATAATTTTCCAAAATTAATAATATTACTAGTTTGTTTTAGTAATTCTTTAAGTTAATTATTTATTTATTTGTTTGAATTGGGCCGATGATATATTAAAAGGCCGTTTTTCGCCCGATTACATTTAATCGGTGATGAGCGGTCAATATGAGGCCCTCTTTTTATTTTTATTCTATTATTTTTATTTTGAACAAAAAACTTGTAATGTAATATAATTTTATTCATTATTTTCAACATTATTTAATTAATTAATTAATTTATATTCATTATTCCATTTATTTTTTACAATTCAATTTATTCATTTAAATTCGCGTTTTAAATTTACGTTTCGACTCCTTATAGAATGGTTCCCATTTTGAACCGATTCTAAGGCAGTTCACGAACAAAATTTCGTCGCGTCCCGAAAAGGTCCAACGCCTTCGAATAGTTGCGCTCGAAAAAGGTCCAACGCCTTCAAATAGTTGCGTCCCGATAAAACAGGCTGAACGCCTTCGAATAGTTCAAACACACTGCACACACGCTTTCTCTTGGGCAAAATACAACGAGACCCATTTATTTCTCGCAATCCCCTGTATTTATTTTGTAACCCTCTCCCATTAATTTGTACGCACTTTTATTTCTCGCATTTTAATTCTGAATCCTTGGTCCAACGCCAAGTGATTGCACTTTGCACACTTGCACTTTATTTTCCTGTTATTGTTTCGTTATTAGGATCCACTTTACCTTGCGAGCCGAGCGCTTCGTGCCTCGCTAAACAAACTACAAAAATAAACCTCCACTTGCATGCACCTTTAAACTTCAAAAAAACCAAAATGTTTCGATTAGATCCAAACCCTTGATCCAACGTCAAGCGGCTTTAGGAAATAAAAACACTTAAATAATACGAGAAGATCTGTACGCCACGAGCCTTAAGCGATAGAAAGGGGGATAACGAGCTTTCGTTACTCGCTCCGATTATTTCGACGCAGGACACTCGTCTTGTTGGGCGAGATAAACTATCCATAGTCTTTAGTGCATTTCAACTCCTAAACCATTTCATCGACGAAAGGTAATAAAATCAACAACCATTACCCTTAGTAGGCCGAACTACGAGGCTCTGACTTTCCCATTGCACGCGGGAGTACGTAGGCACGAGGATCTCAATCCTTTCCGAGCACCTAGGTTCAATCTAACTTATAATTCAACTCATTTCCCTCTAGCAAGCAATTCGTTTAAGCATAGACATCCTTTCGCGCGCGTTAACTTAGATGGTTCCCATCGAGTACGATGGATGTAGGGGGTGCTAATACCTTCCCCCTGCATAACCGACTCCCGAACCCAGGCAATGGTTCCGTTAACCTTTGTCCTCATCCTTTTCCTCCCAGGTTGTATCTATATCTTCCCTTTCCCTCCTCGGGAATAAATAGAATTAGGTGGCGACTCTTCAGTCCGTCCGGCGCGCGGCTCCGTCCATTTCGGATCGCGTAAGGTCGTATTTTTCGGGGTACGACAACCGCCATTTGGTCTAGTCCTTTAAGGGACTAGAGTTTCTTCAAGAGATTCCTCTTCAAAAAAGGATTCTTCCTCTTTTATATTTGTCATGAAGAGTCTTGGGATATGATGGTCTTCGGATTCTGGTATAGATGAAAAGGATCTCAGTGTTTCATCAGAGGACATTTCTTGATCAGATTTGATGTCACCATTTGAATTAGATTCGTCTTCCTTTTGTGTTGATGATTCAGAGTAATTTATTTGGGAAGATTCATAATTTCTAGTGATTTCCAAGGCTTGGAAACCTTTATCAGGAAATTCTTCCTCCTTTTGGATTTTTAGAGGAGGTGTTTCAAGGATATCTTGAGATTCTGATGATAAGGCACTTAAACAGAAAACTTTCTCTTTTTTCTTAGAGGTTGAGATAGTGGTAGTTCTGGTGGATTTTGGTATGTAAGCTGTAGGTATGTATTTCACCAGATTTGGTGGTGATGAAACATAGGAAGTGTAGAAAGGAGAAGGTCTTTCTGGTAGTTTGAAATATGTAGGAAAGCAGGTGGGTCTAAGAAAGAGTTTTAAACAGGCTTGGGGTTTCTTTCATGAGAGGCTCTTAATAAATCATCTATCTCTTTTACTTGGCCTTGTAGACTTCTGATCTCTCTTTCCTTTTGGTCAAAAGTTTTGCCAAAATTCCTCTCTTCTAACATCTTCCGCAAATCACAATCTAGTTGGGATACTTGGGCTTTCAAGCTCCTGTAGTATTTCTGCATTTTTTGGGATAATACCTTGAGGTACTCATCTGTTTCATTTATTTTCCCAACAATCTTGTCTACCTTTTTGTCAAGGTTTTGGAGAATCTCATTTTGAGAAACCATGTTTTCAGATTTCCAATTCAGAACTTCTACATCTTGAGTTAAAGGTTTAAGCTTCCCATCTGGATGAACTTCACTTGGATGAATGAAGGGCTTAGATGTTCTGCTTGTGATTGGATCCGTCTTTCTTTCCAAAGCAGGAAATTGTCGATCGTACTCTAAATTTGTGGATGAGTACATAAAGCAAGGAATTTGTTAGACAACATCTAGAGGATGTAGTGGTTTATAATGATCTGTTGGTGATCATGTAATAAGAGTCAGATTATCAGGTGGTAGCAATCATTCTTTCTGAAGAATCTTAAGTCCTTCTTCATAGATATTAAGGGGTTTCTTTTTACCATGGATTCCTACTCATGGACCATTGTCTGGATCTGATCTCCTTTGTGGAGGTGGAGGAGGTTTGCACTTTCCTTTTTTCTTTCTTTTAGGAAGAATGATATCTCGGTTGATATCATTGTCGTGTATCCAGCTGTCGCAATCGGGGTCACATCTTGTTGGATCAACATCCCAGATGAAGTAGCCGTCTATTTTGTCAGTGTAGATGGGTTTTCCCTCTGTTGTAACTGTAGGGACAGGGCACTAGTATTCTTTGAGAACTGGTTGGATCATCATTGTCTGGAAGATTGGAGATATTGAGGTCGACCCTTCGTCTATCTTCTTGAAAATCGTTTGGACCGTCTTGGATCACCATACAAGAATGCAGTCTTCACATCCATCTGTTCTAGTTCAAGGTTGAACTGTGCCACCATGGCAATCAACATTCGAATGGATATGTGCTTCACAACAGGATAAAACGCATCATTGAAGTCAACACCTTATTTCAAAGTGAAACCCTTTGCGACCAACCTTGCCTTATATCTCTTCGACGCCACTCCTTCGATTATTTCCTTAATTTTGAAAATCCAATTACAACTGACTAACCTGACTCTAGCTTGTTTCTTGATCAGTTCCCAAGTGTTGTTATCATGAAGAGATTTCATCTCATTATCCATGGCCTTAAGCCATTCATTCTTACTTCGAATCCTCATAACTTCCTTATAGTCTCTAGGTTCTTCGTCTAGAACCTCACTTGCAGAGATTAAGATAAAATCTATAAGATTTGCATAACCAAGTCTCTGAGGTGGCTTGATTACTTTTCTCAACCTTTCTCTTTCCAGGATGTAGTCATTATCAGTCTGCTCATCTTCGAAAACAACTTATGCTTTTTCTTCGACTTCATACGAGTCATGCAATTCAACATCACTATGCTCCACCTCAACAAGAATACCTCTTTGTTCCAGCTCTTCTTCAACATCATCAATTTTCTTAAAAGCCATCTCAACTTCATTAGAACTACATTTCAACTGGTGATACACCTCCTGAGACATGGCTATAGGCACCATAGTCTATAAGCTTTGACTCCTTCAGGATATCCCATGAACATGCATTTCAGAGCTCTAGGTTCGACCTTGTCTTGCCTAATGTGAGCATAGGCCACACAACCAAATACTCTCAGTTTTTCGAGATCTGGTGGATGTCCCGATCAAACTTCTTCAGGTGTCTTCATATCTAATGCAGTCGAAGGATATATGTTTATCATATATATTTCTGTCGAAACAGCCTCAACCCAAAATACCTTCTTCAATCCA
The DNA here is from genome assembly GCA_963966055.1 of Lathyrus aphaca. Lineage (NCBI taxonomy): Eukaryota > Viridiplantae > Streptophyta > Magnoliopsida > Fabales > Fabaceae > Lathyrus > Lathyrus aphaca. The sequence continues at coordinate 11,160,897 of OZ014524.1, read as the reverse complement.
ACACTAGTCGACATGCATCTAACGTTTTCCAAAATAGTTCGATTAAATCTTTCCTCCAAACCATTTTGTTGTGGAGTTCTTACAATAGTTTTGTGCCTTGCAATACCTGAGGCAACACAAAAGTTGTCAAATGCCTTATTAAAAAACTTCAAGTCCATTGTCGGTTCTCAACCTCTTGACCTTTCTGCCAATCTGATTTTTGACCAGAGTCTTCCAACTTTTGAAATTTCTCAGAAGTTTCATTCTTAGTCTTCTGGATGAATACCGATAACTTTCTGAAATAATCATCAACAATGGATATGAAATACCTTGCTCTTGAGTGTGATGGACACCTTGCAGGCCTCCAAAGATCAAAATGGATGTAATAAAGGGATCCACGTGTTCTTTGTTTGCCTTTGTTAAGCTTCACTCTGCAAGATTTTCCAAGTAAACAGGTTTCACAAAATTTCAGTTTTTCGACTTTATCTCCACCAAGCATATTTTGTTTCCCTAATTCGACTAGACCCCTTTTACTGACATGGCCCAATCTCATGTGCCAAATTTCTATCTTCGACAACAGTTTTGTGGATGCAACATTTGTTGAACAACTTACAATTTCAACCTCAAGAGTATACAAGCCTTGTTTCTTCACACCTCTTAATACTTTCTTCAACCCCTTCATGACTCTTAGGATACTTTTATCTCCTTGAAAAACATATCCTTTCTTGTTGAATTCACTAAGAGAAATAAAATTTCTATTCAAATCACGTATATACCTGACTTCAGTCAATAACCTAATTGTCTCATCATGGAGCTTGAATCTTATAGATCCAATACCTACAATTTTACAAGATTTGTTGTTTCCCAACAATACTGATCCACCATCTTGATCACATAATTCCTCGAACAAGTCTTTGTTTGGATTCATGTGCTAAGTGCAACCTGAATCCATACTCCACTATTTTCTTGAGCCGCCACTTGAAACCACAAGAAAATTGGATGAGTCGAAATCATCTTGAATAATGGTTGCATTGCCATTATCCTTACCTCGATGATCTTTCATGCGTTCAGGGCACACCTTTCTTGTGTGACGCTCCTTCTTACAATGATAGCATCGAATACCAGTTGTCTCATCACTATAAGACTTTTGTTAACTTTTATCTTTCTTTTTGTCAAACTTACCATCCTTTCGCAATAATTTCTCTTTAACAGCCAAAGCTTCACCAACTGTCGAAGGTTTATGCTCATTTCGTTCGTTCAAGTCCTTAGATTACAAGGCTGATTGAACATCTTCAAAGGTCAACGTCTCCTTTCCATACAAGAGTGTTTCTTTGAAGTGAGCATGTGATCTAAGAAAATCACACAACATCAACAGAGCTTGATCTTCATCATCGATCTTCACATCAATATTTTATGATCAAGAACCATCTTGTTGAAAATATCCAACTACTCAGCCAACACTTTGTCTCTGCTCATCTTTAATGAATATAAAGCTTACTTTAGGTAGAGTCGATTCACCGACGATTTGGTCATGTACACTTTCAAGTTTTAACCATAACCCCGACGCAATCGTCTTCTTTGATACATGTTGAAGAACCTTATTACAAAGGCTCAACAATATTCCATTGTGGGTTTTCTCTATCATGTCCGTCTTTCAGATTCCATCAAGGCAACTTTCATGGCGACCGCTCCCTTCAACACTTCCAAACAAACCTGCTGAACCAATAGGGATTTCATCTTCAAGCGCCACATACTGAAATCGTTCACTCCGGTGAACTATTCAATCTCATACTTTGTTGAAGGGATCTTCTTCCATGCTCACCGCACCAATTTGTTGTAAAATTTGATGCCTTATAAACAATGTATAATTTATTCCTTGATCAGCAAGAAACCCACAAGGGTTAGGGTTTATGAAGAACACAAGGATAACAACAAGTATTTGGTTATAAACTGATATCTTTCCTTTCTCTTTAAACAAGATTAAAGTATACAAGAATAACAAATAACCCTCTCACTTTTGAATTAAGATTTTATCTTCATATTTTTCCTTATACAAGATGAGAGACTTGCATGTTATTTATAAGTAAACTAACACACTAACCTAATGGGTTGCTTTTAACAATTACCCATTACAAGCTAAGTTAGGGTACAATCTAACTTAAACAATTTTGGGCTTACAAGCAAGGCCCAATTCAATATGCTAACAAATCTAGCAATATTGACTAATGCATGTTAGAAAAAACTTCGATTACAACACACATTACTTCGACATCAGCATGTGAGCAAACTTCGAGGACATGCTAAAATTAGAGTTTGAATCATTATCTCACACATCAAATCAATGATCTTCCATTGTAAATAATCAACTGCGCGGCGAATGTTTCCATCATATTTTCTTTCATCTGAATGTCATCTAATATTATTTGCGTCATTAGCATTAGCAAAAATTCTCTTGAACCTTAAAATTATTGGCAAGTACCATAACACTTTAGCAGGGCTTATTGCTAACATTTTCATTGTCATCCCCATTGTTGTCCTTCACCTTGTAGTGAGACTCACCACATTCTAGACATTGATCCAAATTTACATACTATTTCTTGTATAATATGCAACCATTAGGGCATGCATGTATTTTGATTACTCCAAACCCATTGGACATAATATCTTCTTGGTCTTATAATAATGATATCACAAATTGTTATATTTTGGTAGCATTTACCTTCATATTAAATAATTTTAACAACATATACAATCGTGTAAAACTTGTGCACCCCTTATATAATGGTGCATTCTTATCACTACATAAAATATCATAAATATGAGATTTCATAAGAGATGATTCTCCAAAATCACAAATCATATCTTATAGTCGATCACACATATCTTCATCAACTTAATGCATTTGTGACGTCACATTTCAAGTTGTACCCAATTCTCTATGCCATGTCCATGTTGTAATTTTGACATATTCCATCATAACATTGATGATGTAATATTTCTTCCTTTGAACATTTTTTGATATTCCTACAATTAACACAAGGACAATAAAAAAGACCATTATTGTCAGATATATTTTATTCCACGAAATCAAGGAATACAAGAACTCTTTTCTCATACACTGGACATAATCTTTCAGCTTTTATTCAAATACAATCCATAACAAATTCTTAAATTTATATCAAAAGACTAATGTGAATGTCACACTAATGCTACAGACACAACATACTAATATGGTTATATGCATACTAATATATTCATTACAATAATATAACATTTAACAACACCAAAAGTTAAAGTATGTTCATAATCACAAATACAATTCATGATATCAATCAACAACCCAACAATTTTGGAACATCAAAACAAAAATCATATTTATAACCACATTTCTTTCTTTATTTACAATAGAGTTTATTTTTATACAGTGTCAGCATCTAATATTTACTTTACTCACAGAGTGAGCAACATGAACAAGGCACATCATATAACCTTATAACAACAAAAACATCACAAAATATGAATAAAATCAAAACACAAAGTAATCCAATTGCAACAAAACAAAAATCTACACCCCATAAAAGAAAACTTCACGAGAGAGAGAGAGAGAGAGAGAGAGAGAGAGAGAGAGAGAGAGAGAGAGAGAGAGAGAAATGAATGAAGTTTGTGAAGATTGAACGCTCTAAGAAATGAATGAAGATTTTTTTATCGTTGTCGTCTAATTTCCTATGGCATGTGTTATGAAAGAAATAAAGAACCTGTTGTGTTTTAATTTTGCAGGAAAGAATTTCACCAGAGTTGCAAATACTAACCGTAGTGAAATATGACACATAATAACTGTGGATAAAAACAACTATAGTTAACTTTTTTTCAATTTTTATTTAACAATATAAGTTAAGGGACACACATTTTTATATAAAAAATAGAAAAATACGGATGCCGAGATTCAAAACTTGTAAACCTTAATCTATTACCACGATTGTTATTATAAATTGTGATGAAATGTTTTTTAATAAAAAATGGATAAATATACAAACCCCCTGCCATTAGGGCGTGATTTGGTTTTCCCCCTTTAATTTTATAGAGACCCCTTATAAAACCCAAAACCAATTACCTCAATGCTGACTGGGCTTACTGAATGGGTTTGCTGACTGTGTTTCATCTTCTTCACCTTGATACCAACCATGACCAGCACCATAGTTAGATGAGTTTGATTTCAGGTAACAGTATCCACCATGAATGCCTTCACCATGCAAATGAAATAAAGGAAGGGTTTCAATTTCAGGTGAATTGTTTTCATATTCTTGTTGTTCTTCTTCTTCCATGAAAACAAACTCTCTTAAACACAAAACCCTAAATCGGAATTGGGGATGTGTCTTGATTTCGAATTTCCAAACGAAATTGGGGATTTTTCTTCCTGAAACCCAAACGTAAAGGTTCTGATTTTTATGAATTGGAGATTTTTCTTGCCTCTTATTATTTGAGCACATCTAAATATGTTAATGCTGCGTGTTGTGGGAATCATTTTAACCGTTATGTTTTCATTAAACCATACAACAAATGATTTGTTAATAGTGTTGCTACTTTTGTTATTACTGATGATTTGGTTATCATGTCAAACTCCATGGTTCATATAAGCTTTTCTCTTCTTCAGAATTCTGGAATAGTTGCAAGTTCTACAAAAGAAATGACCTTACATATTACTGAGGAAAATGTTTTTGATAAATTATGTACTTTATATGATTGTTTCTTTATTGTTATTTTATATCTTCTACTTAAGCATGACCATAACTATTTCTATTTAGGTATTTGATCTTCTAAAGTTTGTTTTGGTCTGAAGCATGGGTACTTCTAAAATGGTGAAGAATCGGTACCGGGTACGCACCCGTACCGGATACTCGTACCGTACTCATGGTGTTTCATTTTTTTTCTCATTATTTGGTTTTGAATTAAATTTATAGCTTTCTCATATATTAATATAGTATATTTATGTGTTTTAATTTTTTTGTTATTGTATCTTATCATTATTTTTGGTTTTTATTTATAGGTATATTTTGTTATGAACCTAACAATTTAGTTTTCTACTCATACATTTTATAGAAAATTCTTATTTCTTATTGACGTACTGGTACCTTGATTGATTTTAAAGATGTCGTATCTCGTACCAGTACCAGTACCCGTACCTATGCATAAGTGCTTTGGTATTATTCTTGTGATTTTGTAAACAGTGACAATGTCCAATTCACCCTTCAGCTAGTTATTAGAAAATCATATAGAAAGGTATTGTTTGCTTATGGAGAGCATGATTTTGTAGATTTACTATTAAGATCTATATATTAAGTACTGATTTCGTTTCTCTTTTCTTTACTGAAACATTTTTTCTCCCGGTTATTATAGCTTACTAAATGAACACTTTTACCTAGGTTCTAAATCATAGTGATTTCAAAGGAAGTTGTTTTTTTCTTGTTACTTCTGTGGTGTGTTTTGTTGCTTAACTTCTGCACAAGAAATTCAACATGGGAAAGGTTATGAATTATTGATGGTCGGATAAGTTGTTTTTGAACTAAACCAAAAATAAGCTGGTTGGATAAATAAGTTGTTTTTGACAGCAAATTTTCCATCCTCCACCAAATTAATTGATTTGCAATGAAGAAGAAAGAGGCGGTGGTGGTGGTGGTACAGTCAGCAATTAACTCAGACTGAGTCATCAATTAATTCAGGTTCAGTCAGCATAAATGATAATAGAGGACGGTAAATTCTGGTTTTGAGTTTTTATAAGGGGAAAATCAAATCACGCCCTAATGGCAGGGATGGTTTGTATATTTATTCCTATAAAAAATCAAACATGTAAAACTAAGATATTATTATAGTTGACAAAATGATCATAGTAATATAGTGTTATAAAAAATATATTTCATAATAATGAATACACAAAAGAATGGTTAAGAACAAAGAAAAAATAGTATGTGGTTACAACTACGTGGAGTTTATAGTGCTAGAGGAATCAAATCCTTTTTCAAGATGAAATTGTAAGAAAATATATGTTAAGTTAGTAATCTTGGATATGGCATATTCTAGAGATTAAGTTAAATATTGGTAGTAATTATTATGATTGGTGTAAAAAATACATGTGATTTTCTTAAGTTGAAGTGAATTGTAGGTGAATTAAATTTGTAGGAGAGCTACCCTTGTACTCTCAAATCAAATTTCCTTATAGAAGAAAAAACAAGTATGCAAGGCAAACTAGATAGACATGAACCCCAAGTTTGTAAGTGATATAAACAATCCAAACCATCATAGTCAAACAGAATTCAACACATAATTTATATTATTAATAATTGCTCTAGAAATGATGTTCATATATGCTCTTACTCTTCTATTTAGAATTTTTGGAAAGATTTCTAATATAAGTATGTTTTGTCGTCATGATTATCATATCATGATACCTAACTTTGTCATGCAGTACTAGCTAGGGGCAGGCATGGTAGAGCAGTATACCCCATTATCGTTTACTATTCACATCACAGTTAGAAGCTAACACTTGAACTCTAAAGAGGACCAGAAATCCAATTACATAACCAACAATATACATGTGAGGAAAAAACATTAACTCCAATTTCCTTGGCTCTTTGTTAGTACATTTGTTTGATATATTGGACATGTGGCCTGGCGGTGATGGAAAAGAGAGTTAGTGGTGGACCTCTCTCAAACAGCCTTCACTTTTATATGAATTTCAAACTCTCTTAGTATAGGCATTCTGTCTTTTTCCACTAAATTACACTAGTCGAATCAACTAGAATCATATCATATGTTCGTATCTGTCGCAACTCATATGTATAGTTCTTAGAACATTAACGTGGATCATATATGCTCCTCAAAATATAAAGTGGATGACATATAGTTTGAAGAAATTACTTTTTGTTTACATAAATCAGTTTCAAAAAATTGATGATTTTGAATTCGTTAATGGTTAGATTGAACTGATTTTTAGATAAAAAATCCGCAAGACACATTACTACAGTTTCATCGTTCGGATCGTCGAAAAAAGATTTGAAAAAAAAGATATCATATCTGTACAACACCATATTTTTTAGGATGCTCTGTTCGGGTTAGGATGCTCTGTTCGGGTTTGAAAGAAAACCTAATCAATATGGGTTACGTTGGGGGCACATCATCAACTAAAACCTAATGATTTGAATGAAAATCTTATATGGTTGGCTCTTATTTCTTGAATGATTCATATGTCTCCATCCCAACCTCAAATATAAAAGAAGTCATTTGCACAAGCTCTTCAAAATTTATATGACATACTAATTTCTAATTTCAATAACACAATACAAAAGAAATGCATTTTATTGAGTGAAAAACAACCGCAACTTTTAAAATCATCATGCAACTAACAATTTGCAAAGTAACTAATCACTCCACAAAAACATTAGTTGCATTTTATTGAGTAAAAAACACACCGCAACTTTTAAAATCACCATGCAACTAACAATTTGCAAAGTAACTAATCACTCCACAAAAACATTAGTCACAACTATTTGCTAGGTAATTTTTACACCGCAACCTTGCTTAATGAAATTCACGCCGAAAATGTCTGAAGGCAAGTAAACAGAACAAGTGGTAGTGTGTAGGTCTGACATTGATAGCGAGATGATATTCGTGCCACAACTAGCAAAGTGTATCTCACGCAACAACTTTTATAATATATCTGTGTTAGAACAAGCCTCTTGCTTGTTGGTGAATCCATGTGAAAAATATGGTTAGCACTAGAGGATTTGGTTTATTGATGGAGAGGATGAAAAATCAAGAGAATTAGGGAGAGAGTATAATTGTGGTAAAAAACTGTTATGGCATTAATTCAAAAAAAAAAAAATACAACAAAGTATTTATACAATGCATACAACTTGGAACCAAACAGCTGGCCCAAAACCAGAAAAAATCAAAGTTTGCTTCAGGAAATTGATTCCTGCCACGAAACAAGTCTTTCCTGCATAAAATTCAAACTCCCAAAAAACAGCTTTTCCAAATAAGTTGTTTTAAGTAATGCTTCCAGAAGTTGTTAAACCATATTTGAATTATACCAAGCTTCCAATAGACCACCTTAATTAAAATTCTCAACATTCTTCATGCCCAACTTCATCACTAGCATCTTGAAAACATCATTTGTAACTCCTTTCTACAACAAGTCCGCAACTTGTTCTTCGCTTCTGCAGTACCCCAAACATAACTGTCCAGAACTCACTAGTTCCCTCAAATAATGGAACCTCATCTCAATATGCTTGCTCCTCCCATGTGCTATGGGATTCTTAGCAAGGTTGATGGACGAAACATTGTCCACCAATAACAGAACAACTCCTCTCATACTGCTGTCCAGCTCATGCAACAGGTTCACAAGCCACACAGCTTGGCATGCATACAACGACGCTGCGATATACTCTGCCTCACAAGAAGAGAGAGCAACCACCGACTCCTTTTTAGAACACCAAGAGATTGGTGCTCCACCGAACATAAAGACATAACCAGCCGTAGACTTTCGATCGTCCTTATCTCTGCACCAATTAGAGTCGGTATATCCAAGTAACTCGCAACTTCTGCCCTTGTCTAAAGCAGGAAATAAAATTCCACATCCAATAGTACCTTTCACATATCTAAGGATTATCTTAACTGCAACCAAGTGTGATACCTTTGGCCTCTCCATGAACCTACTTGCAATACCGACACTAAACGCTAAATCTGGCCGCGTATTGCACAAATAACGCAATGATCGTATCAATCTCCGGTATTGAGTAGGATTCACATCTTGTTCTTCTTCACTCTTGGACAGTTGTAAATGTGCCTCGGCTGGTGTTGGGGCAGCATTACAATTCTCCATATCACACCTCTTCAAAATCTCCATTGCATACCTTCTTTGATGCATGAGCAGTCCCAACTTTGTCTTTTGGAACTCTATGCCTAAGAAGTATTTCATAGAGCCAAGATCACTCATTTCAAACTCCCCCATAAGCTCTTCTTTGAACTTTGAAATGTACTTTTCACAACTGCCCGTAATCAACAAATCGTCCACATAAAGACAAAGTATGATTACTCCTTCGCTTTTATCCGACTTCACATACACACCGTGTTCGGATACGCACTTCTTGAAACCAATATTGATAAGAAAAACATTTATGCGTTTGTTCCAATCTCTTGGAGCTTGTTTCAAACCATAGAGTGCCTTCCTTAATTTGTAGACCCTTTCCTCTTGATTTTGTATCACAAAACCAGGTGGCTGTCCAACATACACTTCCTCATCTAATGGACCATTCAAAAACACTGATTTGACGTCCATTTGATATAACGGCCAGCTGTTGTTATTTGCAATCACAACAACTAACCGGATGGTTTCATGCCTTACAACCGGTGCGACTACCTCATCAAAGTTTATGCCTTCCTTTTGCAAAAGTCCTTTTGCTACCAATCGAGCCTTATGCTTGATTATCTCTCCTTTCGGATTTTATTTTACTTTGTAAACCCATTTCACACCAATCGCCTTTTTACCTTTCGGTAAATCAACCAACATCCAAGTATTGTTCTTCTCAATCGATTCCAGCTCTTCCTTCATTGCACACATCCATTTTGGATCACTTAATGCCTCCTCGTATTTACCGGTTCGGATTCGGCCATTAAAGCGAAATGAATAAGATCACCATCATTGTTGATCTCACTATCTCGGAACATTTCACAATCTCGGAGTCTTTGACACATACCTTTATGCCTTGTTGGTCGCTTACTTGTTTCACCATTTTCTGTTTCGATCGGTTGCTATCCAGATCCTTCAGCTGGTTGGAAATTCAAATTTCCTCCCAGGAAATCAATTCCTGAATTTGGTAAATCGATTCCTGGCTCTGCATTTTGAATTCCAGCAGCTTCAGTGGGCAAGAAATCGTGTTGGAAATTGATATCCCCGGGATGGGAATCGATTTCCTGAACTGGTGTAACAGTTTTCCTGCTGTCAAACTGTCGAATTTCATCCATGATCACGTCCCGACTAATCACGATCTTCTTGCTACTCATATCAAACAACTTGTAGCCTACGGTAAGATGATATCCAACAAGCAACATCCTTTCACCTTTGTCATCCAACTTCTTTCGAAGTTATCCCGGAATATGTCGAAATGCTACCGAACCGAAAACGCGCAAATGACTCAAACTCGGTTTGAATCCAGACCACACCTCTTCTGGAGTTACCTTTTCCAGCTTCTTTGTAGGACACCTATGTAACCACCCCAAATTTTCCCTCACTCTTTATCACACCATGGCTTGTGATTTTTCATGTTTGCATAGGTTTAAGCATATCATCTCATATTGCACATTTGTTTCATCTGCATAGTTCAAATTCATCTGCATCTAGGGTTTGTGATCTGAGCAATCCAAGAATCCATTTGAGCCATCTCAAAGGCCTCCAAGTGTTCCAAGAGGGTCCATGTGTGTTCTATCATCATATTGTATCCCTCAAAGTTCAAGGAAGTCGAGAAATCACAAGAGCTGGCAAGACATGGAAGCAGAGCTAAGGTTTTCACTACACAGATGACCAAAATTAGGGTTTTGGTTTCAGAGGCCATAACTCCAAATTTTTTTGTCATTCTTGTTTCTAATGTTCTTAAGATGTTATAAGGATCATATGTACCAAGTTTGATGAAGAAATTCATTGTGGAAGTCATCTGTTCACTAGGTAACTTCTTGAGCAAGTCAGAGCAAAATCAGGGCATCTGAGGCCCCCAACAATGGAACCAAAGGGGTATTTTCACCAAATTGAAGTTATATGATCTTTATTTGATCATTGAAGTGCTTGGAAGTTCACAAAATTGAAGAAATTTGAGCTAAACCAAAAGTTGCCAAAAATGGAAATGACTTGTAATGGAAACTTTTCATTTTGGGAAAGTTCTTCAACCTCCTCTTTCTCAACCAAAAATGCTTCAAATGAAAAATTCTTGGTCATGAAATTTGTAGATTAGGTCTTTCCCTTTTCAAAAAGTACAAGAACATGTTCTAATTCATTATGGAACTCAAGTTATGATCCTTCAAAGTTGGCAAAAATCCTATAATTTTCAAAAATACACCAAAGAGTGATTTTTGCAAAACCACTTGCCAAGCCATTTCATGACCTCTAATACATCTCTAAACATCATACCATCATAGTACAACTCATTTTGATCAGAATTGGCCCAAGAATCATACACTTTCATGCCTTGAACTTCAAGAAATTCCAAAAGGGCCAAAGCTTCTCAAATTTGCAAAATGGTACAAATCTCTCCATACACTTGCATCAGCACACCAAATTTGTTTCTATAGCTTCCCTTGATCTCTGTTGAGCCAAGCCATGCCCAAATCCAGACCTGCCATGTGCCCATACCTCAAGTACAACTGTAACACGGTGGAAGAACTGACTTTCTATAAATGTTGCGGATAGCAAGAGTCGCCACCGACTTTTATTTTATCCATAAGGAAAGGACATAAAAGAATAGGAAAGACCTATTTTAAAAGACTTAAGTTCGGGGGTAGGTTATACAAAGGGAAGGTGTTAGCACCCTTTATATCCATGGTTATCCATGGGCTCTTAGTTACTTAGCTCACTTAAATTGTTTTTGAAGAGTGTGTAGTGTGTGATTAGAAAAATTTCTTTAAGTACTTGGTAATGACCCTCGTATGGGTGTATACAAAGCCTAGTTTAGAAATTGTGAGGTGTAAAAGTATTTTTGAAAACTGTGAGCAAGTAACTAGGAGGTACTTACTCTAGACTAAGTCATTCATGTTCTTATATGTTCTTTCAAGGGTAAGACTATCCCTATTATTAAGGAATAGGTAGTCATTACCTTGGATGTGTTAAGGGAGAAGCGTAGGGTCATCGTATGGTCATAGAAGGCAACATTAAGGGTGTCTTTAGCAATTCGTAGGGACTATCATCATTTATTCGAATGGACAAGATCTTTATCATAGGCAACCTTGAAGGGACTTGATCTTTTAAACTGTAGGGACTTGATGATTTTCATGAAGGGACTTTGCTTAAGACTTGACCATTTTAAATAAGGCAACCAAGAGGGATATCCTAGGAAGTGCAAGATGGCGATCAAAGATCGACTTACGTGTGTGAGTGTTTTATTTCAAATATTTATCTTATTTAAAGTTAATTATCTAATTTAATTTTAATTACAAGTAGTTTCGCACTCCCTAAATTACTAACCACGCAGTTAAATATTTACAAAGAAAATAAAGACAGAAAAATAAATCTATAAGCTATTACAAGGCTTTGGCAGATACATAATAGTAGGATAAAAATAAATTATAAAGCAAGAATAATAGATATAATAAAATAATAAATAATAATAATAATAATAATAATAATAATAATAATGAAGCAAAAATAATAAAGCAATAATAACAATAAAGCAATAATAATAAAGTAATTATAATAATAAAGTTAAAATAAATTAAAGAAATAACAATTAAACATTTAATTAAAAAGAAAAAAGTTTAGGTTAGACAAGTTAGATTTTTTTAGAAGTTATTAGAATTAATAAAAAAAGAGGGAATTAAGTTTAGAGAAAAACAATTAAAGATTATTGAGAAAAATTTTAATTATTTACACTATATGATTATTACTATTATAATAAAATACTATTAATATATAAAATATTATTGACAAAATGTTATTGAGAAATTTTTAGAGAAAAAAAAAGTAATTTAATATGTACAAAATAATAAAAGAGTTAGTATTTACAAAATAAAGATTTATTGTTATAAATAAGTAATAAAATAAATTTATAAAAATAATTAGCATTTATTTACAAAAAATATAAAGATTATAGAAAAATATTAAATAATTAATTTAGTAGGTTTTCACGTCCTACATTACTAAACCACACAGTTAATATAGGATCAATGGCAGGAATTTAAATGGCAGAAAAATAAAATGGCAGAAAATAAATGGCAGAAAAATAAAATGGCAGAAAATAAAATCCTAACTATTACAACGCTTTGGGGCAGTTACATAATAAAGATGGCGGAAAATAAAACTGAAAATATTACAAGTTAAAACTTAAAATATTACAAGGGCGAAACAATTACAGTGTATGAATAACATAAACATGAGCGAAAATAAGAAATAATAACATGTTTGTTAAGGTTTGAGAAAATGTTTATGGTTCAAAAGAAATAACACGGTTAAAGTTTATGAGAAAGTTTTAAGGTTTACATGAAAAATTAAGGTTTATGAAAAGTTTGAGGTTTTAGAAAAAAATCAGGGTCAAAGTTTTAGGTTTGAAATTTAGAGTTTATGGCGAAATTGTCAAGGTTTATGAAAAATCAGAGTAGTTAGTTATCTGTACAGATCTAAATATATAACATAGAAAAATAATATGAGATAAAATAAAAATACGAATTAAAAAATAAATAATGTTGTTGCTAACGCAAAATTGCGATCATCGCAACTGGATCAGGTCAACACATACGTCACACCTCATACACACAAATGTACAAACGGTGTATCGACACGATCTGATTCCAAGCAAAGTAACTAACAAAAAATTGACAATATTAAATCAAAACTATAAAAATAAAATAAATAAAAACTATATATATATATATATATATATATATATATATATATATATATAATATTATTTTGGGCAAATTTCAAACTCATATTTTTTCTAATGATTTGTGGAGATATTATTTATACCGAAATTTTGTTGAAAAATAATTTTAACGAATTCATGGTGATACAATTCTCCTAAGTTTATTGAACAATTTTTTTTTAACATACATAACGTTCTTGATTTTGCTTTTAAAGGAAATATATATTGCTTACATGATAAAAAGATATATATTTAGAAAAGAAACAAAGAATCAAAGTAATATACATTACGTACAGCAAAACATGTTAGTACGGAAAAACAATATGTTTGTACTATGTAAAATTTCAAACACATATATATTAACAAGTTATGTAGTATAGAAACATAATTCAAACCAGATAGGTGGTATCGAAACAGATTATGTGGTACAGTGAGATGCATGTACAAACCAGAATTTAGATCTGTCGCAGGATCGTTTTTTTTTCTCCCCTTTGCAACAACACACACATTATGTATATATAAGACTAATTAGGATTAATGTAAATGGACCTAAATATTTATTTTGGAACCCAATAAAATATTTATATTAATAATTAAATAAATTTTAATAATTAAAATAATTAAAATTAAAATAAAAACTAACAATTCTATTTATTTACTCTAGACACAATGTAAAAATAAACGGATTCAAAAAAATAAAAGTCGGGCACCAAAGTGCTCGAATAAATAAAATTAACACGTCAAAATAATCAGCGCCAAATAAATGACTCGGAAAAATACAGCGTTTGGTCGGACTTTGAAATAAAAATTATGACCGTTTAAACTGCTCAGACTGATCAACATATGACCAAAAATAGTCGTAAAAATATTTTTAGCATGTCAGGTTAATCTACATGAACCGTAGATTAATATTACTGACGTTTGCAAATTTAAATGCGACATTTTGTGTTTATTGGTTTTAGGCACGATTAAAAGTTAATTTGATCAGTCCGTCTGTAAATTCTGAGAAATTATTTCGGTTAATATTAAGACGAAATACATGTTATGCTATGAAGATGATGCAAATGAATGTGAAACAAAAAGTCGGTTAGAGTTAAAATAGAGGGCAAATTTTGGGGTACAACAACAACCAACCTTGACTTTTTGCAAATCACCCCATACCAATCAGTATAGCCCACACCAACTATTCTGACCTATGACAGCTTCACATACATGCCTCAAGGGATTCATTTTCATATACACACAAGCCTGCAAGCTCCCACACATTCAGATTGCCAAAATCCCTCTCAAACTTCATCTCTTCGAAATTCATAAACCAGCCATCAAAACTTCAAACAAACTTCACCAATCATCTCCATACACTCTCTAGATCATTTCCCAACCATTAAACAAGCTTGAAACCTCAAGAATCCAAAACACGATTTCCCTCACCTCTGAACTGAAACCTCAAAAATAGTTCATATAAACTCCTTTCAAGCATTCCAGAAGCATAAGGGGATCAAGGGGAGTGGAAAAGCACCAAAGAAGTGGCCAGAAAGTTCCAGTTTCGAAAGCTTCAACTCAGGTAACCTCAAGAACATTTTTTCCAGAAATGTGTCTTTAAGTTCTTATATTGTTCTATATGTTGCACTGATCATGGGGATGTGTTTGGTTTTGAAAATGAGCAAGAAATAAGCATGTACTGACTGTCTGAAACTTTGCCCGTGAAAATGATTTTGTTCGACTCTCTTGATTTATGGAAAATAAATGGATTTTGTTGTTGGATTCTTGTTTAGGATGCTTAGTTGAGTGAATCTGGAGAGTTTGATGCGTTTTAGTGGCGTTTTGAGAGAGATGACATGAGAGGTTGGCCGGAGAAGACGACCGGAACACTGTTTCGGCCGTCTGAGGTTAATTAGGGTTTAGGGTTAGTTTGAATGTCAGCCATTGGATGGCCCTTCCCGCGCGTGTTTAGACGGATGAGATTAGTCATTAAGTTTTAATCAGGATTAATTAATTTAATTAATTGAAATTAGCCAGAAATCAATCCCAGCCCTTGGTTTGCGCGCTGGTCAATGCCCTTTTTCCCAGTTTAAATCTGGTCCATCAGATCTTCATACTTTCCATTTAATTCCATTTTTATTTTATTTTTATTCATTTATCTTGCATAATTATTTTAAAATACTTAGAAAAATCCCAAAAATATTTCCTTTTGCATTTTTATTCCAAATATTTTTCTTAATCAGAAAATGATTTTTATTTTATTTTTTGCATAAAAATAGTATTTTTAAAATATTTAAATGTTATTTTTAATTAATTAAAGTCTTTTAATTAATTAAAAATACATTTAAGTTTCTAAAAATCACCAAAAAAGTCATGAATCATTCTTTTGCATTTAGAAACATTTCCAAACTCTCCACACAAATTTCTTTTTAGGTTTGATCATAACTTGAGAATTTTATTTGAATTAAGGGTCATTTAAATCCCATTTTTGAACCCTAACTTGAAAAAATCTTTTCTGCCTAACCAAGAAGAGTTTAAAGATGATTCTTTTTGCATTGTTTTGTGTATATCATGTAGTATCTAGGATATTTTTGGCATGAATTTATATTTCATTTTCAATTTGTTTAGCATTTTACATTGAAGATCACCCAAAAAACCCTAGAAACTTAGGAAATTCATAATTCCTTCTAGGTTTAGCTTCTGACGTCCCCCTTTGGATGGTAACCTAGTATAGGTTTAGGGTTCCTTTGAGTGCATTTTCAATTTCTTATCATGTCATTTGCTTTTGTTTTTGCCATTTGCATCTCATCCTTTCATGTAACCCTAAATTTGCATCTTCACTTGCATTCATCTTGCATATGCATCCATACATGAACTTGCCATGACATTTCATACATTCATATGTCATCTTAGACATCTTAGGACATGTTAGAATCATGCTTGGTCATTTCTTCATTCATTTTCCATGATTTACATTCCTTTCCTTTCATTAACTTTCATGAACTTTCAAACTTCAAAGCATGCTTCATTTGCATTCATTCTCTTGTATGATCATTCACATACACTTTGTATGCCTTTGCATCATGTCATAGCATCATTTGCATCATGTGTATGCTTCTGGTTTTGGTCTTTGTCTTTGAATATGCATCATTCCATTTCATTTCTTTCCTTATGCATCTTGTGCTAACTTTTCAGGTTAATGGTAAGTTGTTTGAGAGGTGGATTTGTCTTCACCTCCCACTTCTTCTCATCTCTTTTATTTTGCATCTTTGCTGCATTTGTGATTTTCTTTGAGTGGGCTTGCTCACTTGTGTTCTTTCTTTCTCCCTTTCTTTCTTTAAGTCACTTATCTTCTTAGGAAGTAAGTAACTTATTTTTCTGCTTTTTTCTCCTTTCATCTTGCTTCTCCTTGGTGGCTTCTTTGAAGATATTTCTCAAGCCTTACAAACCATAGGAACATCCAAGCATGATAATAATTAGGGTTGTGATTAGTCCCCCTTAGTTTTTAACTTTGAGTCTTCTTTGTGTCTCTCTTCTCATCTCATCATCAGAGACTAAACCTTTGAGGCTTTAGGACTTTGGAATTAGGGTTATGCCTGCATCCTTCTCTTAGAATGGAGTGTATAACTTTAATCCTAAGTGTTAAACCCTTAATTTGTTTAAACCTCTTAATCAATCCATCTAATAATCACTAAGACATTAACTTGTAACTTGGGCCTTATATTAGGGTTCTAATTCTTCCTTTATGGTTAAGAATGACTAACCCTAGTGTTTAATGGACAAGTCCCCCTCAAGTTGTCTTACAAATCATAAAACTCACTTCTCAATTTCATCCTAAATTAAAATCCATTTAATAAATGGCTTGTTATATAATGACTTTAATCCCTAACCATGGATTAAGTTGAGGTATCTTCCTCAGCTTAAGTGTGCTCATCTATTATCCTTCTATTAGGATGGTGTAATGAGTTCACTAATCCTTGATTATGGCTTAAACTCATTATTTAACACTAAACAAAAAAAACCAAAAACATCTAATTAATCACAAGTAGGTTAATGATCTTAATCCTACATCATCATGGCAATTAAGTTGAGATGCTTATATCATACTTAAGTAGGCTCATTACCCCTAATCAAGGGAGGATATAATGAGTTTACAAACCCTTGATTTAGGCTTAAGCTCATTAACTTATGCAAAACACCAAAAGCAATAACAAGACTGAAAACACAAAAACAAACAATAATCGTCTCCTTCGGGATTCTTTTTTCATCACACTCACTCATAAGTGAGAACTTGCTTCTTCCATCTAATGCAAGACAGTTAGCACTTGAGCCAGACAAGTCATACACTTGAGCATAGACAAGCAAGCAGTTCACAATCAATTTATTTTTCAGTCTCTTTGAGTCGAACTACGGTGTTCTGACTTCCTCATTGCACGAGAGGATACGTAGGCATAACTTAACTGTTATCGAACAAAAGTCTCTTTGTCTTCCCCCTCTTCCAGAATTCTTTTAAAAGCCTCAGTTCCTGAGCAATTCATCTTCTGTACTGACACTTGTATATTCTTTTCCAGCTTTTGCACACAGACAGCACATACACCTACCCCTTTAAACACAAATCTTTTAAGCGTGGATCCCGTCGAGTACGACGGACAATCTGGGTGCTAATACCTTCCTAGGTTGTAACCAACCCCCTTTCTCAGTTTCTCTGGTTTGCAACCGTCTTATCCATCTCTTTCCAGGTTTATGCAGCATTACCTTTCCTTCGGGATAAAAATGCCTAGTTGGCGACTCTATTCACTTCACCTTCATTCTCTCTCTTTTTGCCGACCATTCGCGTCTGTATCCTATCTGACCAGGTGTCTTTTCGGGTGAGCGACAGCTTGGCGACTCTGCTGGGGACTCTTATATTGCAACCAGGGCTTCTGGTTCCTTTTGTGGGTTCCTCCTAGAGCTTGTTTGATTTGTGTTTATGGGGGTGTTATGTGCTACTTGTACTTATTTACTGCTTTAATTATTGCTTTATGTACACCTTTATTTATTGCTTTCATTTACAGTTTTATGCATTTCATACTATTGTCATATCATTGGTGTTGGATCTCTTGTCTGTTTTAGTGGGTGGGGGATCATTGAGTGGTTAAGGTTCCATACCGGGGACCTGAGTGACACATAGGCTAGAGTGGCTTCATATTCTTTCCCATTCCATTTCGGTCTGGTGCAGGAATATGAAACACGGTTCAAACATGGGTTTCTTCTTGAGAACTCTGTGCTACGGATTTCCTGTAGTACTAGGGCTATCTGGGAAGCCTGCTAAGTCTGGATGACCTTTTATGACCTTCAGCATCTGAGGTGAATTAGAGGAGGATATTTTATGGTTATTGTAAACACTGTACCTCTGGGTTAGAAGTGTTTACACTTCTCATAACTGATCCAATTCTGAGGATCCTTGTTCTAGAACGATGCATGTGAGGGGGTTGGGATGTTTACAGGTTTACAGGAACCCTTGGCCTCATCATACCCTTGTTACTAATGTTGTTTTAAGTATGCACCACTTTGGACAGTTCTTGTGAAACCCTGGACTCGTGACTCTTTATTTGAGTCCCCCACCTGGTTACTGGATTTCTAAGCCTCCATCCGGACTTGTGAACACATATGGACCCTATCAAGGCAGATAACAGATCCAGCACTTGAACACAAACCCTCTGCATATCATTCTGCATACATTATTTTTTGCATCATTTAACATTTGCCTATTTGTTTTACAGGGTATCCACCTTATTATCTTTGGTTTGGTTTTGACTTATTCTGCTGCTTAAACTTCTTCAGTTATCTTCTCCAGCACCCTCATCAGTTTGTCAGAGACTCTTCCCAGTTCTCTCCATCAACTGTCTTCATCAGAGACACTTCTTCAGCATCTTCTTCAGTGACCTTCATCAGGGTTTCTCATCAGTTTCTTCACCAGCATCCATTGTCAACATGGACACTTCCAGGAAGAGCAACATCACATACCACTTCTTTGAGCCCACCCTGACAGGCATCAGACAGATCCAGTCTCTCATTACTCCTGATCACGTCCCTTTATTCAGGGAACATTATGGAAGCATATTGGACATGATCATGGACCTGGATGCATCCCAAAGGAGCATGATCCATACTTGCTCGCAGTTTTATGACCCTCCTCTCAGATGCTTCACATTCCCTGATTTTCAGTTGGGACCTCTGCTAGAAGAATTTTCCATGTTGTTAGGAGTTCCTATCAGGAGAGGGATTCCTTTCAACCCTGAGATGGTTACTCCCAAGAATGAAGACATAGCTAAGGCATTGCATTTGGAGCCTGTCCTCATTGATCAGAGCATGACCACCAAGGCTGGAGTTCCCGGCCTCCACTTGGATTTCTTGATCTCCCAGGCCACCCTGCATGCTGCAATAGGGAAGTGGGATGTTGTTTGTGCACTCTTAGCCCTCAGCATATATGGAATTATCTTGTTTGCAGACGAGCCAAAGTTTGTAAGAAAGAATGCTATTCACCTATTCTTATTGAGAAAACCAGTGCCTACCTTGCTTGGAGACTTCTATTATTCAGTGCACCAGAGGAATGAGAAGCAAAGAGGAAGACTGGTCAGGTGTTGTGCACCCCTCTATTACTGTTGGTTTTTAAGACACTTGCCAAAATCAGATACTTTCCTGAACCCTCATCAGCCAAAGAACTGGGCTAAGAGATTGATTGCGTTGACATCAAACGACATCAGATGGTGCACTCAAAGCACCAAGGGCAAAGACATCATTACTAGTTGTGGGAAATATCCTAATGTGCCTTTGATTGGAGTAAAAGGTTGCATCAATTACAACCCTTTACTTTTCAAGAGACAATTAGGGTATGCTTTGGTTCATCCTCCAAGAGGGCAAGATTTGACTGAAACCCTCTATTGTGAAATCCAGCACAACTCTGCTATTGTTAGACAGGCAGCCTGGGTCTGGGACAACATTCAGACTAAGGGGACAGCTATCCTTGGCAAATGCAATATATAGCTTCAGCACAGTATCTTGATTGGTCTCGTGTCAGGGGACAGATCACCTGGATGCCATTCACCTTAGAAGATGTACCTGGACCTTCAACAGTGCAACCTGCAGCTACTGTCGGTTTGGAAGAGTTTGAGAAACTGAAAGAGAGGAATACTCAGCTCTCTGAAGCCTTGAAGAAGACTCTCTGGGAGAGAAATGACAGCCGTTTGGATAATGAGAGGCTAGAAAAGCTCCGGATTGAGCACTTAACCAAGATTGAGAAGACGGATGACTACATTAGAAAGGCTAGAGCATGGGAGTTAGTACTGAAGAATTCTTGCAAGGAAGCAAAGACTCAGAAGGCTAGGGCAGAGCATTACTTAGAGGAAAGCCATGCTAGGTGGATCAGGATCACTGAGGCCCGTGCACAAGAAGATCAAAGGACTCAAGCTAAGATAGAGCAACTGGAGGCTAGTGAGAAGAAGAATCAATAAGCATTATTAGCAGCACAGAAGAAGATATCTGAATTGAAACTTCGAGCGGGGTTGAAGAAGTCAAAGGATCAGGATAAGCATAAGAAGTTGACCAATGCCATTTCTACCAGGAACCTCCTCATCAGGACTATCACAGAGCACCCGGTTGGTCCAGTGACTGAGGCCCTCCTGAAGGAAGTCCGAGAAGATGACTTTGGGCTGGATGTTTGACTCTTTTTGTTTGTACTTAGTTTTGATTGTATTATCTTTTTAAATGTATTTTGACCCGCCATGGGAATGTTATTGTAATCAAACTATGTATCTTCACTCTTTGTAATATATATGGTTTGTATTATTTTTGTGGGCTTTATCTCTCTCTTCAAACATCAGCATTTCCTCGAGGTCTGGAAAGGTCAAAACCAAAGAACCAAACAGGATACCCTTGGAAGACAAATAGGCATCCTGCATTGCATACTAACATTTTCTTTGTTTTGTAGGTTTTTGTTTTGTTGTTGTTTCTCACTTTGTTGTGGTTTCAGGAAACATTTCTCGCGGAAGAGTGTTCCCTGTCAACAGAATACACTGGTACCCGACAAGAAACAATCTTTCGGGACTACAGATGGATCAAGTTCAATAAGACCTGAATGAAGTGAGGGACCAGATGGCCAATGAAAGGGTTGAGATGAGAAATCAAATGACTCAATTCATGACAGTGATGACTGGTCTAGCTCATAGCTAAGAAAGACTGAGGGAGTTGGTCGAGCGACAAACTCTTGAGGAACACCATCCAGGTACCGGAGGTACTAGTAACAACGATCATGTGTAGCCTCACACTGATCCACCAGAGTTTGGACCTCATCTGAACCCAGACATCAATGCCATAAGAAATGCCCAGGGTAACACTACTGGAGGAAGGGTCTTGCAGGAGGATCCTCAAGAAGAACAGTTTATAGTGGTTGGGGCTGGAGACTAAGTTTACGGTCGTCGGTTGGATGAAATTGCAGAGAAGCGGAGGTCTCTTGAATCCCAAAAATCTCTAGGTTTTGATGTCATGGACATGGGATTGGTGGAAGGGGTGAGAATTCCTCACAAGTTCAAACCCCCGTGCTTTGAAAGATATAATGGCACATCCTGCCCACGTACCCATCTTCAGTCTTTCCTGGGGAGATTGAAAGCATACACCATGGACGAGAAGCTGTGGATGTTTTACTTCGAGGATAGCTTGACAGAGGCATCCCGAGAATGGTATTCCCACTTGACCAGAGCCACAGTAACAAACTGGAAAGACTTGGCTGAAGCTTTTATCCGTCAGTATCAATATAATTTGGACATGGCTCCAAACAGGACCCTTTTGATTGGAATGTCACAGTCTTCCCGTGAAAGTTTTAGAGAGTATGCCCAAAGGTGGAGGCAACTAGCTGCTGCTGTTCAGCCCTCGATGTTAGAAAGGGAGATGGCTGACATGTTCATGAATACTCTCTAGGGTACCTACATTGACAGATTGGCTTCCTTTTCTTCCACTAGCTTTGCAGATGTGGTGATAGTTGGGGAAAGAATAGAGAGCCTACTAAAGATGGGAAAGATCTCCTACAATGGTGCCAGTTCAAGCAGTACAAGAAATCCATTTGCTGGGCCCCGTAGATCTGGTGAAACAAACTCTATACACATGGGAAGAGGGAGACCCCAATATCTGCCCAGAATAGTTGCTACTGTTACTATCCCTACTCCACCTCCTCAGTACACTCAACAACCACAACACTTTTCGCAACAACAACAGTTTCCACAACAGAGATCATACAACAACAATAACAATAATCAACAACAACGCCCTGTTCAACAGCAGCCATCTCAGATTAATAGGGTGATTGACCCCATTCTAATGTGGTATGCTACATTGCTGCCACAACTCCTAAAGCTCAATCTTGTTGAGTTGAGGACATTGGCTCCACCTGATCCTCAGAATCTTCTGAGGAACTACGATGTCAACGCTAGGTGTGCTTTTCATTCTAACGCACTTGGTCACTCAACGGAAAAGTACAGGGCTCTACATATGAAGGTCAAGGATCTGGTAGATTCAAAGGCCCTAAACTTTGCACCACCTCCCAATGTCATGAAAAATCCTATGCCCAGCCACAGTGGGCCAAGGATTAATGCTATAGAGGAAGGCTCACCCATGAGTTTAATAGAAGATATTGCAAGTATTCAGACACCTCTGGCAGAGGTCAAAGCCCAGCTTTTGAAATGCCAAGTGTACCCAGGTTGTGAGGCCTGTTGTGAATCTTGCAAGCTCTCCGAGAACGGGTGTGCAAGCTTGAGGAATGGCATTAATAATTTGATTAAGGAAGGAATTCTACAAATTACCACAACTGCTTCTACAACACCAGTAACTCTTTTGTCAACAACAAGTGTTTCTTCTACAACTGCAATAACCATTGTTCCCACTGATTCATCTACAACTTCAACAACCATTTCTTCCTTCACTTCAACAAGCAACAACTCCATTTCATCTCCTTCTACAACTCCAGCAACCACCAACAATGATGTCTCCACGGTTACTATCTATTATGACCCGACAACGGTCCCGAATTCCAGCAATTTCCAACAGTATCAACAACAGTTTCAACCAAGCTTCAGTTCACCATCACCAACATCCACAAGAAGTCCTGTCACTATTTTCTATGATCCACAGACAATAACGGTCCCAACATCTGCTGCAGTGAGCCCAGTCACTATCACGGTGCCAGGGCCAATCCCGTATGACAAAGACAGTGATGTACCATGGCATTATGGTGCTGACCTTTACTGCAACGGAGAAAAAGTCCTTCTCGATTCTTCAGTTCCTACTCCCCAAGTGGATAATGTCGAGGGAGGCGGAGGCTTCACCCGAAACGGACGCCTATTTGCGTCATAAGCTCCAAGAACCAATACTGAGGCAGAGGTTGCTGCTAAAGCCAAAGGGAAGAGTGTGATACCTGAAGAATCTGCACCAAAAGAGACTCATAAATCATCCTTTGATCAGGATATGGATGAATTTATGAGGATAATTAAAAGAAGTGACTATAAAGTTGTGGACCAGCTCCACCAGACTCCTTCAAAGATCTCTATCTTATCTCTGTTGTTGTGTTCCGAAGCCCATCGGGATGCACTACTTAAAGTTCTGCATGCTGCCTACGTGCCAGAAGAGATCACAGTAAATCAGCTTGAAACAGTGGTATCTAATGTCAATACTAGCCATGGGCTAGGTTTCACTGATGTTGATTTGACCACAGAAGGACGTCACTACAATAAAGCTTTGCACATAACCCTTGAGTGCAAAGGGGCTGTACTATCTCATGTTCTTGTAGACACTGGGTCCTCACTCAATGTCTTACCCAAGAAAGCTCTTATCAAGCTCGAATATGATGGAATAGCTCTCCGGCCAAGCAATCTTGTGGTCAGGGCTTTTGATGGCTCCAAGAGGTCTGTTCTTGGAGAGGTGGAGCTACCAGTGATAATCGGTCCGCAAGTCTTCAAGACTACTTTCTACGTGATGGACATTCATCCGACCTACAGTTGTTTTTTAGGTCGACCTTGGATTCACGCCGCAGGCGCAGTAACGTCGACCCTTCACCAGAAATTGAAATATGAGTGGGAAGGGCAGATTATCACCATATGTGGTGAGGAGGACATCTTTGTTAGCCATCTGGCTATGTATAAATACATTGAGATGGATGGTGAAATCCATGAAACTATGAGCCAAGGGTTCGAGGCCCTGAACGTCAATGAGGCGACGACAGAAGTATTTGCTGCATCCCAGGAGGATAGGATGGGTACTTCAATTGTCTCCTATCAGCAAGCCCGGAAGGTTGTTGAAGATGGTAACACCCATGGCTGGGGAAAGCTGCTGCCGATAGAGAAGAAGGAGGACAGATTCAGTTTGGGTTACAAACCATTCTGACAAGATCAATCAGAGGCTGCTAAAGAGCCCAAGTTCATCAGTGGGGGGATGCTCACCCCAGATGTTGTTAACAACCTGAAAGACGAGGCGGAAAGCGACCGCAACCTGGAAAGCTGGATACGTCCAAGGATCCAGGGGCACCAAGTTCTTAACTAGTCTTCCCAGGAAATTATAAGGGTTACTCCTGCAGAGTAATTATTATTTCCTGTCTTTTTTAGCATGCATCAAGTCCTACATCTTGCCCAAGGTGTCAGAACTCATTTTGTAATAGGGCCATATTGTAATTTTGTGCAAATGAATTATCAATGAATATCATACATCTTTTGCAAACAAGTCTTTTTTCCGCTCACTGTCTTTTCATTTTTTACTTTTGTACAAAATAATAAAATGGCAATGTTTTCAAAATAAACAACTTCATTTTCACTTTTCTAAACAAGATTAAAATTGATCACTAAAATGAACAAATCTTAACCCTTGCAGAGATTATCCTCCAGATTGCACCGACAACAACACTGCTATGACCTTGTATGACTTCGACAATCCGATTAATCAAGCTGATGAAGGGGTTGAAGAAGACTATGAGTTACCAGAAGAGTTAGCCAGGTTGTTGAGGCAAGAAGAGAAAGTGATCACTCCTCATCAGGAGGAGGTTGAAACAGTTAATCTTGGTACCAAAGAGGATTTGAAAGAAGTGAAGATTGGGGCCAGTCTGCAGGTTTCAATAAAAGAACAGCTCATTGGAATGCTTCGAGAATACGTCGACGTCTTTTCTTGGTCCTATCAAGACATGCCAGGTCTAGATACGGATATTGTTATACATAAGCTGCCATTGAAAGAAGAATGTCCTCCAGTGAAGCAGAAGCTACGCCGTACTTGACCGGAGATGGCCATGAAGATTAAGGAAGAAGTACAAAAACAGTGGGACGTCGGTTTCTTTGATGTGACTAGTTACCCGCCGTGGGTCGCTAATATTGTACCAGTGCCTAAGAAGGATGGCAAAGTACGGATGTGTGTGGATTATCAGGATCTGAACAGAGCTAGCCCGAAGGATGATTTCTCATTACCTCACATTGATGTATTGGTCGACAACACTGCTCAGTTCTCGGTATTTTCTTTCATGGATGGTTTTTCTGGGTATAATCAGATCAGGATGTCACCCGAAAACATGGAGAAGACTACCTTCATCACACCTTGGGGCACATTTTGTTATAAGGTAATGTCATTTGGATTGAAGAATGCCGGTGCGACCTATCAATGGGCTATGGTAACATTATTCCACGACATGATCCACAAAGAAATTGTATGCTACGTGGATGACATGATTGCCAAGTCCCTTACTGAAGAAGATCATCCGGTAAGTCTGCTGAAGTTGTTCAAGCGTCTGAGAAAGTATCAGCTGAAGCTAAACCCCAACAAATGCACATTTGGGGTACGTTCTGGTAAGTTACTGGGATTTATTGTAAGTGAAAAGGGAATTGAGGTTGATCCCGACAAAGTCAAAGCCATTCAGGAGATGCCTGCACCAAGGACCGAAAAAGAAGTTTGGGGGTTCTTAGGGCCATTGAACTACATATCGAGGTTCGTATCTCATCTTACTGCAACCTGTGAGCCCCTTTTCAAATTGTTAAGAAAGGAACAAACGGTCAGGTGGAACGAAGATTGTCAGAAAGCCTTTGATAAGATCAAGAAGTACCTACAAGAACCTCCAATTCTCATGCCTCCAATTGAAGGAAGGCCTCTGATAATGTACCTAATAGTATTAGAAGGGTCAATGGGGTGTGTGTTGGGCCAGCATGACGAGTCTGGTCGAAAAGAGTATGCAATATACTACCTAAGCAAAAAGTTTACCGACTGTGAACAACGTTATTCACTGCTCGAGAAAACTTGTTGTGCTTTAGCGTGGGCTGCTCGCCGACAAAGACAATATATGTTGACTCACACTACCTTATTGATCTCGAAGATGGACCCCGTCAAGTACATATTTGAGAAGCCATCACTTACCAGAAGGGTTGCATGATGGAAAATGATTCTGACAGAGTATGACATTCAATACACATCTCAAAAGGCCATCAAGGGCAGTGTACTGTCTGATTATCTAGCTGAGCAACCCATAGATGATTACCAGCCAATGAGATTTGACTTCCCTGATGAAGACATCATGTTCCTAAAAGCAAAAGATCATGAAGAGCCTGTTCACACTGAAGGGCCTGACCCAGAAGAAGAGTGGACAATGATGTTTGATGGGGCTGTCAATATGAATGGTCGAGGAGTTGGTGCAGTGCTCATTACACCTAAAGGAGTTCATATGCCTTTCTCGGCAAAACTCACCTTTGCATGCACTAACAACGAAGCTGAATACTAAGCTTGTATCATGGGTCTTGAGGAAGCCATTGACCTCAGGATCAAGACTTTAACTGTATTCGGAGATTCAGCTTTGGTAATCAATCAGACCAACGGCAAATGGTACACTCACCAAGAGCATCTGATTCCGTACCGTGACTATACGAGGAGATTATTGACTTTCTTCACAACAGTCAAACTTTAGTACATCCCTCGAGACGAAAATCAGTTTGCAGATGCTTTAGCTACCATCTCCTCCATGATCAAGGTTCAAACTGCCAATTATGTGCCTCGGATTTCGGTATCCAGGCTAGACCGACCAGCATACGTATTCTCCGTGGACATTGCAAAAGATGACAATGCTTGGTTCCATGACATCAAAAGCTTCTTAGAAGATCAAACATACCCACCTGGGGCATCATCTAATGACAAGAAGACATTAAGAAGGTTGGCCGGTAGTTTCTTCCTTAATGTTGATGGCTCATTATACAAACGAAACTTTGACATGGTTCTTCTCAGATGTGTTGATAAGAAAGAAGCGGACTTGCTAATGCACGAGGTGCATGAAGGATCTTTCGGTACCCATGCTGGAGGACATGCAATGGCTAAGTAATTACTAATATCAGGTTACTACTGGATCACAATGGATGCAGACTGTTGTGCCTATGCCAGAAAGTGCCACGAATGCCAGATCAATGCAGATAAAGTGCATGTGCCTCCAAATCCTTTGAATGTGATGTCTTCTCCTTGGCCTTTTGCCATGTGGGGCATCGACATGATTGGAAATATCGAACCGACTGCTTCAAATGGCCACAGATTCATCCTGGTAGCCATTGATTACTTCACCAAGTGGGTTGAAGCATCTTCCTATGCAAACGTCACCAGACAAGTGGTAGCCAGATTTCTGAAAAGAGACATCATCTGTCGATATGGAGTACCCGAGCGAATCATTACTGACAACGGTTCCAATTTGAACAACAAAATGATGGCAGAACTGTGTCGGGACTTCAAAATTCAACATCACAACTCTTCTCCTTACAGGCCAAAGATGAATGGCGTTGTTGAGGCAGCTAACAAAAACATCATGAAGATTGTGCAGAAGATAGTGGTTACTTATAAAGACTGGCACGAAATGCTACCATTTTCTTTGCATGGGTATCGAACCTCAATCAGAACGTCCACTGGGGAAACACCTTATCAGCTTGTGTATGGTATGGAAGCCGTCCTACCTATTGAAGTTGAATTACCCTCCTTACGGGTACTGATGTATGTAAAGCTGAATGAAGCAGAATGAATCTGATCTCGGTACAATCAACTGAATTTGATCGAAGAAAAGAGGTTAGCTGCAATCTGTCATGGGCAGCTATACCAGAAAAGAATGAAGAAGGCCTTCAATCAGAAAGTCAGGTTTCGGGAATACCAAGTGGGAGATCTTGTGCTGAAACGACTTCTTTCTCCTTATACAGACCACAGGGGCAAGTGGACTCCAAATTACGATGGTCCATTCATAGTAAAGAAGGTTTTCTCTAGTGGAGCACTGATGCTCACTGTCGCTCCCGATAAGTGACACCGAGGTCAGATAAGGGTACAGACGCGAACGGTCGGCGAAGGGGACAGTGAGAACACACGGCCGTGAACTCACTGGAGAATGAATAGAGTCGCCAGCTAGGCATTTTTATCCCGGAGGAAAGGCAATGCTGCATAGGCCTAGAAAAAGATGGATAAGACGGTTTGCGAACCGGAGAGACTGAGAAAGGGGGTTGGTTACAACCTGGGAAGGTATTAGCACCCAGATTGTCCGTCGTACTCGACGGGATCCACGCTTAAAAGATTTGTGTTTTAAAGGGGTAGTGTCAGTGCAATCTGTGTATAAAGTAGCTGGAAAGAATGTACAGGTGCCAGTGTATAGTGTATAAGTGATATGAAGTATGAAAGTGTCAGTGTAAGGACAAAAGGTGAAATGCTCATGATAATGAGGCTAAGAGAATAAAGCTGGAAAGAGGGGGAATGTACAGAGACTTTTGTTCGATAACCGTTAAGTTATGCCTACGTATCCTCTCGTGCAATGAGGAAGTCAGAACACCGTAGTTCGACCCAAAGAGACTGAAAGATGAATTGACTTGTGAACTGCTTGCTTGCCTATGCTCAAGTGTATGACCTGTCTGGCTCAGGTGCGAACTGTCTTGCATTAGACGGAAGAAGCGAGTTCTCGATTGTGAGTGAGTGTGATGAGAAAAGAATCCCGGAGGAGACGATTATTGTTTGTTTTTTTGTGTTTTCAGTCTTTTATTGCCTTTGAAAGTTTGTCATAAGTTAATGAGCTTAAGCCTAAACCAATGGATTTAGTAAACTCATCACATCTTCCCTCTGATTAGGGGGTAATGAGAATACCTTAAGTGTGAAGTCAGATTCTCACACTTAATCACCTTTGGTATAGGATTAAGATCATTAACCTACCTGTGATTACTTAGATGTTTTTGTGGTTTTTGTTTAGTGTTGAGTAATGAGGTTAAGCCATAATCAGGGATTAAACAGACTCATTACACCATCCTAATAGAAGGATAATAGATGAGCATGTTTAAGCTGAGGAAAGCTCCTCAACTTAATCCATGATTAGGGATTAAACTCATGACAAAACAAGCCTTTAATTAAGTGGATTTTATTTAATGATGATGATGAAGTGAATTTTATTGTTTGTAAGACAACTTGAGGGGGACTTGTCCATTAACACTAGGGTTAGTCCTTCTTAACCACTTAAGGAAGAAATAGAACCCTGATGCAAGGCCCAAGTTACAAGTGTGATGTCTTGATACTTATTAAGTGAATTGATTAAGAGATTTAAACACATTAAGGGTTTAATACTTAGGATTAAAGTTATACACTCCATCCTAAGAGAAGGATGCAGGCATAAGCTTAATCACAAAGTCTTAAAGCCTTTAGGGTTTAGCCTCTGATTATGAGATGAGAAGAGAAGACTCAAAAGAGAGACACAAAGGTAAAACTATGAGGGGGAGACTAAT
The DNA here is from genome assembly GCA_963966055.1 of Lathyrus aphaca. NCBI lineage: Eukaryota > Viridiplantae > Streptophyta > Magnoliopsida > Fabales > Fabaceae > Lathyrus > Lathyrus aphaca. The sequence goes on along the minus strand of OZ014524.1, from coordinate 11,130,551 downwards.
CAAAACCCTAATTCATTGTCATGCTTGGTTGATCCTAAGGTTTGTGAGGTTTGCAAGAACAAATCTTCAGAGGAGCCACCAGGAAGCAGATGAATAAGATCAAGAGAAGCAAAGTGACTTGCTTCATTCAAGAAGTCAAGTCACTTGAAGAAAGAAAGTGGGAAGAAGAAGAATGAGCAAGCTCAAACTCATACACAAATAGAAATGCAGCAATGGATGCAAGAGAGATGAAAAGAATGGTTATGAGAAGTGAAGGCAAATTCACTTCCCAAGTTTACTTACCACCTGAAATGTTAGAAAGAAATGCAATGCAATGCAAGATGAGATGAAATGGTATGATGCAAAGCAAAACCAGAAGCATGTTGATGATGATTATGATGTTATGAAGTGCTGCCAACATGAGGCAAGACATGGAGATGTTCATACAAGATTATGAATGTAAATGATGCAAGCTAAGGAGCATGAATGAACATGAAATGTTATGAAGCATACAAGACAAATGACATGGCAAATATGTAATGCAATGATCAAACATGCTTTCTATATGTCTTAAGATGCCAAATGAATCATAAGAATGCACAAAATGCAAAGACAAGTCATGTTATGCAAGGAAATGCAAGAAGGATGCAAGAGAAAGCCCAAATTAGGGTTTATGGATCAAACATCAAACCAAAACCAAAAACAGAAGCAAACCTTAAGATCAAAAATGGAAAATGGCATCCAAAGAAACCCTAGACCTATAATAAACCACTGCCCAAAGGGGAACTCTCAACTCTTAACCAATCTCAAGATATGATTTTTCTAAGTTATTAGGGTTTTTTAGGGTTCTTAACAAAACAAATGCCAAACAATTAGAAAATGAGGAATCAAATCAAGACCAATTTACCCTAGAAACTACATGCTAAACACAAGACAAAGCCAAAAGAATCAATGTCCAAACCTTCTCCAATAGGCAGAAATGAATTTTTGAATCCATGATCAAAATAATGCATAAAATATGATTTAATTCAATGAAAAATTCTTAAAATGCATCAAGATCAAAAAAGAAATTTGGTTTGAAGGTTGGACAATGTTTCTAAATGTCTTAGAACATTTCATGAATTTTTTTGTAATTTTTAAATACCTAAAAGTATTTTTAATTAATTAATTCCCATTAATCAATTAAAAATAATCTTTTAAATATTTAAAAATACTTTTTTAATGATAAAAAATAAAATAAAAATATTTTTGTGTCATAAAAATTAATAAAACTCAGAGGAAAAAGTTTCATAATTTTTATGTATTTTTTGCTATTTTAAATTAAATGTGCAAGTTAATTGAAATAAAAATGAATTAAAAACAAATAAAATAAAAGTAAACAGAATGAGAGGCTGAGATGCAATCTGGGAGGGAGGCAGTTGACTTGGCGCGTGATCCAATGGTCACCATTCAAACCTGACTAATTAAATTATTAACCCTAATTAATTTAAGTTAAGTGGAAATTAAAGTTAATGATGCAATCTGAACCTTTGGTCCACACGCGGGAAAGGTGATCCAATGGCCCAAATTTGAAGTTCACTAATTACTGGATTAAACCCTAATTAGGGCAAGTTAACCTCAGACGGCCGGAACAGTGGTTCCGGTCGTCTTCTCCGGCGGGTTAAAAACCCTAGAAAACGCCACAGGCCACCACTCATCAAATTTCCTGCCCAGAAACATTCCTCTCCCCAAACTAAACCTTAATCCAAGATCAAAATACATTTATCCAGCATGAACAAAGAGAATCGAAACCAAATACATTCACGGGCAAAATTTCAGAGAGGCACAAAATGCTCATTTTCACACCATTTTTGATTCTAAACACATCACCATGATCCTTGAAGCATGCATTTTCATTTTATAACAAAAAAACAGAGCTCTGAAAAGCTTGAAGTTTGAAGCTACCTGAGGTGAAGAACTGTGAATATGAGCTCCCTTGGCCTTGCTTTGATGCAGAACAACTTCCCTGAACCCCCTGGAGCCAATGGAAAGCCTGGAATGAGCTTAGGCAAGCTGCTTTGAGGAATCCACTTCTGGTGTAGCAGGAAATGGACTTTGTGCACAGGCTGTTTTAAGTCAATGTAAAGGGTGGTTTTGACTCCTTGTGGTATGCTTGACTTGTTGGTGAAGGAAAATGAAGTGTTTGATGGCTGGATAGTGAGATTCGAAGAGAACTGGTTTGGAAAGTGAGAAATGGTGGAGCTTAGGTCAGGCTTGTTTCAGGCTTGAGCTTTGGTGGTTTGAGGTCTATGAAGTGTGGTGAGATGATTGATGAAGATAGTTTGAATGTTTGCAAGCTGTGGAGGCAGATTCGAAGGCTTATGCAAAATGGGAGGTTTTTGTGAATGTCATGAATGAGGATGTTTCAGCCTTGCCTTGTGTTATGTCTTGCTTGTAAATTGTCCACATAACTCTCTCTCATTGGTCAGTTGACAAGACATGCCCTTTATTGATTGGTAAGTTAACTTTTGCAAAAAGTCAAATAATGTGTAAGAGAAGTATGGCTCATGATCTAGGCAAGTACATGGGCTGGTTCTGGTGCAGCAAGGTGAGGTGAGAGGCTAGCAAAGTGTAGTAACCAAGGCAGCAAGTTGTAAGAAGAATGATCATGAGTTTTGCAACTTGTGGCTTTTTGGTTCACATGTGATTTTCTTGTCCAACCAACCATAAAACCATGGGCATTCTTGGTTCATTCTGAATTTTAATACTTAGAGAAAGTTTGTGTGCTGGTTTGAAGTGGATTAGAAGTCACATAATGCATTGGTTCATGACTTTGCAAAATTTCCATTTGAGGCATGCCTTAAAAATCAATGATTTTAGCCAACTTTGTCACACCATAACTTTTGATCCAAGAAGAGTTTGATCATGTTCTTGTACTTTTTGAAAAGGGAAAGATGAGATCTACAACTTTCATGACCAAAGTTTTTCCATTTGAAGCATTTTTGGATCAAGAATCAAGGCTTGAAAAATGACCTAAAATGATGCATTCTTGAAAAGTCAACTATGCCCAAAAAGTCAACATTTGCAAAAACCCTAAATTCTTGATTTCTATGAACTTCAACCTTCTTCCATGATCAAATAAAGATCATATACACTCAAAATGATGAAGATCACCCATTGGTTGGGTCATTGGGGGCCTCAGATGCCCTGATTTTGCACTGACTTGTCTGAAAAGTCAACCCTTGATCAGATGACTTCCCCATGGAATTTCTTCATGAAAATTGATATGAATACTCCCTATACCATATAGAGACCAATGGAAACAAGAATGACCAAAAAATTTGAAGTTATGGCCTCTGAAACCAAAACCCTAATTTTCAGTCAACTGTGCAGTTCATCCTGGCTCTGCATCCACTCAAACCCTAGTTCTTGTGATTCCTTTGCATTTTTGACTTTGTGAGGATGTAATATGATATAAGAGAACACATGGACCCCTTTGAGTTGATTAGTGGCCTTTGGAATGGCTCAAGATGCCTTGGGATTGCTCAGATCACAACCCTAGGTGCAGATGCCTTAGAAGCTATGCAGTGAATCAAAAATGAGATATGAGATGATATGTTGTGTTTATGCATATGAGAATGATCACAAGCCATGGTGTGAATGGGCGAGGGCAAATTTGGGGTGTTTACAGCTGCCCCTATTCAAACATGAGTTAGTTGTGCAGGTTGTAAGCGACGGCTTAACAGGCCAAACAAGATAACTTGTGGTTGAATACCAAAGACAGTCCAAAATTTGCACTCACAAAATGAAGAAGAAAAGGGATATAGATTGTAAGAGAAAATAAAATATATTGTGGGCGACGGAGGACGACCGTCGAGCAGAGGACGACTGCTGGGTAAATAGCAATGACGGGGACGGCCGACATGCTGGGAAAGGTGTGCCAAGCGATGACGGGGACGACCGACATGCTGGGGATAAAAAGTAAAGCTAAGACGGGGACGGCCAACTAGCTGGGGAAAGATATTATGATGGGGACGGCCATCAAGATCAAGTTGTAAAGTTCTCTGGAAATTGATGAATCATGACGGGGACGGCCATCAAGTTCATAAAGCAAAGTAAACAACGATGGGGACGGCCATCGGGCTGAAAAGGAAAAGGGACCACGACGGGGACGGCCATCGGGTTAAAGAATAAATGAAATAAACAGATGATGGGGTACGGCCATCAAAGATGAAGGACGATCATCTAGCAGGGGACGGCTGCTCTGTTGGGAATAAAGGAAATATGATGGGGACGGCCATCAAAGGTGGAGGACGACCACCTGGCAGGGTACGGCTGCCGAAAATATCGCGACATAGGACGAATGCCGGATAGAAAAGGTCAACGATGGGGACGGCCATCGGACGAGCATGATGGAGGACGACCATCAAGAAGTGGAGGACGACCACTCAGCAGGGGACGACTGCTCTCAAGGTTTATCATAACACAGGACGAGTGTTAGATAACCAAAATCAACAATGGGGACGGCCATTGGATAAAATGATGAAGGACGATCATCAAAAGGTGGAGGACGACCACCTGGCAGGGGACGGCTGCTAAAAATCAACGATGGGGACGGCCATCGGATGAGCATGACGGAGGACGACCATCAGGAAGTGGAGGACGACCACTTAGCAGGGTACGGCTGCTCTCAGGGTTATCATAACACAGGACGAGTGTTAGATAAAAAAGAAATTTGTTGGCGATCTACTGGGGATATAGTAAATACGGACGAGCGTTTACATCCAAGAAACAAAAGGTATAAGTGTTTGGTATTGTGTGCGGATTTAAAGATGCGGACGAGCATCCTTAAGACTATGATACGGACGAGTATCATGTAGAAACAAACTGACACATGTTCAGAGATGATGATACGGACGAGTATCAACTGGTTAACAGAGAACACGGACGAGTGCTGTATCTGAAAGGATTCTTCTGGGGAATAATAGACACAGACAAGTATCTATATTCAAGAAGACAAAAGTGTTTGACACGGTGTATGGATTAAAGACGCGGACGAGCATCCCTAAGACTATGATACAGACGAGTATCATGTAGAAACAAACACTAGACGCAATGTTCTGAGATGATGATACGAACGAGTATCAACTGGTTAACAAAGAACAAGGACTACTGTTGAATCTGTGGGTATATAAATGATGTATACAAGATACGGACGAGTATCTGTATAAGTGTACCTATGAGTAGTGAGTATTATATAGATAAGTGTTTTATCTGCTGGGGAGAGTGACACGGACGAGTATCAAAAGGAGAAAAGTATACCATTATCAACAAGTATATGGGTTGTAAGCGACTGCGCTGGGGATATGACACGGACGGGTACCAAGAAAGTGTATATATATGTATTTGTGAGTGCAAAGAGGATGTCTTTGGCTTTCTGCTGGTGATTTGACACGGACGGGTGTCCAAAGGTGTATATATTGGTGTTTGTGAATTTGTGAAGCAACTGTTTTTGCTGGGACCCTGGTGGGATTTTCTCTGTATATATTCTGCATGCCGACAGGTTGTCATTGTTTACAAGTGTTCAATTCACAACATGACTTATGATTATGCTATGTATTTGATTTTTGCCGTAATGCTCCGTATTAGACGGAATGCTACGCTTTGGGGGGATAATATGATGCGAATGCTATGATCATGCAAAAAGGCACAGATCCGGGATTCGGATCCCGTTGCTGCGAAGATCTCTGGTTGATCTGCTTGAAGTGAACATCCCAGCTGGGGATGAGATCATTGGTAGATCTAATGATGTATCTGTTTGGGGATATAGGTCACTGATTGACATATCCTTATAATACGGGACCCAGCTGAGGTTTGTAGAAGCTTTCTCCCTCTCCGTTGTGACTTCTTCGTGCGTTGCTCTTCTGAATAGAGGCTTGAAGCTCTGTGGGGAGATGATTCCCTGATTCTTGCATCTTGCTGAGGAATAGTGGTTGGTACTACAGCTGGGGAATGCTGTTGGTAACTCAGCTGGGGAGAGTAATGAGAGGCAACTCGGCTGGGGAGAAAACATCTTGAGTGTTACGCCTGTTTGTTGATTTGCCAGCCTGCTGGACTGTAGCTTATATGCCCCAAGTTGCGTTCTGGATACCTGCAATCCTGCAAAGATAAGGAAACGCGCAGATGGTCCCGAGGTATCCCTTACCGAATTCCGTCATAGGAGATAAGTACTTCCGAGAGTAAGTATATTCCCTGTAAGCATGTGCTTTTATTTTTAGAGAAAGGCATCTGTACTTATGCAATTGTATTTTTTAGAGATATCAGACAATTCTTTGCAAAACATAAATGTAAAAAAACGAAACATGACTGAAGATCTGATTTTATTGATTCATGTGCCCTGAATTGGCAAGATACAGTCAAAGAAACATATCTCCTGAAATGAGGAGATTGTTACAAATTGAGAAATAAAGTGCTGGCAGCGCTGACGACGCTTTCAAGGAGCTTCCTCTTCTGCTATGACTCGTATGACAATGACGTTCTTCTCGTCTTACTTTCTGGAGAGAGTTGACTCTGATTGAAGCTTGATCCTTTGGAGCTTACCAAGTTGTAAGTGATACAGACGAATTCAGAATGCAGTTGTTCGCTTATTCCCTTATTTTGCATGGATCGCCCTTTCGGGTTTTCAATCCATCGGGATACCCATTTTTGCCTGAGTTGTCCAATGCGGCTTTTCAACTCAGCGGGTGTACATTTTTGTTTATTTCCCTTATTTTTGCCCGAGTCTTTTATTCTGTTTTTGACTCGCCGGGATGCCCTATTTTTGCCTGGACTTACATTCTGTTTTTATGTCCAGCGGGTCATTTTTATGCGAAGTATTTTTTAACTGCATCTGAATTCACAGGGGACGGGAAATCTTCACCATCCATGGTGCTGAGCATCAGTGCTCCACCAGAGAAAACCTTCTTTACAACAAATGGTCCTTCATAATTTGGAGTCCACTTGCCCCTGTGGTCTGTATGAGGAGGGAGGATTCTCTTCAGCACGAGATCTCCTACTTGGTACTCTCGGTGCCTGACTTTCTGATCGAAAGCCTTCTTCATTCTCTTCTGATATAACTGCCCATGACAGATTGCAGCCAATCTTTTCTCTTCGATCAGACTCAGTTGTTCGTATCGGGCCCGAACCCATTCTGCTTCACTCAGTTTAACATCCATTAGTACCCGTAGAGAGGGTAGTTCAACTTCAACTGGTAAGACTGCTTCCATACCATACACAAGCTGATACGGTGTTGCCCCAGTGGATGTTCTGATTGACGTACGGTACCCATGCAAGGCAAACGGTAGCATTTCATGCCAGTCTTTGTAAGTGACTACCATCTTCTGCACAATCTTCTTGATATTCTTATTTGCTGCCTCAACAACGCCATTCATCTTTGGCCTGTAAGGAGAAGAATTGTGATGTTGGATCTTGAAGTCCCGGCATAACTCTGCCATCATTTTGTTGTTTAGATTGGAACCATTATCAGTAATGATTCGCTCGGGCACTCCATACCGACAGATGATATCTCTCTTCAGAAATCTGGCTACCACTTGTCTTGTAACATTTGCATATGAGGCTGCTTCAACCCACTTGGTGAAATAGTCAATGGCGACCAGGATGAATCTGTGACCATTGGAAGCAGTTGGCTCAATCTTGCCAATCATATCAATGCCCACATGGCAAAGGGCCAAGGTGAAGACATGATGTTCAAAGGATTGGGAGGCACATGCACCTTATCTGCGTAAATCTGGCATTTGTGACACTTTCTGGCATAGGCACAACAGTCTGCATCCATTGTGATCCAGTAATAGCCTGATCTTAACAACTTCTTAGCCATGGCATGCCCTCCTGCATGGGTACCAAAAGATCCTTCGTGCACTTCATGCATCAACAAATCTGCTTCTGTCTTGTCAACACATCTGAGGAGTACCATGTCAAAGTTCCGCTTATATAAAGACCCATCAGTGTTTAGGAAGAAACTGCCAGCAAGCCTTCTCAAAGTCTTCTTATCATTGGAAGATGCCCCAGGTGGGTATGTTTGATCCTCCAAGAAGCACTTGATGTCATGAAACCAAGGCTTATCATCCTTGACAACATCTGCTGCGAATACATATGCTGGTCTATCAAGTCTAGACACTGAAATCTGAGGTACAAAGTTGGCGGCTTGAACTTTGATCATGGACGAAATGGTAGCAAGAGCATCTACAAACTGGTTCTCGTCCCGAGGGATATACTCAAGCTTGACTGTTGTGAAGAAAGTCAATAACCTTCTTGTATAATCCCTGTAAGGTATCAGATGATCCTGGTGGGTGTACCATTTCCCGTTGGTTTGATTGACTACCAAAGCTGAATCTCCGAATACGGTCAATGTCTTGATCCTGAGGTCAATGGCTTCCTCAAGACCCATAATGCAGGCTTCGTATTCAGCTTCGTTGTTAGTGCAGTTGAAAGTGAGTTTTGCCGAGAAAGGCATGTGAACTCCTTTAGGTGTGATGAGTACTGCACCAACACCACGACCATTCATGTTAACAGCCCCGTCAAACATCATAATCCATTCTTATTCCGGGTCAGGCCCTTCAGTGTGAATAGGCTCTTCACGATCTTTTGCTTTAATGAACATGATGTCTTCATCAGGGAAGTCAAACCTCATAGGCTGGTAGTCATCAATGGGTTGCTCAGCAAGATATTCAGATAGTACACTGCCTTTGATGGCTTTCTGAGATGTGTACTGTATGTCGTATTCCGTGAGAATCATCTGCCATCTTGCAACCCTTCCGGTAAGAGCTGGCTTCTCGAAAATGTACTTAACTGGATCCATCTTTGAGATCAACAAAGTAGTGTGGGTCAGCATATACTGTCTCAGTCGGCGAGCAGCCCACGCTAAAGCACAGCAAGTTTTCTCGAGCAGTGAATAACGTTGTTCACAGTCGGTAAACTTTTTGCTTAGGTAGTATATTGCATACTCTTTTCGACCAGACTCGTCATGCTGGCCCAGCAGACACCCCATTGCTTCTTCTAATACTGTTAAGTACATAATCAGAGGTCTTCCTTCAACTGGCGGCATAAGGATTGGAGGTTCTTGCAAATACTCCTTGATCTTGTCAAAAGCTTTCTGGCAATCTTCGTTCCACCTGACCGTTTGTTCTTTTCTTAATAGCTTGAACAAGGGTTCACAGGTTGCTGTAAGGTGAGATATGAACCTTGAAATGTAGTTCAATCGACCTAAGAACCCTCGAACTTCTTTCTCAGTCCTCGGTGCAGGCATCTCTTGAATAGCCTTGACTTTATCAGGGTCAACTTCAATCCCTTTCTCGCTTACGATAAAACCCAGCAACTTACCAGATCGCACCCCGAATGTGCATTTGTTGGGGTTTAGCTTTAGTTGGTACTTCCTCAGGCGCTTGAACAACTTCAGCAGATTTACTAGGTGTTCTTCCTCTGTAAGGGACTTGGCGATCATATCATCCACATAACACTCGATTTCCTTATGGATCATATCGTGGAATAATGTCACCATAGCCCGTTGATATGTTGCACCAGCATTCTTGAGCCCAAATGGCATTACTTTGTAGCAGAACGTGCCCCAAGGTGTGATGAATGTTGTCTTCTCCATGTCTTCAAGTGACATCTTGATCTGGTTGTATCCTGAAAATCCATCCATGAAGGAGAATACCGAGAACTGAGCCGTATTGTCCACCAATACGTCAATGTGAGGTAATGGGAAGTCATCCTTCGGGCTGGCTCTGTTCAGATCCCGGTAGTCAACACACATTCTTACTTTTCCGTCTTTCTTAGGCACAGGTACTATGTTAGCCACCCACGGCGGGTAGCTAGTTACAGCGAGGAACCCGGCGTCCCACTGCTTTTGTACCTCTTCTTTGATTTTCATAGCCATGTCTGGGCGAGTTCGGCGCAGCTTCTGTTTCACTGGTGGGCATTCTTCCCTCAAAGGCAGCTTGTGCACAACTATATCGGTGTCCAACCCTGGCATGTCTTGATACGACCAAGCAAACACATCAACATATTCTTGAAGCAGATCTATCAGTTGTCTCTTCACTGAGTCTTGCAGGCAGGCCCCGATTTTAACCTCTTTCACGTCTTCGTCTGTACCAAGATTAATCACTTCAATCTCCTCCTGGTGAGGAGTAATAACCTTTTCCTCCTGTCTCAACAACCTGGCTAGCTCTTCAGGAAGCTCATACTCTTCATCAACCCCTTCATCAGCTTGATTGATCGGATTGTCAAAGTCATACGATGTCATAGCCGTGCTGTTGTCGGTGCCGTCAGGAAGGCACTCTCTGCAAGGGTTAAGTTGTTCATTTTAGTGATTGATTTTAATCTTGCTTTAGAAAAAAGTGAAATGAAGTTATCATTTTGAAAACACCGCCATTTATTTTTGTACAAAAAGAAAAATGGAAAAACAGTGAGCAGGAAAGAAAAAGACTCATTTGCAAAAAGATTGTCTGATATTTCATTAATTTAATCTTGTTTGCACAAAAGTACAGATGGCCCTGATTACAAAATGAGTCTTGTCATCTTGGGCAAGATGCAAGACTTTGATGCATGCTATAAAAATACAGGAAATAATAATTACTCTGCTTGAGTAACCCTTATAATTTCCTGGGAAGACCAGTTCGAGACACTGCTCCCCGGGATCTTTGGACGAATCCAATTCTCCAGATTGCGCTCCTCTTCCAGCTCGTCTTCCAGACAGTTGATAGCATCGGGGGTGAGCATCCCCCCACTGACAAAACCAGGCTCTGCAGCAGCCTTTGCTTGATGTTGAGTTGGTCTGTAACCCAACCCAAATTTGTCCTTCTTCTCCTCCACAGCTAAAACCTTGCCCCAGCCTAGGGCAGTTCCTTCCTCAACAACCTTCCGGGCTTGTTGGTAAGACGACATGGAGATCCCTGACACAGCAGATGCTTCATTGACATTCAAGGCTTCAAAACCTTGGCTCATTGTTTCATGGATCTCCCCATCCATCTCAATGTATTTGTAAGTAGCCAGATGGCTAACAAAGATATCCTCCTCCCCACAGATTGTGACAACTTGACCTTCCCACTCAAATTTTAACTTTTGGTGAAGGGTAGACGTTATTGCGCCGGCGGCGTGAATCCAGGGTCTACCCAACAAACAGCTGTAGGCGGGCTGAATGTCCATCACATAAAAGATAGTTTTAAAGGTCTGCGGGCCAATTGTCACGGGCAGCTCAATCTCTCCCAGAACCGATCTCTTCGAACCATCAAAGGCTCTCACCACCAGGTTGCTGGGCCTCAATGCCAATCCATCATATTCTAACTTCACCAGAGCCTTCTTTGGTAAGACATTCAGGGAAGAACCTGTGTCCACCAGCACATGAGAAAGGACAGCTCCTTTGCATTCCATGGTTATGTGCAAGGCTTTGTTGTGGTTGCGGCCATCCACTGTCAGGTCAGAATTGGTAAACCCTAGCCCATTGCTAGCAGTAACGTTCCCAACCACGGTTTCCAATTGGTTGACAGTAATCTCCTCAGGCACGTAAGCTGCGTGCAAGACTTTAAGTAGTGCATTCCGATGGGCTTCGGAGCACATAAGCAGTGAGAGGATGGAGATTTTGGATGGCGTCTGGTGAAGCTGATCCACAACTTTATAATCGCTCTTTTTGATGATCCGCATAAACTCATCAACTTCCTGATCAAATGAAGTCTTCAGGGTTTCTTTGGCAACTGGATCTTCCTGCACCGGGCTCTTTCCCTTTGCCTTGGCAGCAGCTTCTGCTTCGGCAGTGGGTCTTTGAACTTGTGAAGCAAAGAGACGTCCGCTTCGAGTGAAGCCTCCGCCTCCCCCCACATTATCTTCTTGTGGTGCAGGTGCTGGTGTTTCAAGAGTGATTCTTTTCCCTTCACAGTACACGTCAGAGCCATAGTGCCATGGGATGGCCCTATTGCTTTCATATGGTACTGGTCCAGGCACCGTGACAGTGACTGGACTGATTGCTGCTGCGGAAGGGACTGTAATTGTTTGTGGATCATAAAAGATTGTAACTGGTGCTCTAGTGGGAGCAGCACTTTCTGAATGGTAGGCGGAGTTATTTTCAGGATCGTAGAATATGGTAACAGTGGAGACATCTTCATGATTGATTGCTGGTGTTGTAGGAGGTACTGTTGGAGTGACTGATGTTGTTGTTGATGGAGAGTCGAAATGGACTGAAGCTGAAGTCGTAGCAGGAGAAACTGTTGAAAACTGATCATTTGGTAGGACAGATGGAGTACTTGTTGATGTTGCTGATGAATTGTCGGGAACAATAGTTGTTGCATTTGTAGGAGGTTCTGAAACCGTTGTTGATGAAGTTGTCGGATTTGCCGGAAATGATGTAGTGATCTGTAGTAGGCCACTCTGAATAAGGCTGTCAATGCCATTCCTCAGGTCCTCGCACCCATTCCATGAAATATTGCAGTAGGGGCACCCTAGTTCACACCCCGGAAATATTTGGTTTTCACGGAGTTGAGCTTTGATTTCCACCAACGGTGTCCTGATCTGATCCACACTAGTTATCAAATAAGACGGTTGGTCTTCTTCAATAGCATTAATTCGGGGACCACCATGGTTTGGCATAGGGTTTTTATTGACGTTGGGCGGCGGTGCAAAATTCAGAGCCTTGGAGTCTACCAAGTCTTGTACCTTCATATGCAGAGCCCTGCATTTTTCTGTACTGTGACCAGGTGCGTTTGAATGAAAAGCACACCTAGCATTGGAGTCATAGTTCCTTGGTAGACTGTTGGGATCCGGAGGTGCCAACGTTCTTAGCTCAACCAGGTTGAGTTTCAGAAGTTGTGGCAGCAAGGCAGCATACGGCATTGGGATCGGGTTAATCACTCGATTAGCTTGGGATGGCCTCTGTTGGAATGGCCTTTGTTGATTGTTGTTGTTGTTGTTGTTGTTGTAGTTCCTTGGAGGATACTGATTCTGCTGATACTGAGGTTGTTGTTGGAAGTTTTGTTGAGGAGGTTGATAGACGGGCTGAGGATGAGCTGGAGCAGGGATAGTGACTGCTGCTATTGACCTTTGAACATATTGGGGCCTACCCCTGTTGGTGTGAATGGCATTGGTCTCGCCAGTTCTTCTCGGGCCTGCAAAAGGCTTTCTTGTACTACCGGACGAGCTGGCACCATTATCAGAGATCTTACCCATTTTTAACAGGCTTTCAATTCTCTCCCCAGCTATAACAACATCTGCGAAGCTAGTGGAGGAGAAAGCAGCCAACCTGTCAATATACGTTCCCTGGAGAGTGTTCATAAACATGTCTGCCATTTCTCTCTCAGACATTGGTGGTTGAACAGCAGCAGCCAATTGCCTCCATCTCTGGGCATATTCTCGGAAACTTTCCCTTGACGACTGTGACATTCCCATTAGGAGAGTCCTGTTGGGTGCCATGTCTAAGTTGTATTGATACTGTCTAATGAAGGCCTCTGCCAGGTCCTTCCAGCATCTCACAGTTGCCCTTGTCAAATGGGAATACCATTCCCTTGATGCTCCAGTCAAGCTGTCTTCGAAGTAGAACATCCAGAGCTTCTCATCCATTGTATAGGCCTTCAGCCTTCCCAGAAATGATTGCAAATGAGTCCGGGGGCATGAAGTCCCGTTATACTTTTCGAAACAAGGAGGCTTGAACTTATGGGGGATCCTGACCCCATCTACCAAACCCATGTCCATGACGTCGAACCCCAAAGAATTTTGAGATTCTAAAGACCTCAACTTCTCAGCCATTTCATCCAATCTCCTATCATAGGTCTCTTCTCCAGCACCCATTACTGTAAATTGGTCCTCCTGAGGATCCTCTTGAAGTACCCTGGCTGCAGTGGCTGTTCCTTGAATGTTTGCAGGAATATTAATCTCAGGATGGAGATGAGGGCCAAACACAGGAGGGTTAGCATGTGGTTGCACCCTTTCATTGTTACTTGTGCCAGCAGTCCCCACATGGGGGTCATCTTGATTCCTCGCTTCTACCAAAGCCCTGAGCCTCTCCTGGCTTTGAGCTAAGTTGTTCATCACTTCCATGAATTGTGTTATCTGGGTTCTCATCTCCAATCTTTCGTTTGCCATCTGGTTTCTGACCTTCGTAAGGTCTTGTTGCATCTGGTCCATTTGGATGCCCGGAAGGTTGTTTCTTGTTGGGTACCTGTGTGGCCTGTTGAGGGGAAATAGCCGGCGGCGAGCAATAATTCCTGAATATCACAACAGAGGTTAGTAACAACAAAACAAAAACCTACAAAACAAAAGAAAGGTTAGCATGCAATGCAGTTATGCTTATTTGCTCTCAAGGTATCCGGTTTGGCCTTCAGTTTTGACCCTTCCAGACCCTTGAAGATGATGCTGTTGAAGTTGCTTGTGAAGTGAACTTTGGATGGAACAAAACTAACAAATATATTACATAAGATGAAAAAAATACAACTTGTTTATTTTACAACACCAGCCCTCTAAGGGGTCAAAATACATCACAAGAAACAAAAGTACATGGAATAGGAATAACAAAAAGCAAATGATCAAACTCCAAGGCCAAACTCATCCTCACGAACTTCCTTAAGAAGTGCTTCGGTCACAGGATCAGCCGGATGCTCCGTGAGGTTCCTGATGAGAAGGTTTCTTGTTGCAACAGCTGCAGTCAACTTCTTGTTCTGACTTTGATCTTTGGACTTCTTCACTCCAGCTTTGATCTTTAGTTCTGATACCTCCCTCTGGGCTGCTGCCAGGGCTTCTTCCATCTGTGCCATCTTGTCTTGAACTCTCTTGTCTTCCAGAGTGCGGGCCTCAGTGATCCGGACCCACCTGGCCTGACTCTCCTTCAAGTACAAGTCTGTCCTTGCTCTTTGGAACTGGGCTTCTTTACAAGCATTCTTCAGAATTTGCTCACCAGCTTTAGACTTTTTGATATAATCCCCAGACTTTTCAATCTTAGTCAAGTGTTCCACTCTCAACTTTTCCAATCTTCCAATCTCCCTCACACCTTCACTCCTCTCCCGGAGGGTCTTCTGCAAGGCTTGAGTTAGCTTCTCATTTCTTTCCTTCAAGCTTTCAAACTCCTCCAAACTGATAGTGGCAGGGGGTGGTGCTGAAGATGACTCAGGCATGTCTTCTATGGTGAAGGGCAATCCAGAGAATTGGGCCCTGGCATGGGACCACTCATGATATTGGGCTGATGCCACATTATTGCACTTCCCCAAAATGGTGATTCCCTTGGTTTGAACATGATCCCAGGCCCAGGCAGCCTGCCTAACAGCTGCCAGACTAATCTTGTTCTCACAGTAAAGGGTCTCAACCAGGTCCTGTACCCTAGGAGTATGGACTAGTGCATAGCCCAATTGCCTTCTGAACAGCAGAGGGTTGTAATTGATACTTCCCTTAACTCCTACTAAAGGCACATTGGGGAAGTGCCCACAGCTGGTGATTATATCTCTGCCTTTGGTGCTTTGAGTGCACCATCTGATATCTGCTGAAGTTAGGACAGTGAGTCTCTTAGCCCAGTTGCTTTGCTGATGAGGATTTAGAAATGCATCTGTCCTGGGTAGATGCCTGAGAAGCCAAGCATGGAATAATGGAGCACAACACCTCACTAACTTACCCCTCTGCTTCTCATTCCTCTGATGTACTGAGTAATAGAGATCTCCTAACAAGGTTGGCACTGGGTTCTTCAGGATGAACAAATGGATGGCATTCTTGCTAATGAATCGAGGCTCATCTGCAAACAACACAATTCCATATACACTTAAAGCCAACAGAGCACAAACAGCTTTCCAATCCCCCAGGGAAGCCTTCAGACTAGCTTGAGAAATTAGGAAGTCCAGATGAAAACCAGGGATCCCAGCTTTAGAGGTCATGTGCTGCTCAATCAAAGCAGGTTCCAGGTGCAAAGCTTTTGCTATCTCTCCATTGCTGGGAAAGACCATTTCAGGGTTGAAAGGGATTTCCCTCTTGATAGGCAAACCAATCAATGATGAGTATTCTTCTAAAAGAGGCCCCAACTGAAAGTCTTGAAAGGTGAAACACCTCAATGGGGGGTCATAGAATTGAATGCAGGTGTGGATCAAACTCCTCTGAGATGGGTCTAGATCCATGACCAAGTCAAGTATATCCCCATAATGTTCCCTGAACAAAGGTATGTGATCTGGGGTGATCAAGGTTTGGATCCTCCTGAGGTCTGATAAGTCTGGTTGGAAGAAATGATAGGTGATGTTGCTTTTCTTTGGAGCCATGAGTGCTGAAGACTGAGTAGAATAAGTGCTGATGAAGATGCTGAGGAGTGAGCCACTGGCTGGCTAGTGCAAGTAACTGAAGTATATGGCTGACAAGCTGAAGCAAATGCTGGTGGAGACAGGTCAAAACTGCAGATGGGGTCAAAACCAAAACCAGATGAAGGTGGATACCCTGAAACACAAATAAGCACATGTTAATATGATGCAATGGGTATGTATGCAAATGAAATGCAAAGGGTTTGTGACTGAGCTGGATCTGATTAACTGCCTTGATATAGATCCATGTGTGTTCAAGAATTCCTGATGGAGGTCTAAAAATCCAGTAACCAGGGTGGGGGACTCAAATAAAGAGCCACAAGTCCAGGGTTTTAGAATCACAAGAACTGTCCAACATGGAGTATGCTTAACAAAGTCAAAATAACAGGGTATTCTGAGGTCAAGGTACCTGCAAACCTGTAAACAGCCCAACCCCCTCACCGGTGGTGATCTAGAACAAGGATCCTCAGACTTGGATCAGTTATGAGAAGTGTAAACACTTCTAACCCGGAGGTACAGTGTTTACAATAACCATAACAATTCCTCCTCTAATTCACCTCAGTTTCTGAAGGTCAATACTAAAAGGTCATCCAGACTTAGCAGGCTTCCCAGATAGCCCTAGCATTGCAGGAAATCCGCAACACAGAGTTCTCAAGAAGAAACCCATATCTGAACCGTGTTTCATATTCCCGCACCAGACCGAAATGGAATGGGAAAGAATATGATTCACTCTAGCCTAGGTGTCACTCAGGTCCCAGGTATAGGACCTTAACTTTCAATGAAATACCCACCCACCAAGGCAAACAACAGATCCAGCCAGCAATAATGACAGTATGATATAAATGCAATAAAGAAAGCAGTAAAAGTATCTGTACATAAAGCAATAAACAAAAATAAATACAAGCACAAACAAGCACATAACACCCCAGTAAACACAAATCAAACAAGCGCTAGGAGGAACCCACAAAAAGAACCAGAAGCCCTGGTTGCAGTATAAGGGTCCCCAGCAGAGTCGCCAAGCTGTCGCTCCCGATAAGTGACACCGAGGTCAGATAAGGGTACAGACGCGAACGGTCGGCGAAGGGGACAGTGAGAACACACAGCCGTGAACTCACTGGAGAATGAATAGAGTCGCCAGCTAGGCATTTTTATCCCGGAGGAAAGGCAATGCTGCATAGGCCTAGAAAAAGATGGATAAGACGGTTTGCGAACCGGAGAGACTGAGAAAGGGGGTTGGTTATAACCTGGGAAGGTATTAGCACCCAGATTGTCCGTCGTACTCGACGGGATCCACGCTTAAAAGATTTGTGTTTTAAAGGGGTAGTGTCAGTGCAATCTGTGTATAAAGTAGCTGGAAAGAATGTACAGGTGCCAGTGTATAGTGTATAAGTGATATGAAGTATGAAAGTGTCAGTGTAAGGACAAAAGGTGAAATGCTCATGATAATGAGGCTAAGAGAATAAAGCTGGAAAGAGGGGGAATGTACAGAGACTTTTGTTCGATAACCGTTAAGTTATGCCTACGTATCCTCTCGTGCAATGAGGAAGTCAGAACACCGTAGTTCGACCCAAAGAGACTGAAAGATGAATTGACTTGTGAACTGCTTGCTTGCCTATGCTCAAGTGTATGACCTGTCTGGCTCAGGTGCGAACTGTCTTGCATTAGACGGAAGAAGCGAGTTCTCGATTGTGAGTGAGTGTGATGAGAAAAGAATCCCGGAGGAGACGATTATTGTTTGTTTTTTTGTGTTTTCAGTCTTTTATTGCCTTTGAAAGTTTGTCATAAGTTAATGAGCTTAAGCCTAAACCAATGGATTTAGTAAACTCATCACATCTTCCCTCTGATTAGGGGGTAATGAGAATACCTTAAGTGTGAAGTCAGATTCTCACACTTAATCACCTTTGGTATAGGATTAAGATCATTAACCTACCTGTGATTACTTAGATGTTTTTGTGGTTTTTGTTTAGTGTTGAGTAATGAGGTTAAGCCATAATCAGGGATTAAACAGACTCATTACACCATCCTAATAGAAGGATAATAGATGAGCATGTTTAAGCTGAGGAAAGCTCCTCAACTTAATCCATGATTAGGGATTAAACTCATGACAAAACAAGCCTTTAATTAAGTGGATTTTATTTAATGATGATGATGAAGTGAATTTTATTGTTTGTAAGACAACTTGAGGGGGACTTGTCCATTAACACTAGGGTTAGTCCTTCTTAACCACTTAAGGAAGAAATAGAACCCTGATGCAAGGCCCAAGTTACAAGTGTGATGTCTTGATACTTATTAAGTGAATTGATTAAGAGATTTAAACACATTAAGGGTTTAATACTTAGGATTAAAGTTATACACTCCATCCTAAGAGAAGGATGCAGGCATAAGCTTAATCACAAAGTCTTAAAGCCTTTAGGGTTTAGCCTCTGATTATGAGATGAGAAGAGAAGACTCAAAAGAGAGACACAAAGGTAAAACTATGAGGGGGAGACTAATCAAAACCCTAATTCATTGTCATGCTTGGTTGATCCTAAGGTTTGTGAGGTTTGCAAGAACAAATCTTCAGAGGAGCCACCAGGAAGCAGATGAATAAGATCAAGAGAAGCAAAGTGACTTGCTTCATTCAAGAAGTCAAGTCACTTGAAGAAAGAAAGTGGGAAGAAGAAGAATGAGCAAGCTCAAACTCATACACAAATAGAAATGCAGCAATGGATGCAAGAGAGATGAAAAGAATGGTTATGAGAAGTGAAGGCAAATTCACTTCCCAAGTTTACTTACCACCTGAAATGTTAGAAAGAAATGCAATGCAATGCAAGATGAGATGAAATGGTATGATGCAAAGCAAAACCAGAAGCATGTTGATGATGATTATGATGTTATGAAGTGCTGCCAACATGAGGCAAGACATGGAGATGTTCATACAAGATTATGAATGTAAATGATGCAAGCTAAGGAGCATGAATGAACATGAAATGTTATGAAGCATACAAGACAAATGACATGGCAAATATGTAATGCAATGATCAAACATGCTTTCTATATGTCTTAAGATGCCAAATGAATCATAAGAATGCACAAAATGCAAAGACAAGTCATGTTATGCAAGGAAATGCAAGAAGGATGCAAGAGAAAGCCCAAATTAGGGTTTATGGATCAAACATCAAACCAAAACCAAAAACAGAAGCAAACCTTAAGATCAAAAATGGAAAATGGCATCCAAAGAAACCCTAGACCTATAATAAACCACTGCCCAAAGGGGAACTCTCAACTCTTAACCAATCTCAAGATATGATTTTTCTAAGTTATTAGGGTTTTTTAGGGTTCTTAACAAAACAAATGCCAAACAATTAGAAAATGAGGAATCAAATCAAGACCAATTTACCCTAGAAACTACATGCTAAACACAAGACAAAGCCAAAAGAATCAATGTCCAAACCTTCTCCAATAGGCAGAAATGAATTTTTGAATCCATGATCAAAATAATGCATAAAATATGATTTAATTCAATGAAAAATTCTTAAAATGCATCAAGATCAAAAAAGAAATTTGGTTTGAAGGTTGGACAATGTTTCTAAATGTCTTAGAACATTTCATGAATTTTTTTGTAATTTTTAAATACCTAAAAGTATTTTTAATTAATTAATTCCCATTAATCAATTAAAAATAATCTTTTAAATATTTAAAAATACTTTTTTAATGATAAAAAATAAAATAAAAATATTTTTGTGTCATAAAAATTAATAAAACTCAGAGGAAAAAGTTTCATAATTTTTATGTATTTTTTGCTATTTTAAATTAAATGTGCAAGTTAATTGAAATAAAAATGAATTAAAAACAAATAAAATAAAAGTAAACAGAATGAGAGGCTGAGATGCAATCTGGGAGGGAGGCAGTTGACTTGGCGCGTGATCCAATGGTCACCATTCAAACCTGACTAATTAAATTATTAACCCTAATTAATTTAAGTTAAGTGGAAATTAAAGTTAATGATGCAATCTGAACCTTTGGTCCACACGCGGGAAAGGTGATCCAATGGCCCAAATTTGAAGTTCACTAATTACTGGATTAAACCCTAATTAGGGCAAGTTAACCTCAGACGGCCGGAACAGTGGTTCCGGTCGTCTTCTCCGGCGGGTTAAAAACCCTAGAAAACGCCACAGGCCACCACTCATCAAATTTCCTGCCCAGAAACATTCCTCTCCCCAAACTAAACCTTAATCCAAGATCAAAATACATTTATCCAGCATGAACAAAGAGAATCGAAACCAAATACATTCACGGGCAAAATTTCAGAGAGGCACAAAATGCTCATTTTCACACCATTTTTGATTCTAAACACATCACCATGATCCTTGAAGCATGCATTTTCATTTTATAACAAAAAAACAGAGCTCTGAAAAGCTTGAAGTTTGAAGCTACCTGAGGTGAAGAACTGTGAATATGAGCTCCCTTGGCCTTGCTTTGATGCAGAACAACTTCCCTGAACCCCCTGGAGCCAATGGAAAGCCTGGAATGAGCTTAGGCAAGCTGCTTTGAGGAATCCACTTCTGGTGTAGCAGGAAATGGACTTTGTGCACAGGCTGTTTTAAGTCAATGTAAAGGGTGGTTTTGACTCCTTGTGGTATGCTTGACTTGTTGGTGAAGGAAAATGAAGTGTTTGATGGCTGGATAGTGAGATTCGAAGAGAACTGGTTTGGAAAGTGAGAAATGGTGGAGCTCAGGTCAGGCTTGTTTCAGGCTTGAGCTTTGGTGGTTTGAGGTCTATGATGTGTGGTGAGATGATTGATGAAGATAGTTTGAATGTTTGCAAGCTGTGGAGGCAGATTCGAAGGCTTATGCAAAATGGGAGGTTTTTGTGAATGTCATGAATGAGGATGTTTCAGCCTTGCCTTGTGTTATGTCTTGCTTGCAAATTGTCCACATAACTCTCTCTCATTGGTCAGTTGACAAGACATGCCCTTTATTGATTGGTAAGTTAACTTTTGCAAAAAGTCAAATAATGTGTAAGAGAAGTATGGCTCATGATCTAGGCAAGTACATGGGCTGGTTCTGGTGCAGCAAGGTGAGGTGAGAGGCTAGCAAAGTGTAGTAACCAAGGCAGCAAGTTGTAAGAAGAATGATCATGAGTTTTGCAACTTGTGGCTTTTTGGTTCACATGTGATTTTCTTGTCCAACCAACCATAAAACCATGGGCATTCTTGGTTCATTCTGAATTTTAATACTTAGAGAAAGTTTGTGTGCTGGTTTGAAGTGGATTAGAAGTCACATAATGCATTGGTTCATGACTTTGCAAAATTTCCATTTGAGGCATGCCTTAAAAATCAATGATTTTAGCCAACTTTGTCACACCATAACTTTTGATCCAAGAAGAGTTTGATCATGTTCTTGTACTTTTTGAAAAGGGAAAGATGAGATCTACAACTTTCATGACCAAAGTTTTTCCATTTGAAGCATTTTTGGATCAAGAATCAAGGCTTGAAAAATGACCTAAAATGATGCATTCTTGAAAAGTCAACTATGCCCAAAAAGTCAACATTTGCAAAAACCCTAAATTCTTGATTTCTATGAACTTCAACCTTCTTCCATGATCAAATAAAGATCATATACACTCAAAATGATGAAGATCACCCATTGGTTGGGTCATTGGGGGCCTCAGATGCCCTGATTTTGCACTGACTTGTCTGAAAAGTCAACCCTTGATCAGATGACTTCCCCATGGAATTTCTTCATGAAAATTGATATGCATACTCCCTATACCATATAGAGACCAATGGAAACAAGAATGACCAAAAAATTTGAAGTTATGGCCTCTGAAACCAAAACCCTAATTTTCAGTCAACTGTGCAGTTCATCCTGGCTCTGCATCCACTCAAACCCTAGTTCTTGTGATTCCTTTGCATTTTTGACTTTGTGAGGATGTAATATGATATAAGAGAACACATGGACCCCTTTGAGTTGATTAGTGGCCTTTGGAATGGCTCAAGATGCCTTGGGATTGCTCAGATCACAACCCTAGGTGCAGATGCCTTAGAAGCTATGCAGTGAATCAAAAATGAGATATGAGATGATATGTTGTGTTTATGCATATGAGAATGATCACAAGCCATGGTGTGAATGGGCGAGGGCAAATTTGGGGTGTTTACACTCACTACTATGGATGGTGAAGATTTTTTATCCCCTGTGAATTCAGATGCAGTTAAAAAATACTTCGCATAAAATGACCCGCTGGACATAAAAACAGAATGTAAGTCCAGGCAAAAATAGGGCATCCCGGCGAGTCAAAAACAGAATAAAAGGCTCGGGCAAAAATAAGGGAAAATTATTTAAAAAAAATGTACACCCGTTGAGTTGAAAAGCCACATCGGACAGCTTAGGCAAAAATGGGTATCCCGGTGGATTGAAAACCCTAAAGGGCGATCCACGCAAAATCAGGGAAGAAGCGAACAACTGCATTCTGAATTCGTTTGTATTCTTCACAACACGGCGAGCTTCGAAAAGATAAAGCATCAGTCAGAATCAACCTTCTTCAGAAAGCAAGATAAGAAGAACTTCAAGGTCATACAGGTCATAGCAAAGGAAGTTCACCAGAGCATCGTTGACATTGCCAACACTTTTATTTTCTTTTCTCAATTTGCAGCAATATCCTCATTCCAAGGGATTTGTTTCTTTGACTGTATTTGCCAATTCAGGGCACCCAGATTAATAAAATCCTAATTTTCCGTCACATCTCTTTTTGTACATTTTTGTTTCGTTTGCAAAATGTCCAATATTCATAATAAGTACTTGCATAAAATAAATGAGCCATTTTTTATGCTTGCGGGAAATATATTTACTTTCAGGAATATATAATTCCTATGGCGGAATCCGGTAAGGGATACTTGTGCATTTCTCTTGTCTTAACATATTGCAGGTATTCAATACGCATCATGGGGCATGCCAAGCACACTTCCCCATCATACCTCCTCCCCAAGCAGTACCTAGAATGCTTTCTCCCAGCGGAGTTGTCAAAACCTCCTCATCCCCTGCACGGGTCTACCCAACAGGAGCATCCCCAGCCAAGCTCCCCACAGAGTTTCCATCCTCTCCTCAGAAGAGCAATGCCTGAAACTCCTACACAACAAAGTGACGAAAGCTTCCTTCTCCCCAGCTGAGGTTCTCCTTACAGGATAGGTCTATAAATGATCTATTTCCCCAAGCAGAGCTATATATCCTAACAGATCTACCAATGATCTGCCTCAGCTGGGATATCTTTCCAAGAAAATCACCCAGAGATCCAATCTTCAGTGGGATCCAAATCCCGGATCGGTTTCCCTTTGCATAAACATAGCATTCGCATCATTTTTCCCTGCAGAGCGTAGCATTCCGTCTAATACGGAGCATTACGGCAAAAATCAAAATTTCATCAGCAGTATATAAAAGCTCACATCCCCTGCAAATAAAAGCCAAAGCGTCCCCTTTGCACTCTCCAACATAAATGCCTGTTTATATATAATCTTTCGACACTCGTTTGTGTCATATCTTTCCCCTGCAGATATAAGCCAAAAACATCCTCTTTGCATTCTCAAATACAAAAACCCATACATACCTTTTTGACACTCGTCTGTGTCACTTCTCCCCAGCACGGTTCTCAAAACACTTGTTGCCAATCAAACACTTGTTTATAACACACTCCTTTCGACACCCGTCCGTATCATCCCCACGAGTCACCGAAACACCTTTTTACACTCTCACATACAAATATTGTTCATAACTTATATATAGTCTCTTCCGACACCCGTCCGTGTCATACTTTCCCCAACAAGTTAAACACTCGTCCGTGTTTTGTTCATACTTCACTAACAAATCAATACTCACTCATACTTATATAGAAGTCTTTGATACTTGTCTGTATCTTGTATATATATCACTCTTCAACAGATCCAACACTCGTCTGTGTTCTTTGTTAACCAGTTGGTACTCGTCCATATCATCATCTTTGAACACACGTCAGCGTTTGTTTCTATTGATACTCGTCCGTATCATGGTCCTAAGGATGCTCGTTCGCATATTTAATCTATACACAACGTCAAAATACTTATACCTTTTACCCTGGAAAGCGTAAACACTCGTCCGTGTTTACCATTCCCCGGCAGAACAACTTTTCTCCTATCTGACATTCGTCCTATGTCGTGATACTTTCGGCAGCTGTACCTTGCTAGGTGATCGTCCTTCACCTTTGGATGACCGTCCCTCATCCTTTCCCCAGTGGAGTCTCCATTATTGGAACCCTTTTCTATCCGACATTCGTCCTATGTCGTGATAAAGAGCAGTCATCCCCTGCTAGGTGATCGTCCTTCACCTTTGATGACCGTCCCTCATCCTTTCATCTGATGGCCGTCCCCATCGTCGATCTTGTTATCCGACATTCGTCCTATGTCATGATAAGCCCCGAGAGCAGTCGTACCCTGCTAGGTGATCGTCCTTCACCTCTTGATGATCGTCCTTCATCATGCGTATTCGATGGCCGTCCCCATCGTTGACCTTTTCTATCCGACATTCGTCCTATGTCGTGATAAAAAGCAGTCGTCCCCTGTTAGGTGATCGTCATTCACCTTTGATGACCGTCCCTCATCAATATTTCATTTATTCTTTAACCAGATGGTCGTCCCCGTCGTTGTTTACTTTACTTTGCAAACCTGTTGGTCGTCCCCATCATTGCCTTTACTTTAATCCCTAGAGAATCTTATTTCCTTACCCGATGGTCGTCCCCATCATGGTATCTTTACCTTTCCCCAGCTTGTCGGTCGTCCCCGTCATTGCTTTATCCCCAGCAGTCGTCCTCTGCTCGGTAGTCGTCCACCATCACCCGCATTTTAATAATCATGCTATGCTACCTTTTATAATTTATATCCCTTTTCTTCTTCTCCCCAGCGAGTGCAAATTTCAGACTGTCTTTGGTATTCAACCACAAGTTATCTTGTTTGTCGGTTAAGCCAGACACTTACATCCTGCACAGCTAACTCATGTTTGAATAGGGGCAGCTGTAAACACCCCAAATTTTCCCTCACTCTTTATCACACCATGGCTTGTGATTTTTCATGTTTGCATAGGTTTAAGCATATCATCTCATATTGCACATTTGTTTCATCTGCATAGTTCAAATTCATCTACATCTAGGGTTTGTGATCTGAGCAATCCAAGAATCCATCTGAGCCATCTCAAAGGCCTCCAAGTGTTCCAAGAGGGTCCATGTGTGTTCTATCATCATATTGTATCCCTCAAAGTTCAAGGAAGTCAAGAAATCACAAGAGCTGACAAGACATGGAAGTAGAGCTAGGATTTTCACTACACAGATGACCAAAATTAAGGTTTTGGTTTCAGAGGCCATAACTCCAAATTTTTTGGTCATTCTTGTTTCTAATGTTATTAATATGTTATAAGGATCATATGTACCAAGTTTTATGAAGAAATTCATTGTGGAAGTCATCTATTCACTGGGTAACTTCTTGAGCAAGTCAGGGCAAAATCAGGGCATCTGAGGCCCCCAACAATGGAACCAAAGGGGTATTTTCACCAAATTGAAGTTATATGATCTTTATTTGATCATTGAAGTGCTTGGAAGTTCACAAAATTGAAGAAATTTGAGCTAAACCAAAAGTTGCCAAAAATGGAAATGACTTGTAATGGAAACTTTCCATTTTGGGAAAGTTCTTCAACCTCCTCTTTCTCAACCAAAAATGCTTCAAATGAAAAATTCTTGGTCATGAAATTTGTATATTAGGTCTTTACCTTTTCAAAAAGTACAAGAACATGTTCTAATTCATTATGGAACTCAAGTTATGATCCTTCAAAGTTGGCAAAAATCCTATAATTTTCAAGAATACACCAAAGAGGGATTTTTGCAAAACCACTTGCCAAGCCATTTCATGACCTCTAATGCATCTCTAAACATCATACCATCATAGTACAACTCATTTTGATCAGAATTGGCCCAAGAATCATACACTTTCATGCCTTGAAAACTTCAAGAAATTCCAAAAGGGCCAAAGCTTCTCAAATTTGCAAAATGGTACAAATCTCTCCATACACTTGCATCAGCACACCAAATTTGTTTCTATAGCTTCCCTTGATCTCTGCTGAGCCAAGCCATGCCCAAATCCAAACCTGCCATGTGCCCAGACCTCAAGTACAATCAACCTTGACTTTTTGCAAATCACCCCATACCAATCAGCATAGCCCACACCAACTATTCTGACCTATCACAGCTTCACATACATGCCTCAAGGGATTCATTTTCATACACACACAAGCCTGCAAGCTCCCACACATTCAGATTGCCAAAATCCCTCTGAAACACGGTGGGAGAACTGACTTTAGTTAAATGTTGCGGATAGCAAGATTCGCCACCGACTTTTATTTTATCCAAAGGAAAGGGTATAAAAGAACAGGAAAGACCTTAAAAAAATTTTGAGTTCGGGGGGTAGGTTATGTAAAGGGAAGGTGTTAGCACCCTTTACATCCATGGTTATCCATGGGCTCTTAGTTACTTAGCTCACTTTAAATTGTTTTGAGAAGTGTAGTGTATGAAAAAAATTTCTTAAGTACTTTATAATGACCCTTGTACAGATATATATATATAAAGACTTTGTTTTGAAAATTGTTTAAAATGTAAAGTGTAATGAAGTAATTTGATGAAAAAAGTAAGCAAGTACTTAAGAGGAACCTACCCTATAATAAGTCTTTACTGTTCTTATATGTTCTTTCAATGGTAAGACTATCCCTATTATTAGGGAATAGGTAGTCATTACCTTGGATGTTAGAAGGGACAAGTGAAGGGACATCTGTGATTAGGCAACTGTAAGGTGTAGTAGCAACTCGAAGGGACTTATCATCTTTTATTCGAAATGGACTAGATCATTTACGAAGGCAACATCGAAGGGACTTGATCTTATAATCTTTAAAGGGACAAGATGATGTTAATGAGAGAAGGGACTTTGCTTTATACACCTTACTTGACCTTTTATTTAGGCAACATGAGAGGTATCCTTAAGAATGTGAGATGGCGATCAAAGATCGACTTATGTGTGTGCGTGCACAAGTTCATATATTTATCTTAAAATTAGTGATCTAAATTCAATTTTAAATACAAATATGTTTACACTCCCTATTTTACTAGCCATAGCAATTTAAATAAATAAAAATTCTACAACTATTACATAATTTGCACAATTACATTATAATAATAATAAAATAAATAAATAAGCATATAGTAAATAAATAAATAAATAGGTTAGTAATAATAAATGAAATAAATATGAAAGAGGTTAGTATAATAATATAGTATAGAAAACAAATTAAAAGTTCAAATTTAAACAAATAATTATTTTTAAGAATTTTAATAAAAGAAATAAATAATAATTATTATATACTTATAAATATGATTATTAATTTAATAAATTAATTATATATATACATATTAGAAATATTTAATAATTATAATTACAAAAATAAGAAATTAAAATCATAAAAGAAAATTAGGGTTTTAAAATAAATTAGGGTTTATAAAGAAAAAATTAGGTTTTACATATAAAAATATTAGGGTTAACTATTTAATCTAAACTTAATTAAATTATTTATAAAAAAAAACATACAATATTAATAATATACAATGAAATAAATGTAAATAATTTTATTAATAAAGTTTGAATTTTTAACATATAAGTTTTTTTTAAAATTATATATAAGAAAATAATATAAATATTTTATTTTAGACATTTATTATTATTTAAATTAATTAAATACAATATAAACAAAACAAAATAAATGAAAAAAAATGAGAAAAAAGAACTTACCTGGGGCTGGGATTCGAACCCAGGCCCTAGGATTCACTTCTCCTGGACCAGCCTCCCTTCCACTGGGCTGCGCATGCGCAGGTGATGTTGAATGAACATCAATGCGTTTTGTTTCTTAACCTGTAAAAATCATAAAAAAAGCAAAACAACACAAAATGGCCTGGGGAGGTTTCGATCCCAGGACCATGCCTTTACTAACAAACGCGCATACCAACTGAGCCAAGCTGTTCTTCTGAAATAATAACCACAACAATATCATAAAATATAATACCCAATTTTTAAATACGAATTTGGCGCCAAACTTCATCTTCCTCATTCAAATTACCTGCGAAATTTCCTAGGCTTTCTCTTGCGAATTTTCCTGCAAATTTTCAAAACCAGAATCCTGTGTTTTTTCAAACATCAATCAAATCGTAACATCAATTCAAATTAAAAGCCCAGATCAATTATACAAGTCTCATAGATCACAACCATGTTCTTAGATTTCGTTTAAAGGCCCTAAATGCTTGGTTCCCGATTTGAAGCTTCAAACCCTAGCAATGGTGAATTTCAAAACAGTCCATAATAATTGAATTAAATCATCCAGAAAGCTTCTAAACATCACAACAAACACAAATCCATAGTTAGTTTTCATCAACAATGTGCAAATCATTCAAATCGAAAAATTTTAAAACATGAAGAAGATGCATTCGGTTTTCACGATTCAAGGCATGAATGAATGATGTTATGATCCAGAATCAATCCATGAACTCCAAGGAACAAGTTGCAACCTTTGGTTTGTCTTGAAAGAGGCTCTAAGTATCAAACCGAATTGGTATTTTTAGTGTGAAAATTGAAACTTTTTTCTTACCCTTAGAGGCTGCAATTTCGTCCCCTCTCATTGGCAATGTGTTTGTGTATATATATGGATTGAATTAGGTCAGAAAAATGCTATCACTCTTTGGACTTTTTGGATGTTGGAAGATTGAAAAAGATTTGTCATGAAATTTGATTTTCCTTTGATCCAACATTACTATTTTGGGACAATCCTCATAACTTTTGTATCAATCTGATCCAAATATTATTTATGACATTCTAGAAGCAAAATCTTTTTTCAAATATATGATTTTATATTTTATTTCAATTTAAATTGTATTTTAATGAATAAAATTCAAATAAATATGAAATAAAAAATAAGAAAATCATAAAATAGGTGGGTTGGGTCGTGCTTGATGATATTGTAAAGATGGGATGGCAATTTGGTGGGCTCATTTAGCAAAAATTGGATTTAAAGCCTTGTTTGCTTCATAAACTTCCCAAAAATTTCCCAACTTTGCAAGGGCACAAATCCTTCAATTTTAATGCTATGAGGGTGTTCTTGGACATTTTGGAAAGCTTAAAGAGTCCTCTAACCAACCTCTTTGGTCTCATGTCCAAATCTTTTACCATTCTCAAGTTATGCTCTTTGGAATTTGTTGACTTTTTGTTGACTTTTAAAAGGACCTATAATGTCTTAGCTCATACCTTCCAAATGAAGCATTTTTAGGCTTGGCTTGTGAGACACAAAGTTATAGAGAATTCAATTTCCTTCAAAATGAGATTTGGATGGAAAATTTTTGATGAAGCATGTGAAAGTTATGGCTGGTCAAAGTTCAGTTGACTTTTCTTGAGGAAACCCTAATTTAGAAACTCCTGATTCTTGATGATCTGAAATCTCCTTGATGAATCATGATCAACCCTTGATAAAATGATGAATTTTACTTCATATACTTGATGTTGGCAAAAAATCATGAAGTTTGACTTTGGTTTGACCTCAGTTTGACTTTTTAATTGCTTTGACTGATTTTAACCTATCTGATCATCTGACTGAGCAAATCTTTTGGGAAAGTCTTGAAACTTGTCATGGGGATTCTTGAACACATATAAGGTGTTATGAAGCTCACTTGAAGTCTTGGAAGTCCATTTAGACTGATTAAAGTCAAAACCCTAGTTTAGGATGCATTGCTTAGGAGAATGCATTGTCTGAGGGAATTTTCAAATCTTCTGACTAATTGTGAACCTTCTGAACCTCTTGAGACACAATGTCTTGTATTGTGGAGGGCAAATTTTGGGGTGCAACAGCTTCCCCTGTTCAATTTTCTGAAACCTGAGGGGTTAGATTGGTTTATGTGCCAGTCGTGACCTGGAAAGTTGAAGGGGATTGAACACAAAAGCCCAAAAATTTGCACTCGCCGGTGCGTAAAGTAATGCTGATGATTAGTTGTATATGCTTGAGTGGGCTTAAAGATGCCATTTGGAAGAACTAGAGATGGGCTTAGAGATGCCATCTAAAGTATCAGGATGTGATGATGTCTTTATGTTGATACTGGATATCAGTACTAGGTCTTCGTATAGGCCGTATCTGAATCATTTATGCAACATGATTTGAATGGAACAGTAGAAATAAATCTTCGTGATGATTATCTCTTATGGAGGTATTTTGGATTAAGGAATGGATCTTTGTACGGATCGTTTGCCTATTCTCCAAGGTCAAAAGAACGTCAGGATTTGTTCTTCTGAATAATGTCTTGAACCAGGGAATGGATATTTTTACAGACTGTATGCCTGCTATTCAAGGGCCAAAAGAACGTCAGGATTTGTTCTTAAGGGTCAAAAGAACGTCAGGATTTGTTCTTCTGAAAAATATCTTGAACCAGGGAATGGATCTTTTTACAGACCGTTTGCCTGCTATTCAAGGGCCAAAAGAACGTCAGGATTTGTTCTTAAGGGTCAAAAGAACGTCAGGATTTGTTCTTCTGAAAAATGTCTTGAACCAGGGAATGGATCTTTTTACAGACCGTTTGCCTGCTATTCAAGGGCCAAAAGAACGTCAGGATTTGTTCTTAAGGGTCAAAAGAACGTCAGGATTTGTTCTTCTGAAAAATATCTTGAACCAGGGAATGGATCTTTTTACAGATCGTTTGCCTGCTATTCAAGGGCCAAAAGAACATCAGGATTTGTTCTTAAGGGTCAAAAGAACGTCAGGATTTGTTCTTCTGAAAAATATCTTGAACCAGGGAATGGATCTTTTTACAGACTGTTTGCCTGCTATTCAAGGGCCAAAAGAACGTCAGGATTTGTTCTTAAGGGTCAAAAGAACGTCAGGATTTGTTCTTCTGAAAAATGTCTTGAACCAGGGAATGGATCTTTTTACAGACCGTTTGCCTGCTATTCAAGGGCCAAAAGAACGTCAGGATTTGTTCTTAAGGGTCAAAAGAACGTCAGGATTTGTTCTTCTGAAAAATATCTTGAACCAGGGAATGGATCTTTTTACAGACCGTTTGCCTGCTATTCAAAGACATCTTGAGCAAATGTATGGATCATTTTTGACCCGTTGTAAGTTGTTGATATTGTTTTATCTGCATATAACCTTTCTGCAAGAAAAATGTTAGTTTATGCAATATGTATGCATGCATAGTATGATGCACTTAAGTAATGTATTATGTACTTATGGATATGTATGTTATGGTATGATGTAAATGATGTATGTATGAATCATGCAGCCTGAAGCGTCCGGATATCTTCATATAACAACTGTTGGCCAGGGAAAATAAATCCCGATTTATTGTTGAAGAATATGAGGAACTCGTTCCCGTCTTGTTTGATAACATAGTATTCATAACCTCCCGTCTTCGTTCTATAGTATGGTATCCATAACCTCCCATCTTCGTTTGTCGTACTCCTGTTGAAGGAATAATTTCCTGAGTATCCCGACTGAGGATAAAAGAGATGGACATAAATTCCAGGGGAGATGTAACTCGAAGTATCTATGATGATGGATTTGCCCTACTGGGGAATTTGTAGCTATCTTGTGGGGATGAACCGACGAAGCTTCGTTGAATTCCTTCCCTCGTTCGTCCTTAGTAAATACTATTACTGCATTTCATGCATTTCTGGTGAACATCAATCATATTCAAGCATTTATGCATTTCTGGTAAACATCAATCATATTCAAAAGAATACATACATTCAAACACAACCGATGGACGTTTCGCTTATGTAAATAGGGTAAAAGTAAATCTGGATTCAAAGATGAAATTTTATTTATATCACAAAGTGGCCCATACATAGGCAAGTTGTACAAGGAGACAGAAATCCTAGTAAGAGGAATTCATCATAATTTTTTTTTTTTACAAAACAAAGAAAATCAGCTATGTGGGAAATAATCCTATTGAGTTTCAATTCTACTATTGCCATTATCTTCAAGTATCTCATCTTCTGCTGTCGAGAAGGAAACGATTGGATTGATCTTTACCTGTTCGAGCTTGAGTAAGTAGCACAACTGGTTGTAGTTTCATGGGTGATCCAAACGAGACATAGTCATACGCTTTAATCCCTAACTTTTGCCTGGATTGCCCTTTCAGGTTTTCAATCCACCGGGATACCCCTTTTTGCCCAAGCCGCCTTTTCAGGTTTTCGACTTGCCGGGTGTACATTTTTTATATATATATCCCTAATTTTTGCCCGAACCCTTTTGGTTCGCCGGGATGCCCTTATTTTTGCCTAGGCCAGTCAACCTAGCGGGTCTCTTTTTATGCGTAGTATTTTTTAACTATGTCTGTGTTTACAGGCTGCGGGAAGTCTTCACCATCCATAGTAGTAAGCATCATGGCACCTCCTGAGAATACTGTTTTGACCACAAATGGTCCTTCATATGTAGGAGTCCATTTGCCCCTAGGATCACCTTATGGTAATATGATACGCTTGATTACCAAATCACCAGCCTGATATACCTTTGGCTTAACCTTCTTATTAAAAGCCTTGATCATCCGTTTTTGGTACATCTGGCCATGACAAACAGATGCTAACCTCTTCTCATCAACCAAATTTATCTGTTTAAGTCGAGTCTGAATCCACTCATCTTCATCCAAGCCTGCATCCTTCATGATTCTTAAGGAGGGTATCTGAACTTCAATGGGCAGAACTGCTTCCATACCATAGACTAAGGAGAATGGGGTTGCCCCTGTTGAAGTGCGTATTGTAGTACGATAACCATGAAGAGCAAATGGTAACATCTCATGCCAATCCTTATAAGTCACAGTCATCTTCTGTAGAATCTTCTTAATATTCTTGTTAGCAGCTTCTACTGCCCCATTCATCTTCGGACGTTACGGAGAAGAGTTGTGATGCTTAATCTTGAACTGTGTGCAGAGATCAGTAATCATAGTGTCGTTCAGATTAGAGCCATTGTCAGTGATAATCCTTTCAGGGATGCCATACCTAAATATGAGATTATTCTTAATGAATCGAGCCACCACATTCTTAGTAACGGATGCAAATGAAGCTTCCTCCACCCACTTAGTAAAGTAATCAATAGCAACCAGGATGAAACGATGCCCATTAGAAGCAGTAGGCTTGATCTCACCAATCATATCAATGCCCCACATGGCAAAAGGCCAAGGAGCAGTCAACACATTCAATGGTGATGGAGGTATATGTACTTTATCAGCATAGATTTGACACTTGTGACATGTTCTAGAATGTTGATAGCAGTCAGCTTCCATGGTAGACCAATAGTAACCTGCTCTCAATATCTTCTTTGCCATAGTATGACCACTAGAGTGAGTGCCAAAGATCCCGTCATGCATATCTTCCATAATTTTTGTTGCTTCCTTCTTATCCACACAACGAAGCAAAGTTGAATCATGATTGTGCTTGTACAAAATGCCATTACTCAAAAAGAACTTAGCAGAAAACCTCCTTAGAAACTTCTTATCTTTGATGGATGCCCCTTCAGGGAACTCCTGGGTTTCAAGATATCTTTTCACCTCATAGAACCAAGGCTTCTCTTCTGCTTCTTCAGTGTCAATCTCATTGCAGTATGCAGGCTTCTCAAATCTATCAATAGTAATCTTGGGAGCTTCATCATCCCACCTGATCTCAAACATGGATGCCATGGTGGCTAATGCATCTGCCAACTGATTCTCTCTTCGTGGAATATGTCCAAAGGTAATCTCTTTGAAATGTGGGATCAAAGACAAAACATGCTCTCTGTAAGGAATGAGGTTATCATGCTTGGTATCCAAATCTCCTTTGATCTGACTTACTACCAGGGCTGAATCTCCATATACGTCCAGGAACTGAATCTTCATATCAATGGCATCTTTGATACCCAGGATACATGCCTCATACTCAGCCATGTTATTGGTACAATAGAAACAAAGTCTTGCAGTAATCGGGGTATGACAACCTTCAGGGGAACTGATCACAATACCAACACCATTACCAAGTGCATTAGAAGCTCCATCAAAAACCATAGTCCATCGGGATCCTTGTTCAGGTCCGTCATATTGTCCAGGTTCTTTAGTAATAATCATAATGTCTTCATCGGGGAACTCAAAACTCATTGACTGATAATCATCCACTGCTTGATGAGCCAAATGATCAGCTACAACACTTCCTTTAATGGCCTTCTGAGAAGTATACTGTATGTCATATTCCGTTAAGATCATTTGCCATCTTGCTATTCATCCGGAGAGAGCAGGTTTCTCGAATATGTACTTGATTGGATCCATCTTCGAAATCAACAAGGTAGTATGAGTCAACATATACTGTCTTAGTCGGCGAGCAGCCCATGCCAAAGCGCAACAAGTTTTCTCGAGCAGTGAGTATCTTGTTTCACAGTCGGTAAACTTTTTGATAAGGTAGTATGTCGCCTGCTCTTTTCGACCAGACTCATCATGTTGCCCCAACACACACCCCATTGAGTTGTCTAACACTGTTAAGTACATAATCAAGGGTCTTCCATCAACTGGTGGCATCAAAATTGGAGGTTCTAGGAGATATTTCTTGATTTCATCAAAGGCTGTTTGGCACTCATCATTCCACTCCATTACCTGATCTTTCTTCAACAATTTGAAGATTGGCTCACAGGTAGCAGTTAATTGGGAAATAAATCTTGCAATGTAATTCAATCGTCCCAAGAAACCTCTAACTTCCTTCTCAGTGCGGGGAGCTGGCATCTCTTGTATAACTTTCACTTTTGCAGGGTCTACTTCAATACCTTTTCCACTGACAATGAAACCCAGGAGCTTACCAGATCTAACTCCAAAAGTACACTTGTTTGGGTTCAACCTCAACTTGTATTTCTTCAACCTCTCAAACAACTTATGCAGATGATCAAGATGTTGCTCTTCATTCTGGGACCTGGCTATCATATCATCCACATACACCTCTATCTCGTGATGAATCATATCATGAAACAAAGCCACCATAGCACGCTGATATGTTACCCCGACATTCTTCAAACCAAATGGCATCACTTTATAACAAAAAGTGCCCCACTGTGTAACAAATGTTGTCTTCTCCATATCTTCAGGTGCCATCTTGATTTGATTGTAACTAGAGAAACCATCCATGAAAGAGAATACTTTATGCTGAGCAGTGTTGTCTACCAGAACATCAATATGAAGAAGGGGAAAGTCATCTTTGGGGCTGGCCTTGTTCAAATCCCTGTAATCTACACACAAACGTACCTTACCATCTTTCTTAGGTACCGGCACCACATTTGCAACCCATTGAGGATAAGAAGTCACAGCTAAGAACCCTGCATCAAACTATTTCATTACCTCTGCTTTAATCTTCTCTGACATTTCAGGACGCATGCGACGAACCTTCTGCTTTTTTGGACGACAATCTTCTTTTACCGGTAAACGGTGAACCACAATGTCTGTATCCAACCCTGGCATATCTTCATAGGACCAAGCAAAGATCTCCACATAATCATGTAACATTTGAATCAATCTGCTCTTAACACCATCCTCTAATTCAGCCCCTATCTTGACCTCTTTCCTGTTTTCTTTAGTCCCCAGATTCATAACTTCGATTGGCTCTTCATGTGGTTGTATAGCTTTCTCTTCTTGTTGTAACAACCTAGCAAGCTCTACAGGTACTTCACAATCATCCTCCTTTCCATCTTCCGCTTGATAGATCGGATTCTCTAAATCATAATTGGCAATAGTAGAACTGTTATCAACAGGATCCAGAGTGGATGAGGATCTGCATTTTAGTGATGTGGGTGTGTGTAAGAACACATAGCTGATAAAACAAAAATAATAAAAGAAAGACAAGGAACACAATATTTACGAAAATGAAACGTCCACTAATTTTTATTGAATGAAGTATGCAAATGAAATGACATCCTAAAACAAGCATACCATTGTGCCCCGGGTAAGGCACAAGGCTTAAGAGTTTAATTGTTCAAAAATTACAAACTTAAAAGTAACAAAACAGTAATAGTATTTACTCCTGACTAAAGGAGATAGGAATAACATCTTCAGCTTTCCAGTTATTGAGCCCAACACCCACAGTAGGAAAAATCCAAGCATCCAAGTTGTAGTCTTCATCATAGTCACCCACAACATTGATCTGATCTCTCATAATCCCTTGATTGGTGATACGAACAGCACGAGCACGACGAACAGCCTTCTGGGACTCTGCAGTGAAACCCAAACCAAATTTGTCAGACTTGTAAGGAATATCAGGAAGCTGACCCCAAATAGTACAACCACCTTCCTCCACCACAGCTCTAGCATCCTTGAGGGAGGCCATTGTAGGAGGTATTCTGGTGACCACAGGAACTTTCTTGACAACAGGAGGAGCTTCAAAATTATTAACAACCCAAGGAACTACTTCAAACGTCTGGCATGGAGTTTCAACATATTCACCTTCCACTTCGAGATATTTAAATGTGTTCACATGGATAATCATATATCCTTCCTCTCCGTAAACAGTGACAACCTTTCCCTCTACTGGATATCTCAGCTTCTGATGTAAAGTAGAAGTTGCAGCCCCTGTCCCATGGATCCAGGGGCGACCAAGCAAACAAGAGTACGAGGGACGAATATCCATTACATAAAAGGTAGCATTGAAGACCTGAGAACCCACTTTGATTGGGAGGTCTATTTCTCCGTGCACCACTCTTCTTGAACCATCAAAAGCTTTCACCACTATATTACTGGGCCTTAACACAACATCTTCAGGACTAAGCTTATTCAGAACTTCTTTGGGCAACACATTCAATGAGGAACCATTGTCTATTAACACATGTGACAGGGTAGTGCCCCTACATTCAATAGAGATATGTAGAGCCCTATTATGATCCCTCTTGGCAGGAGTCAAATCAGCATCGGAGAAACCTAACCCATTATCATAGGTCAAGTGTGCAACACAATTTTCAAACTGGTCTACAGAAATCTCATTTGGTACGTGAGCAGTCTTCAAAGATTTAATCAAGGCTTTGGCATGAGCCTCAGAACACAACAATAAAGACAACATAGAAATCTTGGAGGGAGTATGCCCCAATTGATCAACAACATCATAATCACTCTTGCGAATGATCTTCAGTACTTCTTCCATCTGCTTAGAAAGATCATCAGCAATTGGTACATCAGCTTGTACTGGTTCAATAACAGGACCTTTACCACGAGCATCAGCAGTGGAGGGGGTAGTTGGAGTAACTGTATTCTTGGAGGTAACCGGAGGAGAGAAAACTCTTCCACTTCGTGTGATATTACTAGACCCAACAATATTATCAACATCAAGGTTTTCATCAACCACATGTGTATCAGCTAAGGATTCTTGCTTAACACCATGAATATAAACATCAGAACCATAATGCCAAGGCACCGCTTTATCAGAAGTATATGGAATAGGACCCAGAGTGGTAATGATCATAGGAGCCACTCTAGCTTCAGCAACAATCTTCACAGGGCCTTCATCAGTAATCTTAATTGGACCCTTATGAGTGATTTTGACAGGGCCCTTGTAAGTAATCCTTACCAGCACTTTATCAACCATATCTACCTCTTCAACCTTCGCACCTTTAGTTATGTGTTCAACCATGCTCTCCACAGAAGGTGTCCTCTCAAACAATATTGTGTAATTGTCCATGAGGCGTTGAATTCCGTCCTTCAACTTCCAGCAACTATCCGGTTTATAAGCGCAATAGAAACAATCTTCATTACAACCTGGAAAGAACCCAGCTTGTACCAACTTCTTCTTAATAACAGATAATGGTGTAGTCACGTCTGCAACTGAGGAAATATGTGAAACTTCATCAATGGCATTGACAGTATTTTCATGATTTGGCATGGGAGCAGTAATCACATTTGGAGTTCCCGGAGGGTCAAACTCAATTTCTCCAGCATCAATCATATCCTGAATTTTATTCTTCAATATCCAACAATTATTGGTATCATGTCCCTGACAAT
This sequence comes from Lathyrus aphaca, assembly GCA_963966055.1. Taxonomy (NCBI): domain Eukaryota; kingdom Viridiplantae; phylum Streptophyta; class Magnoliopsida; order Fabales; family Fabaceae; genus Lathyrus; species Lathyrus aphaca. The sequence goes on along the minus strand of OZ014524.1, from coordinate 11,092,229 downwards.
TAGAATGATATGCACATCGTGAATTAGGATTGTACCTGGGAGAGGTAACATTGGGGTTCTGAGGAGGGTCCTTCAAAGTGATGAGTTCACCCTTCAACAAGTGTTGCAAGGCTTGGGCCATTGACATGTTGAGCTTGGTGAACTGTCTTCTAGGCCTCTGTTGATTGCCCTGTGGCAGCTCTGGTGCTGTAGGAGTAGGATTGGAGATATGAACTGCACTTACAGACTGGTGCCTCCTGTTACGATCAGGTTGACCATCAACAACATTTGACTCTTTCTTCCCACTAGGGGGCTTCTTTGTAGTACTTGGTGAAGAAGCACCCACTTGGATCTTGCCACTCCTTATACCACTTTCTACGTGCTCTCCTGTCATTATCAACTCAGTGAAGCCAGATGATGAGCTTCCAATGAGATGACTATAAAAAGGACCATTCAACGTACACATGAACATATCCACTAACTCCCTGTCAGTTAGAGGGGGTTGTACTCTTCCATCCAAATCTCTCCACTTTTGGGCATACTCTTTGAAGTTCTCTTTAGCACCCATAGACATGCTTTGGAGTTGCATGCGAGTTGGGGCTAGATCAGCATTGTATTGATATTGCTTATTAAAAGCCTCAGCAAGATCATTCCAATCACGGATGTTGACACTCTCCAACTGATAGTACCATTCCAATTGAGCTCCAGATAAGCTCTCTTGGAAGAAATGGATCCACAACTTCTTATCAGCAGTATGGGGTTGGATTCTCCGAACATAAGACCTCAGATGCAATTTGGGACAAGAAACACCATCATACACTACAAAAGCAGGGACCTTGAAACCAATGGGTATAACCACCCCAGATATCAAACTCAGGTCTTCAAAATCCAGCCCAGAAGACTTTTGCAATTCCATAGCATCCATTCTATCTACCAGCATTTTGAACTTATCTACATTAGGATCATGATAGTAGTTAGCTTCAGAATCAGAATCCCCCATTGTATTATGGAGACTGCCTCCCTCTTTCTCAGACTCTTCAGACTCATAATCTTCAACATGTTCCTTGGTCTTGACAGGACCTCTGAACCTTCTTCCCATGTTGATTAGGCCTCCTGACCTTCTAGTTTTCTAAGTCTTCTTGGCCAGCAGTGTCTTTAATTCATCCTGCCCCTTGGACAAGTTCAGGATTAACTCTTGGAACTGTGCATTTTGTTCCTGGAGATCTTTAACTGTTTGTTGAAGAGCCATTGCTGAAATAAACAGCGAGAAGATAAGAAACCTGTGATGCAATGATATGGTGTATAAATGCGTATGCAATGTTTTCAAGGACCGCAGGATTTAAATTTGTTTAAACAATCAAGAAAATAAACTTTTATTAGTAATAAATTTGTTTGCCCCTTGGGCTTACAATAAAAATGAAATGAGATAAATACAAAAGATGGGGTTTTAAGTCTCCCATGGACGTTTCCTCTTTATGTTGAGGTATGAGTTGAGATTCCGCTCCTCGTGAAGTTGTTTTGTTAGCTCCAGGATTCTTTCTTGACTTGCTTTGTAATGAGTCTCAAAAGTATCCCTTTGCTCCTTCAACTGGATCCAGGATCTCTGTAAGTCTTCCATGTCAGTGGGCATGTCTGGGTGAAGGATGGTATAAGAAGTATCCCCCTCAGCAACAGGCTCCATAGTAACTGGAAGGATGGCAGGATATGGCATCATGAGAGTCTGAGCACGAGATCGCACCCATCTGAGATAAGCTTCCATAGGAATAGTGTACTTGGGCTCCAGAGTCTTGCTGTCAACCTTGTTCACTTTCCCCCATGCTCGTATGAACCTTTGATGGTAACCTTGCAGATCGTTGTCGTAGTCAAATACAATACCCTGAATCAACATATCATGAGGACCATCACTCCGAGCATAACCAAACTGTCGTAAAGCTAAGGAAGGGTTGTAAGTGATGCCTCCTCTTATGCCTAGAAGTGGAACATTAGGAAACTCCCCACAACTGTCAATGATAGTAACATTCTCCATAGATCGAGAGCACCAATGAATATCTGAATGAGAGAGTGACATAATCCTCTTGGACCACCTGAACCCTTGTTCATTCTTCATCATTGATCGAGGAAGGTGAGAAATAAACCACCTAAATAGCAAAGGTATGCAGCACATCAGAGTTCCTCGTGCCTTCGTAGTACAAGTATGAAGAGAGTGTAAGATGTCTCCGAGTAATGTAGGCATTGGATTGTGACTCAGAAATATGTTGATGGTGTGAACGTCTATGAACTGATCTGGATTGGGGAACAATACTAAGCCATAAATTAAAAAGGCTAAGATCTCCTCAAAAGCATCATAGCTCATAGCCTTCAAGAACACTTGAGCCTTCTCTATCAACACCTTAGCAAGAATACCCTTAACTCCACTTCTCATTTCTAGGACAATGTCTGATTTCTTCAAATGTAAAGCTGCAGCAATGACTTCGGGTTTAGGTTCTTTCTCTAAGCCTGTGAATGGTTTCTGATCAAGGACAGGTATACCCAGAAGTTTGGAGAACTCTTCCATTGTAGGAACCAACTGATAGTCGGGGAATGTGAAGCAATGGTGCTTAGGATCAAAGAACTGAAACAGAACACTCATCATGTCTTCATTGAACCCTGAAGTGACTAGATCCAGTAGGTGACCATGTCTCTTAATGAACTGGGAGTTTTCATAAACTTGAGAGACCAACTCCTTAAGCTTAGGAGGTATTCCTACAAAGTTGATCCGGATAGTGTTCCTACGAGCAGAAGCCATGACCTGCAACAAAGAACAAAGATAAATCCTTTGGTCCTTGAAATGGTTAGTGAAAATGCTATGCTTATGATGCATGATGATGCTATGATGTTATGCTCAATCACAAACATGTGGCACACACAAACAAGTCACACAATAGCCCTAGGTTTGAAGGCTTGCATGAGGTTTAAAGGTAAGTACCCTCCCCTGAAGTTTAGATGGTTCATCCTGTCCTACAAAAGTAACCGGGTTCTAAGGGATCTCAATATCATTGATCCTTCACAAGGGTGGTTGTTCAGTAGGCAACTTACTTGCCAACCAAAACCCTCCAAGTTTAGGATCTCAATGAGCGTAGTATCGAGTATCAACCAACTTCAGTCTTCACCAAAGCCGGTTATCTCACTACTTTCTAAAGGCCAAGATGGGATGACTAAGGTTCTAAAAGTCAGTTAGTGTATTGACAACATATGGCAGCCCCATATTATCCTTAACTTACTTAAGGAACATAAGCACCAACCAAGAAGTCACACTAACTATGGCCACCAGATCAACCATATCGGTATACGCCGTACAGTTTCCTTGGTCTATTGACATTTACCTAAGGTACACTAGATCCGGGTTAGGATCTTTCACACATAAGAGCACCCAACAGATAAGTATAAAGCAAACAAGGCAAACAATTTTAAAGTGATCTAATTCCTAAGGGTACCCCTCTTTTATTAAATCCCCAGCAGAGTCGCTAGTTCTGTAACACGGTGGGAGAACTGACTTTAGTTAAATGTTGCGGATAGCAAGAGTCGCCACCGACTTTTATTTTATCCAAAGGAAAGGGTATAAAAGAACAGGAAAGACCTTAAAAGATTTTTGAGTTCGGGGGGTAGGTTATGTAAAGGGAAGGTGTTAGCACCTTTACATCCATGGTTATCCATGGGCTCTTAGTTACTTAGCTCACTTTAAATTGTTTTGAGAAGTGTAGTGTGTGAAAAAAATTTCTTAAGTACTTTATAATGACCCTTGTACAGATATATATATAAAGACTTTGTTTTGAAAATTGTTTAAAATGTAAAGTGTAATGAAGTAATTTGATGAAAAAAGTAAGCAAGTACTTAAGAGGAACCTACCCTATAATAAGTCTTTACTGTTCTTATATGTTCTTTCAATGGTAAGACTATCCCTATTATTAGGGAATAGGTAGTCATTACCTTGGATGTTAGAAGGGACATCTGTGATTAGGCAACTGTAAGGTGTATTAGCAACTCGAAGGGACTTATCATCTTTTATTCGAAAGGGACTAAATCATTTACGAAGGCAACATCGAAGGGACTTGATCTTATAATCTTTAAAGGGACAAGATGATGTTAATGAGAGAAGGGACTTTGCTTTATACACCTTGCTTGACCTTTTATTTAGGCAACAAGAGAGGTATCCTTAAGAATGTGAGATGGCGATCAAAGATCGACTTATGTGTGTGCGTGCACAAGTTCATATATTTATCTTAAAATTAGTGATCTAAATTCAATTTTAAATACAAATATGTTTACACTCCCTATTTTACTAGCCATAGAAATTTAAATAAATAAAAATTCTACAACTATTACATAATTTGCACAATTACATTATAATAATAATAAAATAAATAAATAAGCATATAGTAAATAAATAAATAAATAGGTTAGTAATAATAAATGAAATAAATATGAAAGAGGTTAGTATAATAATATAGTATAGAAAACAAATTAAAAGTTCAAATTTAAACAAATAATTATTTTTAAGAATTTTAATAAAAGAAATAAATAATAATAATTATATACTTATAAATATGATTAATAATTTAATAAATTAATTATATATATACATATTAGAAATATTTAATAATTATAATTACAAAAATAAGAAATTAAAATCATAAAAGAAAATTAGGGTTTTAAAATAAATTAGGGTTTATAAAGAAAAAATTAGGTTTTACATATAAAAATATTAGGGTTAACTATTTAATCTAAACTTAATTAAATTATTTATAAAAAAAACATACAATATTAATAATATACAATGAAATAAATGTAAATAATTTTATTAATAAAGTTTGAATTTTTAACATATAAGTTTTTTTTTAAATTATATATAAGAAAATAATATAAATATTTTATTTTAGACATTTATTATTATTTAAATTAATTAAATACAATATAAACAAAACAAAATAAATGAAAAAAAATGAGAAAAAAGAACTTACCTGGGGCTGGGATTCGAACCCAGGCCCTAGGATTCACTTCTCCTGGACCAGCCTCCCTTCCACTGGGCTGCGCATGCGCAGGTGATGTTGAATGAGCATCAATGCGTTTTGTTTCTTAACCTGTAAAAATCATAAAAAAAGCAAAACAACACAAAATGGCCTGGGGAGGTTTCGATCCCAGGACCATACCTTTACTAACAAACGCGCATACCAACTGAGCCAAGCTGTTCTTCTGAAATAATAACCACAACAATATCATAAAATATAATACCCAATTTTTAAATACGAATTTGGCGCCAGACTTCATTTTCCTCATTCAAATTACCTGCGAAATTTCCTAGGCTTTCTCTTGCGAATTTTCCTGCAAATTTTCAAAACCAGAATCCTGTGTTTTTTCAAACATCAATCAAATCGTAACATCAATTCAAATTAAAAGCCCAGATCAATTATACAAGTCTCATAAATCACAGCCATGTTCTTAGATTTCGTCTAAATGCTTGGTTCCCGATTTGAAGCTTCAAACCCTAGCAATGGTGAATTTCAAAACAGTCCATAATAATTGAATTAAATCATCCAGAAAGCTTCTAAACATCACAACAAACACAAATCCATAGTTAGTTTTCATCAACAATGTGCAAATCATTCAAATCGAAAAATTTTAAAACATGAAGAAGATGCATTCGGTTTTCACGATTCAAGGCATGAATGAATGATGTTATGATCCAGAATCAATCCATGAACTCCAAGGAACAAGTTGCAACCTTTGGTTTGTCTTGAAAGAGGCTCTAAGTATCAAACCGAATTGGTGTTTTGAGTGTGAAAATTGAAACTTTGTTCTTACCCTTGGAGGCTGCAATTTCGTCCCCTCTCATTGGCAATGTGTTTGTGTATATATATGGATTGAATTAGGTCAGAAAAATGCTATCACTCTTTGGACTTTTTGGATGTTGGAAGATTGAAAAAGATTTGTCATGAAATTTGATTTTCCTTTGATCAAACATTACTATTTTGGGACAATCCTCATAACTTTTGTATCAATCTGATCCAAATATTATTTATGACATTCTAGAAGCAAAATCCTTTTTCAAATATATGATTTTATATTTTATTTCAATTTAAATTGTATTTTAATGAATAAAATTCAAATAAATATGAAATAAAAAATAAAAAATCAGAAAATAGGTGGGTTGGATCGTGCTTGATGATATTGTAAAGATGGGATGGCAATTTGGTGGGCTCATTTAGCAAAAATTGGATTTAAAGCCTTGTTTGCTTCATAAACTTCCCAAAAATTTCCCAACTTTGCAAGGGCACAAATCCTTCAATTTTAATGCTATGAGGGTGTTCTTGGACATTTTGGAAAGCTTAAAGAGTCCTCTAACCAACCTCTTTGGTCTCATGTCCCTATATTTTACCATTCTCAAGTTATGCTCTTTGGAAGTCGTTGACTTTTTGTTGACTTTTAAAAGGACCTATAATGTCTTAGCTCATACCTTCCAAATGAAGCATTTTTGGGCTTGTCTTGTGAGATACAAAGTTATAGAGAATTCAATTTCCTTCAAAATGAGCTTTTAATGGAAAATTTTTGATGAAGCATGTGAAAGTTATGGCTGGTCAAAGTTCAGTTGACTTTTCCTGAGGAAACCCTTATTTAGAAACTCCTGATTCTTGATGATCTGAAATCTCCTTGATGAATCATAATCAACCCTTTATCAAATGATGAATTTTACTTCATATACTTGATGTTGGCAAAAAATCATGAAGTTTGACTTTGGTTTGACCACAGTTGACCTCAGTTTGACTTTTTAACTGCTTTGACTGATTTTAACCTATCTGATCATCTGACTGAGCAAATCTTTTGGGAAAGTCTTGAAACTTGTCATGGGGATTCTTGAACACATATAAGGTGTTATGAAGCTCACTTAAAGTCTTGGAAGTCCATTTAGACTGATTAAAGTCAAAACCCTAGTTTAGGATGCATTGCTTAGGAGAATGCATTGTTTGAGGGAATTGTCAAATCTTCTGACTAATTGTGAACCTTGTGAACCTTGTGAACATCATGAGATGTCTTATGAACATTGTGAACCTTGTGAACCTCTTGAGACACAATGTCTTGTCTTGTGGAGGGCAAATTTTGGGGTGCAACACCCTCTCAAACTTCATCTCTTCGAAATTCATAAACCAGTCATCAAAACTTCAAACAAACTTCACCAATCATCTCCATACACTCTCTAGATCATTTCCCAACCATTAAACAAGCCTGAAACCTCAAGAATCCAAAACACGATTTCCCTCACCTCTGAACTGAAACCTCAAAAATAGTCCATATAAACTCCTTTCAAGCATTCCAGAAGCATAAGGGGATCAAGGGGAGTGGAAAAGCACCAAAGAAGTGGCCAGAAAGTTCCAGTTTCGAAAGCTTCAACTCAGGTAACCTCAAGAACATTTTTTCCAGAAATGTGCTTTTAAGTTCTTATATTGTTCTATATGTTGCACTGATCATGGGGATGTGTTTGGTTTTGAAAATGAGCAAGAAATAAGCATGTACTGACTGTCTGAAACTTTGCCCGTGAAAATGATTTTGTTTGATTCTCTTGATTTATGGAAAATAAATGGATTTTGTTGTTGGATTCTTGTTTAAGATGTTTAGTTGAGTGAATCTGGAGAGTTTGATGCGTTTTAGTGGCGTTTTGAGAGAGATGACATGAGAGGTTGGCCGGAGAAGACAACTGGAACACTGTTTCGGACGTCTGAGGTTAATTAGGGTTTAATTAGGGTTTAGGGTTAGTTTGAATGTCAGCCCTTAGATGGACCTTCCCGCGTGTGTTTGGACTGATGTGATTAGTCATTAAGTTTTAATCAGGATTAATTAATTTAATTAATTGGAATTAGCCAGAAATCAATCTCAGTCCTTGGTTTGCGCGCTGGTCAATGCCCCTTTTCCCAGTTTAAATTTGGTCCATCAGATCTTCATACTTTCCATTTAATTCCCTTTTTATTTTATTTTTATTCATTTATCTTGCATAATTATTTTAAAATACTTAGAAAAATCCCAAAAATATTTCCTTTTGCATTTTTATTCCAAATATTTTTCTTAATCAGAAAATGATTTTTATTTTATTTTTTGCATAAAAATAGTATTTTTAAAATATTTAAATGTTATTTTTAATTAATTAAAGTCTTTTAATTAATTAAAAATACATTTAAGTTTCTAAATCACCAAAAAAATCATGAATCATCCTTTTGCATTTAGAAACATTTCCAAACTCTCCACACAAATTTCTTTTTAGGTTTGATCATAACTTGAGAATTTTATTTGAATTAAGGGTCATTTAAATCCCATTTTTGAACCCTAACTTGAAAAAATCTTTTCTGCCTAACCAAGAAGAGTTTGAAGATGATTCTTTTTGCATTGTTTTGTGCATATCATGTAGTATCTAGGATATTTTTGGCATGAATTTATCTTTCATTTTCAATTTGTTTAGCATTTTACATTGAAGATCACCCAAAAAACCCTAGAAACTTAGGAAATTCATAACTCCTTCTAGGTTTAGCTTCTGACCTCCCCCTTTGGATGGTAACCTAGTATAGGTTTAGGGTTCCTTTGAGTGCATTTTTAATTTTTTTATCATGTCATTTGCTTCTGTCTTTTCCATTTGCATCTCATCCTTTCATGTAACCCTAAATTTGCATCTTCACTTGCATTCATCTTGCATATGCATCCATACATGAACTTGCCATGACATTTCATACATTAATATGTCATCTTAGACATCTTAGGACATGTTAGAATCATGCTTGGTCATTTCTTCATTCATTTGCCATGATTTGCATTTCTTTCCTTTCATTAACTTTCATGAACTTTCATGAACTTTCAAACTTCAAAGCATGCTTCATTTGCATTCATTCTCTTGTATGATCATTCATATACACTTTGTATGCCTTTGCATCGTGTCATAGCATCATTTGCATCATGTGTATGCTTCTGGTTTTGGTCTTTGTCTTTGCATATGCATCATTCCGTTTCATTTCTTTCCTTATGCATCTTGTGCTAACTTTTCAGGTTAATGGTAAGTTGTTTGAGAGGTGGATTTGCCTTCACCTCCCACTTCTTCTCATCTCTTTTATTTTGCATCTTTGTTGCATTTGTGATTGTCTTTGAGTGGGCTTGCTCACTTGTGTTCTTTCTTTCTCACTTTCTTTCTTTAAGTCATTTATCTTCTTAGGAAGTAAGTAACTTATTGTTCTGCTTCTTTCTCCTTTCATCTTGCTTCTCCTTGGTGGCTTCTTTGAAGATCTTTCTCAAGCCTTACAAACCATAGGAACATCCAAGCATGATAATAATTAGGGTTGTGATTGGTCCCCCTTAGTTTTTACCTTTGATTCTTCTATGTGTCTCTCTTCTCATCTCATCATCAGAGACTAAACCTTTGAGGCTTTGGGACTTTGGAATTAGGGTTATGCCTGCATCCTTCTCTTAGGATGAAGTGTATAACTTTAATCCTAAGTGTTAAACCATTAATTTGTTTAAACCTCTTAATTAATCCATCTAATAATCACTAAGACATTAACTTGTAACTTGGGCCTTATATTAGGGTTCTAATCTTTCCTTTATGGTTAAGAAGGACTAACCCTAGTGTTTAATGGACAAGTCCCCCTCAAGTTGTCTTACAAATCATAAAAATCACTTCTCAATTTCATCCTTAATTAAAATCCATTTAATAAAAGGCTTGTTATATAATGACTTTAATCCCTAACCATAGATTAAGTTGAGGTATCTTCCTCATCTTAAGTGTGCTCATCTATTATCCTTCTATTAGGATGGTGTAATGAGTTCACTAATCCTTGATTATGGCTTAAACTCATTATTTAACACTAAACAAAAAAACCAAAAACATCTAATTAATCACAAGTAGGTTAATGATCTTAATCCTACATCATCATGGCAATTAAGTTGAGATGCTTATCTCATACTTAAGTAGGCTCATTATCCCTAATCAAGGGAGGATATAATGAGTTTACAAGCCCTTGATTTAGGCTTAAGCTCATTAACTTATGCAAAACACCAAAAGCAATAACAAGACTGAAAACACAAAAACAAACAATAATCGTCTCCTTCGGGATTCTTTTCTCATCACACTCACTCATAAGCGAGAACTTGCTTCTTCCGTCTAATGCAAGACAGTTAGCACTTGAGCCAGACAATTCATACACTTGAGCATGGACAAGCAAGCAGTTCACAATCAATTTATTTTTCAGTCTCTTTGAGTCGAACTACGGTGTTCTGACTTCCTAATTGCACGAGAGGATACGTAGGCATAACTTAACTGTTATCGAACAAAAGTCTCTTTTTCTTCCCCCTCTTCCAGCATTCTTTTAAAAGCCTCAGTTCCTGAGCAATTCATCTTCTGTACTGACACTTGTATATTCTTTTCCAGCTTTTGCACACAGACAACATATACACCTACCCATTTAAACACAAATCTTTTAAGCGTGGATCCCGTCGAGTACGACGGACAATCTGGGTGCTAATACCTTCCCAGGTTGTAACCAACCCCCTTTCTCAGTTTCTCTGGTTCGCAACCGTCTTATCCATCTCTTTCCAGGTTTATGCAGCATTACCTTTCCTTCGGGATAAAAATGCCTAGCTGGCGACTCTATTCACTTCACCTTCATTCTCTCTCTTTTTGCCGACCGTTCGCGTCTGTACCCTATCTGACCAGGTTTCTTTTCGGGGGAGCGACAACCTATTCAACAAATAAGCGGCTGTAGAAATGGCTTCTCCCCAAAGCTCTTTCAGTAAATGTTTTCTTTTTAACATGCTACGCACCATGTTCATAATTGTCCAATTTTTCTTCTCGGCAATACCATTTTGCTGAGGCGTATAAGGTGGTACAACCTCACGCACTATACCCTCATCATCACAATAACTCCCAAATTCACCCGAAGTAAATTCGCCTCCACCATCGGTTTTGAGAATTTTGAGTTTGTGACCACTTTGCCACTCAACCATGGATTTAAATCGTTTGAACACGTAAAACACCTCATCCTTCCTCTTAATGAGGTAAATCCACAACTTCCTACTAAAATCATCAATAAATGTGACAAATATCGATTGCCACCATAGGAATTGACTTGCATCGGTCTGCATACATCGGAATACACCACCTCAAGGTGATGCTTGGTCCTATGACCCGCATCCTTGCTGAAATTACTCTTGTGTTGCTTCCCGTGAACACACTCTTCACATATTCCAGCTGGAATATTAATCCTTGGCAGCCTGGACACCATACCATGTCTTTGTAATGCGTCGAGATCACGAAAGTTGAGATGACCGAGACGGTAGTGCCATAACCATTCCTCACGACTTGCAGCAGTAGCTAAGTGTCGCTCCCGGGATTTTCATCCTAGTACAAACGCGAAGGTGGCGCGGAAAAGGTAGAGTCGCCAGCCATGCATTTTTATCCCGAAGGAAAAGGAAAGGTAATGCTGCACAAACCTTAGGAAGAAGGAAAGGACAAGGTCATGCGAACCAAAGATCTGGGTTCGGGAGTCAGTTATGACCTAGGAAGGTATTAGCACCCCAGACCGTCCGCCGTATCCGACGAGATCCACGCTTGTTTGTTTGTTTCAAAGGGTGATGAATAAACTGATACTGAACAAAACCTGCTACTGGAATGGGAGTGAAATGGGAAAAGGAACTGGAAAAAGAGAATAAAAAGAAAGAATGGGGAAAATGTAGGGAAAATAAAGATTGTGCTTGAACGGGCCCTACCCTGCTGCCTACGTACCTCATCGGGATAATGAGGATCAGAGTCGACGTAGTTCGCCTAACTAAGGCTGGAACTGTTTTTTTATGTTTTTTATAGCTGGAACTGCGTATGTCTATGCTCAGGTGTTGCATGCTCGTCTGGTACGAGTGCGTTTATCGTATTGCATGTGAGACAAGTCGTCGCAAGTTCGCGTTCAGAATGAATAAGATGAGAAAGAGAAGTTCCCGCATGAAAGCCGCTTATTGTTTGTTATTTTCTTTTTAAGAGTTTTTATGAATTTGGCACAAGGAAGTGAATTCAAACTCTTTTCCATGGAATGTATACTTGCTACTACATTCCAAGATGTAATAGTAAAACAAGTACACCAAGCAAGGAGAATTTATCCAAGACTTGTTTCCACAAATTAGGGTCGAAGTTCACTAGCTTGTTGAACTTTATTACATGTTTTTGTTGCTTTTGTAAAGAAATGTCTTTTATGTTTTTCTTTGTGAAACAACCCTTTGATAAGACTCGTGCATCATGCTAGCCAAGCTTACACCACTCCAATATGGAATGAATTCAAGTGCCCCATGGAATAAGGCTATACACAAGGGATCCTTTCATGCATTTATTAAGTCTTTTTGGTTTTGTTTAAAGATGAGGAGAGAATACTCAAAAGGAAAAGGTCAAAGCTAATGGGGGACTAATACACAACCCTAAGTCATCCTATTATGTACAAGAATGTGGTCCTATGGTTAATGAGGTATTTTAACCTAAGGAGAAGAAAGAAAAAGTTAGAATTCAACTTACTTCCTAAGGAAGTTAAGTTGAATCTAAAGAACAAAAGGGAAGCCTATGAACAAAGCACCAAGTGCTAAGGCAAAAAAAATAGATGCATAAAAGATAGAGAATGAAGTAATTACCTCATCTTTCCCCCCTACAAAACAATAGTTAGCATGATGAAGAAGTATGAACAATTGTTACATGGCAAATTTCAATAACAATCCACACTAGCTAAGGAAAGATGTTAGTGAGCTTCTAAGGTCAATACCTAAGCCTAAAGCATCTTATAAGGTAACATACTTAAAAAGTCAGTAGCTAAATCAATTCAAAAAGTTTCTAAATGGATTAATTGAACTAAAGTCAAACTATTCCCTAAAGTATTTCTAAACCCTAAGGATGAAGTTAGAAAGATAACCTAAGTGTTTGTTATTGCTAAAATCTGTAGATGTTAAGAATTGACAGAATTTTTGACCAACAAGAAGTGTTGAACTTAGTTCAGGATGTCACACAAGATGTTGTGACATTGACAAACAGAGTAACTGTTAATGAATTTAGTTCAGACATCAGGATGTCACACCAGATGTTGTGACATCGTAAACCTGCTACCAGACTTAAATGATGCATAACAGAAGTGAGTAAATTCATGAGAATTTATCTGGAATTAATTGTGAATAGATAAGCTCTACAAGGCGCATCATTAGGGAGCTTAGTTATCTGAATTCAGTATAACAGAATAACTAACTCACCTTGAATCAAGGAAGTAACAAACTAACTAACCCTAATTCAAGGTGATGACAGTGGGATTTATCAGGACTGGATAATTTACAGAAATCCCAAAAACCAAGCATCTATTTAAGGAACAGAAACTCTCAGAATAGAGTACGAAATTAAGAAGACTGTAAAGGGTGTTTGTGTTTAATAGCAGGTTTTAGTTGTGTATCACTTTATGAGCTTTTAAGCAAAAAGTGTATTGTGTCTTGATTGAAACTGTTAAGTAAAATCAAGTTGTTGTGTTTGAAGTGTGACTTCAATTTTATTAAACATTGTAAAATATCACTGTGTGATTGAGGGGGAGTGAGTAGGTACTCATATCTAAGTTGTGTCTTAGGTAGAAATTTCCTTGGGTAGATATTAAGTGAAGGATTAAACTGGTTGGTTTAATTCCAGAATTAATATTACTTATATTGGATTTCCTTTCTGGCTTGGTAGCCCCCAGATGTAAGTGTGGAGATACACTGAACTGGGTTAACAATTTCCTGTGTTATTTAATTTACCTGCACTTTAAGTTTTGTTTAAGTCTTCAAGTGTTTAAACATCTGATTCGACATCACGTACCTGATCCCAGAATTTCAATTGGCATCAGAGCAGGCACCCTGCCTGTTTAACTGGGTGAGATCTAGGGACTGCAAATTTTGGGAACATGGACAGAGATGTAGGATCTGTGAATAGACCACCTATATTGGATGGGTCCAATTATGACTACTGGAAGCCAAGAATGGTAGCATTCTTAAAATCTCTTGATAGCAGGGCTTAGAAAGCAGTCAACAAAGGATGGGAGCACCCTGTCCAAGACAATAAGGATGGGGCAAAAGTGTTGAAGCCTGAAGAAGAGTGGAGCAAGGAGGAAGAAGATTCATCACTTGGAAACTCCAAAGCCTTAAATGCCTTATTCAATGGCATTGACAGGAACATATTTAGACTTGTGCATCACTGTGAGCTGGCCAAGGATGTTTGGGACACTCTCAAAACCACTCATGAAGGTACATCTAAGGTGAAGATGTCAAGACTTCAACTTCTCACCACCAAGTTTGAAAACTTGAGGATGAAGGAAGATGATACCATTCATGAGTTTTACATGAACATCCTTGAAATTTCTAATACTTCTGGTGCTTTGGGAGAGAAGATGAGTGATGAAAAGTTGGTAAGAAAGATTCTCAGATCACTGCCAAAAAGATTTGACATGAAGGTTATTGCAATAGAAGAAGCTCAGGACATCTGCACAATGAAGGTTGAAGAACTCATTGGTTCCCTTCAAACCTTTGAGATGGGAATGAATGATACAATTGTGAAGAAAAATAAAATCATAGCCCTGGTCTCAAACACTGATAAAGAAGAAGAAAGTCATGAAGCAGAATCTGAGGACAACTTATCAGAAACAATTGCTATGCTTGGAAGACAATTCAACAAAATTCTCAAAAGAATGGAAAACAAGTCCAGACCAAGTGGAAGAAACTCAACATCTTCTGAGAATAAAAGACCTTATAATTCTAATAGAAGGTCAAATTATGATGAGAAGACCAACCAAGGAAAATGGATTCAATGTCATGGATGTGAAGGATATGGACACATCAGAAGTGAATGCCCAACATATCTAAAGAAGCAAAATAAAGGTCTCTCTGTAACCTGGTCAGATGAAGACTCAGGATGTGAGTCAGAAGAAGAATTTGTAAAGCACATCACTGCTCTAGCTGGAGTATGTGAAACTGAAGGGGGATCCAGTGATGAGGAGCTGACATTTGAAGAGCTTGAAGAATCTTACAGGATGTTGTGTAAAAGGAGCACTGAAGTATGCATGGAGAATATACAGCAGAAGAAGCAGATTGAGGAATTAAGGGCTGAAAAGACAAGTAATCTAGAGATCATTGACACTTTGAAAAGTGAAGTAAGCCTACTCAACTCCAAAATGGAGCATATGTCCAAATCTGTCAGAATGCTGAACAGTAGCTCAAACACACTGGATGTCATTCTCAACAACAACAAGCACTCAGGGGATAGGACTGGACTGGGATTTAATAAAGCTCAAAAGTTTGAGGCTAGCACCAGCCAAACAACTCCAAATCCCATGAAGTCACACAAGATGTCCAAGCAGATGTCTCAACATCATGACAAGAACATGATGAAAAAGAAATATCAAAGATGGAGATGCCATCATTGTGGAAGGTTTCGTCACATCAAACCTTTTTGCTACAAGCTGCATGGACATCCAAATCAGAGGTCTCAGCAAACCCCTAAGCAGAAGACAGAGGTCACCAAGAAAGTGATGCATGGACATCAAAATCAGAGGTCTCAGCAACCCCCTAAGCAGAAGACAGAGGTCATCAAGAAAGTGTGGGTACCTAAAGCTAGTCTTCATGCTGATCAAAGCTACAAATACATGCCCAAGAACAAGTTCAACAGATAACCTTGGAACTCTAAAGATGGACACAACACAGGGTAGATGCATCAAAGGAAACCTCACAACAGGAACAAATGGTCCAACAAGGTTATTGCCTATATAGCTCATACATCTCTCAGAGTATCTGCTAAGGAAGACTGGTACTTTGACAGTGGCTGCTCAAGGCATATGACTGGACTTAAGAATCTGCTGGTAGACTTAAAGTCACACTCATCCAAATATGTAACCTTTGGAGATGGAGCAAAAGGAGAAATCAAGGGAGTTGGGACCTTGGACTGCCCAGGTGTACCAAGTCTAGATAATGTGCTGCTGGTAAAAGGATTGACTGCTAACTTGATCAGCATAAGTCAATTATGTGACCAAGGGTACAGTGTAAACTTTACCAAAACTGAATGCATAGTGTCTGATAAAGAACAAAAGGTTGTCATGAAAGGAGCCAGATCAAAAGACAACTTCTATATGTGGGAACCTCAAGATTTCAGCCTCACATCAACTTGTTCCTTAGCCAAAGAAGAAGAAGTGAAGCTGTGGCACCAAAGACTGGGTCATCTCCATCTCAGAGGAATAAAGAAGATCATATCTATAGAGGCTGTAAGAGGAATTCCAAGACTGAAGATTGATGAAAGTAAAGTGTGTGGTGAATGTCAAATAGGCAAACAAACCAAGATGTCACACCCAAAGCTCCGACATCTGACAACTTCCAAAGTTTTGGAATTATTGCATATGGATCTTATGGGACCAATGCAGGTTGAGAGTCTTGGTGGAAAAAGATATGCCTATGTGGTTGTTGATGACTTTTCAAGATATACATGGATAAGTTTCATCAAAGAGAAGTCTGATGTGTTTGATGTATTCAAAGATCTGTGCCAAAGAATACAAAGAGAAAAAGCAAGCTGTGTGGTCAGAATAAGAAGTGACCATGGAAAGGAGTTTGAGAATAAAAAATTCTCAGATTTCTGTTCTTCAGAAGGAATCAATCATGAGTATTCTTCTCCTATCAGCCCTCAACAGAATGGGATTGTTGAGAGAAAAAACAGAACTATTCAGGAGTTAGCAAGAGCCATGATTCATGCCAAGAAGTTACCCCTGTACTTTTGGGCTGAAGCTATGAACATAGCATGCTATATCCATAATAGAGTCACACTAAGAAAGGGAACTTTGTCCACCATCTATGAAGTCTGGAAAGGCAGAAAACCTACAGTCAAGTACTTTCATGTGTTTGGAAGTAAGTGTTACATTCTGGCTGATAGGGATCAAAGAAGGAAGATGGACCCTAAAAGTGATGAAGGGATTTTTCTTGGATACTCCATAAATAGCAGAGCTTACAGAGTATTTAACTCTAGAACCAAGGTTATAATGGAGTCAATAAATGTGATCATTGATGATGCCTCTGCAGATGTTGCTGATGATGTTGGAACATCTACTGACAATCAGACTGAAGTTGAAATAAAGAGTGATAATCCTGACTTCACTCTAACTGAGGCAAGGGCAGAACAATCCAACAAACCTCCCTCCATCAGAATCCAGAAAGATCATCCTAAAGATCTGATAATTGGTGATCCTAACAGTGGTTTAATCACTAGATCAAGAGAGATGATTTCAGGCTCCTGCTTTGTTTCAAAGATAGAACCTAAAAACATCAAGGAAGCTCTGAATGATGAGTACTGGATCTCTGCTATGCAAAAAGAATTAGGCCAGTTTACAAGGAATGAAGTATGGGATCTTGTTCCCAGGCCTGATGATATTAATGTGATTGGCACTAAGTGGGTGTACAAGAACAAGTCAAATGAGCAGGGAGTAGTTACAAAGAACAAGGCTAGACTTGTAGCTCAAGGATACACACAAATTGAGGGAGTAGACTTTGATGAAACCTTTGTATCAGTAGCAAGGCTTGAATCAATCAGACTACTTCTAGGAATTGCTTGTATCCTAAAGTTCAAGCTATTTTAGATGGATGTTAAAAGTGCCTTTCTAAATGGGTACCTTAATGAGGAAGTTTATGTGGAGCAACCTAAGGGATTTGTTGATCCAAGCTGTCTAGATCATGTATACAAACTAAGGAAGGCTCTTTATGGTCTGAAGCAAGCCCCAAGAGCATGGTATGAAAGACTGACTACTTTTCTCATTAAACATGGGTACATAAAAGGTGGAATAGACAAAACCTTGTTTGTGAAGGATGAAGAAGGAAATGTCATGATAGCTCAGATATATGTAGATGACATAGTGTTTGGTGGGATGCCAGACATGATGGTTAAACATTTTGTTAATCAAATGGAATCTGAGTTTGAGATGAGCCTTGTAGGAGAACTAACCTACTTTCTTGGACTGCAAATCAAGCAGATGGAGGACTCCATGTTCATATCCCAAAGCAAGTATGCAAAGAACACAGTCAAGAAGTTTGGGATGGACAATGCAAGTCACAAGAGAACACCTGCCCCCACTCATTTAAAGCTGACAAAGGATGACAATGGTGAGAATGTGGACCAAAGCTTATACAGAAGCATGATTGGAAGCCTACTATATCTGACAGCTAGCAGACCAGATATAGCCTTTGCAGTAGGTGTGTGTGCAAGGTATCAAGCTGAACCTAAAGTAAGTCATCTAAACCAGGTTAAGAGGATTTTGAAATATGTCAATGGTACTTGTGACTATGGCATAATGTATTCTCATGGTTGTGAACCAATCCTCACTGGATTTTGTGATGCTGACTAGGCTGGAAGTGTTGATGATAGAAAGAGTACATCAGGAGGATGCTTCTTTCTAGGAAACAATTTGATTTCTTGGTTCAGTAAGAAACAAAATTGTGTATCCTTATCCACTGCTGAAGCTGAATATATTGCAGCTGGTAGCAGTTGTTCACAGTTGGTTTGGATGAAGCAAATGCTCACAGAATACAATATCCCACAAGATGTCATGACATTGTACTGTGACAATTTAAGTGCTATCAACATCTCAAAAAATCCTACCCAACACAGCAGGACTAAGCACATTGATATCAGGCATCATTTCATCAGAGATCTTGTGGAAGAGAAGGTGATCACATTAGAACATGTAGCCACAGATCTGCAATTGGCTGACATATTTACTAAAGCTTTGGATGCTACCCAATTTGAAAACCTAAGGGGTAAATTGGGAATCTGCTTATGTGAAATATAGCAATTATGGAGAAGTGCCAGCATGTCTCATGACATCGTGTGGCATGATCACCAAATGGAAGCATCAGTCTGGTCAATAACTCTGTGTATTCCACTCTTAAGAATTCCACTAGTAACGGATTCTATAAAAGCTCAAACGTGCTCTCAGCTCTTCACCTCCTCACTATCTCCTCAAAACGATTTGCATGCTAAAGCTGCTTTTCTAAGCTCATCAAAACCAATCAAACCTAACTTCCCTTCCACTACATTCGAAAAATGTCTCAACATCAAAACCTTAACTTCATTGATGAAAGTCTCAACCAAGAAGATGTAGTGCATGCAACCCCAATCTCTATGGTACCAATGGATACTACTCCCATAGACAAAATCAGAGGAAGTGTCCCTATTGCTCAAAAACCTAGAACTCCAAATGTAAGAAGAGCAAAGGAACCTGTGTTCAGCAAAAGCAAGGGGACTCCTTCATCTACAAGCACCACCCCCAAAGCTTCTGACTATGTGGATGCATCCATCAAGCATCTTGTGAACATGATTCTATCTGAACAAAGAGTGGTGCGTGGGGTATTTGTTCCCCTGAACAGCATGCCTGCTCCACAAGAAGAACCAAGCAATCAGGCTGAAGAGGACATTCCTGCTCAACAGGATGTCCCAATAAATGTTGAAGCATCTGAGGACCAGAACAAGGCCTCAACTGATAATGATGAAGCCACTGATGATCAAGCTCATGCTGATCAATCTGCTGAAAAAGAGGCCTCCCAACCTCCTCCTGTTAAAACCCTAGATGATGACTCTGACACAGAGATCATTGCATCTATTAACCCTAGCATAGCCAAGAGGCTTAGGGCTAGGAAGGAGAAGAAGCCTGCTGCACATGCAACACCTGAAAAGAAACAATCAACTCCAAAGAAAGACAAGGTCAAAGTTGCATTTGGACCTACTAAGCAATGGAGCAAGGTAAGCACCCAGAAGAGGAAAGCTGCAACTCCACCTGACTCAGATGTTGAGGAGGATGTCCCAACATCCCAACCAAGGAAGAAACCAACACCTCCCAGGTCTGCATCTAATGTTCCTGAAGCTCCTCTTGACAATGTGTCCTTCCATCGTGTCTCTAGTGTGAGCAAATGGAAGTATGTCTACCAAAGAAGAGTGGCTCTGGAAAGAGAACTAGGCAGCAATGCATTGGAGTGCACTGAGGTAATAGACTTAATATCCTCTGCTGGTTTATTCAAGACTGTTTCAAATTTTTCTCCATGTTATGAGTTGCTGGTCAAGGAGTTCATTGTCAATCTTCAAGAGGGGTGTGCTGATGGAAAGTCAGAAGATTTTAGGAAGGTTTATGTGAGGGGGAAATGTGTTGATTTCTCTCCTAGGGTTATAAATCACTACCTGGGGAGAGAATCTGATGGACCAAATGAACTAGGAAAAACTGACAACCAAGTCTGCAAGATCATCACTGCCAACCAGGTCAAGTCTTGGCAAGTCAAAGGCAAACTTTCTGTCAGCTTACTAACAAGGAAGTATGCTATGTTGCATAGGATTGGAACTGTCAATTGGATCCCCACAAACCATACTTCTTCTATAGCTACTGGACTGGTAAGATTCATCTGTGCTGTAGGCACCCAAACAAAGTTGGACTATGGGGCTTAAATCTTTGATCAAACCCTAAATCATGCAGGAACATCAGCAACCAAGCTTCCCATAGATTTTCCCTCTCTGATTTGTGGAATCATCCTCAACCAATATCCAGGCATCCTTACTGATAAGGATTCTGTCTGCAAGAGGGAGAGTCCACTGGACTTCCACTACAAACTGTTCTTGAGCCATCATGCTGCAGATGTTGAAGCTCCCAGTGGGACATCTGCTGGACCATCAAATGCAAAGACTCCTATATCCAAAGCAACCTTGATTGCAGAACTCAAGACCACTTGCAAAGAGCTGGATGCCAGGAAGAAAAAGCTTGAGGAAATAATTCAAAGGCTGGAGCTGGAAGAGGTTGCTCAGAATGCTGATGAATCTGATGATGAGTCTGAAGATGAAAAGGATACTGAGTATGATGAGTCTGAGTAAAGCTGGGTGTGATGGAAGTTGTATTGCCTGTTCTGAATTGTATTCATGTCTTTGTAATTTTGAATATTTTGTTTTTCTCTCTGCTTATGTAATGTTTGGCCCCAAATTTCTGTCTAACAAGGGGGAGAAGAGAAGTGTACTGAACAACAACAATGTCTGCTGCAGTTTGCCTGATTAATGAACAATGTTGATTTTCTGTCTTCTGAACTAAATTTTGTTTTATTGCTCATTGATATATCAAATTCTGTTGAACAAGTCATAGCAGTATACATACAGGTTTGAGGGGGAGCAAATTATTATCTCTCATATGATTCAACAGAAAAGAACTCTGCTGCACTCTGATAAAAGAACTCTGCTGCACTCTGATAAAACCAGAAGATTGTGTTAGCCAAAAATTAGCCAAAGGGGTAGTTTGTAGATGTTAAGAATTGGCAGAATTTTTGACCAACAAGAAGTGTTGAACTTAGTTCAGGATGTCACACCAGATTTTGTGACATTGACAAACAGAGTAACTGTTAATGAATTTAGTTCAGACATCAGGATGTCACACCAGATGTTGTGACATCGTAAAACTGCTACCAGACTTAAATGATGCATAACAGAAGTGAGTAAATTCAGGAGAATTTATCTGGAATTAATTGTGAATAGATAAGCTCTACAAGGCGCATCATTAGGGAGCTTAGTTATCTGAATTCAGTATAACAGAATAACTAACTCACCTTGAATCAAGGAAGTAACAAACTAACTAACCCTAATTCAAGGTGATGACAGTGGGATTTATCAGGACTGGATAATTTACAGAAAGCCCAAAAACCAAGCATCTATTTAAGGAACAGAAACTCTCAGAATAGAGTATGAAATTAAGAAGACTTTAAAGGGTGTTTGTGTTTAATAGCAGGTTTTAGTTGTGTATCACTTTATGAGCTTTTAAGCAAAAAGTGTATTGTGTCTTGATTGAAACTGTTAAGTAAAATCAAGCTGTTGTGTTTGAAGTGTGACTTCAATTTTATTAAACATTGTAAAATATCACTGTGTGATTGAGGGGGAGTGAGTAGGTACTCATATCTAAGTTGTGTCTTAGGTAGAAATTGCCTTGGGTAGGTATTAAGTGAAGGATTAAACTGGTTGGTTTAATTCCAGAATTAATATTACTTATATTGGATTTCCTTCCTGGCTTGGTAGCCCCCAGATGTAAGTGTGGAGATACACTGAACTGGGTTAACAATTTCCTGTGTTATTTAATTTACCTGCACTTTAAGTTTTGTTTAAGTCTTCAAGTGTTTAAACATCTCATTCGACATCACGTACCAGATCCCAGAATTTCAAAATCTCTTAAAATCAAAAGTACATGAAAAATCCAGAACTTAACACTATATGGAAGTGAAGGAAATGAATAGATCAAATGAGAAGGAAGAGATTCAAGTTAAAGGTATTCAAATATGAAATTGAAAGGTGAGAGCAAGCATATAGAATCATGGTTCTAAAGATGCAACAAAAAAGACTTAGAAAAAATTCAAGAAATGACCAAAGTGATTTGATTTCCCCATACAAAAACCAGGGGCTTGACAACAAAATAAAATGGAGATCATATTTGGAAAATGTTCACAAATGGTGGGTTAAGAAGCATCCTAAGGCTAGGTGTTCAAATTAGGGTTTCTAAGGTCCTTTAAGTGACAAATGAAGTTCAAAAGGGAGAAAAATGGTTCTAAAATGAGATGAACAAGTATGGATGATCACAAAACACTTATAAGACTCAAAACAATGACAAGATGAAGTTAAATCATGTGCAAAAGGATTTTGAGGTGCTTAAGATGGAAGGAGGAGGGAGATTAGGTTAAAATGGGACATGTATGACTTAGGACTTAAGGCAAGCCTAAAAATTAAAGGTAAAGACCCAAGGGTGGTAATCAACTCTTATATACATCCTAAATGACCTAAGAGACTCAAGATTGTAACCTCAAAGTATTGGCATGAAGGCCTTAGACTAAAGGGATCAAAGGAAAGAAATGGAATGACCAAAAACATGACTTGTGAACCAAGCAACCTAAAAAATATCAAAGGGTCATGAAAAATTATGAAACTTGACACTTGAATACAAAATCCAGAAGGTGAATTGCATACAAAAAAACTTAAAACAATTCCCATTTTTGAGGGTTTAAATGGTGTATAGAAGTAGATTAGGGTTTATGAGCATGCAAGTGAAAGGATGGGACAAAATATGGCATAAAAGGACCTAAAAATCAAAACAAAAATATGGTGAAGTAGTTTAATGAGTCTATTGGTTAATGCAAGAAGAATGGGCCATTTATGTTTTATGGTTTGAGAGAAAGAAATTGTGCAGGGTGATTGGTCAAAATATGAGAAAAATGGAATTAATTCAAATGAGAAATTAATTCTGACTAAAATATAAAAAGAAAAATGAAAACAAAAATTATAGAAAATTAAAGAAACATATGGAGATCACATATGAGTTTTTGTGGAATTGTTAGAGGCCAAATGGTATTTTATTAAAATCAAAATGGAAAATGAATAAAAGTGGGAAATAAAAATAAAAGAAATAAATGGAATTGGGCCTTAGGGGTGTGATCAGCAAGGAAATACACTGAAATGGGCTTTGACATGCACACAGGGGGTGTGAATATGAAGTCAAGGTCATAAATGTTGACATTTCATGCACGTGAATGGGAGGGTGCTCGTTAATGTGCTGGCAAGCCCTGGGACGCAAGATGGAAAAGATCAAATGGTTGTGACTTAAAATTGGAATTAAATTAGGGTTATTGTTCAGATGACCGGAGATGAATTCTGGCCATCTTCTCCGTTCAACATTCTGGTAGGGCAAACCCTAATCCTCACTAAAATGAAAACTAGGACCATCAATGGATTCGTCTCTCTTCATTGATCTTAAATATGGCTTCAAAAATCATTTAGGGTTCTTAAAATTCCTGAATCGAGGCAAGAACTAAACCTGAGAAAATTGAATCTCTGCATCTACCATGCCTAACAACTAGCCAGTTAATCCATAACCTCTATCAGGCCTCAATCAACATAAAACCAATTTAAAACAAGCAATTCGAGCAAGTGGAATTTCAGGACATACCTGAGTTGCAGAGATGTTAAATTGTTGCTAGAAGGCCAGAGATGAGGTTCCAGTGCTTGCTTGATCTTGATCTTGATCTTGATCTTGATCAATGGAAGATAAATAAACACTCTGGGAGCTATGAATCCTGAGAAATTGAGGAAAGTGCAGTGAAGATCAATCTTATGCAGTGTTGATTCTTTGATGTTTCAAGCTATGCCTTCCATGGATCTTAAACTAGAGATAATGCTGATGATGAATTGAGAGAGATTGAAGCAGGATTGTGGCAATTTGAGGAGTTTGAATCCAAAATACAGTGAAGCTTCAACAATGTGTCATGCTTGATCTTGAAGATTTAGGTTGTGCAATGCTTGGTGATTGAGTTTGAGATGGTGAAGATGATCAATGGAGGAAGAATGGATCCAGATCAATGATGACAAAGCTTGCTCGAATCAATTTGCAATGTGAAAATTTAGAGAGAAAGCTTTGCAATTTTGGTGACTTTGTGATGAAAATGAAGTTGAACTTGGCACTGAGGTGAGGACCTTTCTTTATAGAACTCTTAACCATGGTTAATTATCCCTTGGGTTAACTGAGTGAGTGAGGTTAACTGTGTGAGGCAGTTATGGCAGTTATGCCAGTTGTAATATCCAGAAGCTTCCACTCGAGCTGGATCATATGATGCAAGCTTCATGAAGTTTATGATGTGGATCAAAGCATGGCAATGAGTAACATGATCTTCTTACTATAACTTGCAGTGCATTGTGATTTAGCATACGTTTCATGAGGTGCATAGCAAGAAGCATAGTCTAGCAAGTATTCCAATGCAGCCTGTTATGAAGTGCATGACAATGGTGTGGAGATGTATTCATGAGATCATATCCTCTTAGAGCAATGCATTTGATCTGAATGTGATGAATAATGTCAATGAAAATGAACTGAAGTGAAGCTATGTGCAATACCTTACCATCCAAGCAAACAGTTAAGAATCATGACTTTCAATCGAAGATTTCTTCCATCTCAAGCAATCAATTCAAATGACTTTGGGGCTCAAATTGAAGTGGAGGGATCATAGAACAAGTTTGGTGTTTGGACCATAATGAATGATGGCCTCTAATCATCTCAAAATGACCATTGCATAGCATGTCACAAAGCTGCATATTGAAATGCACGAATTTGGCATGCCTTGTGCCCATGGGCCTATGGCTGGCCAGTTGCAACCTTTCCACTTTAACCCTCAAATAGCCCAAGAAGACTTGCTCAAATGAAAAATCTTTGAACACCAATATTATAGGGATTGAATCAAAGAACAACTTTGTAGTTCACCAAAAATTGATTTGAAGTGTTTTTGACCAAGAAAAATGGCTTGATATTTGACCCTCCACCTGTTTGATAATATGCCAGGCAAGGCGCGCGAGCTGGCCTGCCAATTGCCTCGCCCATGGCATAGTTTTGCCCTAGTTTGCTTCCACTTTGCAAGATCATATCTCTCTCATTTTTTATGATATGGGTGAGTTCCACCCATGGATTTGAAGCTCAAGATTCCCTCTTTAATTGGCTCCAACTAGAATTTTCATATCTTTCATATTTTGGGAGAAGGACTCATTCAAAGTAGCTGCAAAAATGACCAAAACTTGCCATTTTTGGAAACCCTAATTTTCCAAAAATGGTAAGTTTTGGTTTTCTTGATTTCTCTTGATTCCTCCATCATTTATTGATCAAATTTGAAACATAGGATCCTTGTAACCCTAATTTCATTATTTTGATCTCAAAAAGTTAGGAGTTGACTTTTTCCTCAGCATGGTTGACGTTTCCCCAATTTCCTGATTTTCAATCATCTGACTAATTGAACCTCTTCCAAAATGAATTTGTGGATGAAATTTGAACCATATACACTTGTTGTCATATAAAACTCAATGGAATCCACCTTTTCTCAAAAATTCATGGAGAAGCCCTTCACAATTCAAACCCTAATTTGGATCATTTCCTCAGGAGATTGTGCACTACTTGCATTCCTTGGAACCATTCACTTCTTTCCAAGACTTGAGGCTTCAAATGGACACTTGTGGGATGTTGTAGACCCCTTGCACATGATGGAGGAGCTTTGTGGCCCTTTTATTGTCTTTTAATAGCCCTCAGTTGCTCCAGTTATTGACCACATACCTATGCCTCAACTATGCTACACATGATGCAATGTTTTTGGTTATTTTGTGAACTTATATATGCTAAATGATATGCAAAATGTTGAGGATGCGAGAGGGAAAATTTTGAGGTATTACACTAAGAACCTATGCTCCATAACTTTCAACTCAATCTTGAAAGTTCTATTGGCAACCATAGGAGCCTTAAGGATCAAAACTCCATTTTGGTCCAAAACGCGCAATACTTTATTTTCCATGCGAATTGTGTAATTCCTTTCAAGTAATTGGCCAATGCTTAAAAGGTTACATTTAATTCCAGGAATGTACAAAACGTCCTTGATCATGGAATGACCACCATCCCTCCTCATCATCAAGACATCACCGACATCGTCGACCGCTAAAGTCGTGTTATCCGCGAATCTCACTCTACTTCACGTGGCTTGATTGATCTTCACAAACCAATCCTTTATACCCGTCATATGAGTCGAACAACCAGAATCCAAGTACCACTCATCTTTACTTTGAATTTCATCACGCATGGTAAGTAATGCATTTCGATCCGAACACATTTCTTCGCCACTTTCCGACACAGTACAATTGATGTCCCGCAAACTGTCATCACAGTAGCTGCTGCCAGCAGCATCAACAATGCTATAATTCTCTTCTGTAATCATCACAAGAAGGGTATCTTAATCGTCTACCTCTTCCCTAGAAACCTTAGCCTCTTCTGCATCATTTTCTTTGCGTTTTGAGCGACATTCTTTCGCAAAATGCCCAAGCTTTTGATAATTGTAACACTTCACAGAACTTTTGTCAAACGGTTTGTGGGCGCTTTGATTACCCTTTTTGGAGCTTCCTTCACCCTTTGAGTTTTGTGGATCTTTTCCACCAAAATTCTTCTTATTTTTAGAATTCCACTTCCCTTTCGATCTCTTGTTCTTCTCATGTAGACGCGCTTGCAAAGCGATCTCCGCTTTGGCTTTGTCAGTACTCCTCTCATCCATCCTTTGTTCATGCGCCTCTAACGAACTTTGCAACTCGTCTTTGCTCAAAGTTGTTAGATATTTTAAATCCTCAATAGCCACAACAATGTTATCGAAATGTGATGTTAACAAACACAACACTTTCGATACAACATTCTGCTCAAAAATTGTTTCGCCACATGACTTGATTTGGTTGACTAACCGGGTAATGCGCGTGATGTAATCGTTGATCGTTTCTTTATCCTCCATTTATGTTAACTCGAATTGACGTTTGTAAGTTTGTAACCTTACCACCTTCGCTTTGACGGCACCGGCATACGCTTTCTCCAAGATTTCCCATGCTTGATTCGCGAATTCACAATCACCAGCCTTCTTGAAATTGTCGTTATCAACACACGAGTGAATCAAGAATAGAGCTTTGTAACCCTTCTTCGTTTCTTCCTTGTATGTAGCCCTACGAGCATCGTTAGCATCTGCCCCTAACGGTGTAACTCCATTGATGACGATCTCAAGAACCTCTTGGTAACCAAACAGAACCTTCATTTGTTTCACCCATTTATCGTAGTTCTTCGAATCAAGAATTGGCAGATTGGTGGGAATTCGATCATTGGAAACGGTAGCCATTGTTGTTGCAGTGGATTAGGATCAATAACCAGAGCTCTTGATGCCAAATGTTAGAACAAGCCTCTTGCTTGTTGGTGAATCAATGTGAAAAATATGGTTAACACTAGAGGATTTGGTTTATTGATGGAGAGGATGAAAAATCGAGAGAATTAGGGAGAGAGTATAATTGTGGTAAAAAACTGTTATGGCATTAATTCACAAAAAAATACAACAAAGTATTTATACAATGCATGCAACTTGGAACCAAACAGCTGGCCCAAAAACAGAAAAAAAACCAAAGTTTGCTTCAGGAAATTGATTCCTGCCACGAAACAAGTCTTTCCTGCATAAAATTCAGACTCCCAAAAAAACAGCTTTTCCAAATAAGTTGTTTTAAGTAATGCTTCCAGAAGTTGTTAAACCACATTTGAATTATACCAAGCTTCCAATAATCTGCAGGGTATTTTCCCTCTCGCATATAACAATTGATTAAATACAAAAATATTTTATTATATTTATATTATTATTTATAATAATATAAATTAAATTAAATAATAAATAATTTGTAGACAATAATATTTAAATTTAAAACTAAATAAATACATTTAAATACATCTAAATATTTAAATCCAAAATTAAATAAATATATCAAAATATTATACAAATTAAAATTAAAAATAGTTAATACAACTTAAAAATTAATCTTCTTGGCTCACATTTTCTTCCACATTCCCATTTACCTTCACTCCTTGCCCACCAACCGATTCAAATTCGCCAACTCCGTTATATATCCACTGAAACCTTGATTCTGACCCATAGAACCAGAAGTTTGATTTCTTTGTAAGAGCCTATATTCTTGCATTAGTTGTTGTGTAGCTTTCATTTTCTCTTATGACATTCTCAAGGCTTTTTCAAACTTAGATTGACGTCTTCTCATTTCTTCATTTTTAGCCTTTTGCGCAGCTTCACGTCGCACTGTTTCACATAATGTCTCACTTAGAGTTAAATATCTAATTGTCTTGGCCATTTCAGGGGATAATACCGGGGGAGGGTCGTCACCCGGTATTAAACTAAACAACAAAAATTTGAATAAGTATTAAATATTAAAAAATGATAACATGTACAAACACTTAAAATATAAGAAAGAAACATACACGTTTTCTTCAAGCACAATAAGCCATATTGCATCAACCTTCTTATGTTGAACTTCCATAAAGGCCACATCCATCGCCTTTTCCTCCTCCTCATCCTTGTGATGGGATGATGAAGGTACATGTGTGGTGTGGGATCCCCTATGTTGATGGGATGATGAGGCTACATATGGGGGATATGGATGTGGGATCCCCTAGGCTGATGGGATGACGAGGGTGTATGTGGGAGCACATGTGTGGAAAATGGAAAGCTAACTTCTCCATGTTACATGTATGATGGATGTAC
The DNA here is from genome assembly GCA_963966055.1 of Lathyrus aphaca. Lineage (NCBI taxonomy): Eukaryota > Viridiplantae > Streptophyta > Magnoliopsida > Fabales > Fabaceae > Lathyrus > Lathyrus aphaca. The sequence goes on along the minus strand of OZ014524.1, from coordinate 11,063,084 downwards.
GTGTGATGGAAGTGGAAATCTAGTTACCTCAAGCTGCATATATGGTGGGGATACATGTGCATAAAATGTAAAGTTAGTTTTCTCAGGTTGCATGTATGGTGGGGATACATGTGTAGGAAATGAGGGTACAAATCATGATGGATAATCATGTGTGGTAAGTAACAGAATGTACAACATATAAGGCGGAGAAGTGCTCGTAGTCAGTTGGGCCTATCGAGCCCCATGACTAGAGCGAGGACACAAACAATACATATAAGACGAAGGCACCTCAAGTACTTACCTTCGTGCAGTGGGCTTTATCCTTACATTTATCAAACCTGGGTGACATTTTGTCTAAGTAAAGCAAAATAATATTGAAAAAAATAATAAATCAACACATTATGTATTACAAGTAAAAATATTATTTAATTAACGTAATTAATAGACACACAAGATTTAAAATAACAATCTATTCAAATTGTGTATCTTCGTAATCTTTATTATCTTCATCTAATTCAACAGTCTCTCTCGATTCAAACTCTTCATTATCTTCATCCAAAATAGACGTTTCAACTTGCTGACCCTCAACCACGTTATCACACAAAGTTATAACTTGTTCAACTTCAATCACATCATTAATTTGTGAAATTTTATCAATTTGGTAAGCAATTCTTCCATAAGATCGTCAGTTTCAAAACGACGTAATGATTATGATTTGATTTCAACACATTATCCTCGTTTACCTAGATGAATTAAAGGATATGGAACGTAATAAACTTGACTTATAGAATGTTCCATGATGAAAGGCTTATAATGTTTGTTCCTTCGGTCCATTCGAATAACTGCAATCTTATAATTTTTATTTATTTTTGCACCTCTGGAAAATGGATCAAACTAATCACAATAAAACAAGACAACTTTGTTTTCTGAGTCTAAATAATTGTATGTCAGCTCATAAATGTGCGTAATGACGCCATAGAAGTCATCTTCTTCTTTAGTATATTTGATCGTACATTCAACTACAATAGTACTTATAATATTCCATATTGCACGTTTACAAAATCATTGTCATTGTAATCACACACAAAAATTAATCAATTGATCAATTCAAAAATTTAGTCAATTATATCAACTAACTAGCACATATATAATAAACATTAACTAAAAAATATAAAAATATATATGGATTACTCATGATTATTGAATAAAAACTTACTAAAAATTACAAAAACGTACTAACATTAATACAAATTATATAATATTAAAAAAGATAAAAAAATATTGTTTATTATAAAAATAACAAAAAATAACTCAAAATAAAATTATATCTACGACTAAATAATGAAATAAAAATAGATTTGAAATATTTTTCGTTTTATAATAAAAAGTAAAAAACATAATTATAAGAAAATTATAAAAAAAATTATAAAATAGAATTATTAAAGTTAAAAATAACATATATATTTTTGTTAAAAATAGTATTGATAATATATGTGTGTGTGTGTGTTAGCACGTGCAGACACGCGCGTGTGTGGGTGTGCACACGTGTGTGTGTGTGTGTGTGTGTGTGTGTGTGTGTGTGTGTGTGTGTGAGTGCGTATGTGTACATGTGTGTATGTTGTAAGAACAAGAGTTGTCTCTGCATTTCATCTCTATGTTCTTATGATAACAATGGAGTATTTATGAAAGAACCATTTTATGTTCTGATGTTTGTTAAAGTGTAGATCAAGAATATTTTATATATTAAGATCAAACAAACATTATGAATGAGTACGAAAATGCAAATATGCGAAGTTACTATGTGTAACACTAGTCACAAGCGTGTTGAAGAAGCAAGTGTGCTTCTGAATCTGAACACAATAAAAAAGATCCAAGGATGTGAATGTTGAGTTGGCAATGCTCTTGTGGATGTTGTTCTGAACGTGGTTCTGATCATATAGCAAAGTGAAGCTTCTCAAGTTAATCTTCTGAAGAACTATGTTCTGAAGATTCTGATGACTTAAAGTTTGAAGACTTAATGTCTGAAGACCAAGTGCCTGAAATATTCTAAAGACATACGAGTTCAGAAGATTAAGATTTTGAAGAACTAAGTGTTGAAGACTCTGAAGACAATGTTCTATGTGAACAGAGTTCTGAAGACTCTAAGACTTAAAGTTCTGAAGAACCAAGTGCTGAAGACTCTAAAGAAAATGTTCTATGTGAAAAAGTTCTGAAGACTCTAAGACTTGAAGTTCTGAAGACCATGAGTTTCAAGCCAAGTGTTGATGTCCTAAAGAACATAGTTTGATGTGAACAAGTTTTGAAGACTAAAGACTTAGGTTCTTTGAATACCCAAGTATCATTGTCTCTAACTCATGTTTCATTCATTGATTTATAATCAGAAGACTCTGAAGTTCAGATGATAATGT